>OZ010674.1:24648308-25900808 GCA_963932185.1 Troglohyphantes excavatus
ATTGGAACCCCTCACGATGAGAGGAGCCCTAGGCCCGGGCCTAACGGTAAATCAGGCTCTTCTAGCTCCGACGTTATTTATCTAACTAAACACCCCCTAAATATTCATTTCCGCAATCTTAGCTAATTACTTTTGCATAAAAAAAGACCCCTTTTCACATTAAAAAAAATCCCAAGGTAAATGTTCAAGAAAAAGATCATCTTGAAGAAAACTGACTCGAGTGGGCGACTGGGCAAATTGCCGAATGGAAACCTGCACGCGCTCCAGGTTCAAACGATCTGACAACAGCCTTACCCCCAGTCAACGACCCCCGCACCCATCGTTGGCTATAACGACACCCCTTTTAGAAGTTCCGACCGAACGATTAGAAAGAAATTACATGAATGCGAAGGAATGGGGGGGGGGATGTCGAACAGAGAAATGTTCCTGTTCCATGCGAAACGATTTTAATCTTCGCGTTGTTCTCGTGTGAACTTTGTCATGGGGGATTGAGCCGAAAAGATACGAAAAGTGTCGTCTGCCGGGTGGAACGAATCGTTCGAACTGCAGCCGATAAAAATTCGAATCGGGGGGATTGATTCGCCGAGGTAAAATGCTGATCTATTTTAAAAGACGAGGAATCGTAAACAGTGGAGAAGATGGGTTTTTGTGTAAGGAAGAATGTATAAACACCGTGGAAGGAGTAATGGATAAAAGTTTTTTCTTGTGTTTGGATCTTCAGTTGCAGTGGCGTAGCCAGGATTGTCCGAAGGGGGGGGTCCATAAATTATTTTTGGTCCGACCAAAACCAAATAATTTTTTTTATTAATAACTGATTTGAATTTTTTTTAACTAATAATTTTAATTAAATTTAATTAATAATTTGAATAAAATTTAGTTAATAATTTGCACAAAAGTTAATTAATAATTTTAAATTATTAATTAATGATTTTAAATTAGCAATTTTAATTAATAATTTTTAATTTTAATTAATAATTTTTAATTTTAATTAATAATTTTTAATTTTAATTAATAATTTTTAATTTTAATTAATAATTTTAATTAATAATTTTTAATTTTAATTAATAATTTTTAATTTTAATTAATAATTTTTAATTTTAATTAATAATTTTTAATTTTAATTAATAATTTTTAATTTTAATTAATAATTTTTAATTTTAATTAATAATTTTTAATTTTAATTAATAATTTTTAATTTTAATTAATAATTTTTAATTTTAATTAATAATTTTTAATTTTAATTAATAATTTTTAATTTTAATTAATAATTTTTAATTTTAATTAATAATTTTTAATTTTAATTAATAATTTTTAATTTTAATTAATAATTTTTAATTTTAATTAATAATTTTTAATTTTAATTAATAATTTTTAATTTTAATTAATAATTTTTAATTTTAATTAATAATTTTTAATTTTAATTAATAATTTTTAATTTTAATTAATAATTTTAAATTAGCAATTTTAATTGATAATTTTAAATTAGTAATTTTATTTAATCATAATTTTAAGTAGTAATTTTAAATAATTTTACTTGATTAAATATTATATATAAATTATAATTAAGAAGTAAATTAAAAGCTTAATTTTCGCAGGTTAATCTTTAGTCATTTCATAATTAATTACTAACAAACCTGGCTGACATTTTACTGGGATTTAAGTCTGTAGCTGTTGTCTATTTTAAATTAGTAATTTTAATTTAATAATAATAATTTTTAAGTAGTAATTTTAAATTTGTAAATAATTCTTAATATATAATTAAAAATAACAGAATAATAATCATTATTTTCCGGTTAATTTTATCATGCATGACTGTGGCGTGACATGGGGGGGAAGAGGTTTCATTGGTTGCGTGACGCAGCAAAACGGTCTGTTGAGGCAAAATCATAACGGAAATTGGCGTTGCTCGTAAAAAAATCAAATAACTGAATAAAAAATATATTATTATAAAAAAACATTGATTTGTAGTATCTGTGAAGCTAGACAATGGAAAAATGCTTGCCTAATCATCAGCACGAGATGCAGCGCCGCAGAAAAAAATTCAGAAAAAGGTTATTAACACAGATTTAAACGAGAATCTGTTGACCCCATCCTTCGTAAATAGAGCCAACTTTTCCATTATGTGACCTTCGTATTTATAATAGTTGAATATATTTTTTTAATAATCCACCATAAAACTTTTCGAACGAATGTGCATCAATCTTGGAAATAATCAAAACCCAAATTAAAAAAAAAAAAAAGCGGAAAACCGTATTTTTGCGTGAAAAGTAACACGTCTGAGTGACAGAAAACTAATTTGTAAATGTAATTTAATAAAAAATTAGTTAGTTTTTGTTTGGGTATTTTCAACGATAATCTCAATAAACAAAAAATATTTGAATAAGAAAAGGAGTACATACTTTAAACATCAGCAAATTTTTGGCACGATGCTTCTTTCTTTTGTCTTGAATCTTCCAATAGTTTATGTTTTTGTGAATGAGAGACAAAAATGGCAAATGAGAGACATACAACCTCTCAGATAACTGATTTTTGAGAAGGTGAAAAAATGCCACTGGCATTGTGAGAGAGCGAAGAGGATCACAATTAGGGGCGTTATTTTTTTGACAGGGGTCATTTACAATCCTTCCTTAAAACACGTGGGCAGTGCCGTCACACAAAATAAATTTGGGGGGGGGGGGGGGGTTGAGACAAAAAATTTCCCAACTTAAAGATTCGAAATTCCCAACTTAACGATTCAAAATTCCCAACTTTACGGCGTCGGGTACGGATACCAGCTCGGGTGTTATTCTCGTTATTTGACCATGATTAAAAAATACGAGGCATTATTCCCAGGTATTTTCTTCGAGATAGACCCGAACCAACATTGTGGCACGCAACATTTGTTGCACGCAACATTTGTTGCACGCATGTTCCAGTACAGTGTCCGTTCTAAGTGCGATGTTAATTAACCAAACTTAACGATTGGAAATTTTGAACACAACAGTGCTAAAAATTCCTAGTTCCAACTTATCAACTTTTTATAGGATAATTTTATTGTGGAAGTCATAAGGGGGGGGGGGGGGGGGGATAACAAATACAGACATGTTCTGAAAATGTAATGTGATCTGTAAATAGTGGGAGTGAAAGGGACTCGGCAGTTGTGCCAACCCAACAGCCATTGCTAATCTTAACATAAAACATAAAAAAAATAATATTCAAAAATAAAAAGTATCTACATACCAATATGACCATATTTATCAAGTAGTAATTAAATTATTAATTTTTTTAATTAATAACCATTTTAATTCTAAATTAATCAATACAGGAAAACAGGAATTTAAATTATTATAAATAAATTCAATAAACTTAGAAGTATTCAAAAAGAGAATCCTCCAAAGTTAATGTTAAAACGAAACACATATCACATAAAATTAGGTAAAGAAAATAGGTACTGAAAGATGCGTCCTCCGCGCATAAGATTTTTCGTAGCAATCGTATCGAAGTCCGAGAATTTTTTTTAACCGAGGGGTGATTTAAATAAAAGAACCCATTGAAAGTTCTGGAAATTTCTATTTGAAACTGGTAAAAACTAAAAAAAAATATTTTTATAGAAAAACACACAGGAAACGCACAGCGTCAACATTACACAATTTTGTGATTGGTTAATCACAAAACGAAACAAAATAACAAAAAAAATTCTAGACACGAGACGATAAATTTATATGGGACTGGCGCGCCAGTCCCATATATTCGAAGCGCCATGGCGCTTCGAATATTAGCTGGAAGAAATTTTACATTGTGGAAGGCAAAACCAATAGGGTTATGTGAAACAAAAGTTTTTTCGAATAAAAAGGAGAGGATTTTGATTTAGACAATCACACCTAACACAATTAAAAGAGAAGTTATTTTAATAAAAAGAACACTGTGTGACGTTCGCGTAAAGTGCAACGCCATATATTTTAAAATTCTTTACATGATAATCTGAACGTTAAAACATATAATATAACTTTAACAATAACGAACAACAGAATGAGCAGATGCGACCATTTTTTCAGGCGCCTGCTGGAAATCTGAAAACATTGCTCCTTAATTTAAACAATTTATTATATATTTAAAATGTGAGATTTTTTTTAAGGAAATGATGCCACGGTTAAAAATTTTTTTCGCTTGACACAATAAAAAAATACAATGAAATTTATAAAACAGTTCCGCCACTGGCGTTGTGTCGGCTACAGACTACATTAGTCAACTCCATCTGGAGCCTTAGCGTCATATCGGTCGAAAGTGTGCAGTGAACTCTGAAAGCAAACACACGAATTTAAGTTTAATTTTACAAGTTGGACAATTTCTAATTTTCCCTTAATAACCTTGGTGTTTTTGCTTTCATTTGTTAAAAATATTAATTTTCTTCAGACATAAATTTTCCCAACTCGGGTATTTTTAAACCTTGAAATTCCCAACTTTTAGGGTTTCCAAATTATTGGGGGGGTCGGCCTTCCCCCCCCCCCCCCCCCCCCCCCCGGCGTGACGTGCCTGCACATAGGGGATGAATGGGTCAGGGAAAATACCTTACTTCAAAGCAAGGCAAGCAATTTTTGGATTAATGCATTGTGAATTTCGGCTCAATTGCGGCCCCATTTCAAGTGTTAAGAAAAGTATCCCTTTACATGTACAAACAACCAAGACCGTCATACAGACCTACTACCCCATCGTATCGTCTTCCCCACTCCCCCCCCCCCCCCCCCCCCCCCCACAAAAAGTTGAATTTTCTGTCTTCAAGGTTGTTTTACCGTTGTTCTCCTTAAAATCATCCCTTCAGGGTACAGAAGCGAAAGGAGCAGGAGATACATGTGGGGTAGACCAGGAAATGCGACGTGTGTTTTCTCTATAGAAATCAGAGAAAAAAATCTTCTTCTTTTTTTCCAATTGTTATTTTTCAAAAAAAAAAAAAAAAAAAACTGGCTATGGGGGGGGTTCTGACCCAAAGTAACCCAATGCTGGCTACGCCACTGGACTCGAACCCATCATGTACAAAAATGACGTCAGATGAATGCGCGAAAAATTATGCGCAATGATCTGGTTTTGCTTCAACAGAAAAGCTTTCCGTCGCCATTTTGAATATTTTTAAACCAAATGATAGATGTTTATGGTAATAGTTTCTTCTTCAATTTTATTATTAACAGAACTGTCCTCTATTAAACAATTTTGGTTTTGTAAAGCACATTACTAAACTCTGATAGGTTATAACTTCGGAGGAGTTAAAAGTAGAAGGATTTATAGGACACAAATTAATTTGTGTAACAACAAACAAGTGAGTTACCTATTCATTTAATTTGCATATAGCGATGTTTATTGCATTAGTTTAATTTTATGATATATATAGATGAAATAATTTTATTCGTTGAGAAAACGATAATAAGTTTTTAATATGTTTAAAAAAATTATAGTAAATTCCTAATGTGTGGTGCCCCGTTGGCGGCAAGGTAAAAATGACGTTTTTTTTCTTGGCGCCAAAACAAAATGGCGGTTTGGTTTAGTTAATTAACGTCTCACTAGAGCTGCACAGTGGGCTATTGGCGACGGTTCGGTGCCTATCTCGAAGGAAATCAATATCGGGAACAAATGCCTCGTATTTTTGAACCATGGACAGTTGACGCAAAATGGCGGACATTACGTTGATCTGGGAAGTCGATCATGGTGCTTACAGGCGATCCTTCGGACAGTTGTTTGGGGCATTTCGATGGCACTTTTAAGTGCTCACGCGTTCCGCGCGGTAGATGCGCGGCAAACCTTGGGCTTCCCCGGACATGATTGGAGGGCGTTTTTGGTAACTCGAATGACAAGTGTTCCTGCTCATTCCTCCAAACATTAGCTATGAAACCGTCCAAACCATAGAAATCACTGATGCAATTCGCAATCTTAAAAGCATGGATAATGTCATCCCTAATGATGTCAACAAAACTGGCGGGCTTCCAAAAGAACTGGACATATTCGTAGGAGCTAAGGTAATGCTGCGATCCAATATAAATGTATCCAAAGGATTGGTCAATGGTAATATTGGTTTCATTACCGAAATAACATGGCCGCACTTTCGTCGTACACAAATGTATGAAACTGACTTGCCAACAGTCCATGTGAATTTCGGTAGAGACGGAATACATAAAATTGAACCGATATCCATTCAGTTCCCTGCCAAATACTTCTATGGTACGGCTGAAAGGAGAATGTTACCGTTGATTTTGAGCTGGGCCTCAACAGTGCACAAAATGCAGGGTAGTACTGTAGACTATGCGGTAGTTAATCTAGGACCTGCACTCTTTGCTGATGGACAGGCATATGTTGCTTTGAGTCGTGTAAGATCATTAAACGGCTTGCAAATTGAAGAAATAGACAACGTAAAGTTAACAGGAAAGAAACCTTGTAACACTGAGGCAGTAATAGAAATGGAGAGAATGAGAAATTACCACCCTAATCAAGCCAACTAGCTTTAACTCTTTTTTTGTCAAGGTTGATACATCCATCAAGATTGGCATATATTTCTATTACTTCATTTCTATAACTCTTTCTGATCTATCAAAATAATTAAAAAGGTATTAAAATAGTAATATTGTTATTAAATATCTCGTTTAAAAAAATTACTACGTTCTATTTTGTAATTTAACGTTATGATCAAATAAAGGTAAACTGTTAAATAATTTATGTAGCATGTTAGTAAGTGGAATTAATGTTTGAATAAATATATGCCTTGAAATAATTTAAAGAGGTTTAATTATACAAAGCAATGGTAATATACATGTTTATATAACTAAAAAGCAAAAAATAAAATATATATATAAAAAAAACTTTTTAAAGCACATGCTTTTATCAAATGTACTAAAATGCAAAAAATAACCATTCTATACTTCTTGAAAACTGACTTTTGTAACATTACCTTTTCCTCCACTTGCCCCTTGAATTCTTTTCTCTTCAATTACTTTGAAATATGTTGAATATACTTTTGTTGGAACTGACTAAAAATAAAAGCGTGGGGCGCTCACACATGATATCTAAAACCTTAATGTCTTCTTTTATCATCTTGAAATGTTAAATAATTCTTAATAAATCTTAAATATAATATCAATAATAAGCGCCCCACGCTTTTATTTTTAGTCAGTTCCAACAAAAGTATATTCAACATATTTCAAAGTAGTTGAAGAGAAAAGAATTCAAGGGGCAAGTGGAGGAAAAGGTAATGTTACAAAAGTCAGTTTTCAAGAAGTATAGAATGGTTATTTTTTGCATTTTAGTACATTTGATAAAAGCATGTGCTTTAAAAAGTTTTTTTATATATATATTTTATTATCTTTAAAGTTAAGTTTTTTTTTATATCTTTGCGATGAAATGTGCGTTTGTTAATTGTTCTAAGTGGGGACGCAGACCCGCATGGCTGGTTGAGAGAGCTGCGAGCTCGTTATCGGATGGTTACTTGTTCGAGTCTTGCCGTCCAACAGAATATCGCGCTGTAGATTAAAATCTGTCGTGGTCCAAATGTCCTCACATTGGTCGTGGTCAGGGTTCTAAAATTAGGAGTTAAAAGTTAGGCGTCAAAGGCACTTATAGAATTTTTTATGTCCTCAAGAGGTTCGGTTTGTAAAATTTTATTTTTTAAAAAAGATTTTATCAATTTTAAAAATATTGAATTAAGAAACATTTTTAAAAAATATTTCCATGATCTAAAACGTCCCTTTGTAACTTAGTCGGTAGCGCGCGGGACTTTAGAACACTTGATCGCGAGTTCAAATTCCGACAGGGGTACCTCAATTTTTTGGCGTGTAACATCTTTCAGTTTGGTTAATAAGGTGTCGATTTGTAAAACCGCATGTAACGGAAGTATCTAGTGCGCTTGCGCAGATGGCACCGCTATCGCGCTACTCACGTGGAGCTAAATGTGGCCTCGCACGTGTATTCCACAGAAGTGTAGTTTGGCAGTACGTTTGTTGATTTGAGTAGAAGTACGTTTGATGACAGTACAATCCATCTAACTTAAATCAGTGCTTTTCAGGAGTTGTAAAGTTTATAAGCAGGCTGTAAAAAAATCATGAATTTTTTTTTTTAAGATAAAAATATATCGGATTTATTTGATTTAAATCATTTTTTAAAAATTTATTTGTGTAAATAAAAATGGTATTTACTCATCCCTACCTTATGTAAATACCCGTCCCAAATTATATGTTTCGTGCATGCATGGATAATTTTGGGGTTAGTTTTTCCTCTTCAACTTTCATACCTACCAAGGTGTAAAATAATCACAATGATGTATTTATGTGATGTATACTTATCTAAAAATTTATTATCATACATTCTTAATCAATTTCTAAAATAATTTATTTAAATCAATGATTTTTTAAAAATAAAAATTAGTTGATTTAAATCTGATTGTCAATGATTTAAATCATTGACACCCTGCTTATAAGCGTCTAAGTGTTTTAATTTGTTAAAGTGTTACCCTGGTGCCTATACACCCTCTGCAACACGCACAATACATTTCACCCATTGCCGCTGTGTCCCCGATACAACCTTTTTAATTTCAATGTATATGCGTTAACGTATTCAACACCAACGCGTTGAAAAAGAGCTATTTTCCTAATAAATAAAAAGCAATGAAAGTTTTTAAGACCATTTTTGATGTAGGATTTACAACGTATTCACATATCCGTCTAGGTATTGTTAGTCAGTCTGTATTGTCTTCTAAGATTCGGTTATTATTTAAAAATCTTAATCTAATTAATTTTCTCCTCTTAACACTTTGGTATTCTAGGGTTGAAGCTGTTAATTTTGTTAAGAGAGCTAACCAAATTTCCAGTTTACATATAGGTTAAATAGTTATCCTAGATTAAATGTTTTGATGTTCTTGAAGTGTAAAGCACATTCATTCGTGAGCTTATCGGGGATTCGAGAATTCATGCCACGTTATATGAATTCTCGAATCACCGAGAAGCTCGCGAGCGTTTTTCTTGTTCGAGATAAAATGGGCCTAAAAGAGCGGATTTTAAAACTCTGTGTATGTCTAAACAAATATCGTCTCATAGCAAGGGCGAGTGTCTCAAACAGTCCAAATAGAGGGCAAATTTATGTGCAACAGTAGATTTTTATTTTTTCTGTTTGATCGAAAATCTAGTCTTTCCGAGATCTATTGTATACTACAGTTCAAGGTTGACCAACAAGGTAATAAGGGTGTGGACGTAGAATAATTGAAAATAAATCCTACTTTACTATCAAACGAGGTGTTTCAGATTTAAATTAAGAAATACAATTTGTTTTTCGTACATAATTTCCTACAAAATAAGTAGTGATTTCTGTAGTTCTGAAGCTTAACTCCAAAATTAAACTTATATTAACGCAATAACTTGTTGTCTAAGATATCTAATATTTTGTCTTCATGTTTATATTAAGCTAATAAGATGCGGGTTAATATAATTACATTGACTTCTTGGATTTGGTTCAGATAATCTATTAACGTATTTAGAATGGAGCACGCTACCCTCATATTATTAACAGTCCTGATTTTATTTAAAAAACTTATTAACGTGGCAAATACGGATGCTTGTTGTTGGTTAGCTGCGATGATGCAAAATCTATTTTGTGCAAAGTTATTGTTAAATTGCAGAAGCACATAGGTTAACGCTAATTTCCAATCCAAGGAATATTCATGATTGCATAAGATTCAAATTTAAAACTTCGGCCTGTTAGGAATTTTATAATTATTTAGTCATATTGAAATAAAGGTTTTCGTTTGTAAACTATTAAAAGAATTAACCCGCTCTTGTGTGAGAAAACAACTCGGACATTCTTAGGCACATTCTACACGAACGAGTAAAACGCACGTGAGCTTATCGGTGATTCGAGAATTCATACCGCGGTATGAATTATCTGGGCCTTAAAAAAAAGAAAATGGTCGTTTTTGTTGAAGATTCGAATAAAAAACAGTTCCAGGGCACCTTGTTGTCGGAGTAGGGTCGCTATGTCTTATTAGTATTTCGCAAAAGAAAATACTTAATAGTTATTTTGGTTTGCTTAAATAAGAAATTCGTTCATACTGTATGAAACGACGTAAATTTAAAATCGGTTTGTGTCTTTTTATAGCCCGACAACTTCAGAATCGTATTACTCCATTTCTGAGCTTTTGCTATAAGGTTTTATTAATAAATTCGAACTACGTTTGCGGTTTATGTTTAAAATCCCCCGTTCTAGCACAAGTTGCTTTTTTAAATGGTTTTCAAAAGCGTAGCGCAGAAAAGTAGCTATTTTGTTATAAAATAAAATATCGAGTTTTTACATTTTTTCGACACGAGGCTAAATTAGTTGCTCGATGATTCATAATGTTGTTTGGGACACAGATCTTCTAATAAGGTTAATGAAGAGGTCCTCTAATTTGACCTTATATTTCACATGATTTTCCTTCTAAAATGTGCCATTACAATTGCAATACTGAAGTAATTCCTAATTGGCTCGTATGTTATTGAGGTATGTGCTTGAGATACCAAAAAGAGTTCAAGCTTTCGGAGTCTTTAATGTTATTCTAAAATAATATATTTACATTCGATCGCATATCCTTATTTCCTTATAAAGCGGAATCAGCCATACATCACAAAGGTTTGGATGTCTGAAAGTAAAATTTAGGTGAGAGCAGTCCATCGAATGTTCGATCGCCCCAAACGATTCTGTAACGACTGCAATGACATTCTAAACGTTTTGTTTTCCCTTCCTCTGAACTTGAGTTGTAGGAGATTTATGTGGATCATTGGCCCACATATTATTAGTGTAAAGTTTTCGAAAAAGAGGAAGTTGTCTCCTCATGTCCAGGATGCGGCAAGCGTTATCAGTCCTACTGACCTCTAGCTTACAACTATAGCTCCCGGAGGTTACAGCAAAAGCTACTTTCGTCTTTTGTGTTTTTTTTATTATCTTTTATCTTTACCATAGTGCCGGTTTTTGACCTATTGGTGTGTAGCATTATCTTGAATTATTGCATGGTTGTGAACATTTCTCAGAAGAGAGACATTGTCGATTCGAATCCTACATAATAATCTCTAAATCAGGTTAAACCTTTCACTTGAAGTAATTTAAGTGTATTACCGTGCGTCAAATTATGGCATAACTGCATCTTATTTCCAATGTACACTTGAACTTTCTAGGCTTTATCGGTTCTACTTGGCGTTAATTTAATTTTTTTTTTGTTAGAGTTTGCAAATGTGTTAGCACTATTTCTTAATCCATGTTTGCCTTCAAGGAAAAATGTTCAATTTGTCTTTTTTTTTTAGTTAGGTTTTGTAGTTTTTAAATCAAATGTCATTTACTGTAAAGTTAAAAATATCCACCTTGTATTAAATTGAATCGCGCTGCTGAATGAAAAATTTGATTTCTATTCCCTTTCATAGATAAGGGATTAAAAATTCCCCCTTTTTTTTCCGATTTTTTTTTATATATAAGGTTTCGCTCCAAACTATAGCCTATTTTCTTATAAATTTAAGGGACTTATCATAATTAAGATTAATTTGAAACTTTAGTCATTAACGGGTAATCAATTCAGCGAGGTGTGCGGGGCTCGCTCTAAATTGGCATTTAGAGCGATAATTTCCCGATTTTAAAGATAAAAAACTTAAATTTTTCTACAAAAAAACGGGTTTATTGCACTTCAAGGCCGTCCTTAGGCACGCAAAAACATTCTATATTTTTATTTTAATATTTTTTTATGCGGTACAATAATTTATTTATTGTTTATACTTCAATTTTCAAACTTTTTTTGAAGTAAATTTTAAATATTTTGTTGGCTTTGATTTTTTTGTTAAGTAATCTACTAAAGGCTATTCAAATTATATCTTGCAAACTTCCTGACCTTGTACAAGTATTTAATAAATATTTAAAGTTCATATTCTCATAAATGTAAGAATTTGCTTATGTTTTATCTAAAGCATAAATTATTAACAAATGCAAAATAAAATTGGTTTGCCACACTTGATATACACATGTAAATATTATTTATAAATATTAATTTGCTGGAGATTCAAAATGACAAATTGTTTTGAATATTGGTATATGCTTATAAAACTGTAAAACTTTTTATTGTTTTTAGGAAGATAATTTTCTTTCAAAAAAAAAAAATCTTATTTTTTTAAAATCAATTTTCAACTAGACTGTATAAAAACAAGTTTTTGCATTTTA
The DNA here is from genome assembly GCA_963932185.1 of Troglohyphantes excavatus. Taxonomy (NCBI): domain Eukaryota; kingdom Metazoa; phylum Arthropoda; class Arachnida; order Araneae; family Linyphiidae; genus Troglohyphantes; species Troglohyphantes excavatus. Next base: position 24,660,489 of record OZ010674.1, read on the forward strand.
TAGAGTTTATATAGTGCAAGTATAGTGACTAACTTAGAAATGTTTGAGATATGCCAAAAACACATGAATTATTTAAAGATATTTTGTATATTAAAAGTTTATCAGACTTTTTCATGTAGTTATAATATTATTCTATTTATTTGGGAATTTAACTTATAAATAGATTTCCCAAAATAGCTGGAATATTTTTGTTCTCTATTTAGTTTTGGATATTTAGTTATCGAATTGTACTTTTAAATAAATCCGTAATATATTTAAAACTTGTTATTTTTAACAATAATATTTTGTCTTTGTAGATGATTTTATGCCAGCTTCTCTTGACACAACAAAAAGAGCCATTTTAGATGTAGGGGAGAGTCATCAAGTGACAGTAACTGTACCTCATATTGAGGTAAGCTAGATTTCTGTATTCGAAAACAAAAGCTAAATCAATCTAAGACTATTTTTTTAGTAATAGTTTAGATTATATATAGACATCAGCATCAAAATACCTGTCATCCATTTTACTAGCTTTGTTTTCTTGTGAAATTATAAAATGGTGGTTACAGTTGGGCACTTCCCTCCTAAAACAAATGGAAAAATTTACATAGTGACTTTTTGCAAATTAGATATCAGGCAAATCTTTATATATAATTCTCTTACACGGTGATTGAAAAACACTGTTTTTCTGTCTGAGGAATGGCAACAGTTACTTTATTTACAAAATTCTGTTGCGCCCGCATTTTTATTTTATGTAAGCCAGTTTGATGATTAATCCCTTCAATTCATTGATAAATATTTATTTTGATGATATCAGCTTAAATTAGGAAGAATATAAGCATTATTAAATTAAAAAATAGATGTTTTGAAAAATGCTTTTCCAAACTTTAAATGAAGAAAAATTGATGTGGCGCCATCTGTGGGAGATTTCGAAAACTAGATTTCTATGAGCTTCATTTTTATGACGTACAAATCAGTAAATTGCACACTTCTGGTAGGCAAGATTTATTGTAAGCTTAACGTCAATTAAGGCCAAAACAAACTACCAATTATGTTACAAATTTAACTGAAACGCGGGTAAGGTGTGAAAAATAATAGATAATAGTAGGCTTGCCAGTGGTACCATTGTTTTCATTTGTAGTTAAAAAGAAATTAGTTTAAATGATTTTATATTGACTTTTACGTGGCGAAAAAATGGAGTGATGCCAAGATGAATATTAATTTAAATTTACAATTTCACCTTTTAAAGTTTTTAGTAATATTATTAAAAAATTATTGTTACTAGGACACATTGTTATTGTGTCCTACCTTTTAGCGAGCGAAGCGAGAAGTGGTTTGCAAGGCAAACCTATGAGGATTGCGTAGCAATCATCCGGGGGTTGGCGGAGCTGGGGGCGGAGCCTCCTAGTCTTAATTATTGGAGTAAATTTCTTTTATTGTATTTTAAATTATCATAAATATGTAATGTTTAGCGGGTATTGAGATTTTGTTCAATCATTAAATGACAATATTATTGAAATATTCAATATGATTTTTTGCTATAAGAAATATTTAATAAGTGCTACTTGATGTGAAACTAAATTAGATTATATTAAATACGTTTTAAAAGTTTTATGATGTTTCACTTAAGTTTCCAAATTGTTGTCGCTAATATCTAATATTTAGAGGCATTTGACTTTAATGAGATCTTAACGATGGAACATTCAGGCCAAAGTTCTGCCAGAAGGTCCACTTTTATACATGGCCTCCCACCAATCACTGCATCCTGCCACAGGACGTTTGTTTTTTATTCATTTTCAACTTGGTATCGTGATTTAAAAAGCATAGTTGTCAAAAGCACCAGTGCTGACTCACACAAATTGAGTGTAGCAAATTTTCAAATTCTCGTAAAAAAAATTTAGTTAGAAATTAAAAAAAAAATGTATGCCAATTCAAAATTTTATGGTGATAGTAATAACTGTCCTGCCAGAAAGAAAAATAAATGTCTATTGTAAAGTTGAGTCCTACTGGTAGTAGGTTACATCTTTCCAGAAGAACATTGTATATTTTATCATTAATGTTAAGATTAAATCGTATTGTATGTGAAAAAGAATATTAGTTATTATATTACTTAATCAGTGTTACCTTTATGTATTTTTTGAAGGGCGGCCTGCCCTGTGTGTGTGCGCCCTCCTTTTTTCCATCTCGATAGCTTCCTCATGCCCTTTTTTGCAAAAAGTCACCCTTTCTCGTACAAATCCCCATTTGCCCTTTTTAGTCAAGCACAACCACCCTTGCTGCCCTACCTGTCTTTAAAAAAAGGCAAAATTGCAAATCGGAATTAACTGAATAGACAGCAGAAATACAAAGTTCTTTTTAACTATGGGTCATTCCATGTCAAATCAACACAAGAAATGGCATTTTTTTTCATCACCATCTTTGATTTTTATGAAATTTGGTGAACTTGTTATACCTACTAAGAATGTAAAAAATGCAAAATTTTAACCTCCTCGGCCTATTAGTTTTTCAGTTATTTGCATTTCAAAATGGCTAAAAACGTAAATCTGCCCTCCGATGGCTGCATTTAAATTACCATAACTCCTGTTCTAATTAACATATAGAAATAAAATTGGTATAGTTTTAAAGCTCTTTAAATGACTTTTAAAATAATATGAAACACATGAAGGTTTGGTGAAAAACATTTCAAGGTCATATTATTTGACCTTTGACCTTGAATTCCCCAAAAACGAATTTCTTAATTTTCACTATATTTTTTCCCTGAATACTACAACATTTGAGCTACATGTATACCAATATTCAGAGTGGGACAACAATGGGATCATATAAAAAAAAATTAGAAACAAAAATATGCACTATATTAGGGTCATTCCATGTCAAATCAAAAAAAGTGTGGGAAAAAAATGCACAAGAAAATGCATTTTTTTCCCGCACCATCTCCGATTTTTATGAAATTTGGTGAACTTGTTATACCTACTAATAATATAAAAAATGCAAAATTTTAACCTCCTTGGCCTGTTACTTTTTTAGTTATTTGCATTTCAAAATGGCTAATTTTTGAATTTTTTTTTTAGTGTATGATCCCATTGTCGTCCCACTCTGAAAATTGGTATACATGTAGTTCAAATGTTGTAGTATTCAGGGAAAAAATATAGTAAAAATTAAGAAATTCGTTTTTTGGAAATTCAAGGTCAAAGGTCAAATAATATAACACTGAAATGTTTTTCACCAAACCTGCATATGTTTCATATCATTTTAAAAGTCGTTTAAAGAGCTTTAAAACTATACCAATTTTATTTCTATATGTTAATTAGAACAGGAGTTATGGTAATTTAAATGCAGCCATCGGAGGGCAGATTTACGTTTTTAGCCATTTTGAAATGCAAATAACTGAAAAACTAATAGACCGAGGAGGTTAAAATTTTGCATTTTTTACATTCTTAGTAAGTATAACAAGTTCACCAAATTTCATGAAAATCGGAGATGGTGAGGAAAATGACTGTGTTGATTTGACATGGAATGACCCCTATGCATGTCCAAAATTTTAACTGGTTATTTGTCATTCGGTAAAATCTGCTATTCGATACTTCCCTAAGTAGAAGGTAGCTGTGCCAGAAAAATAAATATGCATATTACAATGCTCATAGTGTTTTTATTTATTTTTTATAAATGTATAAAGTGTCCTTATTTTATAAACAAAAAATTGTTTGATCCCTTTACAAAGTTATAATGCACTTGAGCACAATGGGTTTAATCTTTATAAATTTTAATTTGTTTTTAGGGTTCTGGAACTGCCAATACTGTATTCAAAGGGTCGAAGAAGCCATACCAAAAAGAATGCGTACTTATAATTGATCACATCACTGGTGAAGTTACTCTAGAAAAGTTAAGTTATAATGTGCAATTGAAGAAAACCAGGTATGTATTACCTATAATGAACTTGAATATTACTACTGCTATATTTTTTTAATATATTTTCTAGTATCAGTTATGTGTTTAATGAATTGGACACTTTTTACCTTTTGTGACATGTTGTTGCCACTGAAGGACTATCAAAATTTTTACCAAAAGGTTTTCAATCGCTTATGTAGTGCTACTCAAATTTAGATAAAGAAAATTAGTATCCCCACTTTCTATTGTAAAACAAAATAAACCTCCTAGTACTCTTGTATAGAAGAAAACATGGACTTCAAAACATAATTATGTATTAATATGTATTTAGTAATGTTAGCTGTGTATATGGCAATTTATAAACACTTAGAAGATTCGTATACCTTTAAGTCGATTTTCCTTTTTTTAAAAAAAGATTATTTTATTTCTAATATTTTGTGTATGGGAAAAGTTCTTATGGTCATTTAACTTTTGGAACCTTTGATAGATTACATTTGACTTTTGTAATAATATTTTATCATGCTTCTTGGCAGGCCCTCATGCTTTACTAGGCCATCTGTTTAGCCACTGCCTCAACCTTGCCAAGTTAATATTCCCATAATTTCTATATAGTTATAAAAAAGTCATCATGGTTTTTCTTTTCTTTTTTAAACCAAATATTATAACATATTTTAAGTGGTGTAACAGTTTTATGTATTATAATAAACATTGAAGTATTAGTTTATTATCGCATTACTTTCAAAAAGTGTTAATGTTTGATATTGTAAACCCCAATTTTTATTCCCAGGGCTGAAGGAAGTAGCAAAGTTAGATCCAGCACTCCCACAGAAACCAACTTTAGCACAAAGAAGTCTCCCCAAAAGCTGTCGCCACAACAGAAAACGCATTCAACTTTGGGACGATCTTCCCCGGTCCAAAAATGTTCACCTTTGCCCAAGAGCCCTGTGAGCAGCCAACATAGCCCTAATAGCAACTCCAATCATTCTATGCCTTGCCTCAACGCAATATCAAAGGCTCCTCCGATTCCAGAAACTCCATCTATTCACATATCAAATGAAGAAATGATTGGTAAGTTTCATCTCTTTATTCAGTAGTTTATATGTAGCTTTCAGAAAATAGAATATTAAAGAAGGAATATAATCAGATTTTTATTCTACCCTGTTGGTAACATGGTTTTGAATATTAAAGTCTTGAAATAGTTTGTTGAAAGAAATTCTGAAAAGACTAATTGACTTATTATTTTGTGTGTTTGCTGATTTGTTGATATTTTCATGCAAAAAATGTTTTTATAATAATTTGCATAGTTGTGCCAATTAGTTTTAAAATTGCATTTATTTTGTTGGTATTTCTTTCTCTGAATTGGAAGTAATCTTTGTAGTTCTAAATAAAATGCTTCACTTATAGTTAATATAAAAGTATTTTTTAATTATATAAGGAACAAAGGGGCCAAATATTATACTTCATTCTATGTAAATTCATAATTATTTCTATAAAAATTTCTAATAAGTTTACTCGCAATAGTACACCTAATAATTGAAAAATCGGAAACTTTACTTAAATGATTTAGTTGTATGCGTTATGTGATATTCTTTTACCTATTATTATTGTTGTTTTCTTTTTTCAGTTGTATTTTCTTTTTTTCAGTGGCTTTTTCCCTAGTATAAATCCAGAAAAATTAGTAATTTCTTACTTTGATATTTTATCAGGTGGTTATTTAAAAATGTCACTTTTAACAAGCAACAAAATTTATTGTGTGTCCATACATAATTATCTGTTTGTATTTAAATCATTTGAGGAAATTATGAAATTTTAATCTTTTTGAGTGTCAACTCTTTTTTAAAAATTGTTTACACACTTTTTTACTCTTTTGTTGTTGATCATAAAATCTTACAACTCAATTTTAAGTCTATTCTCAATTGTCTAATCAATTAAAAATAAAGTGGGCACTCAAATAAATGATGTTGAGATTTCAACGTCATTAATTTAAGCAGTTTTGTCATTTTGCAATAATAGTTAATGTTGTACTTTTTATAATGTAAAATGAATGCAAGTTTATATTAAAATAAGTTTATGTATATTTGAATCAAAATGGAAAATAAATAATTTTATCCCCAGTTTTGTATGACAAAAAGGCGGTCCACCACGTGTTACCACACAAAAGAGTATCATTTTCACACACAAATATTTTTTTCTATTACAAAAATTAAAAGACAGAAATTTTTAAAATAATTATTTATCTTAAAAAAAATATGCATGATAAATTTTTAATAGCTTTAAGTTATCAAGTTATATTTAAAGAAAATTAAGGTATGAAGTTGTATGTAATCTACATCGTAATTGTAGATCTTTAAATATTATCATAAAATTTCAGATGCTCCTGAGGTAGGTCTTCTTTCCTCCAGCAGTTCCAGCGCTTCCAGTGGCAGTGAAGAGTCTGATGAATCTTCTAGTGACAATGAAGAGATGCCAGAAGCTCCAAAACAGCAGCCCACAGGTAACCTTTCTCTGCCTATGGCACATATAACGTTTGCTTATATGTGAAGATTCTCTCTTTGGATTTGTGTTAGGTAGTTTGGTAGAAGTGGCATGGTTGGTTTCTTAAGATTGTTTTAAACCACGAATTATTAAAAAAACTGTATGAAATTCTATACTAAAAAAATGTTTGTCAATGTTGCAGTTTATTTCATAATTGTGTTATAATTGTATGTAGTTTTGACGAACCTATCAAATCCAAAACTTTATGTAATAAATTTACTAAGTGTAATATAATTGTTGACAAGAACCTCTAATTCTTCACTTCCAGTAAAGCACATTAAACTCGTATAATTATAACCTTACAATAAAGTTCCTGTACATATTTTAAATGTTATACAACAAATATTATAAAATTAATATATATATATATATACAGGGTGGCAACATAACCTGGAAAACCGAGAAATCATGGAATTTTTTAATTCTGGAAATGTCAGGGAATTTTTCAAGATTTCATAAAAAAATCAGGGAATTTTCAATTTTGGATCATTAAAACGGCAATTATCGTCTATTATGCTCTTTATTCTATGTAGTTTAGTTGTCGATATTTCCTTTTAGTTCTGAAAAAGAATTTAAAAAAAGAAAGCATGGTTATGCGCATTTTCAGATTTATATTTGTAAAAATGCGAACCACTGCTGGAGGGAGAAGCAATAGCAAAGTGTATTGGACTTTAGATTGTAAGCAACATGTGAGGGGCTAATAAATATGCGATTTATTGAAGATTGGAATATGAAATATAAGATTTAAAATTATCTCAAAGAAATAATTGGAAAAACTCGATTTTGTTAGCAGTATCTGCTTCCAGAGAATTAATTACTATATGCCTGTTGCAATTGTATAATTTGTGTTGTATCCATAAATTATTATTTTAACTGACAATAAGTATTACTTCTAATTTTTCATTTATAATGCAATATATTTATTGTAGCATGGATACTTTTTTTCTATACAAAGCATGTATTGCAACATTTCCTAATATAAATGTGAAATCAGGGAAATGTTTGTGACACCATTAGGGAACTTTTTTTACAGGATTTTGTTGCCACCCTGTATATATATATATATATTATGATGACGACTCAGTATTTTCAGTTTTGCTTCTTTTAATTATCTTAACTATATTCTAAACACAAATTGCTTTATTGTATAAAAACTTGTAAATCTCTGGAAGTTTTATTGTTTAATCTCTTGTCTACTCCGATTGCCAGCTGTACTGAACATTTACCATAACCTATTTGCTATTGAGTTTCAATAATGGAATGTATTTTTCATAACCTAATGTTTTTTTATGTTTTAATGTAGTACCTAACTTAGATTAGTGTTGGCTTCAACCTTAGTTTTTCTATGTAGGCATCCCTAATGGCTATGCTGAATCTCCGAAAAAGAAGGAACTGATGAATTCTCATTCGACTTCCAATAATCTTAGCATGCCATCAGCTAATTCCTTACCCAGCATGCCAAAGTTCAGTCAGCTGAGTGAGTTGTTATTTTTAATTTAAAAAAAATTCTTAATTTTAAATCATTACCAGGGTCTTCCAAGTTTTTTTTTTCCCCATAGAGTTCTATTTGTGTAGAGTTTAGTTGTAATAATTTATAATAGGACTAAAATTTCTTCTTATGAAGGAAAGCTATCCTAACAAGCTAAGTAGTGCAAGTTCCAAAATATCCCAAAATGGTTTAATACCAATTTTTGTTACTATGCAGCTATATTTATTGTTTACCTAAGTGGTGTGGGTACTAGTTTAATAAGGTACTCAATAATGAGTTGTCATTCCACTTAACATTTTAATCAAGGGGTATTGCAAATTTTAATTGTTCTTATCTTGGAACTTTGATTTTGAACTTTCACCATTTGGTAACCAAACCTACCCATATAAAGTTAGTTCATAGAAATTTTTCACACAGATACTAGCTATGAAGAGTGATGATCATCACTCTTTATAGTTAAAAGAATGATAATGAGAATGACCATCTGGAATTAATTGTGCAAAATATAAAAGAAAATGTTGTTACAAACTGTTATAAAGAGAAACAGCATTCTAATCTTTTTTTAAATAATTGGATATTATCATAACTTTTTTTAGATTTCACAATGAAAGTATATGCCTTTAGATTTTTTTTTTCTTTTCAAGAAATAGTGGACAGTCATTGTTTTTCCCTTCGACCCTTCAATTTTCATTAATATTTTTTAATAATAAAGTGTGTTTAAAATTTGAGTTTGTTATAAAACATTCCTCATATTTATGTTTATGAAAGCTGGTGAGGCAAACAAAATTAATTTTTAAAAAATGAATAACAACTAAAATCAATTATTTGGTGAATACCTAGTTTTTTCTTGGAAGGCCCATTTTACATGCACAAGATTTTTTTTTGTTTTAAACATAACTATAGAAACAGAAGTTTAAACAAACTGAGGGAAAAAAAGAATTATTAAGAGTATAATTAAGTCCATAAGGAAACATATGCACTAAAGTTGTGCTTTGATCAAGTCAAGTATATAATTTTGTGGTTTTCAAAAGGTTAAAAATTTAGAATTCCATTAAATTTTTATGTATAATTGGGAATACTTTATTCTCTTTTTTGAACTTGCTGACTTTTGGTTCACATGTTGCACCCCTGTATGTGTTGTTTATTTCTGTCAATTAAAAACAAAAACGATTAAAATGTTTTTTTAATTTAAATCAAAATGTAAACCAATCTATTTTGCACTAAAAGTTAATGCTTTGGTCAAGCGTTATTTAGGATTTTAGATATGCTGATATTTATATTCATATTCATTTTTTTTTTTTTTTTTTTTTTTTTTTTTTTTGAATTTCTATTGAGAAAAAAATATATTTTTAGTATTCATGTTTTAGCAGTGCAGTAATTACAATTATATAACACACACGCAAAATATTGCTTATGCTTTTGCTTGAGCAAACAGCAGTTGCATGCATTTTTATGTCCATATTCACTGTGCAATTGATTAGTTAAAGGAATCCCCTCCCCCCCCTCCCTCTCTCTTTTGGAATATTTTAATATATATTCTTGTGTATGAAACACATTGCAATACTTTGTTTTTCACCATGGTTCTTGTTGAGAACAAGTGAAATAGCTACTTATCTGCTAATAACCTCTTACTCTCTAATCAACCGAGAGAAATATGTTTAAATTCTCAGGTTATTCAATGTATCATATTGTAAATTTCATTGACTGCTTTGCATTCTTGATATGAGTTGAAATAATTTTTCGGTCAATTGCTGGTAGGCATATAAGAAAAATCTTGAAAAATTATTGAGTTTTAATTATAAATGCGCAAAAATAAGTGACTTTTTTAATGTAATTTTTCAAAACTAAATTGTATTGTAATATCTTTGGATTATATTGAATGTTAATTTACATCAAATGTTTTTGGATTCTATATTCAAGTGTTGCTTTTAATTGCAATATTTTCTTTTCCTTATAGGTGAGGATTTGAAATTAAGTGAATCCGATAGTGACAGTGATGATTGAAAGGCAATTTAAAATTTATATTTGTTTTGTGTTAATTTTTTATATTGACATTTATGTCAATAATGTTTGTTTTTGTAAAAGGGATATGCTGTGATATGTTAATTATTATGTAGAGCATTTTTTTCAATCCTGTGTACCAAGTCCTAAGGATTATTAAACTGTGTCTTGGATTTATTGTGTGGTTTATTTATTACATACTCATTTCCCCTTTAATTGCAGTAACTTAAGACTATATAAGTATATAATTCCAATTCAATTCAGTTGTGTTTATTCAATATTAATGCATGTCCAATGCTGTTACTTACAAATTAAAAAAAAATTTGAAATAATAGAAATGAACTATTAAAAAAAATGAAATATAGAAATTTGTGTTTATAACTATCTAATTGTAGAATTGAAAACAAAATAAGGAAATGTTAGTTTACACACAAAGCCATAATTAAAATGTATCTATAATAATTATGAAAACATTTTTTTAGTTTAATTACTAATAAAGAGTCACTGTTTAAATATTCAATGGTAACAGCAGGTCATTTGAAATATTTATTATCAATTTTCTTTTTTTGTTCCATATTGCATAGACTTCTAGATCCATCAGGAGATTTATGTATTTTCATGATAAAACTTTCATTTATGTTTTTACATAGCATTTAGTAAATACAATTTAAACCTGTCTAGTCGGGAGTTATTTATATCAGGCATATAACAGTGCTGTATGTTGTTACTTAACTTGATTTTCATCACTGCCTGGTTGGGAGCAGAGCATTTCGATCATCAGTTGCAATTGATTCCAATCGAAGACTTACTGTATAGCAGGGTTCAAAATTAGCAGTCGTTACGCATATTTTGCACCTAAAAATTTTAGTTTAATGAACGTAATTTTTCATCCAGTCATTTTTTATGCCTAACTTTTTATAAACATTTCAGTTTAACAACCTTTTTTTTACACCCAGTCATTTTTTATGTCTAACATTGATTTTCAGTAAGACGGTGACATTTTTAGAATACAAATATGAACATACTTAAATTTTTATGCAAAAGAAACTTTAACGATTACAAAAATAACGTAACAGAAGCAATTTGAATTATTTTAAAATTAAGCCTAAGAACACATTTTGGCAACTAAAAAACAATTTCTGGGTACCAATGACACAACTTTTATCTCATAATTTCGAACCCTGCTTCATGGAAAGTTGGTGCGTCTTAAATATGTGCCAGCTCGGGTGTTGTCATGTGATTCAAAGATTTCATGAATGTTTTTTGAGATCCATAATCCTTGTCAATCGCCTATTTAGTTGCTCTTTTTGTGCGCTATTTGCCGTTATTTTGTTAAATGTTGGTTTAGTATATGTATTTAGATTTTATATGGTTTTCAAAACATGATAAATGTTTAGTATCGCTTAGCCAAAACTGGCTCTTGTGCCATAAATCACTAACCAACCAACTGTTCAGTAGCTCTACTAAAACATTAACGCGTGGAGGTTTTAATATTTTATTTCAATTAAAGGAAACAGGAAAGTAATAATTCAAAAGTTAATAGCATAAAATAGAGAAAAAATTTAAACTCCAAGAATATTATTTTAGTCAGGATTTTTTTTAATTAATTTTTTTATAGAAATTTATAATAAATATTTATGAACACAGTGGAAATGATTCTTCTACATATTGATCTTTCATTCATTTTGAAAATTAAGTTTCCACATTCATTTACTAAAATCAAAAAGATTGTTTTAATTTATTTTTCCTTTTTTTCTATAAAAAAATTTGCATAAATATCTTAATATTAATGAGACTTTACAAATCATACAGACATAATTTAGTATGGAAATATTTCTTTAAGAATAAAATTGAATGCTTGGAGGTTTTAATATTTTATTTCAATTAAAGGGAATAATTCAACTACACAATAGTTTTTACAAGTTATGCTAATTAAATCCTTCACATTTGTTTACATAAGGATGAGTGCATTTTTCGCTATATTGAAGAAGAGAACTCATTTAAATCTTCAAATTTTAATATTTATATAATACCTAATTGTAGTGGACAAAAAACAATTATTTTAATTGCACAAGAGAGAAACCCCTGACGATTGTTGTTTGCCATTTCTTATAATAATGCTACAAACTTTCAGATGGCTGAAAAATTAATGAATTGTTACCAAATCTATGCACTATCGTCAACGAAATGAAAAATTATTTTGAAATTATAGACATCTTCATTTGTTACAACTGCTCATATATTTAAAATCCAAGCAAGCTAATAGTTGAAATAACTTTTTGTATTATGCAATATAATTTTTAATTTAAGCAAAAAATATTATTTTTTTTAATTTAAATACTTATGCTTGATGAAATTTGAAGATATTTAATAAGTTAAGATATTTTAATTAAAAATGCCTGCTTGTTTATCGATTAATTTGAATTTATATAGTAAATTTTGTAACAATTTTAGATTACAAATAAAAGATTATCTTAGTTATTAACTGAAGCTAGTACTTTTTCTGGCAATTGTATTTAAAAATTGGTCTGTGAAAGATATTTCAAGAGCAGATAAAACTACAAAACTGAAATCAAATATAAGTTACTAGTGGATATGAGAGTAAGATGAAAGTCAAATAAAACATTAAAAAGGTGTTTGATGTTGATTTTTTTATTATATTTTCTTTCTTATTCTTTGACTTAAAATTCTTTTTTTATACTATTTTCAAAACGATCAAATTTCAGAATATAAAATGTAAGTTCTTTTGTAGATTACATCATTTATGTTTTTTATATTAGGAATTAGAGATTTAAGCATTTTTTTTATCTCTAATTCTATATTTTTTTATTCACAAATCCAAATTTGAACTTTTTTTCACCAGTTAAAAGTAGGTTCTATAAATATTCAGGATTATTAAAGCCCAAGCAGTCACTTGGGCACAGGAGTTAGAAGAGAAGGCCGCCAAATTTTGTTTGCTAATGAGTTATATTATCTGAGTGGATCATGCATGGTGTTAACGTGCCATATAAATGATTTTAACTTGTCAGTACGCGTAAGGGGTGGGGTTTTTTATACCCCAAGGAAAATGATTACACAGATATGCTAACTTCCGTTATTCCAAAATGGTTCAAAGCCAGTGTAGTTGCTTTCAAGTTCATTTTCTAATAGAGAAACCCTTATTTTGTAAATTTCTGTTACAGTTTAGTGAAATTTGAATTATGGGGTCCTTGCGTGTCCTCGTGTCTTTTTTTTTTTTGGAGGGGGGGGGGGCTTAAGTATTTCGCGTTATTTGACGTACATAGAGGATTTGAAAGTTTAAAAACATTGTTAAAATGAGTTTCTACATTTGAAGAATTTATAAATGAATTTAAATTTTTTTCTAAAAGTAGTTTTTGTTCTTCATAAACGAAACTAAATACCTTGCGCGCTCCCGTGTTTTTAGCTTTAATCTTAATTAAATTATATGTTTAGCGTAAAAAAATATGTATATTTTAATTGTAAAAGAGGTATTTGTACTTAAGAAATGAAATTAATTACTGGGGTGCGAAATACTCATTGCACATTCTCACAATATGTCCGCATGCCTCAATCCAGTTGCATAGGGTGCCTGCTCAGGTTTTGTTATTTGACCAAGATTCAAAACAACGTCGTAGATTTTACGGGTCTTTCCTTAATAATCGACTCCGCACCGTTACGAATAGCTCATTATGCACTTGTAGTAATCCGCAGATTCAATCAATTAAACTCTAAATAAAAAAAATTATACTAACTTTTTACTGATTTTGTTTAACTTTCACTGTATCCGTATTAAGAATTCGCTTTATTATGAAACAGCAAATTAGAACCAAAAAGATGGTCGAGTTAAAAATTGAAAAAGATCAGGTAAAATAAATTTGTAATGTTCATTCATTTATTAATTTCCTTTTCCTATAAATATTTAATTTAAAAGAATGTAAATTTCTATAATTTCCTTATTACGTGATCCGTATATTGACTTTTGACATGCAGTGACTCAATTTGCCGATGAAATTTCGAGATTCTTATTTTTAAAATAGGGAGATTTATGTCTTTGTTTTTTAAGAAACACTTTATGGCCTTTCAAATATTTAAATTTATCAGACTAATACTGTACTTGCTCATTAATAGTTATATTACATGTACAATATTTTGGGTTCTACAGTTTAATAATTTTTCAGCTTTAAAAATTAAATAGTGAAGTTTACTGCTTTTTTGACGTAACAATAGTAACTATACTTTAGTAGAATAGTTCAGGTAAGTTTTAGGGGCGTTTTAATACATACATATATGTAAATATTGAAATTTTACTAATTTCTATTTAAAAAGCTTTAGGCCTTCAATAGATGCTTTTTGAAGAGCTTCTAGTTAATTTGCTATCTATTCTTCAATCTTGTATCCTAGAGCAAAAGACAGATCACATACTTTTGCCAATAGCCCCTTTTTTCTTATGTTACATTCTTCGGTTAAAATGCATAGGCTTGAGACTTTTCTGAAAAAGCCCTTGGCGACTTTTCTCAAAAAGCAATATTCGCAACTTTAACATGCTTTTGGAGATAAAAAGCAGTTTTGTTGCCAATAAAATAACTCAATTTCCTCACTTCAGGGTTGCCAAAAATGATAACTAGATTTGGTGAAAAATGAGGGGTCCATAGAGTACATTTTAACCAACAATTTAAACTAACCATTTGTTTCTTTGGAACAGATGTAGTATATGACATTTGGCGCGTTTATTTTTTTTTCGACGATAAATAGCATAGGGTTGTCAGATTGAAAGTCGCCACAAGAATCGGAAAATACCAACAATGTCAGGTGGGGTTGCCATACTATAAATTTATCGCCCCTATAAAACACGCCAAAAAAAACCTCTCGCGCCAAATGTACTACATCTGTACTGTTTCTATAATTACAGAAATATTTATGTCAAAATTTATTCCATGCAAAAAAGAAATAAAGATTCAAGTAAGTTTTAATTGTGCCAAGTTATGTAAAAAAATTTGCTAATACATAAAAGTATGCATGTGCACCCGAGCTGAAAATATACATTGCAATATCACATTGTGTTAACAGAATTATGTTTTTGTTTGCCCTTGGGAATTTTACATTGAAAATGTGCGTCTCACATGCATTTTTGCACGAATCACCGCCCTCTACAATCCCACAATTCACTTGACCATTTTATGAAAATATCTGTTTTCACTTCGATACCAAAATAAGTTTTTATTTTTCAGCTGGGAAGGGAATCAATGCTATTGGAACATGCAAATTTCAACTTTGATGATAACAAAAGCTTCTTTCTTCTCGAATTTACTACTATTATTTTTAGTTTTAATAGCGATTTTTAGCATTGATTATTTTTGTTAGGTGCTTGATTATTAACAGATAATAAATCATGTAAAGTTTAAAAAATTATCAATTTACTCCATCTTTGATAATTTAATATGAATTTTTTTGCAGATTTAGGACCTTTTTTCCAGCATTATATACTTTTTTTTTAAAGTATTAATTGGCTTTATTATGTATTTGGTTATCATCAGCTAACTACGGTTGCTGGTTTTAGTAAAAATCGGCAGTTTAGTATGACAGGTTTTCCATTTTTAATGTTGAAAATTTAAGCTTTTCTTTGCCCCATTTTAACCGAATTTTTTCGCTTGAAAATCTTATTAGTTTTACTGCAGTTATCTACTATACATTAAAATCCAATCAATTACGCCAAGAAAAACAGAATTAAAAAAAGTACTTAGTGAATTACATACTGTTTTCAGATTGGGTTTGTTAGTTTTGATTATCTAACCAGACTGCCGATTTGAGAATAAATCGACTTTGGGTGCTCATTAAACTGCTCTTTTTCTCAAAATAGCACCTTGCCTCTTTTAATTTTTAAAGTGAACATTGTAATATAAAGTTGATAAGAAAACAATTCCACCATAACAAAATATTTTATTATGAAAAGTAAATGCCAAGTTTCAAGACAAATTGCATCTAATGCAGCTATATTCTAATATGGAATGAAGCAATACAAAATATTTACTGGGTTATTTTAAAGGATTTGTAAAAATAAGTGCCATTTAATAAATTTGAAGAATTTAAATTCATAAGTATTTTTTAAAAAAAAAATATTAATTAAAAGTTCCTCATTAAAAAAGTATAAATTTTTAAATGTAAAAAATTTACTGAAAAATTAAATTCTTGTACAATGTCAAAATTGCAAATATGAATAGCTTTCTATTTCAATAAAATATAAATTAGAAACATTTATATCTTCCGGATTTTCAAGCTTTTTTTTTTAATATTTTGTTTAGATGGATGTGGATGACGCTGCCAAAGGCGAAGGCTTAAAGCAGTACTACATCACAAAAATTGAAGAATTGCAGGTATTTTGGAATAAACGTTTAAATAAATTGTTAGTAATTTATTTTCAGCGAAATTTATTATAAATTGAATTGGCAATTTTTTGTCATCTCTGGATCATTAGATAGTTGAATGTGTTCTTATCTTGTTAATGTCAGTTACATTAATTTTTTTTGTGTGTAGAAATATACTTAGATAATTGATCAAATGTCATGATTTTTGTCGGAGAAAAAAATCAAGACATATTTTCACTGATAAAATAATTTTTTTAAAAATGGTATTAGTTTTCAAAATTTTATGTCTGCAATTCATTTTAGGATAAAAAAGTCATTTTTTAATTATTCTATATTTAATATTAGACTATATAAATATTAGACTATTAACATTGAAGAAAGAAGGCTAATGAAGTTATTTTTCTTTAACTAATTTTAGTTAACATTACAGTTTTCAATGGGTTCTTTAGTTTAATTGTTTTGCATTTTAGCAAACAAAAGTAAACATTTTCTTAAAAAAATTATCAAGTGATTACAGTTTATATATTAGTTGGGATAGTTATTTTTGATAATTATACTTCATTTTGAACAGAAATGCCTATAAAGTAATACCTGCATTATCATAAACCAAGCTACATATATTCGTTTTAAAATCTTAGATTTTTTTAAGGATCTAAAGATTTAAAAATATTGGTACTTTTCATCTAATTGGAGACTTTATGTATTTTTTTTTTTTTTTAAAGCTTATTGTATCAGAAAAAACTCAAAATTTGAGACGTCTTCAAGCACAAAGAAATGAACTTAACGCAAAAGGTAATTAGAAATTTATAATCATTCAGCTTTCTTAGTAAAATTTGTATTACTTTATATTCCACACAAATTATGTTTTGAAAATTCCATGAGCTCAGTTTGAGTAATTATTGGGTTGATTGCATAAGTTTTCTAATATGAATCTTTCTGCCTTCAGTCCGAATGCTCCGCGAGGAGCTGCAGTTGTTGCAAGAACAAGGCTCATATGTTGGAGAAGTTGTGAAGCCTATGGACAAAAAGAAAGTTCTTGTAAAGGTAAATTCTTGTGTATGCTATTAAACACAAAATAATGAGATACATAATATTTACTACATAATATTATCTACAGACTTTAGTTAAATAATTTTGATTACTGGGCAAAATCAAAGTAACGGACGTACCATTTGCAAGAATAATAAAAATGTTAAAATTATTTTACTCCTTAGTTATTAATTGTAGGTAAAAATTTTGGTATGTTTAAAAAGAGCACAAAATTGCCTTTCATAGTGATAAAAATTTTCATTCTCA
The DNA here is from genome assembly GCA_963932185.1 of Troglohyphantes excavatus. Classification (NCBI taxonomy): domain Eukaryota; kingdom Metazoa; phylum Arthropoda; class Arachnida; order Araneae; family Linyphiidae; genus Troglohyphantes; species Troglohyphantes excavatus. The sequence continues at coordinate 24,678,039 of OZ010674.1, forward strand.
TGTGAAAATTAATTTGAGAAATATACATTTTTGAGCATGGTAACGGACGTACTAATTTTGGACATGAGTTTCACAAGCATGCTAATTGAGGCTCAATTCCTCTGAATTGATAAATCTCTTTGACATATATATATTTTTTTCAATGATTTGAGTGTACTAAGAAAGTGTACTTAGAAAAACAATCACAACATTTCAAAAAAAATAATTTCATGATGGTAAAAAAAATTATTTTGTGTCGGTAACGGACGTACCAGCAATGGTAACGGACGTACCTTTTCCAAATTTTTAATGAAAATTCATGTTCTTTTCATAATTTTGTAAAGAATATCAATAATACACAAAAGTTAATTATAGGCAAGACTATTTTACGTATTAGAAGAATTAATTTTACAAGATAATTACATTAAAGGCATAATAACAACATTAGTACAGGTAAAATAGGTTTTTCATTGACAAATGGTGTGCATACATAAAAATTTGGGAATAACCTTGTTAAGGCACTAGAAATGAAGATTCAATGAGTCCCCAAATAATAAGTTGATTTACCATATTTAGGGAGGGAGTAAAGGGGGTTAATTTTTAAAAAACTCAAATGCTGCTTAGTGTCTACGAGATCCTGAAAGTAATGTTAGAGATAAAATATATTGATTTGTTCAACATAGGGCTACGAAATTGGTTTAGGGTACTTCAGGAATTAAAAATATAGACCAACTTGATCTTTAAACATGTATACACTCAATCAGAGGACTGAAGAAGACCTTATTCAACTATTTAAATTTATTAAATCAGGTGATGTTGAGGACACAATATTTAATACAGCCAATGGGACTAGAGGTCATGTGTACAAGTTACACAAAATCAAGAAAGTAGAAAGCATTATTCTTACAATAACATAAATTGAATAGTTTGCCTGAAGGTGGTTAATTTATCAGGAGTAGCTGGTTTTAAAAGACAACCAGATACACATTGGGAAATTGTTCCGATACGATAGTCTGTACTTCGTTGGCAGTATTTGTATACACTTGCATACAAATCATCTTGATACTTTTTAAAGTAATTCAAACCATAATTAATTAACCCATCCACACCCACGATCATTAAAAAACTTGTAAAGAGCCCAAAAAGTTATATTCTGGTGTTCTGTAATTCAAGTATATGCAAGATATTCAGAGATTAAGAATTATATAATACTCAAATATGATTAAAAACATTTTGGTATTTTCAACACCTAGCATGCTTTAAAAGGTGACACTAGCCGATTGATTGAAGTAAATGAAAAAATTCATTTTCTGAAAACTGCATTAATAAGCAATAATGTGTTTTTTAAAGATAAACTATTCAACTAAAATTATACTCTTTCCATGTTGTTATTAAACAGATATCATAAAATTGTTACATATGGTTTTTTTAGTAGAATTGTTACACACAGTTCTGCATATTATTTATAATAAATTTTTTAAAAAATACTATTTTTAAAAATAATTAGTAGTTTTAAATTTCGTAATAGAATATGTAATGAACTGATAAAATGTATAAGTTTATTGGTTTTATCGAGAAAAAATTGACTGTTAAAATGCATGGTTTTTGGTAATGGACGTCATTTTTATCATCATAATGTTATTTTTCTTGAAATGTTGTGATTGTTTTTTTAACTTACTACATTCAAATTATTGAAAAAAATATATATTTGTCAAAGAGATTTATCAATTCAGAGTAATTGAGCCTCAATTAGCATGCTTGTGTAACTCATGTCCAAAATTAGAACGTCCGTTACCATACTCAAAAATGTATATTTCTCAAGTGAGTTTTCCATGAGAATAGAAATTTTTGTCACTGTGAAAGGCAATTTTGTGCTCTTTTTAAACATACCAAAATGTTTGCCTACAATTAATAAATGAGGAGTAAAACAATTTAAACATTTTTGTTATTCTTTTAAAAAGTATGTACGTTATTTTGATTTTGCTCTATCTTTAAAAATAATTAGTTTTAAATCTTGTAATAGAATATATGATGAACTTCTAAAAATATAAGTTTATTTCAATCAGAAAATAATATAAACACTTTTAAATTGGTTTTATCGAGAAAAAATTGACTTTATGAAAATGCATGGTTTTTGGTAACGGACGTACTGGTACGTCCGTTACCATGATTTACCCAATTATTTTTTTTGTATAAAATTTCTTTTTAAGTATAATGTTACTTAAGTCAAATAAAAAGTAAACCTAAAGTTTCAAGTTTTTCAGTTCAAAAATAAAGTTACAGCATCAATATAAGCCAAAAATAGTAACGGACGTACCAATAAGAGCCAGAAAAAAAAATCACTGCCGTTTTTAACCATACCAAACAAGTTACAAAAAATCTTAATATCAAAGTTAGAACCCCTAACTATTATGTAAACAAAACATGCTAAAAGAAGAATATTGTTTGATATTATCCCTTTCACTTTTATAGTCCAATCGGTATCAGATATGCACTGCATGCTTTTAAGTGAGTGAGACGTGTCTAAACATGAACTTGTGAACCAAAAACTACTTATATTATATAAGCATGGAATACATATTTAAAATCTGCAAACTGTCACCTTTAAAATGAGGTATCATTTATGTATCTACTGTGATTTTGAAATTTTGAGAAAAAGTTTACTTTGATATGATTTTGCCCTACTGTTTTAAAAATAGTATACTTCCATAATTCAGTGATTTTTAATGGTAAATTTGTTAAAGAGTTTTCCAGCATATGTATCTTTTAATAATATAATTTCATTGTTTTATGCAAATTATTTTGATCAAATTATTTTTATTATAGGTCCACCCTGAAGGAAAATTTGTTGTTGACATTGATAAGAACATTGATATCAATGATGTGACTCCAAATAGCAGAGTAGCTCTCAGAAATGACAGCTATACTCTTCATAAGATACTTCCAAATAAGGTAATGCTTAAGTGCTTCTAATTTAAAAATTCTTTTTATTACAACCAGTTCCCGTTTTGTCATTTATCAAAATAAAATAGGGTGTTGAAATCAGTTTCTTTGAGGTGATTGCAAAATGGGAACATTTTAAGACCTCTGGCATAAATGTATTTTTTACGTTAAGCTTCAATAATTTAGTTTTAACATGGCATTTGTGTTTTAATAAGCTTTAACAGCGAGTTGGGTTTGTTTAAAATGTAATAAAGAAACAAAAACAATAAATTTTTCAATTGATAAATTATCTGTTAATTTTTTTTAAAAATTTTTTCCTCAAAGTCCCTATAGGTTTTTGACCATGTGGTTAAACTATATTATAGAATTGTATTGTGTGGTTAGTAACAGGCAGAGCACAGATTTATTTCTTTGAGCTTCATTTGACAGAAAAAGTGACAGAAAAAGTTTGACTATACTAGAAATATGAATGGGTTTAAAAAGTATATATTGTTCGAAAATAGTTCCCACTTTATATTGTTAATCAAAAATAGCTAGCCTAACTTGTGTCTGAAAAATTTAGGGTTATTGAGAAAAGTTTAGGTTCTGTTTGTTTGCTTAAATTCACACAAGATGAATTTGTACAAAAATTTGCATATGTTATAACTTTGACCTAATATTATTTTGTTAAATAATTTTTTTATAAAAATGTAATTAATATTAATTTTGGAAAACTCCCTATTTTGAACACATTTACCTCTGTGCACCCATTACTCTACGATGCAAGTTCAAATGCAATTATCAACATGAAAACCGGTCACTCATCGAGCCATTTCACGGCTCGTTTACTTTGAGCCCTATCTACAAACCATGAGTCTCATTTATAATACTCATGATTGGCCCAATTTTCCTACCACAAGTTCCGATTCGTATTATAGTCGATAGATTCAAAATTCAGGCATTAGTACACTAATGTTTTGTATTGTTAAATTCCTATTTGATATTAGTTTATAAATTTCTAATTGTAAAAAGGAAATTTTATATATTTAAACTAGGTGGATCCTCTTGTAAGCTTGATGATGGTTGAAAAAGTTCCAGATTCCACTTACGAGATGGTTGGAGGTCTGGACAAGCAAATAAAAGAAATAAAGGAAGTCATTGAACTTCCTGTTAAGCATCCGGAACTCTTTGAAGCTCTTGGAATTGCACAGCCTAAAGTAACCATAGTTTTTAATATTATACTTTAAGTGATTTTTAACAGATTAAGTCCTAAAAGAAATTTTACTGATCTAAATAATGTTTTGGATTGCTTATTTTTGCATACAAGATCTATAATTTTAAACATAATATACACCTGACATTTTGTACGGATTGATCATACATTATATGGTTTTCCATTAATTTGTATAAATTGCTTATGGTATTGTAATAACTTATAGCTTATATTGCTTATAAGTATTGTAATAACTTATATACTTATATTGCTTATGGTATTGTATATTTGGATATGAATTTTGGAATTTTGTTCGTCTCCTAAGTAAATCAAAATAATTTTTTAAATATGTAATACTAATTCTGCAGCTAAAAATTTAAAACAGTTCCATCAAATGACTAATACCAACTTGTATTAAAAAACCTCTACTAAGAAATATTCTTATTTGGAATTTCATAAGATAATTATTTTTTTCAAAAAGTCATTAAGTACAAAATAAAATTTTTAAGTAAAGAAATCAATTATCAAAACTTACATTATATTTGTATCGATTGAATACAATTAAATAAATAAAGGATAGTTTGTCTAGGAAATTTTCATAATGAAATAAACTTGTGAAACAAATTACATTTATTAATAATAAAAATTGCACAAAGTATGAAATTGCAAAGTTGAATGGTATAGTGATATAAATATTCTTAATTTGAAATTTTATAAAGATGTTAATTAAATCTTAAAACCCAGATATCTTAAGTACATTTCTACCTTTAAAAAATATATTTAATAATCATCAATTGAATTTTCCAGGGAGTTCTGTTATACGGTCCACCTGGTACAGGAAAAACCCTGCTGGCAAGGGCTGTTGCTCACCACACTGACTGTACTTTCATCAGGGTGTCGGGTTCTGAACTGGTGCAGAAATTCATTGGTGAGGGCTCGAGGATGGTCAGAGAGCTTTTCGTCATGGCCAGGTAGGATATATTGGGTTCTTTATGAGATTGTTTAATTTTAAGGGGAACTTGAAGCTCATATAATAAGTGGTTTCTGTTGTTTAATTAGAATTGAGAAATAGTACCGGAAATATAAATAATTTTTATGCATATTTTCAAATTTGTGCTATCTTTTTATTATATATATAAAGTTAAAAGTACAATATCAAGGGTTTTCATTTGTTTCGGTGTAGTTTCTAGCTTTCTGTTCCTTTTAAAAATAGGTTAGTGCATAGTAATTATATTTTAATCATTTGAAAACCCCTTTAAGTTAAGTTTTCTTTATGATAAATTATATTAATTTAAGGTAGTGAAGTTTCATTTATGCTTGTCTATTATGTATTATGTCACTTATTATGTGACAGTTACATATATAGAGTGCATTACATGTATACTATTAAAATATTAATGTATGTTTGAGTAAAATTTACTGCACTTGATGAATTTCATTATTTATATTGTTTAGAAATAAAATTGCACTCAAGTTTGAAATAAGGCTAGGCAATAAACTTAAAAAAAAAAATATTTTAAAATAATATTGTTTGTATTTTGCCTTATTATTAGCCTGCAAAGTTTAAGAAAATATTTTTTTTAACAAATAGAACACGAGGCAATTCCTCCAGCGGTAAACCCTTTATTTATATACACCAACATACACAATTTTATAATTTGATTTAGTTCCATCAGCCTTTAATGAGATCAATAAGTTTATTGTTAATTTGCTGTAAAATGATTGTTAATGGTTCTAACATCTGTTTCAGGGAGCATGCCCCATCAATCATCTTCATGGATGAGATTGACTCTATAGGTTCCTCCAGAATTGATGCAGGTTCTGGGGGTGATAGTGAGGTTCAGAGAACTATGCTTGAACTCCTTAACCAGTTGGATGGTTTTGAAGCCACCAAAAACATTAAAGTGAGTATTTCTTTATTCGATTGGGAAACAAAAGTTTGCCTGAACTTTCCTCAAAGGTCTAGAATATTTTTATGCAAATGTAAGATTATTAAACTGTGGGATGAAGATGGTGATTAAGATATTGTACACGCATTAAGTCTACTACTTAGCGAATTTTATTATGTTTAAACATTTACCAATTCCTCTATTATCGTCAAGTGTAATCACGTTAAGTATTGAAAGTTCTGATCAGAGAACAAAAAACATGTATACAGTTGAACTATAAACAAATAATTTGGAAGTGTGCACTGGACTCATCATGGCAGATTCATTATGTAGAAGTAGTTAGTACATTACACATTAAATCTGTTATGGCTAAACCGTTCTCAAGTTGTTTTTGGTGTGAAAGATCTGTAGCTAGCTCGAAATGTGTTATTGACCATGGTTTAAAATTACGGTATAATGTTTTGGGATGAATCCCAACTCATTGGTAATAGCCAGGGCTCGCAACAGGTCCCTTTTTCCCTTAAAAGTCCTTTTTGTTACTTGAGGTACTTAAAAGTCCTTTTTTTCAGAATATGGTCCCTTTTTCCCTTATTTTAGCAAAAATATTTTTTTTCCCTTTATGCTTTACGAAAAGTCATTTCTGGCCCTTTTTCCTCTCTATTGAAGAAGAAATTTTTTTTTTTTTTTTTTTTTTTTTTTTTTTTTTTGTAATGGTCATTGGTGTTTTGCACGAGTCAATCATGTTCATATTTTTTCCTTCATGATTTGAACTGTTGTTGAGTCTGCGGCAACACTCGAAACAAATATAAAGATTCGTACCACGTGGTATGAATTCTCGAACCGCTGGATCTCGTATGTGAATTGTATCAAAAGCAAATGTAAATGACGAGCTTGTTGGGAAAAGACTGAAAATAGCAGGTGCAAGTGGCGTAGTGCTCTTAATGTAATTAATTGTAAATACTGTTCTATTTACCTTTTATTTTAAACATATCAATTAGTCTTCTGTAGTATTCCTGCTAGTACTTTCCTGCTAAATTTCAAAAAAATCGGGCCATAATTAAAAAAGTTACAAAAATTATCAGATCATTACAAAAAAAATATTTCTTTTTAATATGTTCGTTTAAATTTACTAACTTTTTTAATAATGCTCCGATTTTCTTCATATTTGGTTGGAATAATGCTTGAAGTAGTAGAATGCTATAGTTTAAAAGAAAACTCGATAAAATTATTTTTTTCTATATTATTAGTTTTATCGGAAAAAAGAGGGGAAAGGATTCAGACGTGTATTCTAAATAGTTTTGATGCTGCTCCGCCGAGACAAAAAAATACAATATGCAGCTGGTGTTTATGTTATGTTAAACGGATCTGCTTGTGACAGTGATGTAATCAAATCTTCAACTATAAATTATTTGGCTGGCGTCAGTAAGTTCGTGAAGAATTTTATTTTTTGTTCTGGTTGGTTCTATGGTTTTAGTAGAGAAAAAAAATGACTAGGCAGATTTATTCATAATAATTCATTATCCAATTGGAGATTTTCGCTGGAAAGGATGATGTTCAATGATGAAACTGTGGAGTTATTATCGATGCTTTTGAAGGATTGTTTTGTGTGAGGAAGTATAGTTTTTCTTGTCCCCAATTCTTCTGGTTTTCTTCGTGGTAAGATATATATTTTTTTATAATAAGATATTTACTGATTTTCGAGTGCTTTAATTTATTAATGATTCAGAATCGTTAAAGGAATATTTGGGGAAATGTGTTTCAACCTGTTGTTGGAAAATTGCTCTGGGAATTTTACCTTCTTCGAAATTATTTTAACCCATGATAGATTAATTTGTATGACGAGAAGAATGCGCATGTGATAACGCTTCAAACATGATCAATAAATTATAACCAAAATATCTGTATTTAGCAAAAGGATTCGGATGAAAGACTTTGAAATAAATAAAATCCAAACTTGGGTACTTTGCGCGAATTCTAGTAGTATTAAATAATGAATTAAATAATTATTTCGTAACTTAATTGAAGTTAATATTTCAAATAATAAGTGAAAAGAAATATATTCATATAATATATTTTAAATACCAGATAATTAAGAAATTTACGGAGTTAGTTTTAAAATGTTCAGGGAATACGATAATGGCATTTTTTATTTTAATAGAACATTTACATTAAAAGTTATTTTATGTTATAATTGAAAAATGCAAGAATTCAAATTTGTGTAAAAAAAAAAACTTCTTGAAGCAAACACTCCATAATATTAATTTTTTGCAGAATAGTAGCCATATGATCTAATGCATGACGTTGTTTCTTAAAAATTTATTTATTAGTTTTCAAGTTATTGCAAAATAAGTAACTGCCGCTATCTGGAAACGGTAATACAAGGGGGTCTGCGTTTGTTTACTCGTGTTTTGGACAACAATTTTCGGATTTTGTCGAAATTTGATAAAAATCACAGTTTGCACTCAGAAGAAGGCCGTGACGTCGAATAAGTTCGATATCCTAATTACAAAAAATAGTTATATCTATAAAAAAATTAAAAGTTGACGAAATACCAATTTTTTCATGTGGTCCCCGGGGATGAACCAGGGCCTGATTTAGTTTGTTCATTACGATGTGCACAATGTCATTTATGGGGGCCTCCCTCTTATGAAAATAGTCTCTAAGAATTAAAGATATAACATATTAAATGTATTAATCATAATAACTGTGAAACTATATAAAATTGTGTAAACGTTATAATAATGACACATTTGTCAAAATATGGGCAACTTTGTTACAATTTATGCACAATTTAGTAACAGTTGGAGCCCCTAAAGCCACTCTTAGTCATGGTGAATAGTTGCGGAATTTAGAGAAGACCTTCTTCCTTTTCATGTCAAACACAGCAGTATATCAAAATTTAAAAAAATTATTTTGAAAAAATATGTTTTTCAAACAATAGATCCGCTGTTTAAGTTTATCTAGAAACTCCTAAACCGTCAAAAAATATAAAGTTAAAAATAAAGAACAGGTTAGAAAAAGAGCAGGTAAAAAAATATTACCATGTTACTAAAAAAGAACGGAAACGCAAGAACGACCTGATCCCACGTAGAAGACGGCCTTGGTTGAAACAAACCTACTCCGAAATATAACTAACTTTTAAAATTCTTCAATCGTAGAAGGATCGTACATCGCGATCATCATGTTTGATAGAAAGTAAATAAGTTAAAAAAATTTAAAAACATAATTGAATGGTAAAAAAATTTAAAAACAAATTTGAATGGCCGATTTAACTGAAGTAATATAAATTGTCTAAAAATAGTTGATTGAAATACTAAAATTAGTTTTAAAAAAGATGGCTCAACGCAATATAATTTTTTAAATTTAATGTTATTTTTGAAATAGTATGATAACGTATTCCATTTTCCGGGATTTTTTTATAATATTTAATCATATTCTAATAAGCATGAAATAATGTGCTAAATTCTGACGTGTTAGTTTAAAATGCAGAATTTTTTTTACAGAGTAGTCATTTTTGAGAGCTTTCGGTCGTATACTTAAATTTTACCCCCCACCCCCTTCTCTCTGAAAAAATACTTTAGTAACAGTTAAAAATAACTGTTATTTGTCAATAATATCGTAAAAACTACTGTTTTTTTAGAGTAACTGCTAAGCTCGTCCCTAGTTGAGACAGAAAATTTAATACGAACTTAAGTTTTGTAGGTCCCTTTTTGTCCCTTTTTTTAAGATGTTTGGTCCCTTTTTCCCTAGGGCCAAGTGTAAAAAGTGTTGCGAGCCCTGGTAATAGCACATTCTGTAGCTTTAGTGTGACACTAATTCAACCAACTACAAAACAATTTTAGATGTTCTGTTATTTTTATTTAAATTATTAGATTTATTGGCCTTAAAGATGATTTATTTTGAAAATGTTTTGCTTAATCAGTGTTTTGCCTATAAACTTTTTTGAAAGTTGACCTGCCCTTATACATTGAAAGCTGCTTTCTCCAGGTTTTTTTTATGCATACATCGCTGCCCTTCTTTGAGTTGAATGTGTCAATCTCTTCTTATATTGAAATTAAATTGTTTAATTAATCTTTTTGTTTCTTTCTTTCTAGGTCATCATGGCTACAAATAGAATTGATATCTTGGATCCAGCACTCTTAAGACCGGGTCGTATTGATAGAAAGATTGAGTTTCCACCTCCAAATGAAGAAGTAAATATATTTTTAGAAATTTCTTTTATGAATGAAACCAACGAAGCTAACCTGTTTATTTAAGTAATTTAACTTGCATTAAAAATATTAAATATTTGTGTGATTTCTTAGGTAGTTCTGTATGGTATATTTTCAATAGTAAATTAGTTTGTAAACTATTGATTTAGACATAACCCAAGTCCAGTATATTTTTACTACAGAGCAGGCCCCTTTCTTACAACGAGCACAACTGAAAGTCATAATTGGTTGATTAGCTTATATGCAATAATTTGTGTAACATTTCAATAACCTTTGATTATAACAATTGTCTTGTACCAATCCTGTAAAGGGTCGTCATATGGAGGTTCTACTGTAGTGCAGTTTTAAGATGATGGGTTTGCAAGGCTTAGGTCCTCGAAAAGATCCGTAGGATTTCGGCCTTTTGTTCCCATGTTCACTTCAGATGAGCTTATTTAAGGGGTTAAATAAAGAGTGGATTAGTTCAATGGTTTGAAGGAAGCCAAACACTTTGTTAAGAGGCTCTCTAGAAAACCATGGATATTTATACTTTGCATAGGTAGCAAGTCCTGTACAATTGCGACGGCTATTAACAGGCCATTCTCAATAAACATCTGAAAACAGGGTGATGGGGGAATGATAAATGCAGGGGATGTGAGAGTTCAACCTCAACATACCTTTGGTAAATGTAATTGACTGAGCATTAGTGAGGTCACTATTTTAACTCAACATTTCTTTTGTTTTTACACAGTTATGACCAAACGGGTTGTTCGATAATCTTCAAATGAATGTTCCTTGAAGTCATTAAATTATGTTTTTTTTTTGTGAGACTGTTCCCAGAACTACTAGGGTGTGTATATATATATATGTAAGCTTAAGATTGAAGTTCTGCCTGCTATGAATTTCAAGTCTACAGCTTTTAACAGTGTTTGTTTACCTGACTGTTTGGTTTTCTGCAAGGCCACTGAAATGTTAAATATGCCTTATTTTTTTTTATATATATTCACTGATTGTAGAACCATACTTTGGGGCATTCTGGCCTAAGTGTGTTTGGCTCGCCACTTTCCTATTTGGATCTTAAAGATTCTATATACTCTTCTGTTAATTTAGACATAGTGCGATTTTTTATTAATTTTTGTATTTCTGAATAGGCCCGTCTGGACATCCTGAAAATCCACTCTAGGAAAATGAATCTGACCAGAGGCATCAACCTACGCAAGATAGCCGAGATGATGCCCGGAGCGTCTGGTGCGGAGGTGAAGGGAGTGTGCACGGAGGCCGGCATGTATGCGCTCCGTGAGAGGAGAGTGCATGTTACGCAGGAGGACTTTGAGATGGCTGTTGCTAAGGTATGTTGTTTTAATTATATACTTTCTTAAGACACTGGATCGTAATGTAAAAAGTTTTTAGGTTTACCAATGTGCAAAGCAATTTATAAATACAAAATCGCTTGTGCAAATGAGATGTTTACATTAAAAACAAACCATTTCCATTGAAATTTTATTAGTTTCAACTATATCCCCTGTATCTGATATGATGTATCCCCTGTATCTGCAGAAAGTTTAGGGACAGAAACATTTTCTTTAAAAGTGCTTATTAGATGGTTTAAATAAGGAATTTAAATCTTTGTAAAGTTTCATCAGGGTTTTAACGTTCTTGAAACATGGATCATAATGTTTTATTTCTGTGTTAAAACCTGATTAATTTTCCTGAACTGTTTATTAAAATGTACGATTCTACATTTAGAAAAAAGAACACAGGAATATTTTTTCAAGTATTTTTTTGTTTGTTTGTAACATTTGTTTAATCTTTCTTGCATCATGATTTGGAGATAATAATTCTAAGTTTATTTTATTTTTGCACTTGTTTTATTCTCAAATTAATTTGATATTGTTTTTCAATTTCAGGTTATGCAAAAGGATGCTGAGAAGAACATGTCCATCAAGAAATTGTGGAAATGAGAACAATATTTTATTGCTTTTTTTTTATTTATGTATAACCAATTCATGCTTGAAGAACTGAGTTACAATAAAACTACTAATACTTTCATCATTGAGGGGTTATCTTGATTTTCTGGTTACTTTTAAATATATCCCCTTAAAATTAAAAAAAAGGCCTATCTGCCAACTTGTATGGATTTTAAATTTCATTGTACATTTTGTATGATTGATTATATTATTAGCTTATAGAATTATTATGAAATTCAAGGGATTTTTTTATGTTACAACCTTTTCTATTTTGACCAACAAGAGTCCTAGTAACTATTTTTACATTTGACCCAAGTTGAACTACAAACTTTTGTTATCTTAAACACAGTAATTCATACAAATTTGTCATGAAAGAAAATTATATTTGAACTCCAAGCAGTCAAATAGCATACTACTCAAAATATAGTTTCTTAAATTTTGTAAGCATTTCTAATATTTTTTTTAAGGTTATACTTAACTTAAACAGGTCTATATATTGAATAAACAGGTTAATATATTGAAGAAAAAAAAAATCGAAATGACTACAACTGCCTGGAAAACAGAAAAATAAAATTGCTTGCCAAATCTTTTGATAACAAAATTTCTATCAATTTTTGCCTATGACTTTTATTAATTATAACCACACTTTTGTCAACATAACATTCTTTAATGAGAAAATAGCAGCACAAGAATAAAGTTTAAAAAATAATAATAATAAAGTACATATATTCAATTTGAATAAATGGTGGTAGAAATAAGAGTTAGCTAAATTCTCACTCAAAGAAATAAATTTCTTCAAAACATTACTGCTTTTCCCACAACCACTAAATATAATAAATTTTATGGATTATTAATTTTGTCCATTAGCAAATGAATTTGTGTACTTGATATATTTTGATACGATTATTTACATAAACATCACATCAAATAAATAAGAGTTTGATTCTTCAGTTTTTGATATTTCAATGTATGTAGTGGTCATTTTTCAAGCTATTTTTTCATGATAGTTTTATTTTTTTGTTGAAATATATTATCAACAATGACATTCAATATTAACTCTTTAATTGAATGTTCCAGGGGCAGAACGATAATCGTCCACTCAGACATACCCATTTGACGTTTTTTTTTTTTATGGACTTCCAATGTCCTACTTCTTTCACAACTTCTTACAATGAAAGTATTGCCCTGTACTTGCATTGAAATCTTGATTTGAACAAAAATTGGACTGTTTTTTTCTACTAGATCTCAATTGTAATCATTTTATACATAACAAAAGAGATTTGACCCCTACATTGTTGTAAAAAAAAACAATCTACAGTCTCGGCTCATATGAATCGCCCAATTCCAAAATGTTTATTGTTTATTTTGTAATACTTGATTAAATCACATTTTCAGTCCTCGCAACAGGTCCCTTTTTTCCCTAAGAAGTACTTTTTTTCAGGATGTGGTTCTTTATTTTAGGAAAATTATTTTTTTCCCTTTATGCCTAACACATTTCTGGCCCTTTTTCCTCCCTATTTAACTAAGATTTTTTTTGCTTCATTTTGTAATGGCCATTACGAAAATCAACATTCATGTACGTATTGCGTCTGCTGATAGAGTTGCAACTCACGAAATATCCTAAAACCATGCGCACAGGTTTGCTGTTTTTGTCTTTACAAATGGAATTAATCGCATTGGAGTAAAATGTGGGCCTATGTTTAAACAATTTCTATCCTTCCAGGACCACAGGATCTCGTTTCGTTTATGCATTGTATCAAAAACAAATGTAAATGAACTTGTTCAGGGCAAGACTGATAAATAGCATGTGCAAGTGTAAATTGTAATTATATAAATTCCAATATATCATTTGGTAATTAAGAAAATACTGTTCAATTTATATATTATTTGAAAAATAGATATCTTTTGTAGGAAGTAGCATCCTTGGTTTTTTATTATTATTATATACATCTCATTTTGCTTCATTGCATTTTTTCTATAATTTTCTCACATTTACGTTGATAAATTGAAAATTAATGTGGACTTAAATTTTGTAGGTCCCTTTTTTTAAGATATTTGCCCCCTTTTCCCTTGGGGACATATGTAAAAAGTGGTACGAGTGAGTCCTGAATTTTTACCTGTCCACTTTGACTGTTTTGTTTGAGATTCTTAAGTCAGCATTTTTAACCGACTTAAAGAATGCTAACCAAAACCGTCAAATCAGACAGGTATTAATTTGACTTATATATTTGTTTTAATGTATGTTCGGCAAATATTTCTGTTCTAATTGCTGGATAGAGGATGTCTTCTCATTTAGTTCACATTTTGCAAACCAATATGGTCTGATTTCAAAAACTTCCTTTTGTTCAATAGAAAAAAATCTACTTTTGCAACAACAAAAAATTGGCTATCTGGCTTTTAACAGTTTTTTTCAATTTTAAAGTATTTTCATTGTTGAATAAAGATTGTACAACTATGTCATTTCCCCAGCATTTATTGGCATGGACAGACAATGTTTTGTTTAACCGGATCCGTGACGTAGAAAAATGCGAGCAACAACTTTAATTTCTTGGTGAATAGCAGGTACAAAGCCCCTGCTAAATTAAAAACTATAAAATAAAATCTATATAATAAAAAAGGAAAACCAACGTTAAGAAAAATGTGCTAAAAAGTATAATTTTTTTTTAATTTCACAAACAAGTTGAATTTTTTTTATTATTTAATATCAATTTTATACTTATTACAACTTTTTGAATTTGGTGCCAATTTATAAAAACCATACATAAACTTTGGATCCCATTTTAAAACATTGAAATAAGTGTAAAATTAATATTTTGAACTTGTACGTAAAATTAAAACTTATTTTGTACTTTTTAGCACATTTTTCTCAGTCTGTTTTAATTTTTTATAAAAATTATTTTATTTGGAATTAAGTTTTATTTATACACCTGTAATTAAGCAAATTATGTTTCACACATTAAGCAACAAACTTCGCTTAATTCCAGGTATAGAAAAAAAATGTAATTTAAATTTTACAAAGCAGACAGACGTTTTGAAATTGGGCTACTTGTATATTAAATTTTAAAAAATCATTATATGACTTTCCTCTCTGCTTGTATTATATCATAGCAAAATAATGGTGTTGCTTTGTATCACAATTAATCAGATTCAATTGTTAAGTGTTTAAAGATTTTATTATTATTAATATTCTTCAGTGTGTGTAGAAGGTAATTATATAAAAATACTTTTACTAAGTGTACTAAACAGTAACAAAATATTATTAAATGTTTAAATATCTTCAATACATAATTATTGTAACTGATTAAATTTATCACTATAATTTTATTGGTTCAGTTACATATACATTTTAATGCATAACTGATATTTTCTAACACTATCCTAAAAGTATTTTTTTCTGCCATAAAGATCAACTATGAAATATTCATTTTATATGTTATTTTATGTAGTATCCTTAATATTTATTTTTAATGTTAAGAAATTTTCAAACCTTTTGTTATTTAATTTGCTTGCATAATGAATTATAGTTATGCCCCCTACCATACTTTAAAGTCTGATAGGGCATGTGGCAAAAGCTCCAGATTTTGTTGCAAGCAAAATGTTCATTCTCGGATGTATATTTTGCAAGTAAACACTAGATTATTGCTCAATTGTAGACAATGGTGAAAATTGTAAGACGGAAATTTAAAATTTCCGTTATATGCACAAAATATTTAAATTGTAAAAGGTGGCATTAGCGTTGAGAACTCTTAATGTGTCTCAATGTTCTAGAACTGGAAATAACTTTGGCTTAACAATTACTGTACTTTTTTGCTAATTGCTTACATTTTTGTTAAACGAAAATTTATCACATTGCCGTACTTATTCTAAAGTTCTTCAAATTAAAAATTATAATAAAATATACACTTTATGAAATTAAATTTTTAAAACTAGTTAACCTTTATTTAAAAATTTAAATTCTTGAAATTATATGCCAAAGGATATGACGATAAAATTCCTTCACTTAAAAATGCATCTATTATGGAATTTTGTATTGCAATCATGGTTAAAACTTAATCGGATAGTGGTGAAAATATTATTTCTCAATTGTGTGACATCATTGTACAAGAGAATTAGTTAATGTATAGTTTCATTGCCTTTGAACAATTGTCAGTCGCATAGAGCATTAATTATGTACATTTTTTCCCGTCCTGGACAAAAATCAATCTTGGGACAAAAAACTTTCACCCACGGCCATAGATCATATAAAAAAAAATATTACATAAATGGCAAGAAAATTACTAAAACACAATAAATGTTAAAAAACAACAAAAATTTAATTTTTTTTTTATTTGAACAAATTCTTAAATACATAAATAAACAAATATAATCAATAAAATACACTACTTGTCTGGCATTAAGCATTCTTAATACGTGCAATATATGCTTTAACAGGATCATCTATAAACCTTTCTCCTAATTTATAATTTAGTTTGGATGCATGTAAAAAGTCGGATTTTTTTGGGAAACTATTGTTTTCTTTTCGAAAAGCCAGAATTGCATTCAACAGATCTTTACTTTGTAGGTATTCCCCAATATAACATGCAGAAAAGAAATCTAAACTTACCGTTTTCTCATTAAAGCTGGTTGTGATTTGATACTCTTCAAACATACTTACCAAAACTTTTGTTTTTAGTTTGCTCGATATAACATCTGCAAAAAGAGGATATTCATTTTCACCCAACATTTCCAGTATCCTCGTTACATAAAAAATACTATCATCAGACGGTGCCAATATATCGAATTCAAGCTGTCGTTTTCCGGTAAGAATGTTAAAAAGGAATAAATCATTTAAATAAATCCTTTGCAATTCATCTTCACATTTCCAACGAAACGAAAACAACTCTGCATTATTCCATTCTCTAATGCAGCTTTGAATATCAAAGTCAATGTTATGAAGCAACGTATATTTTTTCAACAATTTAAAACACTCCTGTGTGCTTTCGTCTCGTAAACTGTAATTATATCTTGTGAACTGTTGTAAAGGCGATTCACTGATTTCGTTTCTTTTATTCATGTCAACACCATTTTCCAGCATCAATCGAATATAGTCTAGTCGTGGGGGGTGCTTGCTTAATACACACTGTAGTGGAGTTTCCCCAAACTTAGAGCTAACATTAACATTTGCCCCGCAATTGAGTAACAATTTACAAATACTTAATGAACAATCTGAATTTAAAGCATAATGAAGAGCAGATTGCCCTATATCACAAGCAGCATTGATATCTGCTTTTGAATCCAATAAAAACTTTATTACTTTCAGTTGGCAAGAATTTTCGAGGGCCATCTGCAGCGGAGATTTACCTTCCGCTCGGTTTTTCGCATTGACAACAGTTCAACAACAGTTGCAAAATGTCCACATTGCATTCAAAACTCTGCACAGCACAATGTAAAGGATAATTTTGATCATCATCCGTAGCATCGTTTACCGAAGCACCTCTCTCCAACAACATCTTGATGACATCCAGTGTGCAATTTGGATTACTTACTGCACTATGAAGTGGCTGATACCCCTGATTATTCATCAATAGTATATCAGCGCCACGTTTGAGTAGAAGGTTGATGACATCAGCCCTACTGTTGTGCTTGGAAACAGCACAATGAATTGGGGTAGATCCATTATTATTTTTCATATTTATGTCAGCTCCATAATATAATAAAAGTTTAATTACCTTTAATTCATACTTCGGATGCTTAGGAGAGGAATCAACAGACTTGTTGGACACAGCGTAATGTAGAGGCCCGTGGCCCGATTCATCTGTTTGGTTCACACTGGCTTTCCACTGCAGCAATAACTTGATGATGGGTAGCTTGTGATCGCATTTTATGGAAAGTAATAATGGGGAAATACCATCATCGTTTTTGGCATCAACATCGGCTACATTTTCAAGTATGTTTTTGAAAACGCTCAGACTGCAATTGGGGTTATTTGAGGCAGAGTGAATTGGTTGGTTTCTTGTATAATTTGATATATTAGCGCGGATCCTATTCAAAAACATGATGATGCAAGTGATATTAAATTAATCAAATATGAAATAATGGCGTGTATTGCTGCTTCACGTTCTAAATCAACCACGTGCTCGATTTAGATGCCATTAGACGATTGATTAAACCATGTACAGTGTAGTAAACTGTAAACCACGTTGAAATCCCCGCAATAAACAAATATTAGTAGAAGTAGTAGTATCTATATTTAGGAAACATTTTCTAATTTAGTTAAAAATTCTGATTCATAGGTTGAAAATACATTAATTTATATAAATTTTCACGCTTTTTATATTTTTAATTAAAATAAATAAAAAATAACTTTAAATCTTTCTACAATGCTTTTATTCTTATTTTTAAAGTTATTGTTATATGATTGAAAATGGCAATATCATTATATCAAAACATCAAAAAAGGAAAACTTTCTGTCAATCACCAGAAAGCATTGTTCATGTGTGTCGTAAGCTTAGCGTACACGGTCTATTACTAATGTTTAATTAGTCGATTGTTAATGAAAGTGTCAAGGATAAGTTTTTCAAAAGTACCAAATACTTTTCCAAAATTGTCTCTGCGTTAGTTAAGCCAATTGGTTTATAATGGATATTTTTACAATGCTCTTTCTTGCATGTATATTATTGTTTATAATATTATTCATTCTATTTATGGTTTTCGCCGATGCGGATTTAACACTCTTATTTTACCACTTTCTGCCTGCGAAAGGTAAGAATGAATTATTCTCTGTTATTCTTGTGAAAGAAATATAGTTCAACATAGTTTATGTTTTAAACTTTTATTGAGAGTTAATATTTTCCAAGTTGTCTTTGATACAATACTTTAGTATAGAAAATTTACAAGGTCATTTTAATTATTTTTTCTTGCAAGCTTCATCCAAATAAACAATACATTTCTTTAACAATTTTATTTTATTTTACATTGAGAAAATTAATAAATCTTCAGTTTTGAACTTCTGTGGGTCTGCCTAAGATGGTGGGCAGCCACATTATACTAGGGTCTTTCGTGGTAAGTGGCATGTAGTACCGTGATAAAAAAAGAGTTTAATTAAACATAACAGAATTTAATAACACAACGAAACAAGAGGACGACTATTGATAGGTTTAAGGATAAATAGCTATTGTAGAGTTACAGTTACAGTGTGAGGATGTTACAAATTTACATAATCTTCTGGCTATAATTGTAGAGAAGGCGTTCCTGTCCACCATGCTCATCCGCTAACCAGGCCATCACTAAAATGGCATATATGCATCTTCTTCCAGTCCACTGGGGAAATAAATTACCTTCAAATCGAGTCACTGCAGGTGTATAAGCATTTGCCCAACCAGGCCACTCAAGACGCCGTATGCACCTGTAAGGGCAGCCGCCAAACTTCCAATGATTTTTTAAGACAGGACATCCGCTAATTACCTTCAAAGCTAATCTTTTAGAGTTTTTCCACTTTTACTACAGAAAGGGAATGCAGTAAATCTCCTTTTCTTTGTGAAAAATTCTATATTTGTTGCAATATGTTCACAAAAGCTTGCTAATCTAAAAAAAAAGTTCTATTATTTAAAGAAAGCTTTTTCACATACTGTATTAAACTTCTCTGTTTGCAATTGATTTAGTTTATTATTTAAATTTTCAATCAATATTTTTAAACGTTCAAATAGTGTTAAAAATACCCTTTATTTAGTGGTTACTCATGCACAACCATTTAAATTTACCTTTAAACTTACACAGTAAAGTCTTTTCAAAACAGTTTTGTGGGACACATCTCTAACATTTTAGTTAAATCTTATTTTTATTATCCTTGTGTTATTATGTTAAAGCTTCTTTTACAATTTAGAATATATTCAATTGAAAACTTGACTAGAATGTTTTGAATTGAACAATGGTTTGACATGAAGAAAAATAAAAGATCAAAATTTATAACAAGAAGAATTACTGATTTACAGTGACTTTTTTTTTATTAATGAATAGATGAGCTTTTTATTCATTATAGCAAAAAGAAAATACCTTAGTTTCCAGAGTCTTATTCAGGGATGGCAACATAACCTGGAAATCAGGGAATTATCATGGACATTTTTAATTCCGGAAATATTATGGAAAAGTCAGGGAAATTTTCATAATTTCACAAAAAATCAGGGAATTTTTCAAATTTTGGTCATTAAAAGGGCAATTATTGTCTGGTATGCCCTCCATTCTGGGTAATTTAGTTGTCAATATTTCCTTTTAGTTCTGAAAAAGGATAAAAAAAAAAATCATGGTTATGCGCATTTGCATATTTTCAGTTTTATTTTTGTAAAAACGTGAACCACTGCTGGAGGGAGAAGCAAAAGCAAACTGCGTTGGACCTTGAATTGTAAGCACCATACGAGGGGCTAATTAATATGTGATTTATTGAAGATTGGAATAGGAAATATGTAGCATATAAAATATTTAAAATTATAACTAAAAGAAATGGAAAAACTTGCTTTTTTTTTAATTATCTGCTTCTATAGAACATGTTTAAATACTATATTATGTCTGTTGCAATTGTATAATTTGTGTTGAATCCATATATTATTATTTTAATTGACAATAAGTATTGCTTATAATTTTTCATTTATAATATTTATTGCATTATTGTAGCATGAATACTTTGTTACTATACCAAGCATGTACAACATTTCTTAATGTAATTGTAAAATCAGGGAAATTTTTGGGACACCGTCAGGAAACTTTTTTTTCCAGAATGTTGTTGCCACCCTGTTATTTTTTTGTATAATAAAATAATGGTTAATTATAAATATAATAGCACTTTTCTTTTACTATTGATTTTTTTTATTTATCTAAAATATAATTTAAAAGAACCAAATGTGCGTTGCTTTTGAGGGTCACTGTACCTGTTATTAATGTTTTAAAAGTCATACATCTGATCACTTTTATAATAAACTTTTTTTATGTGTGAACTGAATTATTATATTTGTTTATTGTTAGATTTCCGAAATAAAGTTATTTGGATTACTGGAGCCTCTAGTGGTATTGGGGAATATGTTGCATATAGTTTAGCTAAACGACATGCAAAACTAGTTCTCTCGGGCGTTAATGTTGGAAGATTGGAGAATGTGCGGAGACATTGTATTGGTAAAATTGAATTATTATATAGTTAAATAATTTGTTTTAGATAATTGTAGTGTTTTAATTGTTAAATTGAAATTTCATAATTATTATTTCTGTTCAATTTCCCATTCACTTACAAATATCCTTCATCCCTGGTGTGGTGAGAAAAAAACATTATGTTTAGTTAAACAACACAGCCTAAAAAGTATTTTAAAATGTTAGAATTTTACCCCTAAAAATATTAATAATTTAATTTCTTATTAAAAAATTCACATGTATACATTTTGACTTTAAAATGTTAAATATAATTTGAACTTTGGTAATATTTAGTTCAAAATTTCTATGATCAAAATAATTTCATTACGTAAAAGCTTAAAGTATCACATAACTTTCTATTGTATCAATTTCTGGCTTAAAGCTACTACTGTAAAAATTTTATAAATACTGTTAGAGCACTTGGGTAATCTCGACTAATTGACATGTTCACTTGAACTGAAACTTCAATTGAAATTTTTCAAATTAGGTGAGCTAATTTTTTTTTGTCCAATTTGATGATACATAACTTTCCACAAAAATGTCTGGGTAAATATCATTTAGCCTTGGAGTTTTAAAAATTTAATATTTCTCGACTGATAAACTATTTCTTCTCTAGAAAATTTTACTCCTGAATAACCTAACACCTGTTACCCTCTGTTTGTATGGAATTACATTTAAAATCCATATAAAGAAAACATGAACAATTCATTTAAAATAATCACTATTCCCTTGTTATCTTATATTAAATTGCCCTAACTATTTTGCTAGTGACACTGACATAAACAAATTTTTCCTCCAATGCCAATTACTGTTTTCTGGTGATGTGCTTAAAATCATATCTAGCTTTTAATAAAAATAGCAATCACTGATACATTACCTGATTATTAATTTTTTTTATAAGTATTCTGTTTTAACCCTTTGAGTACTGAATTATTTGAAGATTTTTATGCCCCTGGGACGACGGATTTGGTGAGGTTCAATTGATCCCATTCTTGACCGACCCTACAACAAATTGTTTGCAATCAACGCCCACTGGCGCGGGTGCCGCAAACATCAACGCCTGCTTCTTAAATTCAGATGACAAGTCAGACTTGTCCACCGTAACTTCGCCCAAGTAAGCAGATGACGAGTCTCACTCGTCAAATGCACCCAAAGGGTTAACTTGAGCTATCTTTGTTTATTTTGAAAATCTCATAGGAGATAACTTTATAGCTAACCTCTTCTCTACATTCACTACATGGATGTACTATGGAAGAATAAGAATGCTTCAACCCATCCTTAAATATCTCAGTTTGGAACTTTTCTGAAAATTGGTTTCTTTTAAACTATAATTAATTAATTTCAACTGTTTGAAACATTTTAAATTGAATACTAATACATATATATATAAATTTTGGGATAATTTGAGGTCCATTTTCAGGGGTGAGATTCTTCCGCTTTTCAGTTTGCTTTTTCTAAAGTATTCCATTTTTTTTCAAAAAATTACTTTAATATTTTTTTATTTAAAATCGAAATAAAGAAATCTAATATATTTTTACTTAAAGTGATAAGTCTTTACTCGGGTCATCACAAGAAACTGTAATTTGATATTCTGTTCAACGCCATCAACTATATTGAATACGTTACGACATGTCAGTGACACACAGGCTGAGCAATTTTTATATTTTTTGTGAGCTCCCTCATCTACTTCTATGCTAAATGGGGGTTGGTTAAGCAAGAAGTTATAATACCACATAAGTAATATTATATTGAAAAGTCGTAATTTCCCAAGTTTGTTTATATTAAGTATATGAATTAAATAATTATTTCTTTAATGTAGTATTTTGTTAGGTATGTAAAAGTTTTGAATGTTTTATTACTTGAAACTCCTTTCGTAGATAATTCCCTCAGATTTTTGTTTATTCGGATAACTTTTATCTTTATCATTGTTAATTTTTTATCTTTTGCTACCTCTGTTTAGCGACTTGCATGCTGCTACCTCACTGTCATCGTTCTGATGCCCAAAAGTGTAGAACTTCTATTTTAGTTGTACTGTGGCAATATATATCAATATTGTGTATTAAAATGTTTGATAAATCCCAAGCTCATAACACTTTGCAATCCTTATTTTTCAGAAATTTCAAATTGTGCTGAAGAGGATATTTTACTTGTACCTTTTTCAATTGAAAAATTTGAACTTCATGAAGCTTGTGTACAAAAAGTTTTAGATCATTTTGAACATGCAAGTCCTTTTATGTTATATTATACTAATTTGAGCAACATTGGAAAATACCTACTTAAAATTTCTTTTAAACAGTTCTTTTTAGTGTAATCAGTGTGTGTTTGTCCTAGGATTGTACTGAATACCAAATAGTGACAAATATTCAGTTAACATTTTAACCGAATCTTCAATTGAACTTAAAATGCAATATTTACAGGTATAAGCAAAAATTGGTTAATTATTTTTGACTAATTTTTACTGAATTTTCACATGATCAATTCACAATAAATTAGGATTAATTTTGCTAACTTATCTAAAAAGATAATATAAGGCTATTTTCGTTAGTTTCATCTTGGAATGAATAATAAATATATTCTAATAAATATGGATGTACCTACTTAAAATTTCTTTGAAACAATTCTTTTTAGTGTAATTAGTGTGTGCTTGTGCTAGGATTGCACTGAATACCAAATGACAAAGTTTCTATCAATTCACAAACATATTTTGACCTGTAATTGTCTGCAATAATAATAGTTTTTTTTCTTTAAGAGAATACAATATTTATAAACTAAACACAACAGACTATAGCCAGAAAATGTCGAATGTGTAATTTTCTGTGCGATAATTTAACTTTTGTTATTATATTAAAAAAGTTAAAGTTAACTAACACTCCATTACTTAATTGTTTTTATTAATCACCTTCTTAATGCATTTTTTACTATGATTATTACTTTGATCCCACGAAGCAAGACATGGTGTATCTTATCGTCTATTGACAATTACAATTACTTACCGTCTATTGACAATTACAATTACTTACCGTCTATTGACAATTACAATTACTTACCGTCTATTGACAATTACAATTACTCATCTATGATCAACATATATAAGGTTATTAATTATATGTAATACATTTTAAATGTTGTTTTTTCAGATTGATATACTAGTTAACAATGCTGGAGTGTCTCAAAGGGCTGATTTTAAGGATATCGATATAGCGGTAGATTTACACCTTTTCAATATCAATGTCTTTGGATCTGTTAACCTCACTCGAAAAGTTCTCGGCCACTTCCTTGAGCGCAAGAAAGGCCATGTGGTTGTGACTAGCAGCACTGCGGGGAAGTTAGGTGATTCATTTTTCATTAAGGTTTTACTCTTGAGGTAAATGATTACATAGTCAATGCATATTTGAAGATTACAAATATAATAGAAAAAAATCGCAAAAGTGTTAGTATTAAAGACAGCATTGGAAATCTAGTTTGAACTTATTTTTGTTTATCATTTGGCAATTTTTATATTTCCCCCTCCCCCATTTTTTTTATGAATTTAGTTTTTACTTATATATTATCCTATCACAAAAATATCTCCATTAAAAAGGTCTAGTCGTGGCAAGATGTAAAATACAAATATTTTCCAATTACATATTATTCTATCATAAAAAGGTTTGAAAAGTAGTCATGCAAAGTGTCATCCAAAATATACTACTGAGTTCAATGACAATGGTTATTGCTGTTATCAAAGCATATTGATAAAGAAATAATAAAAAACATCTTTACTTAGTAACCTTTAGGTTTAATCAATCTTAAAATTTAACTAGGTATGGATATTTGAGTGCTTAATTGCAATTATTGATGTAAATATTCTGAGTAAATTTACATGTATTTAAAACAGTTTTGGGTAATTTATATTATACTTTATCAACATTTACTGTAAAAAAGTTTAAATTTTTATTAAAAATATTCAAGTATAGTTTTTTTTTTAACAAAAATGTATTTTTAGGATATTTTTGGGTTGTTCAAAATTTCACACACTCTCTTGCTATACTACATTCACCGTAATATATTTTAAAAGACATTAAAAAGTTTGTAATTTTGAAAAAAAAATAATTCAATTAGAAATTCAAAAAGTTGGTATAAGATCTAATATTTAACAATTAAAATAATAAATACTTGATTAATTAAACTAATATAAAAAAACAATTATAATTTTATAATATTCTTTAAAACTAATTTTTAATTTATAGTCGTGTAAAATAATTTTTAGATTGTCTTGCTTTGCATAAAGTGGGATACAAATATCATGCTCACTGTTGTAAAAAGAATTAAAACATCTGCTCCATTGCTAATGATAGTATTGGTATGAGCAGAATTAGTTTTGGCCACAACAAATTATTACATGTCTTGTTTTATGAAATAATTGTTGCTGTGTTTCTTATGCATTTTATATATGTTTATAGGAGCTCCATATTCTTCAGCCTATACGGGATCAAAGCATGCATTGCATGTAAGTTTGAAATTAAATAGACTTTGTTAAAAGCAGTGTACTGATTTCTTTAAACATGCAGTACAGTACCATCTGAAGTGTAATTAATAGCCGTTAGATTATTCAATGGAAATGTTCTAAAGAGTTTTTCTTCTTTGATTTCAATTGCTCGCTTGTTGTGATTTCTTCCAGGGATACTTTGAATGCTTAAGAAGTGAGATGGTTGAGGAGAATATTCACGTCACAATGGTGTGTCCTGGTCCAGTGTTTTCACAAATAACAGACAGATGCGTTACTGGAAAGCTTGGAGAAGTAAATACTTCAATTATTTTGTTTTTACACTTTTTATTGGTTTGTATCTGTTTCAAATATATATAGTGTTGCCAGTGCTACAACTAGGTAATCCCATAGTAAGATTATGGTAGTACATACAAGTTGCTAGTTTTTGTACTCGCCCATTGATATATCGTGGGGAGCAGTGGCGTACGCAGGAAATTTATAAGGGGGGGGTTGAGCGTCAGATTACTTTACACGTGTATATATATATATATATATATATATATTAGGGATGAAACGGATATCCGGTATCCGGCCTATCCGGCTGATTTTTAACTATCCGATATCCGGAAGTAAAGTGCCGGATATCCGATTTACCAAGCCGGATATCCGGATGAATAAAACATCTAAGATTTTTTTTGTGGCGGTCAATTATCTTTGCTTTAAGTATTTTCCTGAAAAGTCTATCAATGTATTAACAGTGTGCAGATTCTCCCTTGAATTTTTCTCGTTTTTAACTTTAAGATTCTATTAATTTCTTTTTTAACGAATCGTTACGGTGGAGGGTCATAACATCTCACAACTAATATAAAGTTGAAATAAAAATAAATTTCTCAAAAGTTTAAGCAAACTTGAGTTTTCATGTTTGGAATGAAAGGGCATATGGTAAAAATACAATTATTCAGAAATTAAGCGAAAGTGTACAAAACATACGCCCATTGCTAGCAGCACCCTAGAATAACCCTTTGTAAATAAAAAAAGTTTTTTGAATGTTTATTCAATCTTGGAATTACCTTAAAGGTAAGGAATCGGGGAATATTATAGAATAAAAAAATATTTTGTAATTTTTGACCGATTTCCGTTTTTTCTAGTGTGCATAAGAAGATATTTTCATAAAAAATAAACTGCCGGATGTCCGGAAAAATCCAGTTCGGATATCCGGTTTGTAATGTGCACCGGATATCCGGTATCCGGCAAAACCACTATCCGGTTCATCCCTTATATATATATATATATATATATATATATATATATATATATATATATATATATATATATATATATATATATATATATATATATATATATATATATATATATATATATATATATATATATATATATATATATATAAAGTTAGCAACAACCCTAATTTCTGATTGAACAATAAAAGGGGGAGGGGGCGAAGTTCATCTTAAATTTTAAACTAAAAAGAAAAAATATTTAAAAAAACAAAAAAACTTACTGAAGACTACAAAAAATTTAATTTAGGGACTAGTGGAACAAAATTAATTATTTAGAATTAATTTTGTACTTTTTACCACTCTTTAAAGTTCGTGCCAATTCACAAAAAAAAAAAAAACCTAAATTTTAGAGCCAATTTCAAAAAGTGATAATGTGCATAAAAGTAATACTTAAATATTTAAAAAAATTCCACTTTTGTTCCTTAAATTAATAACGATTTTTTAAAAAACGTTTTAGACCTTTTTTTAAAGCCGGTTTTTATTTTGAAAAAAAGATTATTTTATACTATATTTTATTCATATTAACTACTAGCAATATGGACCGGCGTTGCTCGTGATCAATTTGCGAAGTAAGAGCTGTGCGATTATGTTCCCCAATTGAAATTAATTTTATTATTTAGACACTAATTTCGCCATTTTGCTGGTATTTTTCAATATAGGACCATATTGCAGCTCATTTGGCAACGTTTTCATTCTTTTAGCGACATTTTCATTCATTTAGCAATATTTAAATTTTTTAACGACATAAAAAAAAAATTGCGACATTTTAACTTTTTGGCGAAATTCTTTATTTTTATGGCGACATTTTCATTCATTTGGCGCTTTTTTAAATTCATTTGGCAACATTTGTCGAAATTTACTTATCACCCAATCAAAATGCATCGTTTATCTCAATCGTCAAAAAATATTTTTGGTAGCCAAGATGATTTTTAACAATCATGTTATGAAGAGAAGATCTACATGTAAATTTCCAATAGGAATAACGTATGGTAAAACAGAAAAAGTTCTAAAAACCATGGTTTCCACATGAAACAAAGAGCAGATTTTAAGTTCAGAAAATATTGTTAAAATGGCCCAAGTTTAATAAAAATCCGCTCAGTCGTTTTTTAGTTAAATTCGGACAAACAGGCAGACAAAAAAATATTTAATCTGATTTTATGAATCAGTGTATCTTAATTCGTGAAGAAAACTCAAAATGAGGTGTTTTGTTCGATTCAACAGACAGACACTCCATTCTTATATATAAGTATTGGTTGATTATTATGCTTGAATTTACTTGTAATTCGGTCAAAATTAATTTTTATACTTACGAATCTGCCACTGTTTTTCACATACGCTTAAAAAAAATTGCATATGTTTGTACAAAATATAAGTCATTTGTATTTTAGCAATTGAATTTTGAAGTAAAAGTAGTACAATTGTTATAATTCTTTTAAATTAGTATGCGTGGGAACTGACAATAGGAATGAAGTCTTTTAAAAACACATATGGAATCATCTCACCTTTCCTGATTGATTCGTTGGGTTGTCGTTTTCTTCGCTTTTGTTTTTTTTAAAAGAAAAAAAGTAACTAAACTGGATTGTTATTACCTTAGCTTTCTTCTAGAAAATAATTTAACACAATCATCTGATACATGTTTCATTTTGGCTATAAAAGGCAAAACAAAGCACCTTAACTTTCCGAAATACTAAACAAATAAATCCTCAAAAACTAAAGTCCAATTTTCAGGAGTACAGTAAGTAGAAAATGTTCAAAACATCTTTTCATTTTACCTTTATATCACCTGACTATTTTAGTCATCCTTTACTTCTATACTATAAGACTTACAAGATGTCTATATATTCTAAACGATACCGTCGACAACAAATTTTTTGAAACAAAATATTCTAAACTAAAAAAAAAAAAAAAATATTTACCATTGAAAAAAAATATTTCATATTGTCTTATTAAATTTTCAACGTAGACATATCGGCGCCAACATTTATCCCGCTCTGTGAAATCGAAACCGATTACCTATGTTTATCTTATTTTATTTTTATTTTCAGTCAAACGATAAATATTTTGTAATGACGGAAATGGGAAGTAAGGCGCCTAAATGTCTGTTAGCTGTCTGCCTATTGGGAAAAAATAATACGAGAAAATAAAATCGATAGTAAATGTAATTAATATAAGTAACAAAAAGAATTAGGGTTGGGGTACGAAATTTTTCTTTGGTTCGTCAATTCAGTACCAAAATTTACTATGTTTTTTTTTAAAGTGCAAATTTAAAATAAAAGAGTGCAACATCCAAAAAAAGTGGGGTGGTGACCCCCCCACCCCTCTAATTGCCTGTAGTAGTAGGAAAGTGTTCAGGTTAAGTTTCATTTTTTAAAGTACAATATTGAAAAGTGAGGGGGCAACATCCAACCCCCTCTAGCAAAACAGTCAATGATTTTAAAAAGGTTCTTCTTTACAGAATGGATGCATAACTCTTCCTATTAACGAAAGGAGATCTCTTTGAACAATAAAATGTTACGTCTAAGTGAAAATGGTTGTGCTTGTCGGCGGGTCGGACTACCCAGTAATAAAATGCATAAATTGTTAGCATAAATTGTTAGCATAAACCTCCCGCTTGTCAGTACCCCGCGCCGAAATTGTGTCACTTTTTTTTGCAAACAAATGTAGGGTTATAAATGCAGAAAAAAAAACTTTGTATTTTTAAAAAACTTTTTGTTTTGTTTTGGAATTTTTTTTTTAATCGGGGGCAAAAAAGCATTATTTTTGTACTATTTTTTTTAAAACTTCATACCGATGGGGGGGGGGGTTACAGCCCCCCTCAACCACCCCCTACATACACCACAGGTCTGGGTGAAAATGGAGAATGGTTTACTTTTGCCGACTCGTTAAACGCCGTTCTGGCCATGCCTATAAGCAGCTGCTTATAGAAAGCCGTCTCACACCCCCGCGACCACATTCCAATTGGGTCCGTTGAAAGTTTTCAGTGACAAAATTAAAAAAAAAATATATTTTCTGCAAACAAAGGTAGGTTCTTAAATGTTAAAAAATACATTTGTATTTTTTTTTTTTTTTTTTTTTTTTTTCCCAAAATAAAAAAAAAAGCATTATATTTTGATTTTTTTTTTTAAACTACAGACCGATGGGGGGGGGGTTGTGACCCCCCTCAACCCCCCCCTGCGTACGCCACTGGTGGGGAGAGTACTTCAATTAGAAACTTATATATAATATCTTAATCTTTCAATAAATTTATATATTTGTAGTACTAAACCGACAATATATATGAGATTGTATAAAAAATTATTTTATTTGTTTATGAGGATGACCACATATTCTAAACATTCTCTGAAAAACAATGCTTCAGTACATATTTTAGGTATGTTTCTCTTGTAGGCAAATACCTTCCATGAGTTTTAAAGTAACAGAGAATGGCGATAAATATATTATAAATGGAACTTAATTTTAACCTAAAATTTTTTTTACCTTGCTCATTATCAGGATTTTAAGTCATTCTTTGGCAAACAAAAAAATAATCTGATTACTATGTAGCCATTTTGCTTTTATTTTAAGGTAATATTTACTTTGTAGGTCAATACTTTATTTTCTGTATATTTAATTATTATTTTTAATGTGTTGAGAGCCCAATTATCATACTAGCATGTGAAGCTTGAGCTTACACTTTACATTTCAAATGGCCCCTCACAAATCATCAATACCATAAAACTATTTAAAATCCTTAACATAGTTGCTAAATTTATCTGAAAAAATTACATTAATAGACATTAAACAAAAACTGCTTATTGTGCCATTTAATCTATTCATAAATTAGCAAACAAAAAAACCCAATACAGAAGATTAGGATTACTTAATATTTTTTCATGTGTTTTAATAATAAAAAAAACTTATCCCTTATTCGAATAGAAAGGGATGAGGTTAAACTAGAATAAGAAATTAAGTTAATGTACTTTAATTTCAAATTTCAGAGTAGTATTAAGTTCTCCATTTCAAGGCTAGCTTTCCTTACTTACAGGTCTTAATCAGTCCCTGAATGTATTTGTAAATTTGATTTATGTTAGTGTTATCGAATTAAATCATCATGTATTGGTGAAACTATTTGGAAGTTAAATTGAGATTAACAGTTAGTTATACAATATATGAAACATTTAATCTCGTATATCTTTTATATACATGATCTTTCTAAAATGTAATTTCAATGAATAATTTAATAGAAACAATATGGTTATTCATGTATTTTTAAACCATAATAATTTTAGATGTTTTCAATTGAAATGTTTATAAATATTTAATTTATCATGATGTAAATTGTGTTTATTTTCTAATTTTTCATTGGAATTTTTGAAATATTTTTTCCATTGGAACATATTAAAAGGTTTCTTTTTTATACAAATCCCATTAATATTGATAAATAATTCGGCTTTTCCCGTTTATACAGAAGTTTTTACACATCACACTATCGCAAGTTTTTTTTGTAAACTCAAACAAATCGACTTTTGGACTTGATTCAAAATTATTTGATTTAAAGTTATTTTTTTGCTGTGAAATGTACAACATTAAAAGTATTGTTTTAAAAATGATTGAGATCAAAGCATAAGTTTAACAATGTGTAATTTATACTTAATTTCCAATTCACCCATTTTACCCCACCTTATCATACTTTTTTGTTCCAAAACTTAATACTTTTAATTCTTCTAAAACACATTGTGTATTCTATGTGTTTTACAATAATACTGGTAATAATATTTTCTAGAAGTATGACCATACTCAGAAACCAACAGATAAGAAAATGAAAACCGAACGCTGCAGTGAACTGATGGTTACAGCTATTTCTCACAAGTTAGATGAATGTTGGATAAGCATACAGCCAGTTCTGTTCATTTACTACTTGGCACAGTATATTCCTTCCATTTTCAGAAAGTGAGCAAGCAATACCTTTTTAATGATTATTTACAGGGATATTTATTTAAATGAAAAATAGCGAACAACAAATGAATGAAGGAGTGTATCTTTAACCACCTTATGGATATGTACGTGTATACCCGTTCACGTATCTCCAGTTTTCCTTGTAATAAATACACTAAAAGAAAAGTTCATAAAAAAAATCTTTACTTTAAAATATTTTTCTAATTTAAAACATTAGAAAGACTTTGGAAATCCTTTTCTACTGAATTACTTAACACTTTTATTTAAAAAAAAAAAAGGAATATGTTGGAAGTATAAATTACTGCAGCAAAAAAAATCGACATAAGACTTTTATGGTTTTGCGGGGGCGTAGTTTGTTAGGCGAGGCCCCGCTATAGTTGACTCCATATCAGAAGGTTGAGTTTATTTGTGATGGATAAATTGATGATAGCCATAGTAGTGAGAATAAATATAATTTAATGAAGTAAATATAAAAGTTAAGAATTTACATTTAATGGTTATTACTATGGCATTACAGTTAGGTGAAGAGCAAGCTGAAATATGCTTGTTGAGGGTTCGATGGAATGTCTCTCTCTCCGTCAGCGTTATTCGCATTCGGACCGTCCCCTACGTGGGCCTCATGAGATGGAGCTGTGTGATTGGCTCTTATTGTAAACACTGTCTAAGTGGAAATTCTTTCCAGGAATTGTATGGTAGAGAGAGTTTGATGAACTAATTTACCTGCACAAAACCTTTAAAAACCTGCAGGTTTTTTGAAGATTTTAATTTGCCTGCACAAAACCTGCATTTTCCCTAAAATTATTTCAAGACTGAATTTTTCAGCTTTAAACTTGCATATAATCTTTAATTTTCCAAACTTTAATGACATTTTTATGCTAATTTTTTTTTTAAGCTTGTTTTAACACTTGGAAAGAGGATGTGAATACTGTTTTAACATTTCCAAAGCAGCTAATGATGCTCATATTGAACTTTTTTTTTTTCACCTGCAAATAAACTTTTGGAGTTGCACTCAATAATGCAACTAAAATCTTTAAAATATATGGTGTTCTCAGTATAAGTCATTAATTTTGAATGAGCCCGTACACCCTGTATTTTTTAAGTATTTAAATTTATCCAATTTTAGATGTTAAATTTTCTAAAAAAGAATTAACTAAAAATATGTCTAAATTAAATTGAATAATTAAAAAAACGTAGTTTTTTTAATTATTAAAACAAAAATATAACAATTAATTTTTTGTTCAAAAACTATTTTGAAGTCAACCCAAAAAACTATTCCCCAATTTTGTATCTGAAAAAGGATACATTGATTTTTGTCTTAGGTATTGCTTGAAAATTATTGTAATAATTTTATTTAAGATTGCTATGCTCAAGTGTTTTAAAATTGCAATTATTAAAATATAAAAACTGGCAAAAATAGTTGTCCTTTGCAACAAAATTCATCAAATGACTACAGAAACCATTGCAATGTTTTTTTCTATTCTGCAAAAGATGGTATCTCTAATTATTTAAATGAAGATATTGTGGGTTTCTTGTTATATATATTTTTTAAAATAAGTTATAATTATTACTTCATTTTATACTTGCTAAACTAATGAAGATTTTCTAATAAAATATCTTCCTTTGAAAAATAACATTTCTTGTTATAACTTGAGAATCACTTTGAGTTGGCAACTGTAATTATTTTCCATTATTTATAACATGTTATTTGCATTTGTAAAAGGGTTGTCATCAGTGTTAGACAATCTCCTAAAACTTCTACATTAGTTTAATTTTTCCTTTGCTTTTTATACATTGTCTTCAATGTTTTTTTGAGAAAAAAATTACTACATATTTAGAAATTAGATACTTTTTCTATTTTTTTAAAAATAATTTTTATTATTTAGGTTATAAGTTTAAAAAAAATCAGTTAGATTATTTATTGTTTAAAAATATCTATCTCCATTATTAATAATTCTGTTCTTACACACATTTGTTTCGTTTGATATTTATTCTTAAAAATTAAACTTAATTTTACAATGCAACACTAGGGATAGATTACAAAATGTTACCAATTACCCATATGTGCAACAGTTCTCTGATAATCCACTCCCCCCCCCCCCCCCCCAATTATAGTAAAGATTATTGATATAAACTATATTTGAAGGTGTGGATGTAAGAACTAGACAACTGCAGTTCGTCATATCTTACAAAAGTACAGCTCCTTTTCCTTTATATCTCTATAGATATTGCTGAGAGCTGTTTTGTTCCTGTAGCAATCAAGAGAGGATTTTTTTTTCTTCATAGGAATAAGTGAAAACGTGTAAATCAGAAATAAGTGGAGGTGTCTGGTTCTTACACCCACGTGTCTTTATAAAAACTTACAAGTTCATAAGGGAGAATATATTATTTGTTTTAATACAATTGTTTACATATCGCACCCTGGCAAAAAAAAGTGACTCGAGTAAAAAATGGCAATTTTGAGATTGTCATTGAAAAATATGTACGAGGTGTATGTTTATTACTATTCTATAGAATATAATAGAATTTACCGTCATAAATACCTGAAATTTAAAAAAGCTTATACCAATGCAATATAAGTTTTATAGTAATCTTTATGTTAATTTTTCTTAAATATTGCAGTTTTGAGTTGTCACTTTTCTTTTCAGGGTGCAATATAAATACCATAAAAATTTTCATGTTTATATCAAATATAATTTTAAATGTAACATATGTTAATGGCAATGATTCATTTAGGATTTTTCTACTTTTTTATAGTGTGTTGCTGAAGTTATTCTTCAATAAGAAGAGAGTAATGAAGGCCAGGCAGGGTCGCTAATTTACAAAAGAAGTTGAAAGAAGAATATGAACAATATTTTGTTGGAAGTTTTGTATTAATCAAATACTTATAACAATATTTTTTTACTAATACATCTTTTATTGTATGCAATAACATTTTTCTACTATACGAGTAATTTTATACTTAACATTTTTACAAAAATATGTTCCTATTTTAAAATAAGTTATTGTAGGATTTATAATTTTATTGTAATCTTTTGCTTTTCTTTGTTATTTTTATTTTAATCTTTGCTTCACTAACTCCCAATTAACTATCTCCTGAATGGTTTTAAAAATTTGGAGTCTACAATAATTGTATCTGAATACTGTTAAGTAGATATTAACTTCATAATCCTGCTAATTATTATTCAGCTCGCACTTTAAAAGATCACAAGGTTAATAGCCCTTATACTATTCTAGCCCAATGCAAGTCCTTTATGTATTGCGAGTCAAATTCAACCAACCTGTACTTTATACAAACACCATAACTGCTTAAATTGCTTACTTTCATTATAAATAATTTTTAATTGAATTTTATCTAAACAAATTATTTTTTGAAGTGTTTAATAAATATGAATTGTATTGATGTTTATATTTTTGTCTTTGTAGTCTATAAATGAAGTATATGGAGAAAAAAACTATTTTATGGCATACAAATTTTAAAAAGTTATATAAGGTTATATTTTATGTGTATAATGTAATTTAGTGAACTCAATGGCATGGCAGTTTGTGACCTACAAGTGTGACATGTTGGTAATGAAGGTGATAGGATCTTTGAAAATCTTTAACATTATTTTTAATTATATATAAAGTTGCTAAATTTAGAACATTGTGCATGTTTTTTTAAAAATATGACACTTTTTTGTTGTTGAAAATGTAAATTTCGGAACGTGAGATTCTGAACAAGACCTGCATTATTCCCAGTCATTTTTTGTACAGTAGTTTTGATATATTTAATTGATATGTAATGCTTTAAAATAATTTAAATCTAATTTCATAAAATATTTAGATTTATTTACTGTTCAAAAATTATTTTCAAGACTTATCGTTACAGTAAATAAAATAAATCTATATATAATATTTAGAATTAAATATACATGTGGATACATGATTCAACAGAAATTGGGACATGACATTTTTTTTTCAAGTGGGTTAAATGTGAATGCATAGATAACTATTCATGTACATGTAAAATATATTAACAGTAATTTACATATTTTTAAAAAAAATGTCATATTTTTAAGAACATGCATAATTTTAAATACATACATTGAAATATGTATGCAGAAAATTTTGGAATATAATATTAAAATATGCAATGTTTGATCTATTTTAAATATATTTGATTTATTTATACTACTTAATCTATTTTAAATTTCCTTGCATTTTTATCATAGTTTTCTGAAAATGCATATGTAACATATTCATGGCTATAAAAAATAATCTTAGAATTTGATTTTGCAAATAACTATTCATTTCAGTAACTTTGTCAGAATTGCTGTTCCTTTGGGAAATATCCCAAACTGTCACTAATAGCCTATTCTGATATCATAAATGTTTTTTTGTATCTGAAACATTATCTCACAATTTTGAATGCTGACCAGAAAAGGAACGGCATTGACCTGGCATTTTCTCTAGAAATGGAAGGAAGACCTAGATTGCTTATTCTGCTTCTTGCTGGGGCCCGGCCCTACTACAATCATTTTAGCCCAAACATATCACAAACCTTGATACATTTTACTTGAAAACTAATTTCAGTCCAATCAAACTATGATTCAACTTTATACTACTAATGAAATTTTTGTGCAAATATATGCTTATTCCTTGCTCAAGGAAGAAAAAAAATATTGGACAAATAATATCATCCCACAACAGTTAATTTTGTAGCAAGTGGTGTCGGAACTTAAGGTAGGCAAATATATATATATTATATAATGTTTTTTACAACTAATTATTTAGTTGAAAGTAGATATGGTAACAGCCATATCTACCTTCAACAGTTGCGGGGCCTTTGTAAGATTGCTTTTGTGATGTTCAAATGGCTGTGCTGAAAGGTTTGGGAATAAATGCTGAGATATAATTGGCAATTTAAGGATTAAAATAAGAAATGTTTATTAATTTGCTTAGAATTTTTTACTTGAATATAATTAAACTGTCGTAACACAATACTTATTTATATTTATCATTAAATTATTCTAAAAATCCCAAGTTTTATTTTTAATGCAGTTACATCAACTACTGAAAAGATAAACTAATAAAGCAAAAATCAATTTGTATTGGGACATTTTCATTAATTTTACACAACATAAAATTAATTTAATTATATTACTATTAGATTTAGTAATATCTAATATTTAGATATTTTCAAATTGTTAATTTTGCAGTATAATAAAATTAAATGAGTATCCAATAACTTTCTAATTTGTAGTTTTTAAGAAAAGCTAAATATAGCATTGACAATTGGATACACACACTTTTCTTAAAGAAGTATTGTTTTTATTTCTTAAAATGTTTAAGAAGTTTATATAGTTGATAAGTAAAATATTCTGATATATCTGTATTTCTATGTTGTTTTTTATGGGATTCTTGCAAAATCATTTTAAAAAATAGAAGAGCATCTTATTATTTGCAAAGTTCTGAGATTATTGCCAATGACAGTTAGTGATCTAGCTGTTTCGGTAAATAGGGATTTTAAATGTAGACGTTAATGTGGGGCAGCTAGTACAAAGGCAAATATAATGTTGGGATTTATTAAAAGAAATGTATCGTCTAAATCCAAAGAGGTATCTATCACTGTTATAGGAGTTTATCTTGAATATGCAGAAAACTTCTGCTTTACCTTGTCTTAAAAAGGATATTGATTTGTTAGAAAGAGTTCAACAAAGAGCTAAGAGAATGATTCAGGGTACTTCGGAAAGGGATAATGGAGAAAGGCTTAGAATATGTATAAACTTGAGGAAAATATTAAAGGGTTATTCAGTTATTCAAATTGGGTGATGTGGAGGGATTGAAATTTAATATTGCCAATATGACTAGAAGTCATGGATTCAAATTATACAAATCACAGCTTAATTGGGACATTAGAAAACAATTTTTTAATAGGGTTATAGACAAATGGAATAGTTGGCCTGAATATATTGGGGAACCATGAGGATGTGTTGGATTGACAGGACCAACCTTGCTGGGTCTAGAGCCTGTAGTTTGTCAACATTATTTATATTATGAAAAAGCTGCATGAGAAATAATAAAATCCTCAATCAAGTTAGCAAAATTCTCATTTTCAGCAATATCACATTCTTTTGTCACTGAATGTAAAAGGCAGATTAACTGCTATGAATTTCACTCATTAGTTGTATGAATTTGTTCATACTATCCAAAATATTAAAGAGTTATTCATTTGAATTTCCTAAAACTTATCGAATAATATCCACCATTTCAACAGCTGTGTATAAGGGACTGGTACCCATGAAATCTGATCGTGGTTTAATGTGATCAGTGGCCGCCTGTGAGATTTTTCGAACTTACACTATCTAAAATTGACTTTTTTTCGGAAAGAATTTTTTTTAAAGAAAATCAAATAATTCAATATATAAATTTTATAATAACGAATTTGTATTTTGAAAATACAGTCTTCTAATTTAACACTAGTTCCCCATGCACATTCCAGTGAGCACTACTTTGGACTGTAATATTTAAAATAATGCTAACAGTCGGCTCAACTAACGTCTAGTGAAATTAAGGCAGTCAGTAAAAAACGTGTGATATAATCTATTAAAATAATTTTTAAAAAGTGGTAAACCCGAGTTGTCATATTCTACAAATTAAAAAAAACCTCAATTACCCTTTCTTATATTTCTTTTGAATAGATAGCTAGCTTAAATACCTTCCAAAAAGGGAATGATATAGCTACTATTGCAGAGATTTCAAAATCATTCTTTTGTTGTGCTATTTGCACTATAATTATGTGACAAAAAGTATGAGTAAATTAATACATTTGCATTAATTAATGTTAAATATCAATTCACTACAAATAAAAACCATATGATTTTATAACAATGATATACAAAACTTGCAAATTTTTTTTATTACTTAACCTTCCAATATTAGCAAGAAGTTTTAATAATAATTGTCCCTCCTGAGAATAGATCTGGTTCTGACACTACGCACCTATTGAGGTTACATTGTCTCAGGTGTTGTCTTCGGAATTCAATAATTCTGAGGCATTGTTCCTGGGTGCTTATTGAAACTATCCTTTTGAAGAAATCGTTTGTAACCCACTTCACACGAATGAGGTTTTTTTATTTGTGTGGATAAGGAGATGTTTGTTGAGACTACACTTTAGAGTAAATTGTTTGTTGCACGCTTAACATATTTTTTTTTTCTTGTGTGGATAACTAAGTGATTGTTGAGTGTACACTTTTGAGTAAATCGTTTGTTGCACACATCACATTTAAAAGCTTTTATTCCAGCATGGATAAGCAAATGCTTTTTGAGAGCACCCTTTAACGTAAATTGTTTGTTGCACACATCACATTTATAAGGTTTTTCTTTTGTGTGGCTAATAAGGCGTTTTTTTAGAGTACTCTCTGAAGTACATTGTTGGTAGAACTCTTCACTTGTATAAGGTTTTTTTCCTGTGTGGGTAAGGAGGTGTTTGTTAAGGTTACGTTTTTCTGTAAATTGTTTGTTGCACACATCACATTTATAAGGTTTTACTCCAGTGTGGGTAAGCATGTGCGTGTTGAGACTACCCTTTACACGATATTGTTTGTTGCACACTTCACATGTGTGAGGTTTTTCACCAGTGTGGATAAGGAGGTGCACGTTGAGACTGCTCTTTGCATTAAATTGTTTGTTGCACATTTTACATACGTGAGGTTTTTCTCCAGTGTGGATAAGCATGTGCTTGTTGAGACTGCTCTTTCGAGAAAATTGTTTGTTGCACACTTCACATGAATGAGGTTTCTCTCCAGTGTGGATACGCAGGTGGTACTTGAGACTGCTCTTCTGAGCAAATTGTTTGTTGCACACTTCACACGTATGAGGCTTTTCAAAAGTGTGGAGAATGAGGTGTTTTTTTAGAGTACTCTTTGAAGTACATTGTTGGTGGCACTCATCACATGTATAAGGTTTGTCTCCTTTGTGTACAAGGAGGTGGTTGCTAAGGTTACTTTTGTCTGTAAATCGTTTGTTGCACACATCACATTCATAAGGTTTTATTCCAGCGTGGGTAAGCATGTGCCTGTTGAGAATACTTTTCCCAATAAATTGTTTGTGGCACACTTCACATGAATAAGGTTTTTCTCCAGTGTGGATAAATAGGTGAGTCATGAGATGATTTAATTCAGTAAATTGCTTGTTGCACACTTCGCATGTATGAGGTTTAACTCCAGTGTGGGTAAAGAAATGCTTGTTGAGAGCAGCCTTTTGAGTAAATCGTTTCTGGCATGCATCACATTTATAAAGTTTTACTCCAGTGTGGGTAAGCAGGTGCATTTTGAGATTACTCTTTTGAGTAAATCGTTTGTTGCAAACTTCACATGCATGCCGTTTTTCTCTAGTGTGGGTAAGGAGGTGCTGGTTAATATGACCTTTTTGTGTAAATTGCTTGTTACGTACTCGAGATGAATAAGGTTCTTCCTTTATGGGGACGAGAAGGTGGGTCTCCAGGTTATCCTGCTGAGGTTGTTGCATTTTCCCCATATAAGTCTTTATCCTTTACAGACAATGAAGTGTTCTGTTATAAGGAATCAGTTGTTGGACAAATGAAATGAAATTGTCTTCATAGAAAATGAGATGATTTTTCTTATGATCTATCTATTGTGCAAATAATTTGGTACATTCTATATGTACTTTACAATTGTATGAGATTTCTACTGATTGTGGTCATTTGTAAAACTACACATTTTGGATAGTATCTGTAAGAACTATTTTACACAGATGATAACACCATTAGAGTCTTCTGCTTTCCTATGCAAGCGAAAAGTTTCAATTAAAATTCAGACTCGGTTAATACGCGTCTTAGTGGTTAAAAGTAAACTTTACTTGCATTTTGTATCAGTAATAAAGGAAGCAACGAACAAACCGTTACACCAAAGGGGATGGAATACTTTCCAGTTCCGGTAATGACTTTTGTTGAGTCCAGTCAGGGAGGAGAGAGGGGATCTTCGAGTCCAGTTTGACTTTTCGTGAATTCCGTTTTGTGATACTGTTGCTCGTGTACTTTTCGTGATTAATTATTAATATTTCATCTGGATCAAGACAAAAGTAAGTTGAACCAAAGTCGTAGTTTATGTGAATAATGACCAATAATAAACGTCATCTCCACCACCAATAAAATTTGAGCTGTTTCTTGTCTGTTTACAAACTTATTTTAATCTCAACATCAAGTCGAACATAAAGTCCATGGAAACTTCTGCCGACTTATACACACTATTAATAAGCTGCACAGTGGCTCTACACTATAAAATATATTTACTGAAAATAAAACAATTTTCTTGGCATTAAATATATGATTTAATGGAAGAGTTTCACGCCAAGAAGAAGAAGACCGCTGTTCCAACGGAACATGGGGAAACATCCGCGACGCTGAAGAAGTTCCGCAGGATTAGCATGGAGCTTCAGTTCCTGTAATATAGTTTTAAGTTTTTATCTTTAAATAATATCTCAAAGCAAAGTTGTCTGCTGTAGGGAAGAAATCGAAACTACTATAGATAGTTTCCATCATGATGCGTCATGTGAAACTCCTGCATAGAGCTACATAGTGGGCTATTAGTGACGGTTCGGGCCTATCCCGAACTAAAGATCTGAGAACAATGCCTCCCATTTTTGAATCAGACAGATGACGAGGACACCACCTGGGCTTTCATTCTTTTGAGATGTTTATATTTCGTTCCTTTTCAAACGTATTGTGTCAAAAATCTTTTTCAAAATTTATTTTTACAAGATGGCAAATTTGTAAGAAATAAATTGAAGTGAAATAATTATTTGTTTTATTTGATGCTGCATAGCAACCAGTGACAGCAACAGGAATTTTATGGTTGTGGTATATCGAAAAAATAAATAAATAAACAAAACTTTTGAAATTACTGTAAATAACTATTTGTTCTTTTTTTTCATTTCAATTGTTATATGGCAATAATTTTCAATTTGCTCACATTTCGTTTCGGAAATATTTTATGAAGTAAATGGATCCTCTTTTTCAAGCTATATCTTATTACAGAAGACATCACTTTGAAAAATGTGCCGAAATTTGTACAAATATATTGGAAATGAAACCATACGATGAGGTAGTGGCAGTATTTATTTCCTCTTTATTGTGAATCATGCATTAAAATAACCAGGTAAAATCAATTGTTTCCAATCTTTTTGGGCAACTTTTTGATTGTGAACTTGTATTTGGCTCAAGCCCCTTTGTTACACAATTTTTTTTTAAATGACTCATCTTACTGAAAATTTTGTTTATTTT
The DNA here is from genome assembly GCA_963932185.1 of Troglohyphantes excavatus. NCBI lineage: Eukaryota > Metazoa > Arthropoda > Arachnida > Araneae > Linyphiidae > Troglohyphantes > Troglohyphantes excavatus. The sequence continues at coordinate 24,720,335 of OZ010674.1, forward strand.
GCAGAAATGTTCATATGAATGTGATTTCTTTAAACTATGCCTCAAATCTCCAAAGAAACATGAGAGACAAATTTTTTTCTCTATTACCCCTTACTCCATACATTTTACTATAGGGGCCTTTATCAAAATCGTAATGTCATTGCATGTAAAATGGCTAGACATGTAAGACTTTTGACCCTTTGACTTGAAATTCACATAAAAAGTTAGGAATTAAGATTATTTTTTAACAACTTATCAATTTTAAATCTTATTATTCTTAGCTCATGATTTTACAGTATGAATCTACTTTAAATGCTAGCCTTATACAATTATCTTTTCACTTGCTTATTTAATTTTTTACTTTCTTTTATAAATTAGAATTAAAATAAGGTTGTTAACCCTCGGGTTCTCAGATGTGATATCATGTCGAGGAATCTCCAGTGTTTTCATCAATCCTCTCAATTTTTAAATTCATGAAAATACTTAATTTTACAATAATTTTTTTATTTAATTGTTTGAGGTATATCCTGGTTACTGGTCCTTTAAAAGCCATCCCTTTACAATAAATTAAAATTTTGGTAAAAAAAATAAACGTTCATGTCTAGGAAAAATTATTTAAACTTTCTAGCAGTGAAAACAACCTTATACAATTCTCCAAATAGTGTGAGCATCAGTGGGTTAATTAACTTTTAAGTATAAATTTACATGTTTAGTTTTTTTTCAACAAATTGATGCCAAATATCCTATTTACATGCAATGTATAAAAAATCAAACCTGTCATTTACTCTATTTTCATTTAATAGTGTTAAATTTCTATTTTAAATGAAAATAACTTTCAAAACATTACAAAAATCATAAGTTAATATAAAAATTACCCTTTAATTTGAAAATAATAAAAATCACCTGCGACATAAATATTAAGCTAGCAGTCTTCACTCCTAACTAATGCTATGTTTTTAATTAGTAATACTTTCGTTAGGCTGCCTGGACTTTGAAAATGAGAGCTCTCACTCAGCAGGTGTATGTGGATGATCTGGAAACAGACGAGGAAGGGATTGCCGACATTATCATGGATGAAAACTCCATTGCACAGATGGCTCGCCCAGGCACTTCCTTAAAGAATCCAAACACAGCAAAGGGAACTAGTCAAGCCTATCGGTTAAAGTTTTTCTATTTAAAAAAAAATACAAGCACAAAAAACTTATCTTTAAAAAGTGTATGTGTCCAGTGGCGGCTCGCCCACTACAGCAAGTACAGCCGGGCTGCACCTAATTTTATTAGTGTATTTTAAAACTAAAATTATATATTTTACTAATTTTCTTAAATGAAGATTAGAATTGGAAATGAAGATGACATTTCTACTTTAAGTAAAAAAAAATCTCCGATGAATAGCAAACCAGTATCGGTAATGCACAAATTCAGGAGAGGAAAAAACTCTATTCAATGAAAATTGCAGCTAAAACGCGAAGTTCGAAATCGGCTGCATCGTTGCCATGGCAACCTTACGTAGTATGACTTCCCCAACACGCTAAAATGGAGGATGTGACGACACAAACGTAGCGCAAAAGGATTTTTTCAAATTAGCTGTACTAGGGATTTGAATTAAATCATTGGTTCATTGCTGAATCGGCGAGGCGGGGTGGAGGAAAACGATAATTTCGAAGAATCTCTTCAAACGGAAATAGTTTCCGATAAGCTTGCACGTGTGTTGTTGTTTCTTTACTTAAATTAATATTAAAATTGATCGATTCGCAAGTTTGATAGGAGGATTGACTTAATTTTCAAAAAATAAGTAAGTGTTTTCTATTATTTTTACATGTTATCTTTCATAAAAGTTGAAAGGAAACTTTGATTTGAGTTTGAGTAAAAAATTTTAAAGAATGTCTGTCCATGTATGGTTGTGGAAAAAGGGGGAAAGGGGGGGGGGGGGGGAAACATGTTTTCGGCTGCACTAACATTTTTGACCACGGGCCGCCACTGTATGTGTCTCAACTTGTATGAATTTCCATCTTCGATTTTCATTGCTTAATCCTCTGACAGTCATGGTTGTGATATCACGTCCAGGGATTTCATGTTTTCCAGAAATGCACAAAATTTTAAAAATTATACAAACACTTCATTTTTAATATTTTTAAATTTAAAAGGTTTGAGATACAACTTACCATTGAGCTAAAATAATAATAAACACTGGAGCGAGGACTAAGCATGCACAGCCATTTTACACCTTTTTAAGCGATGGTAGAAAAAATAGTTCTTCTGCATAGGTTTACGTAGATTTAAAAGCTCATTTCTGGCTTTCATAAATATATAAAATGTTATACATTAAATGTTTTGACATACTTACTTTTTTACTTACAAGAAAAAGAAGGCAAAAAAAAAAAAATTTTAAGTCTTTCTGAGACGTCTTGTCATAAGCAACGCCTTTTTTCCTCTACGTGAATACTATCTTCACAGCAGGAGCAAGGGGAGGGCTACTCATGTCCTACCAGATAGACTCCCGCCCAATAGTTTTCAAAGGAACCGGTTGAGAAGACGTGGTGAATTGGCAACAAGTGTGATATGTTGATAAACACTTGTCTTGCAAGGTTTAATTGCTGCAGTAGTTCAATGTTGGAAGTAGCATGAGGGGGGGGGGGGGAAGCAGGAAACGTGTGTTCTTTTGTCCCCCTAAGAAAGCTCTAAAAAATAATTAGTTAGGTTTTTCGTAAAAAATTCTGGAAAATCGAATTATTCGGCTTCTTCAGGGGAGCGACAAAATTTTTCTAAGATAGGCAATGCCCCTGGCTTCTACCTAGCTACAGGCCTGCAGCAGTAGCCCATTGTCTAGCTTTATTATGCAAGTTCATAAAATATGTGAGCAAATAATTTAGTTTACAGTTTCACAAGAGTGTTAATTGCAACAGGTGATGGTTGAGGAATGCAATTGGGGATTGTTTGCACCATAACTTGGCGAAATTTCATGGAAGTTCTTTTTTTAGTAATATATATTCTTTTATAATATTTGTCTTTTTGCTGTATTGTATCACAAAATTGAAGCTAATAAATGAGTTTTTATTGTTATTTTTTTAGGCCAGTAACCCAAGCAGGTCGGCCATTATCAGGAGTTGTCCGACCTGGTACACAGTCTGGGAGGCCTGGGACTATGGAGCAAGCAATACGTACGCGCACTGCATACACAGCTAGACCAATCACTAGCTCATCAGGGAGATTTGTTCGTTTGGGTACAGTAAGTAACTTCTAAGTAATATAAAAGAATGCTTAAAAACAATTTTTGATGATATTTTTGAAAAATAATCGAAACTTTTTTTTATTGTGCTGCTAAAATTTAACTCTTTTATTTTTAGAGGTATTTTATGAATTTTTAACATTTCTGAACATATTGTTTGGAAAACCATTTCTTTATGCTTCAAATTTCGAAAAAGTTATAGTAATAAAATATTTTTCTACTTACAGTTAATCATGTTACACATATGTATTTCGTTAAATGAACTAAAGCCTTTTTGTTTGTGAAAAATAAATATTCTTTCCACTAAAAAAAAAGTAATTTTGCAAAACGTTATAGATTTAGTTTAGATTGAAAAAGTAATATACTTTTGTTATTTGGTTAAAATATTATTTTAATATATAAATGTTCCATCAACTGTTAAGTAAATGTAAAGATTATCTTTAAAATAAAAAATATGAGTTAGGAATGTTTGTAGTTGCATCGCTCATTGGACCTCCCTTCATTGAAATGCCTTCTCAGCATTTTTCATCAAAGACCATAAATCCAAATCATTAAATTATTTATACTGAAAGTTTTGTTTATGGTGTTTTTGAAATCTTCGTTTTTATAGATGTGTGTATATCAAATGCAAAAGTTTATTTTATTAATGTGCAAACTAACCATTTTATAAGTGACAAATAAAGATTTTTGTTTATCAAAGCTTTTCATATTTCAATATATTTAAATTTTACAAAAATGATTAAAACAAGTATATTTAATTTTTTATGGTAGTATTTTACAAAATTTATTTGTTAAATTAATGTTTGGATATTTAAAAACTAAATTCCTATTATTGAAATAGTTTTATACTTAGGCCTCCATGTTGTCTCAACCAGATGGTCCTTTTATCAACTTTGCAAGGCTAAATGTTGCAAAGTATGCCGCCCTTCCAAATGTGGCAAAACATCTGTTTGAATTTGCTTACTATCATGATAATGATATCAGACAGGTAAAGATATTCATTTAGTCAAATTTCTAATGGTATACATAGTGTTATTGCTGGATAAGGGATTTGAATATCTCAATTATTAACCTGCTTAATTAAAATTTCTACAGTTTATAAATGTAAAATGTGATAATCTTTTCAGGAGTATTTAATTCTAAATGTTGTTATGTTACTTATATATTTGCTAAATATATTTTCTTGAAAGGGAAAATAAACCTTCAGAAATAGGGCAAAAAAAATCTCAATATTTAAATTACTGAAATTGATATTTTCTGAATGTAAAATTTGTTCAAAAAAATTAATAGAATATACATATGGCGATTATTGTTTGAAATGCACCTGATAAATTGGAATTAAAAAGATTTTATCAGTTCGATGCCAGAAAAAGTGCTAAACCATGTACTAATTTCTTTACATTCCCTTAAAAGAATTACAATAAAAATCAATGGACATGGGAAACATAAAACCAGTTATTTTTTAATAAATAAATATAAACATATCTAGTTTATTTTGAACACAAATACTTTATATGTATGTATTTAAAAAAAAGTATAAGGCATATCGTTACAAATGAGTAAAACACACGCAAGGTGCTTGATGATTCGAGAATTTATACTATGTGGTATGAATTCTCGAATTATCAAGAAGGTCACGATCATTTTATTCGTTCGTTTAGTATTTGCCTAAGTATTAAAATGCATTGAAAAACAAATATATACCAAGGCTCCTAATGTACTGTGGCGGTATATAAAATATTTTATACACAAAGAAGATAGCATTCGGTGTCTCCTCACCTAAATGTTTCGCAAATTGTATTTATAAGATTTAGGAAGGGATATTTTCATGTTTTCTTTTTTCTTTGTATTTAAAGTATTCACGTTATTGGAAAAATTATGTAAAACGTTATACATTTGACAATAATTACAATTACGAACCCTGCTAAATTTTAAAGGAATTAAAAATTCTAATTGAATGACAAAGACAAATTATCTATATTTCAATATGCTTATTAATTTTGAACTCCTAACCTAAAATACACTTCTCCCTAAACCATTTTACTTATTTCTAAATTGTAAAAATTGTTTGTTTTGTTAATGTATTTGATTTTTTTCTATCACCAAAATTTGGTGCCCTGTTTAGTTCCATGATTCAGTCAATCGCTTGTGGGGTGGGCTGTATACTGCCTCTGCTAATGTATAAGATTAAATTAGAACAATGTACTAATCTTAAGTATGCCATGTAATACTAAAGCTTCTTGTGAAAAGAAAATCTTCAATAAAAAAAATTTGGGGATATAAATTTATATAATTTTTCATTCTACCAAGGGAATATACTAGTTGACAATTTGTATCTGTAGCATAAACTGATAAAAATCAATAATTATTGGTTTAAAATTAGAAGCTTTATTTTAATGCAATTTTTAAAAACTATATATATTATCATGCCTGAAATAAGCACTAATTTAAACACGTTAAAACAGATGAACCATAACATTAACTTTTTTATAAATGTTTTATTTGAATATTATTTTCGCAAAATCCTGCTAAGATTGAGTTTTTATATCGCTAATTAATATTAAAATGTTATCTGTAATAATAATAATAAAAAACATCTGTATGTTCAGTATTAAAGTCATCAATTTTTATTCTAAAAATGAAGCATGTAAAAGGGATTATTTATTATAAGTTAAAATTATATTTTGAAAGCTATAATATTTATGCCTTGGTATATAGCGTTAAGTTTTTCTATATAGTGTTAAGTTTTTGTATTATATGTATATTAGTATATCTCAATAAATCAATCTTGTGTTTTTTTCCGCTAATATTTTTTAAACAGTAATAGTTCGCATATGCAACTTTCCTTTTAGGCATTGGATATTGCTGCTCAAGCAACTCAATCATGTCAGTACCAAGATTGGTGGTGGAAATTTCAATTAGGAAAATGTTATTACAGGTATATTATGCAGTAAAAAGAGCTTTCTTTGAAAATATATTTAAATCTACTGTTATAGTCTTGATAGTAAATATAATTAAACTTTAAAAAAATACTTTAAAAAACATATATTTAACTAAATCGAACTGGATTGTAAAATGTAATCTTGGTTTCAGAAAGTTTTTTTTCACTTTACATTCAAAATGATTTGACTATACTTGAGACTTACACTTTCATTTAAGTTAACTTCCATCCCTAAAAGTTCAGTAGTTTTCTGACAATTTTGATTAATCTATACAACTATGTAAAATGTTTAAATTGTGACACTATCTAGTTTTGGTTAAAAAGTGTCTGATGGTTGTTTATCTAACATATTCCAAATTTCATCTTTTAAACTATATTTTTTCTTGCTGTCTTGGGGCCTAGCCTTTTTAATCAAGCATTAATCACTAAAATCGATTCAATGTTTGACATTAATTAATTTTTTATGCAAATACGTCACAGCATATAACAAACATCAAGAATTGTTGTGAATAGAAAATAAGGTCACTATATTAAATTAAATTATCTGTTGATAAATACCAAGAATACCAGTGAATGGTCATTGTATCCATACTATAAGCTCAAATACTGTTACAGTTCTCTAATATAATTATAGTGTTCTTATTATAGCCAGCCCTGAACCTTATTAGACTTTTTATATTTCATTTAAAACATCATTAATTAAAATCAGTTTACTATTTATAGTTGTTTCAGTTATACAGCACTTATAATTTTATAAAAGAAATTGTATTTATACGTCGAATATTTTTTGAAAATTCGATAACAGTGCATTATTTAAAATGTTTAGAAGCCAAAACAAACATTATTTTAATTGTCTATTTACTCATTTGCTTTCTGTAAATTTGTCAACATTTCACTTTGAGAATAACTGTGTATATTTTTTGTTAAACTGTTAGTTGTTTAGCATAACCTAAGTTTATAGTATGTGATGCAAAAAAAAAAAAAAAATGACGGAGGTCATTTGTATATAAAAGAGGTAGACACACATTAAAAAGTAGTTGTACTTAAAGTTATATGAAAAAAGTAGTGTTGTTTACTTTTCTCAATTAGTAACCAACCAAACACATCTTAAATATTTTAATTCACCAGGTTTGGAATGTTTCGTGATGCTGAAAAGCAGTTTAAATCATCTATCAAACAACAAGATATGATTGATTCTTACTTATGGATGGGAAAGGTATTTTTTCCAAATAAATTTCTTTTGTTCAGTATTTTTTCATACAGTTTGTGCACTAGATTTGCTATTAAAATGCACTGCTATTTAAAGCTTTATGAATAATATAAATAACTTCACGAAATCTTCAACCGATACATCAAACTATCTCAATGCTTTATATTACTTAATATTCACTTGTTAATTTTTAGTTGTAATGTAAGCTGTGTGCTAGTTGTAATGTAACAGAAAAAACATTTTACCGAAATTTACACTTTTTAAGTCCTGTTTAATAATTTAATTAGTATATATGTTATTTATTTTTATTTGCAATGCCAAATTTTTTATTTTATTTCAGGTATACATTGGATTAGATCAGCCTTTAGCTGCTCTGGATGTTTACAAACAAGGTTTAGAAAAATTCCCAGAGGAAACATTTTTGATGGGGCATACTGCACGAATTTATGAAGTAAGCTTGTATTCCCAAGATAATAATTAAAAAAAAAAAAATTAATCAAATATTTTATTAATTATTTTACTTCTTATGGTTTGTTTTTATCTTGAGATTTCATTAAACATATATACTTAAAAAAAAAACTAAAAATTTTCATGAAATTCCTGAAAACCTTCTTGCTTGTCATAAGTTAACTTCTAAAATTGTTGATTATAGAACCCTTTGCCATAATTTTTTTTATTTCAAATATTCGATTTTGCCCTTTTACTAGTAAACAGCACTGTTTAATTGTTATATCTTTTCTTTAAGAACACAGAAATATATATAAAATTTGTAATCAAATATTTTAATAATAATTTTAACCTCTTACAAACCATAAGGTTATGGTTTGTTTTTATCTTAAGAATTCATTAAACTCTAATCCCATCCTATAACAATGTATTATATTATTCTGTAATTTTAAAGAGGTTTAATAAATCCTATGCCAGTCTCAAAAGCTACTTTGTTCTAGAAAATAACAAAGAGTAATTTGATATGGATATAAAACTTTAAAAGTATTAAAACTTTCCATAGAATTTCCACCCAACGTATTATTTAAAATTAAAATATATTTTATTTTTATCAATTAGCATAAAAAAGAATTACCGTATATACTCGCGTATAAGCCGACCCCCTAATTTTAGGAGGATTTTTTGTCCAAAATCGGAAACTCGCGTATAAGCCGAGTTGTATTTTCGTACATAAAAAATTCCGATTGTAATCGACAAATCCTCGACAAAAGAGTGAAATTTTTAATTAGAAAAATAAATATTTAAGGCTAGAAATTAAAAGTTTAAAGAAAGTGGCTGGAGAAACAGCCTTCGGTTCATGAAGATTCATCGGGTTTAAAAGTAAATATGTACCACTCGCGATGTTCTGGTGTTTTTCAAACCGCCATCGGACTTCTTAAATTAAATCTCCCTTATTATCAAATAAAATATTTTAAACCACATACTTAAATACCAAAATGTGCAATTTCTAATCCTTAACATCGTTTTGTAAAGATTTAAAAACTTGGAAAACGTCAACTATTTTCTGTCAACATCGTTGACTACTGTCGCTATTAAATACGGATGAGCATTTTTTTTATCATATCTCGGAAGGAAATACTACTATTTTATGGATGAATATATACTTCTTATTAAAATATTTAGTTTTTAATTACAAGATAAATGACTTGAAAGTAGAACTTGAATTCGCCGATTAGCAACCCCGATTTTACCGCTTTAAAGCCAATTCCATCCAAAATACTAATGAAACAACTATTAATTTCTGTACATAATATTACCAAGGAATAAAATCTGCATTAGGGAAATAAATTTTGTTTAATTATTGCAATCGAGCAAGAAAGACTGACTTTAAAGTGGTGTCATTCACTACGCACGATGTCAACTTCTTAGTCTTCCATCCAAAATTCTATTAAAGTAACGTATAATAGCTTCATAAATTCTACAAACCAATTAAATATTTATCAAAATATATACTTTTTATTAAGTTAAACTGATTATTTATGTGAGTAGTTAAATTTTGCGTTACGATTACGCCGCGATGCGCAGAACGGTCTTCAGTCAGCACGTGACGCACATTCTCGATCTCGGAAATGTGTCGGCGGGATTTCAGAAGAATCCGCTAATTTCAACTTCTCTCCTTTTCCCATTTTAGGCAAATTATATTAGAAATTTTAATGGCCCGCATATAAGCCGACCCCCTACTTTTTGATGAAAATTTTGACTTAAATTTCTCGGCTTATACGCGAGTATATACGGTACCTTTGTTAATATGCTTAAGATTTCTTGAAGCTGCTTGAAAGGCTTACACTGCAAATTTATTATATCTTGAAGATATCTTATTTAGGGACTCAATGATTTAGATTTGGCTGTAAAGTACTATAAGGATGTTCTAAATTATGAAGCTATTGATGTCGAAGCCATTGCATGTATAGCAGCTCATCATTTTTATAATGATCAACCTGAAGTAGCCCTAAGATATTACAGGTATTTTCAGCATTAATACTTTATTACAAGTGAGATGCATTCTTTTTATATTTCCCTGAATTTATTCTAAATGCCTCTTGTTTATTGTGACTACAGATATTTTTTATTCACTTGTTTGATTGCGAACAATTTAATCTTTGATAATAAGCTTCTTGAATCAGCTCCAAATAACTCATTTTGTGACTTGTCAAAAAATGAAAATTTTTATATGATTGTGGATGCTATTTATAAAAGCTAAACATACCATATAATTTTAAGTTTGCGTTTTTTTAAAAATAATATTTGTTAAGAATAATTGCGGTTTGTTTATATGTCAAAGCTAACATTTTTGAAGTTTTTGGAATTCGAGAGTCATTTTTATACAATTTTTATTTTATAGATCAAAACAGTATTCTTAAAAAAATAATAAAAAAGCCTAATTTTCAGGAAAACAAAATGTATTTTGCATTTATTATAGATTTATTTCCTGTTTAGATTTAATTACTCATTTATCTATAATTTTATTTTTAAATATTTTTCAGGAGGCTATTACAAATGGGAGTTTGCAATAGTGAATTATATAATAATCTGGCTTTATGTTGCTTCTACTCTCAACAACATGACATGGCAGTCATGTGTTTTGAACGAGCATTATCACTTGCCACAGATGAAACATTACCTGATGTTTGGTATAATATCGGCCATCTTGCATTGGTAATATATAGATTTAATGATAGTCTTAGATCATCCTGTATGGCATATAGCAATTGTTTGAGTTATGTGTTCCTAATAAAAAATATACATGTAAAATTAGAATTATTTCAGTTCTGTAGAAAATCTTTATAGATCCACATAATTCATTGATCAGTTGACAAAAAATATTAAGTGTAATAATTTATAATAATAAAAGAAAGGGTCTCTGTGGTAAGCAAAACACCTTCTTCCTCTGCACAGAAATGCCCAACATTTTAAACATAAGTACTATTCAACCTCTAATTGTGCACCTGAGTGACGGAATTAATATTTTTTAGTTATGTTTTAATTATTATTTAAAGTTTCCATAATAGAAATCGTTAGTCCTAGTGAGGGAGAACTGCGAATGCGTTATGTAGGGATCAGGAAGGGAACAAACTCGGGAAAGTAGCCAAGCTTCTGAAGCATAGTTGGTAGAGTGTTGCAACTTGGAACAAATGGTCAAGGGTTCTAAACCCGACGGGGGTAACTTTATTTTTTAATGTATATGCTTTAACAGGTTCTCAGCAACATGGGACCATACAGCTAGTACATAAATTAAATCCCGTAAATATGAAACCACAAAGTAAAGTGATACCAAAAACAAATCAATTTACACAACAATATTTGGTTAGGGAAGTCCAAATCAATACTATATCATACTACAGGTGAAATAAAATATACAGTAAATTTTGTTTTTATACAAATGTTGGTATATCAGTCATTTAAAACACTTTCAATTTATACAAAAATAATGTCTTTGAAAAATATCTGTAGAATATATTTATTTTATTTTAGGTTCACAATATTGATCGATTGCTCATCATAAAGCATTTCAGGATTTGAAGTTACTTTTATTAATAGATGTATTGACAAATGCCTTTAAATTAATTTGTAAAATTTAAAAGCTTTAGTATTTTTAAATATTCAGAATAGATATAAGTGAAGGGGTAAATGGATGAAGGAGGCACATATAATTAAAAAAAAAATGAACAGTGAAATGAAGAGAAGAAAAAATTAATCCTTCATCTGTGTTATTGTCACAGATGAAGGAGTATTGATCTGTTTTTTGACACTGACAATAGCATTTCAGAAGCATTATGAACAGATATACTGTTGTCAAGAAGGAGGTATGTGACTACAACAAAATACGAAATGAAGAGTTTAAGGCAAAATATCTCAAAACTTACTTTTTGTTACATTCCTCCTTCATCCACTTATCCCTTTAACTGTTTTTACATTAAAGTAAAGTGTATATTAATTATTTTTAAACAGTTATTTGTATCAAACTCATTTTTAGGGCATAGGGGATAAAAGTCTCGCCACACAGTGCCTTAGACTTGCCCTGGTTGCTAATAATGACCATGCAGAATCGTACAACAACTTAGGCGTTATTGAAGGCACAAAAGGCAATTTAGATCAAGTAATAAACTTTTTTGAATATTTGTTCTCTTTTGGAACCATATTTAAGTCCAATAAACTGCATTTAGGTTTATCGCTATACTAATTTAATTAAAAAAATAATTAAGCTATTTTTATTTCATTAAAAAATTAAATCTTTCTAAGAATAGCATTTTATCTATACTGATATTTAGTTGTATTCTTATTAAATTCCAAAGTAAGATGTTCAATTTATATAATAGCTTTAAAAGCGAAAAAAATATTTTTTAAATATCAGCACTAGTTAATTTATTGAGGTATAGTGCTCAATATCGACAGTAATATTTAAGATTCAAGTACTAAATGAACTTTTCTGTAAACATGAAAAAATATTTTTTTTTAATGAGTTATGCATTTTATATTTGAAATGTGAATAGTTGTTTAATTTTTTTGTCGTTAAAGTTTGATGATTTAGATTTGAAATGTAAAATAATGTAAAAATAATAATTTAATGTAAAAATAATTAGATTTTATTATATGAGTGTATATACTTCATATAAACTTGATTCAAACTCAACAAGTCATTTTTAAAAATGCATAATTTATTTTGAAATTTCAAGAACATTTCACATAAAGTGTTCTATTAAACATTTAAATGAAATTTTTTACATTACTACTCCACAGCGCAAGAAAGTGTACGTGTTTTTGAATTAAAAAAAAATATTTTATAAGAATTTACTTGCACTTTAATGTGATTTTTGTATTCCAATTAATTATTTTTATGTTTTATTTTACAGGCTAAAGCATTTTTTGTTGCAGCATCAAATCTTGCTCAACATTTATTTGAACCACACTTCAACCAAGCTCTTCTTGCTGAAAAAGTATGTTAATGGATAAAAACTGTTTTTCTTCTTATTTAACTTGGTACTTACAATTTCATAATATTTGAAAAAAAAAATCAATGTTTATTTGTCAACTTTTAATTAATAAATTTGTTACCAACAAATGTAGTAAAATGTATTTGGCTCTCAAATATATGAACGAATAAAAAAGGACGCATCGCAAAACAAAAACATCTTATTTGTTGGAACAGACCACTTTTGGTTGTGTATTACATCAGTGGTCTGTCAACTAAAATAACCATTAACCTAGTAATATTTCATTTATTATTTTTTAAAAATATACTACCTTTTCAAAATATGCCAAAAAATTGAAGCTCACAAAATGGATTTATGTAGTATTTTGACCATATGGGGACGGCGGAGCAAGAAGGATAAGTTAATTTTTGGTGGCATTTTATGACTACTAAATGATATAATAACTATTTTTTACATTTTTTTTATTTAGTTTTTTTAACTACATAAAAATATCATTAAAACATAAAGTGTGTTCTTAATTTTTTAAATATAATGAATTCTTTGAAGAAAGAACTTTTGGCCCATCTTGCCCCACACGCTGGGTAAGAGGAAATGTTCTAACTTTTCGCTCTAAATCATATATGTAAAAAAATTAAATGAAAATTAACTCACTAGTAAACAATTATTTTAATTGGCATAAACAATTATTTTTCACACAAAACACACACTTGAATAGCATCTTCATCTTCAAACACAACATCTGCCTAAAAGTTATAAGCCCATTGGTCACAGTCATTGTCCCTAATCCATCCCTCTTCTTAATAAACATGACAGTATAGGCACTGGCTGTCTTCTTCAAGTTTTTTACTGTCATTGGACACCCTGTCTTGCTTATAAAACCACATTCTTAATATTTTTTATATTGATAAGAAAAAACAAATAGTGATTTTTGCGCTTAAATATATGTACAACAAGATGGAATAAACGCGAGTGAAAAAAAATTGTAACAAACAAGCAAAATCTTTATGACTTGCAAAGAGCTTGTATATTAAATTTGGGAATTCTTAAGACTCTATTGTCAACTTTCACTTTTACAATAAAACATTTAAATTATATTTCCAGTATTTTAAATGAAAGGGACAAGTCGACATTTGCTCAGAACTTTCCCTGAAATAATAAGAATTATAAAAACACTTTTTTCTTTAAGGTTGCTAGTTTTCAAAGTTTTTTTTAATTAAATCTCCAAACTGGATATTATTTTGTAAAAAGCTGAAATAATTTCTATAAAGAAGTACTACTAATAAAAAACTAATGAACTTAAAGTGATGTAATTTAACTGATAATCATAAACATACAAATTTAAGAAAATCAATTGCTTGTCTTTAAGAACCATTTTAAGATAGTTAAAACTTGTTAGACATAATTTTAAAAATACTTATAAAAGTGCTTTCATTTGTAAGTTTAAAATTCATTGTACACTAGAATGAATTAGGAAAGGGACATGGCAACAAGTGCTTAAAAATAATGAGAAAAATAGAAATACCATGTTGCGTAGTTAAATTTAAATATAGTGGATAATGTTTATAGGTGTAAATTTGTGAAAGTTATTGTGTGGGATTATGACTTTACACCTAGTTATCATTATTTTTATTATTATCATTATTTTTAATTTTACTAGTTCTACTCAAAATTTTAAAACATTACTAAGATACATATTTATGTAATATATATACAAAAATATATGTATATCTCTTTTATTTTAAGAATACAATATATTATCCAAATATAAATAAATATAGCAATAATTTTTGTGTAACATTTTCTAATTCTAATGTAAAGGAGGATTTTTATAAAATAATTATTTTTCTTCCACAGATGGGAGACCTTCAAAACGCTTACTTTATGGTTCAGAAATCATTGAAAGCATATCCTGATCACACTGATTCAAAAGATTTGTTCCAAAGAATAAAGAATTTATTTACTACATTGTAAAAGTATCCATTAAAAAAAAATAGTGTTCATTATTTAGATTGCATATAATATTTTATAGAGTGTACATATATTTTATTTAAATAAAATTGTTGACTTTTTTGGTCAGATTGACACTTTATTATTTAATGCATATTCGCCTTCAGGAAAAATATATAACTGGGAATGTATTAACATACATATCACTCCTCTGATTAGTAAAAACAATTAATATTCTAAAGTAATTGCTGGACATAAATTAGAATTGTTATTTGTACATTGGTTATTATATTAAGATTCACACATTATACTAATATGCTTTTCAGTAAAACCAGAAATAAAAAAATTATATGCCAAGTACTACTGATTAAAAAAAATACAATATTTTGATCTATTTTATTTTATGGTTTTCAATAATAACTTTGAATCCAAAAATATTTCATTTAGCAATGAAATTAACACAATGATGACCTCAAGAAGCCTTGCATAAACATATACTTGCCTACCGTTAGGAATTCAAACATTGAAGGAAACTGTTGAAAAATGTTAGTAATTGGTTTATACGACTTTTTTTGTTATTTGATTACATCAAAATTGGGAATAACTATATTTTGAAATAAAATATTTTTCAATAAACATTTACTGAATTAAAATTTTCCATTTTTATCTTTTTCAGTTGAGAAAAGCAATTCATTTACTTGAGAAGAAAAGAATCACCTGAAATTTATATAATTGCAAGCAATTCATACAACTATACAAAACCATTGAAACTCCAATTTTGAACAAAAAAACTGAAAAAGTTATCAGGTATGTACATAGCTCTATAAATTTCTTTTAAGCTTAACCACCAAACTATTAAAACTATTTTTATGTAATAATCAAAATGAATTGATGTATAATTTTGTCTGATAATAATTTAAATCACTCAAGTAGTATACAGGATATTAAACATAAATCAGTATAAAATTATATTTGATAGAAAATGCTTTTTATCAATTTATATAAACATTATACAAACAATTGGATAAATTCTTGCATATTTATATTAATAACATGATAAATATGTTAAGTCAATGAAATAAAAATGGTTTTAAAAATTGTATATAGTTTTAAGTATACATAACATTTGTATTATAATTGCACTTTAAGGGTTTAAGCACTTAAAGCAGTGGTTTTAATTCCTTAATTTGATTTCCTTAAATGAAGCATTTAAAGTATTTATGTTCTAAAGCCTAAACTTTCAAATGAATCACACATTATTTGGATAAAACGAGATTAATAAATGAATTTCCTTATACATACTACAACATGTTTTTTAAAATTAGAAATAACCGTATGCCAAAGAACTTAATTGGGCAATATCCAAAAATTTCTTGCATTAATTGAATTTAGAAATTAATATAAAAAAAATTGAATTTAGAAATTAATGTAGATTTTTTTTAAAACAAACACTGGGGAAGTCTCTCTAATTAATCATTAACAATATATTTTTAAAATAAAGAATTTAATAATCAATCAAAAAGTACAATTGTTGAATATGTTGTGTGATCAAATCTAAAGCATAAAAAAAAACTATACAAAGAAAAACTAGTAAAGAAACTACAGTTTAAAATAATGCTGTGCATTTTTTACACAATAAATATGTTTTAAAAGAAATTACATATAAACAATAATTTTACACTTCCAAGGGGAAAAGATGAGATGTTAAGTATGAAATTACACACATCTGAAAGAATTACGGCTTTCAACAGTTATGAACAGCATTTAAACAATGCAATATCATTTAAACAAGTAATATCCAAAGCTATGTGCTGTTCAGTAGTTCTTAACAAAAAAAAAGAAGTATAGATCATTGCACAAACAATTTTTCCCTTTCAATAGAAACTCTGAAACGGAGATCCACAATAAATCTGTCACCTATTCTTCAAAAAGTACTTTAGACCTTAATTGTGTATGAATACACAGGAGCTGAAAGTCTTTCCTTCTGACAGTGTCTATCTACATCAGTCTGTCTCATCCCCTGATTCGTTCCAACTGAGCCAGGTGAAGAATGAGTTCACAGAGTGAGCGGCCACCGCCTTGCCCTCGGATTCGTTGGGGTCGGTGCTGGACTCCCAGGCCTTGAAGGTCTCCTCTGAGATGACATCATCATCGAACAGGATGTCGAATATCTGGCGGAGAAGCCCTGAAAGATAACAAATATAAAACACACATGAACAATTAGTCACGTTTCAATGTTATTTTACACAGCTGATTTCTTTTTTTAAAAAAGTTAATTATTGCCACATATTAAAAATAAAATATTTTCCAACTTTCCTAAAAACTCCAGATTAAGAATTGCATTAGTATTCCTCATACACATTAATTTTGAAAGAAGTCAAAATGAAGTACCAGTAAATAATAACCTAGTGAAGTTGAAAGTATTGAAAAGTTTTGGTGTCGATGCAAATACAGGTTGCATACCGTTTTTTACCGATAAATCAGTAAACTGTGCTTACAAAACTAAATTAACAGAAATCAACCTAAAATAAGAATATTTATGATTAAAATTATAATTTAATCTTAAGGTTATGGAATTGAGAACATAAAATTCTCCTGACAGCAAAAGAACATATCCATTGTTTTTTTATTAAAGATATTATAAGTTAATTAAGTTGTATCATTAAGCAATTAATATAGTTTGTGGGAAAAGGGATTTGGTGGGAAAAAGGTGGGAAAGGGAAAGGGTTTGTGGGATTAAGAATTGCATTAGTATTCCTCATACACATTAATTTTGAAAGAAGTCAAAATGAAGTACCAGTAAATAATAACCTAGTGAAGTTGAAAGTATTGAAAAGTTTTGGTGTCGATGCAAATACAGGTTGCATAACGTTTTTTACCGATAAATCAGTAAACTGTGCTTACAAAACTAAATTAACAGAAATCAACCTAAAATAAGAATATTTATGATTAAAATTATAATTTAATCTTAAAGTTATGGAATTGATAACATAAAATTCTCCTGACAGCAAAAGAACAGATCCATTGTTTTTTTTAAAGATATTATAAGTTAATTAAGTTGTCTCATTAAGCAATTAATATAGTTTGTGGGAAAAGGACACTGAAATAATTTAAATGTGAACAACATATTTTTGTTTCTTTACTTCAACAAGAATATTTAACTAAAATTAATGTTTACAATTATACATATAACAATTAATACCATTTGGATGTCCTAATTGATTCATAAGAGCCTGTATAGCATACAATGCTTGCAGTTCCAACTTTTCATTGTGATTAATATAACGAGTTAGCAACGCTGTCCTCTCCTTAAGCTGATGTACACTTAATTCACAAGTTGCACCAGAACCTAAAATAAATAAATAAATAAAAAAAAAATTGCAAAAACTTCTTTTTCAAAATTTAATAAAAAAAATCTATTTTATTTTACACATTGTAAAAAAAAGTAGATGCAAATGTCATAAAATTCAGATGGTCTTCCAATATATCAGATAATCATAAAATTCACTGTGTTTAAGAAATGTTCGGAGAATATGATGTATTTTATAGGACACTAAGTTTAGAGCTATTTTATGCTTAATTTGAAAACTTTTGGGTCTGTAGCTATCAACTTCTCAACAGATTTTTCAGTTATGCAAAGCAGCAAATTTTCCATTTATGAGCAAAGAATTTAGCATCACTATTAAAGCATTTTAGTTCATATTCCCTAATTATTACCCATTACATCATTAAAATATCAACAGGTAGAAAAAAAAAATAGTATCAAAAGAAGCCAAACACATCTTTGCAAATTTTTTGTGACCCATAACTATTTCTAATCAAGCGACCCGGTCGGGCTCGCAACACTAAGCCAAAAAAAGAAGAAATAACGCCAACTCGTCAAATCAGCCAACAAGAAACGAACGATAGAGCCTAATGTTAAATCGCGTCCGTAAAATATATCCCAGAACTACATTTCGTAAAAAAATAAAACCGCCGCATATAGCCCTCTGCGTAGCTCTACTGCGATGTTAATTCACCAACCAAGCAAAAAAAACTTATGATTAAATGATTGACATCATGCCAGGGCTGCATATTGACATGAAAAAACAATTAGTAATTTTTTAAAAGTTTAAATGGTGATTGGTCTGACATTCTCCAAAAGGTGGGTTGAAGAAAAAGGATTGATATCCCCCAAAAAAACTTTAGAAAAGTAAAAAACGCTAAGCCCCCCCCCCCCCAAAAAAAATCTTCGAAACTGTGGCTAAAAAAGTTAGTGTTTTTTACTTTTCTAAAGTTTTTTTTTGGGGGGATAAATATATCCCGGGAAATGTTTTAATTAGACATTCTTAAAGTCTTTAAACTGCAACATATAGAAAATAAACTTTTATATCTAATAATTAAATACCTGATATCGCATCTTCATGAACAGCTGAGACCAAGGCACGTATAAAAGTTGGTTCATTATTTCCAGACACATTATCCTAAAAATATATATATCATTAGATCCAAAACTACCAAAAGATGTTTATACACAAATATAACAATGTGAAACTACTACTCACATCAATCCAGTCAAAAACTGTTTCATTAGGTTCATTTTTCTCAAGCAAACTTAACAAATTTTTCTTTATTTCTTCTATTATTGGGCTAACAGTGAACTCCAATTTCTAATGATAGGGGAAAAAGAATTGCTTAAATTTATTAATAAATAAAATAAAGCTGTGAGATATTTTTTTTCTTATAACCTGAATTGTACAAAATATATAAAGCAATGTTTGTGAAATTAATTTAAAACACAAGCTTTTTAACATACATGTTTTTGAATAAATGCATTGACATCTGCACCAGCTTCTAAGAAATCTGTCCATTGTAGACCAGATTCTTTCCAAAATATTCCTAATTTTATAGTACCCTATAAAAAAAGTATATCACATACTTAATTATATTTTTATTAGATAATCAATTACAATTCAAAAGGGAATAAATTTAATGCATATCTTAAACTGAGCAGACACAATCAAAACCTAAACTAATAACAAACAAACAAGCTAAATATGACCAAAAAACTGTAAAGAGCAAGAGTAAAGAAAGCTGTAATTATTTAAATAGTTTAAAAATGTATTTTACAAAAAGGTTTATTAATTACAGATACAAATTCTCTTCCAAAGAGATACTTTTAAAATTGATCACAGGTGGCTCCCAAAAGTGTTTACGAATTTCAATGAAAGACTGCTCTAACCATTAATAAAAATTAATATTTCAGAACGGATATTTTTTAATAAGATATATAAATTATTCTTAACAAAACTACACAAAATATTTTTAAAACATAGTAAAATTTTTTTTTTGCAAAATCCATACCTAAGCAAAAAGTAACAAAAAAATTATTCCACAAAAGTCTTTGTATACTTTAAAAAAATCTCTACATTAATGCATATTAGTAAATATTGTAATATTTCAGTAAATAATTACTTAGTAGGATATTATGTAGCATCCACAACGTCTTGTAAACGTCTGAGCATAGATTTCATAATATTAAAAAAAAATTCTGCATCAATGTTGTTCCATTCTTTGAGTTTTTCTACTAGTTTTAGTTCGCTTTTCTTTTTAATGTGTTGTCTTCGTACTCTAACCTCCAAATGTGTTTCACTGGCCTTAAATTCAGCGACTGAGGTTTTTTTCAGAATTTGTGCACAATTATAGGCAACAGAGGCGAATGTTGAGAGTCATGTGCTATGCCTCCAAGACATGCTTTACTGTGTCAACTAAGTACTTGGAATTTGCGAAGAAAAGCCTAAGCTTTCTTTTTTTCGCACTCACAAAAAAATTTCTTCGGATGATTTCGGCTGATTTCAGCTGTAATCCAGCTGATTTCAGCATTCATCAAACAGTTTCAGTTGAAAATGAAATAGAAAAATTTTCGGTAAATATTGTAGATATTTTTACAGCACTCAAACGCGGATTTGTAAAAAAAAAAATTCTAATTATAAATCTGTAATCACGTTGAGTTAACTTTTCTAGTGTGAAATTTTCTTACCTTGTTTTTGGATCTGATTTTATTCTGTAAAGCGTTTTATCACATACTGCATGCAGAATGTGATAAATTTACTAATTTAGCAATACTCCAAACTGATTTACCAATATTATGATGTAACATAATGAATATTAGAATTTGTTCTTTGCTTCCTTACGACTACTATCAATTTTAAAATAATAAATAAATATTACGAAGTAAGCACGCAAAAATTAATGCTAAACGAATTTTAAATGTCACCACAATACAAAAAAAAGCAACAGATGGCAATTTTATTTATGAATTTATCCGAAAATGTTTCGGTGTACAATCACTTTTGGGACATCTTTTTTCTATGCTTCCTGGCATTTAATTTTTATAAAAATAAAAATATATATATATATATATATATATTAGGTTTTATTTAGAATTACATGAAGATATGAAATAAAATTAGACTTTATATTCGAATTCAATTACAGACTCTCTACAGAGCTTTTTCTACAAAGTGTACAAATAATTTTTGGAGCCACTGTATATAAATTTCCTACTGATAAACTAATCAATTTTACGTAAAAATATAGTCCTTTTTATCAAGGGACTTTGGATAGGATTCAAATCCTAAATTCAACTATTGACTAGTTGAGCAATATAGAACTAATTCTTAGCAAGTACTAAAATAAGATTCCAATTAACATTCGAAACATTTTCAGATAAATTCATAAATAAAGACTAATATTTTAGGCATTATTTTCTATACATAAAATGTGAAAATTAAAACTTATGTATAACTGTTTTTGATGATGATATTATTACCTTCCTCTTGGCAGAGCTGTGGAGTATAGCCGATACAAGCAGTTCAGCTCTTTCAGATGGTATACAAGACTGCATGACTTCTTTTAAGAAGGTGAGAGGGAATTCTATCTCTTCAATAATAGGATCTAAGATTTCACCCATGTAATTCCATATCAATGGAATATTTAACACATACTCATCAATTATTTCAAGAACACTACCAATACTGAAAAGAAAACATGCAATTAACATATGATGATGTATATCATTGAAAAAAAAATGAATATCAAATGAGCTATTCTAAGAAAATATATTTACAAAACAAACAACCGTCCGAATGTACAACTTTGATATAAATTATTTTTGAAAATATGTTAGGTAATAATATTGTCAATTATTGCTTTGTCATAATAATGTTATCCACCCAAAAATTCATTCTTTTGACATTATATCAATTTAAATAAATTTGAGGTCCAAAACATATTTTGATAATTTTTGATAATAAATAATGATTACATTGAAAATAATAACATGAATAATACTTGATAAAATTTAATTATTGGTTTTATAAATGGAATGATCTTATACAAACAGAGCCCAGAATATGAAAATTATGAAGAAAAAAATTATGAATGTATTTAACTTACCCTTTTTTATACTGCACAAATGAAATAAGTTTCTTCTTTAACAAGGAACACAATAGCTGGCCAAGAGAATATCTGGCCTGACTAGACTGTTCAAGGACTTGATTAATAGCAGTATTGATAAATAAATAGACAGTACTTGGAGAAACCAGCTCCATTACACACTTGGTGGCCTCCTGCAAATAAAAATAGTTTTTCCCATTCAGAGTCCAGACAATTAGATTATGAAGATATCACCCGCAAAAACTCGAAAATTACATTATATTAAAACCAAATTTGGTATATTAACCAAAATGCAAAAGACTAAAAACAATCACAAGGAAACCTAAAATTTTTGCAGTAATAAATAACTCAGGCCATTGAAGTATTTTTTTTAAAGAAGAAACTATATGTGAATTATAATTCACAGTTAAAGCCCATTAATTTAATTAATAGAGCAAAATTTTATAAAACATTAAACTACTTTCTAACTCCTTTTGATTATACGGAATTTTGATTGATATTAATTTCATTTCGAAATAAATTGCTGTAATAATAAGTTTTTACAAAAAAAAAAACAACAACATTCCGATCTACTTATATAAATATTACACCGTTTACTTATGTAGTTATTAATAGAAACACAAAATAATCTGCTTTGACTGCTACTAAAATAAATAATTTAACTTTACCTCAAAATCTTTGTTATGCAAGAATTCATCAATAAGAGGTTTTATTTTATTTTCCATCTCTTTTTCAGAGTACTCTGGACCTCTTAAGTATAATTCTAGAATTAAAATTAACAACTCATTAGTTCACATATGCAATCTACTTGCTATTACAGAAAAAAATACAATCCAGTAAAATGTTCTAAAATGGGCACAGTTGGCCAAGTTTAAAATGTTATTATAAATTTTACATGACATTAAAATTAGCACAAAGTGGTTAGCAATATATGCAAATGTAAAGCAAAATATACACAATACCTTCAAAAGGAGATTTGTTCACCATAAATCTAGTAATATTTATCAATAATGATTTAAGGTAATTATATAACACTTCATTGTTATATAAGAAAAACTCAGTTTATGAACTATTTTTGCAGGTTAAAATTGGCATTATAAGAGCCTATACAGATATAATTTTTTAAAAATCAATAAACCCTACATATAGTAGCTGTATTATATACAGAGGGCATTTACCATCAGGATGAGCTGCTTTTCCCTTCACATGGACATCAGTATTTTGTTTTGTATCCTGTGATTTACTCTCAGTAGATCTATGGAACACATCGAGTAGGTCCTCTCTTTCCTTTGAGGTAGGCGATGTTTTCCGTGCGGGCAGCTGATTACCGAGGCCATGACTAGATTTGCAACCGGAAGATGCCAATATGAACAACAAATATATTGTTAATAACAAATACAAGATTTACACATATAATTTATTTAATACAAAAAACATGTGAAACTACATGAAAAGTATAAAGATTATTCAAAACCATAGAAGGGGAAAAAAATGCATAATTGCAAACAAGTTGATAAAACTGGACATATCTCAGAAATCTAACTTTTTTCCAGAGTATAAAAAAAAACCTATAAACTATTTTGTACCGGAGAGCTGAAGCGTCCCAAATGTATTCCATCTTAAATCTTTTCAAATACTGATTATAATGTATTTTTAAACAATTCATCATAGGTAAGGAAACTCCTTATCCCTCCTTGATATAGGTAAATATATCAACTTACTTACCTTTGCGACCCTCTTCGTCCATTATAATTTGAAGAGGTTAGAGATTGTTCAGAAAGAGCAGTATACCAGAAACAAAAAAATTAAATTTTAAGATATAAAATTAACACAAGTAGAAATATTCTACTTACCCCTTTACTAGCTTATTGTCCAGACAAAATATTTTGCCGATGAGTGCAAAAAACTTTCCTACTCAAAAGAAATAACCCAACAAAATACGTTTATGCAATAAATGTTTTTAATGTTATGCAAATATATTTACCTTAATTTTACTACAAATCTAACGAAAGTTAATAAAACTGGAATATAAGGAATCCACAAATTCAAATGTTACTTAATTTTATAACTCAATTAAAAATTTTAAATAATATTTACTAATCCAAAAATATCTTATTTAAAATATAGGATATTTTTATTTCCGCGATAAAAGAAACAATTTTGGACATCAGCGAACAAGTTGCAAAATAATTTAAATGACTTTTCGTTATGTCAATCTAGGTTAGGGGCTAGAAATTGCAAATTTTGGTGTTTAAAACTAGAAAGCAAAAATTTATTAGGAGAGAAATGGATAGAATAATGGATTTTATAATAATAGAAACACATTTTTATCCATAGTGTCAAAATGTTGTCAGGAGGTTAAACAAAAATATGCAGCAGATATTTTTGCAATTTTACACCAAAAAATAACACAAATTAGATCTTAAGCCTTTGATAATGGATTATAATACCATTAAAATGGGGAACAAATTGTTCAAAAAGCCTACCTATTGACTAGAGCTGATTTTAATTCAGCAGTTGATTTAGTTCTGCCACTATATCCTCGTCCCCAGCTTTGAAGTCCTCTACCACCAGGGCCTAATCGAATGCTTTCAACTTCATCAGGCTACAAAAGAAAGATTCTTACTACTTATACATCAAACTAGAGTTAAGGCACAATTGTTTTTGAAAGTGAAAAGATATCAGTGAAATTCAAATATTTTGTTATTAGTTTTGCTTAACAAAAGCCATTATTTCATTAAAAAAATAGTTTTACACCATGTCTTTGAACCATCGAAAACTTTTATTATTGATACCTTTAAAACAATTTAAGAGTTGAAAATTGAAAAATATTTTTTAGTTAAAATCCTATTATCAATGTAAACAAATCTCATACCTTTGTTAACTTAAGCTTTGTAGGGTCCAATGCAGAATAGTTGCCATTATTACTCCTTGAAGAAGAAGAGGTCCAGCTGTCCTCTGAAGTGCCTATATCATGATCTAATAACAGAAATAAGTATGAGAAGACACATTTATATCAACATGAGGTTATAAAAGGCATTTAATGTCTCAATTCTTTGACTTGAAGTAACGCACTTGAAACTTTCTTTCGGTTCATATTATTTAATTGATTAATTTGTTGTTTGAGGGCTTCAGCTTCTTGGTGAATTTGATTAATAGTTTTAGGTATATTTTCATCCCTTTTTGGCACCCAGGAATTCTGAAACATGAATGTAGTGTGAACATAGAATACAGAATTGATTTACAATGATAAACAAAAATAAATCTGTTATGTTAATTATTTACGTATAACTTATAATAAGTGAAAATCCCTAATAATTTAACTTAAAAGCAAGCTAGCTTAATAAATTAGATGAAATATTAAGGAAAAAAACATATTGCCAAACCTCAACAAGAACATTTGATTAAAAAATTCTGTTGATTGCATAAATAAAACATCGCTTAAATAACTCAATTATCTGTTTATGCAACTAACCAATAAATTTTAAAAAGATAAAAAATATCAGCAAATAAATAAAAAATACTATTTTGATACATAACACAAACTAATACAATATTTATTGTGTGTTATGGAAGAGATGTAAAGAAATTTAATAGTTAATTAATTTTTAAACTTAAAAAAAATAATTACTAAAACTAGCTCGAAGTAGCTGTTATTCAATTAAAAATAATGTGGATTTGAATAGATATTTTCATAGCTATTTTAACTTTGGGAAACAAAATTAACTTATTTCAGTGCCAACTTAAATATAAAAAGTGCTAAAAAATAAAAAATAATTTTTCATTTTATTAACAATTGGAAAGAATTTAAATATTTAATATTAGGTAGGTATACTTATTACAACTTTTTGAATTCTGATTTTTGAATCTGCACCATTTTTAAAATGTTATATTTATAATATATATAAAATAATATATTATTAAATATAAAAAAAATCCACATGTTTCTAAACTTAAAAATTATTTTGTACTTTTTAGCACTTTTATTCTTAAAGTTGGTTTTCCTTTTTTAACAAAAAGTTATTTATTTTAAACAATTTATTATCTCCAAATGATTTTCTCAGTACAAACCATAACCATAGAAAGTATTATTGGAAATTTTTTATAATAAAGTAAAAATATGGCTAAAAATGTATGGCAAACATTTTAAGAATTCGAAAGATTCAACTTACTAGAGACGATTTGGAAATTAATGGAATCTCACCTTTCTCAAATCTATCACATCTTGTAACATAAAACGAACTCTAGAACCGGTCAAGCGTTTATCTAAAATTTTTTGCATTAGAGCAAAATACAAATCCATCTAAAAATAAAAAAAAATCATTAAGCATTTCCATTAATGTATTCAATAGATGATAAACAAAAAATAAATTAAGATACATACTGGAATATGATCACCAGATTTGCCACACTTGGTTTCATCTAATTCTTTACCAATTCTTTTTAATAATTTAGAAAAACATTCTATTGATTCCTCGTCTACTTGCGATAGCAGCTTCTTGATAGATTCATGCATACTAGGCTCCATCAGCATGCCCAATTTGAACAATTCACCAATAAATCTAAGACGAAACAAAATCAATAAGTTTTAAACAGAAGATAACCCTAACATATTACTAGAAAAATATGAACATGACCTTATAACGCGAGTTACAAAATAAACTAACATTGGAATAATGTGTTTTTTATGCTAGTTTTGTACTACAAGGTATCAAGATTAATCAACAAGTATAAAATTAATTTGAATATAAATTTTTGGGGTGCGCAATTAATTTTGGCGTAAAGTTTCAATAGTTCAAGATATTCTCATCGTAAGATAATTCCCCATCTTTGGAGAGAGAGAAAGATGCAAAGTGCCAGCAAATGAAAAACTAAAAAATATTTTTAGTTTTGGGTACTTCAAGCCCTGAAAAGTCCTTTCATATTTGCGAGCCTCCCTGGCCTAGTGGATAAAGGCGTCAGCTGGGAATCAGAGGATTCCTAGTTCGATCCTGTGCGACGGACTGCCAAAGAAAAGTAAAACAGTATTGATCTTGTGATGGGAGGGCTGCCAGCTTCGCTACAAAAATACTAGAAAGTCGTCCAGAATATCCAACAAATTATACTGGCGTGTATACGGGACTGGTGCATGATAAATCTGATCGGGGTCCAAAGTTCCGACATCTATTGATGGCGGTGGGTGCCAGTTCAGGTGTTTCCTCATTATCTGACCTTGGTTTTAAAATAACGAGGTGTTATGAATGTGTATGTGATAAGTCTCAATATGAGGACGCAAATAGGCAGCCAGAACTGTATAAACCAAAAAATTTCCTTTTTGCACTGTAGCTTTTTTAATTGAATCACTATTTTAAATTTCCTTTTTACGAAAACCATCAAATAAAATAAACATTCAATTACCTTTACATTTTATCTGCCTTACCAACCAATAGAAATAAAAAATTGTGTTAATACATAAAAAAATAAAATATAATGTGCTCATACTATTAAATCCTTAAGTTTGAGCTCATAATTCCTAAGTATACTCCGAGCTCCTTTAAAAAAAAAAAAATTAAGTTAATAACATTTTTTAACAAAAAAATATAAATGCATTATAATTTTAAATTAATTAATGGTGAACATAAATACTAAAATCCAATTTTAAATTTAAGCACAGCAGAGCTATAATTTAGGGATTCCCAAACTGCTATACTAGAGTACCACTTGAGCATTTTGTAGGATCGTGGTTCACCACTGGTTATGCTATACACTATGAATAACTTTACAATATGTATTTAAGTATAAATAAAACAAACAGAAAATAAATCAAACAACTAGATGAAGTTTAAATGCAATTGTTATTAACAAATATAATTTCCCAACACTAATATGTCTATCAGGAGGCTTAATGAGAAACTTGATGTGTCTTATGCTTATTTCTTATTAAAGCTTCTATGTCAGGTTCAATAGTGCTTATATTTAATTATTATTGTTGAACCCTTCTGTGTACCACCCCAAATGCTCTTGCGTACCACCAATTGGGAACTACTGCTGTAATTGATTAGAATGTGATGGCACTATAAAGATTAAGAGTTTCATTCTCCTATTGTAAGGGCTATAAAAATCAATTTTCATTTTAACAGATTTTACACATTTAAATTTACATAAAGTAAAATGCAAAGCAAACCTTGTTTGATACATAAATGGACATTCTAGTAATATTTGTTTAAAGAAATCCAGTCAAGTAGTTAGAACACCTTTCTTTTTAAATAGCTTTAATTGATGCATTTTCCAATATAAAATGACTTCCAAAATGTCCCACTTACCTTATGTTACGTAGTTGCCTATATCTCATTTTCTTTTTTTCAAAATCAAACTCTAGTTTCATCTCCTTTTGTTTGTCCTAAGAGAAGAAAGAAACTCGATATCAATAAGATACCTAAAACAGATATTGAATGTAAAATTATTTTAATAATAGCAAAAAAATAATAAAAAAATCGAGCTTTATATAACAAAACTAATTGTACTAAAACATATATAAATACATTAAAAAAATTACAGGCTCATCTTCTTTTAAAGCTTTCATCCTTTCTACATGTTTAAGCATATTACTTCTGTCTTGTTCAAATTTAAATTCTTTTTGAAACTTGGTAAGCAACAGTAACCGAAAGTTCACATGCCCTCCAGTAGTCTGGTCATCTAAAGGTACCTTAAACTAAAAACATAACTCTAATCAATCAAATATATTTGTTAAAAAAAATTGCCTTGAATAGCAACTTGAAAATGACTCGTTAATCTCACAAAAACTTTCAAGGGAAATATATACGAAAATTGTTTCTTACCAAAGCTAAATGTTTACAGAGGTTGGCATATTCAACGATGAAGTTTAGTTCAGAATTGAAGGTTGAAGCTTGGTTGTCGAATATCAAATCTATTACTACATTCAACTTCTCCTCAGTATCTATATTAAGTGCCTTAAGTTGATCAAGAAGAGTCACAAATTTCTGAGGAGTCAACTTGTTCAAAACTCCTTGAACACTTCTTTTCAGTTTCTCTCGATCCTGTTAAGACAACATTTTATGCATTAAAACCAGCAATACAAAAATTAAATGCAATATGTTTTATCACATTTTTATAACTGCTTGCACGCAACATATATTTCAAAATCAAGCAATTATTGTTATATGAGATTCAATGAATTTTTCACACCTTCTCATGACTTTTCAGAATGGCAATCCTACGGCATGTTCCAGGATATTTTTTATTAAAAGTGACCTGCTATATTAGCAAAATTTCTGATTAAAAAAAAATTACTTTTAGTACATAACACCCATAAATCCTTGTTCCATTTTAAATTGAATATAAAAATCAAAATACAAATTTAATAACACTGGTTGCTATGTTGGCATTAAGTTCTCCTTCACTTTCACATTTTTATACAATTTTGAAAGTTTTCAGATAATTTCAATAGGATATTAGTTAAATATGAATTAGACCTTTGCCTTTGTTTGTTACATAAAAAATAAATGTTAAATTAAATAATTACCAAATCTTGTTCGATAATATCAGTTATTGAAATCTTGTTCAGTGGCTTGTAGGCATTCTCAGATTCTTGCAATGTAATGTTTTGTATAACAGAGCTAGTGCATGACACAATTTTCTTAGGCTTTTTGCTCCTACCTAGTTGGCTAGGACGATTAACCGTAGGATGTGGCTAAAATAAAAAAAAATAAAAAAAAATTTAATTCAAGCAAACATTTGAATAAATTTATTATAAGTAAGTTCACAATTGTTATAAATTTAAAACAGCAAAATAAAATACTAATATAGTTAAAAGAATTAATATATAGCTATGTACTGAAAAATTAAAAATATTAGTTATCTAAAACATTAAAAGCTTTAGAGAATCAAGATTGCAATTGCCAATAGTTTAAGCCAATTTAGGTAAAAAATAAGTTACTGTTATACTTATCAACTTCAGATGCTAATAAAACTCCGATTAAGGTAACATTTAAAAATAAAAATTAGTTCGAAACAAGGAAAAGGCTCATTTGTATTCTTACAATATCATACATGAGCAAAATTTAATGAGCCAAATTTTTAAGATCTACCAAAAAAAAACCATACATTTCCAATGTATTTCCGTAAATTTCTCTACTGAACTTACCAATTCTGGTACACCTCCTCTCAGTGCCGTTACACAAAAAATATTTTGGGAGGTTGAAAAAAAAAATTCCCAAAAAACGATTCGAAATTCCCAACTCAACAGTGATGAAAATTCCCAGTTCCAATTTATCGACATTTTTCATCTTTTTTTTTTATATATATATATTTTATGTAGTATTAAACAGTTCTCTCACAAGCATTGATTTGTTGCACCCATATTCCAATGCAGTGTTCGTTCTGAGGTCTAATTTAAATGTAATCTTACAAGTTGGGCAATTTCTAATCTTCCCTAGCTTTCATTTGTTAATAATATTAATTTTCTGCGAGCATAAATTTTCCCAACTCGGGGTTTTAAGAAATTGAAATACCCAACTTTCAGGGTCTCCTCTAATTTGAGTACATAAACGAAAACAAGCTTAGCTACAATCATGGCGACGATTGGGTATTAAAAGTGTGTGTGTGTGTGTGGAGGGGGGGGGGGGGGGGGGAACAATTTTTTTTTTCACTTGACTTTCAATGGGAAGGTTTGAATCTCTCTCGCCCCTAACCTATGTGGCTCTGGTAGTGGGAGTAAGTTGGGGTTCAAAAGTTTTCCTTTGTTTGACAATGCAGTAAAACATTGACTTGTACAATTTTAAAAAGTGCAATATTAAAAAAGTGCAGGGGCAACATCCGAAAAAAGTGCGGGAGCAACCCCTTTTCCCTTGCCCGCCCCCCTCCCCCCTGAATCGCCATCACTGGCTATACAATATCAGCTTTATTCTCCAAGTTTCAATCCTACCTTATCTTTTATCACATCCAGATTTGGTAGATTAGCTGGCTTGCATAGTGACATAGGATTATCCTGTAACTGTAAAAGAAAATCTCTATCATATTGCTTCTTCCCTTCAAAATTGGGAGGGCTCAATTGATCTGAAAATAAAGAGTTTATTTAATTGTTATCCGTATAATGTGTGACATGGCACCAGTACTTTTTTTAATGTAATGGAAAAATTATAAATAATTTTAAAATTGTATCTCTATACCTTTTAACATTAGTTTTTATAATAATTTTAGAACATTTTATTTGTTCTTAATGCAATGACGCCAATTGTAAAATAAAATAACAATTTATGAGCAATTCTTTAAAGAATTTAAAGATACCAATTCTAAACCCTGGAATCCCAAAACAATTTTAATAAAAAAATCTGCAACAATTATTCTGCTCTAAAATTTTGCATTGTACACCACAAAAACTAACAAAATTTTGTTTTTAGTTGTACATTCGTATGGTAAGAATAATATAATGGAACTACAATTATACAAAACAGTGAAAACTAATTTTATATAGGTAGTGCAAATTGGATTAGCATATTTGCCAGCATTTAAAAAAGAAAAATGCATACAAGTTCTTCTCAGATTTGAATAACTTGAAATTTATGTAAATTGTTCATCATCAAAAATAACTTTTTAAATTTAAAAAAGAAAATCTTTTAATTTTTAAATTTATTTATTCTTATTTAATCTTATTTGCCATATCATTGAAAATACACGTTTAATTTTTTAAAATAGAATTTAATACAAAAAGCTTTAAAGTACAAATATTAAATAAGACAATTTGTCCATGTCAGTCAAAAAAGTACATGTCTGTAAAAAATAAAAATCTTTAAGTATGTAGAACTTTATAAGAGAATCATACGAAATGGACCAAACGAGAGAAGGTGTTAATACAAATTCTGATGTTAAAAATTGATTAAAAAAAAATTACAAAACCACTCGCCTTCCTTAAAGCTGTATTTTAACGCTGTTTTAGAAGCATCTTCAGAGACATTAGTTTTGTCTTCATTTTCACTTGGTGAAACTGACGAGATCTCGGTAGTTGGTTCACTAGGAAAAATGTCATTTTGTGACGGAGGGAAGTTGTCAAATACTTTCCAGGGCAAAGGAAGAGTATCTAATATTTCACTGTGCACACTGGAAACAGGCAAAGACATTTTGTTCAACAGGTGATAGCAACTGGAAATGGAATTGGTGAAACAGGTACTTCCTAAACATGAAATATTGATTATTTTAACTTCTTAACATTTTCTTACAAAATAAGTAAATGGAAGCAGTATCTGCATTTAAAAAAGTTATGTTTAAGCAAGGAATGTGCAAAAAAAATTCTTATTTTAAATTTTATATTGGCATTTTTGTTTAATTTAAGGAACATGACTAATCAGTTGCAATCAGTATTACAGTTTTTTAATTTGATAAATAAATACCAGCAAAAACAAAATACACAAGTACATTAAAAACAAAATAGTTATTAACATATTTCTAACATACATGCGCTACCTTTTTTCAAGCCTTTTGAAATCCAAGCATCGTTGTGTGAAAAAGTAAATGATGGTAAGCAAAATTGCAGCCATCAAATGTCCGTTGATAGAATATCTTGCAACTTTTTAGAAAATTTAAAACAGTTAAGTAAATTATTATATTAATTTTGTTGATTTTCGATAACCAAGTTCGTTTTATATAAAAAAAAACCTCTATGGTAAACCATAGCAAAACTGTCACAGGTTTAAAGTTTTGGTTTCGGTATAGAAGAAGTTGAAGTTTGTAATTTTGAAATCTGCATGGTTCGGTGTGGAGTACTGGTGTCGAGATTACAAATGACGAAATCAGTGTTTTCCGACAAGGCCCTGCTAGCCCGAAAGATAATGGAGGGGCTCCTTGGCTAGCCCAGTTCAGTGGCTAGCCCTCACACCGTATA
This sequence comes from Troglohyphantes excavatus, assembly GCA_963932185.1. Classification (NCBI taxonomy): domain Eukaryota; kingdom Metazoa; phylum Arthropoda; class Arachnida; order Araneae; family Linyphiidae; genus Troglohyphantes; species Troglohyphantes excavatus. Next base: position 24,753,389 of record OZ010674.1, read on the forward strand.
ATTGCATTAAGAAAAGGTGGAGGATTAAATTAAATAATTGTTTTCAATGTTCTTCGATTTCAGTGGAAAATATGCACAAGGTGGTTTGGTTTGGTTTTGGTTAATTAACATTGTACTAGAGCTGTACAGTGGGCTATTGGAGACAGTTTGAAGACTATCTTGAAGAAAAGTCCCAGGAACGATGCCCCGTATTTTTTAACTGTGGTCAGTTGACGATTACAATGCCTAAGCTAGCACCCGACGCAGCCTCAATAGGCGTCAGGACATTGGATATTTATCGTGTACCAGTTCCATATACACGCCAGCATAATTTGTTAGATATTTTTAGACTACCAATTGATCATGGTTCAAAAGTACGAGGCATTGTTCCCTTGTATTTCTTCGAAAAAGGCCCCAAACGTCACTATTAGCCCAATATGTAGCTCTAGTGCGAAGTTTTCATTAACCTAACCAACCAACCCAAGTGAAGAGAAGAGAAGAGAGTTTCTAAACTTTCATTTGAAAATATGAACTGAATTTCATCCTCCCATTCCCATCCACGCCACCTTTGTTGTCCTCTGATTGAAACAAAAGTTTTCTAACGAAGTAAATGATAATGAATGATTCTTTATAAATATTAATCTATTTTTATTTTTAAAAAGATTATTGTCGTTGTTTGGTTTGATAGGTTGTGTTGTAAAGTCTTTCTAATGCGATGTAAGAGGATTAGTAAGACTGCAAGTTCCTTTAAGCATGGTCGCATTGGTATGGATATCATCTCACTTTACAAGACTTTTTAAAAGCGTGTGATGTGATTTTCTTCGGCATGAAAGATGAAATTATGAGCGTCTTTCGAGAAAATGTTTTTTGTACACTTCACAAATAAGAGTTTTTCTTTACGATGGTTGGAGATATTGCTATAAAAAGATGGTATGTAAGTACTAATACACAAAAAAATCTATATATTGTTAATTTTTTTTTTAATTCGACTGATTTTTAATCTGTTCATTGATTAAATTTGTGTTTTGATTATTATGATAACGAAAATAAGGCAGATTATGAGAACAGTTTAAATTAGTTGCAAAATTTGCTGGAATATACAATATTGCATTTCGTCATTCTAAAGTATGCATTATATTGTATAATATATTTATAATTTTCTTATTGAACATCTCTAAACTTGTAGCTCCTAATCAATGATTAAGTTTCTTGTTTTGATCACATAACCATGATGACAAAAATAAGGCAGATTATGAGAACAGTTTTCATGCTGGGTGGCAACATAACCTGCGAAATCGGTTAATTATCAGGGAAATGGAATTTCAAATATGGATCTTTAAAAAAGCAATTGTCGCCTGTTATGCATTCCATTTTGGGTAATTTAGTTGCCCATATTTTCTTTTAGTTCTGAAAAGGAATTTAAAAAAAAGGATAATTATGCGCATTTTCATATTTCAGTTTTATTTTTGTAAAAACGTGAACCACTGCTGGAGGGGGAAGCAAAAGTAAAGTACATAGGACCTTGAATTGTAAGCAACATGTGAGGGGCTAATGAATATGTGATTTATTGATGATTGCAATGGGAAATACGAAGCATATAAAACATTTAAAATTGTCGGTTGGGATTTAGAATCATAGGCGGGTAGCTTTTGGCGACTTTTTCGGGCGATTCACTTCTCAATATGGGAATAAAGGGACGATTGTTTACAAATATGAAAGGATAAGAATTTGCGGGATTGGTTCGGAAGGTCACGTGACTTCCGGGCTTAAGAATTTCCGTGATTGGTTTAAAGAGTGACGTGATGTTTTAGCGGGAAGAATTAAGAATAAGAATATTCTATTCGAATAGAATTCGGACGGTGTTAGTGTTGGAATTTTTAAGTAGATTTTTAAACTGCTTATATCGTTGTTTAATGTAAGTACCCTTTATTGCTTATTGGTATGGCTAGCAAATGTGGTTTAGTTGAAAGAATAAATTCTTTTTTTTTATCAGATGTATGTTGATAGTTTGAAAGATGATGTTAGCAATATGTCAAAAGGTGGGTTTGTTAGGAACGAGTTATGAATGTCCCGTGTGTAAGACGGAAATGAAATTGGTAAAAAGTGTGCATGTGAAGAATGATAAGTGGCAGTGGACGTGTCGAAACAAAGGTGAAAATGGACATCGTGTGCGTAGGAGTATTAGGAAGGGTACATAGTTGTTTCTAAATATTTTTTGGTTACAGCTGTTCTTTGAAACATTTCGCCATTGCCCGGTGCTCAAAGCGATGAGTAGCCCAAAACGACTGCCCGAAGGATTGCCTGTAAGCACCATGATCGACTGCCCGAAGGGGGTCACGGATGTGATCCTGAGTAGTCGGAGGCCGCAGGCCGGAGACCACAAAATCGACGGCAGGAGCCTGTGACTTTAAGCGCGCGGAACGCGTGTGCGCTTAAGAGTGCCATCGAAATGCCCCAAACGACGGCCCGGAGGATTGCCTGTAAGCACCATGATCGACTGCCCGGAGGGGGTCACGGATGTGATCCTGAGTAGTCGGAGGCCGCAGGCCGGAGACCACAAAATCGACGGCAGGAGCCTGTGACTTTAAGCGCGCGGAACGCGTGTGCGCTTAAGAGTGCCATCGAAATGCCCCAAACGACGGCCGGATTTGCCTGTAAGCACCATGATCGACAACCCGAAAGGACATTGTTACATTCGCCATAGGCGCCGAACTGCCGCCAACAGCCCAATAAAAAGCTCTAGTACGATGTTAACTAACCAAAACAAAGTTTCGAAATCAATTTTAAACCGTCGCCATTAGCCCATTGTGGAGCTAAAGTGCGACGATATTTCATTCAATCGTGCAGACGTAATAGAAATCCTTCGAAATGAATTTTGAACCGTCACCGATAGCTCATTACACAGTAGAAGTCATCCGATCAATCAACCAATCAATAATCCGATTGTGATTCGGAAATAAGACACAACGCTCAAGTTGTTAACTGTAATTGTTGATTTAACCGGAAGTAACCCTTTACATCAGAAAAGAAAGAGGCGTGCGCTCCGTATCGGTTCATTTGGCGTCTACTTGAAAACACAGCCAAATCCGCCTATGATTGTAAGTCTTTACCAAATTGTCTACAAAAGAAATAATAATTTTTTTTACATTATCTGCTTCCAGAGAACATGTTTAATTACTATTATGCCTGTCGCAATTGCATAATGTGTTGTATCCATAAATTATTATTTTAACTGTCAATAAGTATTGCTTACCAAGTTTTCATTTGTAATGCAATATAATTATAGTATTATTGTAGCATTGATACTTTTGTTTCTATGCAAAGCATGCATTGCAACATTTCTTAATGTAATTATAAAATCAGGAAATTTTTGTGACACCATCACAGGGAACTTTTTTTCCAAAATGTTGTTGCCACCCTGTCATGATTTTGAAAAATATGCTGTATCGAATTTCATAATTCTTATTTATATGTAAATTTCTTATTTTTAAACTTATCATGTTCAATGATTAAATTTCTTATTTTGATCACAATGATGACAAAAATAAGGCAGATTATGAGAACAGATTTCATGACTTGCGCATACTGATTTTAAATATACAGTATTACATTATATAATTACCAATGATTTTTTTATTAACACCAATCCATTCGTATTTTGTTCAATGATTAAATTTCTTGTTTTGATCACAATGATAACAAAAATAAGGCAGATTATGAGAACAGTTTTACGAGTGCATAGATCTACTTGGCTTGCAATTGGAGGGTTGATAGTTCTATCATTGTGAACTAACTAAATATCTCCTTGAAAGGAATGAAGAATAGTTATGATGCTTTTTGCAGATCTACTTCTTTTGAATTTTTTTATTTTGCTATATGAATTTATTTCTATAAGAAAGTTATACCTCAATGATTATTTAAATATATGGCGACATGCGGTCTGATACAAATTGATGACATAACTTATGAGAGGTATAGTAGTCATTAGATATAGAAGCATATCTATAATTATACAAATATTGCTGTAGGAGGGTGTTTATTAGAAATGGTCGCAATAAAAATTTAATATTTTTCTTTTAGGTATTTCATCAAATGTTTGTGTCCTGTGCAGTGTCTTCTTTTACTTAAGATTTTTAAGCTGGTTTGATATATGTAGAATGTATAATATATAATAAAAAAAATCTTTATTTGATCTTGCCTAATATCTTGTCAATACTCATATTTCTTAAAATTATAATATAAGTATTTTATTTCTGTGGTAAAAATATTGGTTAATCTGTCTTTTATGGTCGCCCTGATTTTTCGCGAAAAACTTGACAACCTCTCGCCAAACGTCAATGCAGGGGGAAATGGTGTTCCAAACCATTTTTTGTAGCAAAGCAACATTTTAATAGTGCGAATATTGGATTTTCAGAAAAGTCGCGAAGGGCGACCGTATACGACAGATTAACCCAAATATTTTGTAAACTAATCAAAGATTTGGATGTAATGTAACAGTTCAAGTCTTTCATGAATATCTTGCATCTGAGAAAATTCAAAATAGTTAAATATTGGAAATAATTATTAGTTACTAATTAAAACATGAATAATGAGAGACATAATGTAGACTATCGTAGTAGAAAAATTTTATGTGTGTAACATAATTTAAATCTTTATTTTATAAATATTGTTAACTGAAAATTATTAAAAGTATTTCATATTTTTATGAATTAACAGGGTGTCCACAAGCAGGGAATTTGACCATTCTGGAAATATCAGGGAATTTGGGATTTTTTTGAAAAAATCAGGGAATTGGTAAAAAAAAATATTTTTAACTTGATTTCTGGCTGTGAAACATCGTTGATTGGTTGCAAATATTCAAATACTTTTTAAATGCAATCAAAAAGAGGGAAATTGCGTATGAGACTTTTAAAAGTGTGTAAAAGTGAAAATTTTCTCTTTCAAGGTCGTAGAAACCGCACTAAAATGCTGATGTTTCTAAAATTTGACAAACCAATTGGCTATCTAAACTAGGTACTTGCCCGCCCACTCAATTTATTTTAAAAATAGATATTTCAAATGTTTAAAACTTGCTAAGTTTCTAGTGAAATTCAAATTTCTTTTGAACATCCCTAAAATGATTTTTTTTCTGTTAAACTTAACGAAACTGCAGGGCTGCCAAAGGCGACTAAAACGACTATTTTTAAGATTCTGCGACTATTTTTATTAAAATAGTACCAAAAGCGACTATTTTCATCAAAACCCTCTACTTTTTTCAGCTTTTGGTGACTATATTTTTGTAACTTTTTTTAACAGCACAGAATTTCAACTAATATTTGAATCAAGCACCGTTTAACTGATTTGGCTGTTGCATACGACGCCAATGTACTTTTATTTGGCGATTCTAAATGACAAACAGTTGAAGAATCAACACCATTAAACGCTGTAGGAGGTGTTTACAAGTAAATAATACTTGCCAAGCATGATTTATCGCCAATAGACATCGATTTCTTTACCTTTTAGAGCAATTTGCGTTTGTTACTTCTAGAATTCACAGTGCGAAGCAAAGAACATTTAGATACACCTCAGGAATGAAAATCTTCCGAGGTTCCTCTTTTTTTATTACTATCAATTTAATAAATGTATCGTTTTTTTTTTAAATTTTCTAAAAAATAACCAAATATACTCGCGTATATTCCGAAATTTTTTCATTTAAATGTGTAGCCTATATGCATGTTATTTAAAATAATTGCATAAAACAGCTGGGGGAGGAGTGGATTTTCGAGCTGTATCGCGGCGATTACGTTTCCCGGTGCGGTGCATCGCAATTTTAAACAAAAATATCGTTATTGACAAAATCGTTGTAAAAAATATCAGGGATGGGAATCCTGCTCCAACTTGCTACAAAACCACATTTATGTCGAAAGTTGATGGTTCAATGTTTTACGCTGCATAGGTAATAGTGCTGTGTTAAGAATTTTTTCGCTCATGAAAACTCTGGAATTTTAGATATTCACTATACGCGGCTTGCTTCAGTTCGTTTGTTGTTTTGTGAAAAATCGATGTTCAATCTAAAAAAACTCGGATAATTTGACAAAAATTTAATATCTTTCACATCTAGAAATATTTGCGATCTAAGTAAAATGGGGATGATATATCTCGGAAGTTGAGATGATTATAACTATAATTTCGGCACACCTACCGAATGCAACTTTCAATTGGCGCTCTTTTGATATGTTTTATTTAATGCATGGAAACCTTGAAATTGTAGAAATTCGCTAAACGCGATCTGCTGAGATCTCCGTTTCAAGGCATTCAATCCTTTGTATCCTTATCCAATTGATATATAAATTCATATATTTCATTACTTCCTGTTTTAACGTGATTTGTTTAGCACTACTTAACAAAATTGCATTACATTTTTCGAAAATATAGTTTAATTCACGAATATGAAATTTAGGACTTGTCATTTTCAGTAATTTAAAAATAAATAAATTATTATAATTTCTTTTCGTTTTCTTTCGTTTGGTTTGGTTGGTATTCAAATTCCAATTTAATTATATTTTGTTTAAACGTTTATATATTTTTATTACATTAATTATTTTTATTTGAATTTTTTTTTTCTCACAACTCACCCACTTAAAAAAAAAAAAATTAGCATCGCATTTTCCATGATTTTCAAAAATAGAAATTTTGAAATTTCCAGGGATTTTGCATAAGGTAAAATTAGTTAAACCTTCAAAGAACTTTATATCTGATTATCAGAAACTAATATCCTATACAAGCTTGGCAAAATAATGGTTATTTTAGTTGAAATTTCTTTGTTTTTGAAAATTTTAGGTCACTGTTTTAACTTGATCACTTAGCATTTCGTCTGTTTGTAAATTTACTTGTTACTCATGAATGTCCAAATGTGTTGTTTGATTTTCTTCAAATTTGGCATGAATGTTGCTTGAAGTCATTAAGATCAACATTATGTGTTTTGTTGTTGTGGGGCCTATGTATTAAAGTTAGCATAGAAATCGAATTATGCATTGGTTCAACAAAAAATGTCATAATTATAAGTATTTGATGCAATCCTCAACTGTTCCCAGAACTATTTGTGCAAACTTTGATGGAATTAAGTAGATATCTTTATAAAATTTAATAAATTATTCAGAGTTTAAGGAAACATTTGTATTTTTGCTTTGTGATTACGTAAACAAAAGTTTTGGGTGTATTTCTTTTGGTTGAGAATTTTACTCCTATTTTTAATACGAATGCAATTAGCAAGTTTCGGGATATAAACAACTTTTCATTACTACTAAATTTGGTTAAAAGACTTCAATTATAGAAGTGATTTGTTTCAATTTTGAAGGTTTTTTTTTCGTTTTCAAAATTTGTGAAAATTGTCTTTATTTTCCGATTTTTATTAGGTAAACTATTGTTTGGTTTAGAAAGCTATTTGTTATAAACTGATATTTATTACTACCAGGTTCAGCAAAAAAATCTGGCAATGTGCTGACAATTTTTGTGAATGTGGTATTTTTGTAACCATTGCCTTCAGTCATATTCTATTATGTTTCTTTAAAAGTAGGCATATGTTCTTTGGGTATTTTTCTATACGTAAATTAAAAAAAAAGCAAATATTGGTGCAAAAATGCACTGTTACAAAACAGTATTATTGTTGTGCGGTTTAAAAATGGAGTTTGTTCATATCTAGTGAATATATACATTTTTTAATTTATGCAATTTATTTAAGAAAATGAGTATAAAGTATATATATAGAATTGTCTAAAAACAGTGACAAAAATAAAAAATAATATCAATTTGTAATATTACTTGCATTTAGTAAAATGCATTTGTCGCAATTTACTATTTTTAGTAATCTTTGCTAAATATATGCATAATTGAGGAGACTATTTAGGCTACAATTTTTGATTTCTAAGGATACTAAAGCTACTATTTTCAAAGGTACAACTCAGTGGCAGCCCTGAAACTGTTGTTGCCTCTATTATTTTTTGGGTATATTTTAAATGTTAGGAAATATATTTTGTGTACTAAGCTGTATATCTTAAGATACTGGATTAGATTTAATAAATTAGTTTTATTTTTAGGGATATGGATTCATTGGGTTTCTACTATTTGAGTGTATTGCAGGGACCGCAGAGCTCCTATTTTCCTATTTTTTTTAAATTGCTCCTTTTTTTCCTATTTTTCTTTTTTTTTCTCCTTTTTTTTAGACATTTCTCGCCGAAGTTATAAAGTGGCGCGCAGATTCGGGTTTTTCCGATGAACGGATTTTTTGTTTTTATAAAGCTACGTATACAAAGGAAACAACTGCGAACTTTTTCGCCATTACCAAGGCTGAACTTGATGCGCGCACACAGGCACTGAACAGTCAGTTTCTTATCTCTCGAGCGTCAGGGGTGGTACTTTTCTGGGTTTAACGGGAATACTAATTTTGTTAAAAATTTTCGGTACCTGAAATTCCCGGTATTTTAAAAGTTTTGGAATGCGGAAATCTAGATTTTTTTTAAACTAACAATTTCGCCAAAATTTCAATTTTAAACACATTTTCTAAAATTTCAAATATTTACAGAATCATATGCTACGATGCCACGCTTTTGATCGCTACACACTTGTGTAAATATCAGACGTGGTACAATTCCACGGAAGCGCGGAATTCTGTTTTTTCAGTTCACGGATGCGCTGAATACTGTGCTTTAAGTCCACGGAAGTGCGGACATAAACATAATTCCGCGGAATTATGTATTTTCAGACTTTAATTTTATCATCGCTGGAATTGATGCATATTTGCTTTAAAATTTCGATATGTCTTTGTAATGGGTCGTGACTCTGAGATCCATGAGAAATTTTTTGAAGAAATTATATCCACAGAGAAAGGAAAAACCGAAAGCGCAAAAAGGTGGTGTTCGAATGCACCTCGGAAACCTGTTTGTAATGAGAGTTCTGAGAAAGCTCAGATGTTTCTTTCAGGGGTGCTAATTTTCCAAATCCTAACCCAGAATTCCTGGTTTTTAAATAATATTTGTAGAAATATAGGGTACGTATGGCGCCCTTTTGATCGTAAATCGGCAAGGACTCGAGAAGAGAAAGACGAATGGAGGGACTTCGCATCAGAAAAAAGTGGACTTTTGATCCAATTTGTCCGTTTTTTTAGTCAATGGTATTTCGTTATCAAAAGACACTTCATCACTGAAAAATCTCAGTTCGTTTGGTAAGAATCGATACTCAATCTAGAAAAAGGGAGAAAGATCTTCGTCAAACGGAGATGATATCACTTGAAAGTTAAGATGGTTAAAACTCAAATTTCGATGCATCTGGCAAATGAGACTTCCAAATGCACTCTTGTGAGAATTTTTCATTCATAAAAACTTTGAAATTGGAGAAATTCGCTTAACGCGATCTGCTGCGATCGCCGTTGATAAATTTACAATCCTTTTGCATCTGATAAATAAATCCTTATACTTCACTACTTCCTATTTCATCATGATATGATTTGCACTACTTAACAAAATTGCATTAAATTTTTCAAAAATATCATCTAATTTACGAAATTTAAGTTTAGGACTTGTCATTTGAATTAATCAAAATTGATTTTTTGAAAAAAGTTTGTTACTTTTTGTTTGGCTGACAATAATTTTCTAATTTGTTTCTGTTTTGTTGTAATGTTTATATATTTCATTAAAGTTTTTTTTTTTTTATTTGAAGCTTTTCACCCCATGGACTCTACAAAATTTGAGAACTTAGAAATTTTCTGTTTGGGAAAACATTAGGTTTTTTGTAGAGTGAAAGTTAAGCCTTTTAAATTTATTTTGTCTGAAATAAGCAATATGGCAAGGGTAAAAAAAGGTGTGAATAGAAGGATTTCAATCAGAAAAAAAGGACTCATTTATGTTGTCCGATTTTTTTAGTCATGGAGATTTCATCATTGGAAAAGGTCACTTCGTTTTTTATTTTGTGCGGAATCGCTGCTCAATGTTGAAAAACGACGAATTTCTCAAAAATATAGCATTTTTAACATGCAGAAATATTTGCAATCTTCACCAAACGCGGAGATGATTCACTCGAAAGTTGATAGGTAAAACTCTTTCGTTACATCTGGTGAAGGCAATCTCAAAATGGCGCTGTTTTAAGAATTCTTTTCTCTTGTGAAAACTTTGAAATAGTAGATAATCACTAAATGCGATCTGCTGCGACGTCTGTGGAAATTTTTTCAATCCGTTTGCATCTGATAAATAAAGGCTTATTTTTCACTACTTCCTATTTCATCATGATTTGCTTTGCACTATCTAACAAAATAGCATTAAATTTTATTTTAGAAACTGTAATTTATTCACGAAATTGAAGTTTAGGGACTTATTGTATGTAATAACAATAAACATATGAAATAAGCTTGTTTCTTTTTACGTGGCTTGCAATTCGTCTCGGCATTAATATTTTATTTAAATGTTTATATATATTTTTTTTAATTTAAAACTCCCCCTTCTTGCACCTCCCCCTAAAAAAAAATGACTTTTTGAAAGTTTAAAAAAAAAAATTATGCAACTGTTTTTGTAAATTTTAATGATTTAGATTAACATGCTTAAGTAGGTATTCTATTAACATTTTACTCTTTAATAAATCTAAATTTTCCTTGAAAAAATACAGAATTTAATTTACCTTAGACAGTAGCAACCTCCTTAATTCATTCGCATTTAACTTTAAAAAAAATCAAGTTATGAAAAATAAGTATAGTAAAATTCTTTAAAATGTAGGATCTTGTCATTGATCGTGTGCTGCTTGAATGACAGACTTGTAGAATGGATATAGATGCTTTTCCGTTTTTAATTTTTTTTTTTAAATTCCTATTTTTTGTGTTTAGTATTCCTATTTTTACTACTATTTTTTCTCAAAATTCGGCTGCGGTCCCTGGTATTGGATTTTTTTTAAATGTTGAGGTTACTTTAGTTTTTGATCTTAAAGTACTATCACTAATAATCTAAGAGATATAATGCACTTACTTGTACTTTTATGATTTTTAAGTAGCTATATGAATTATTGATATTTGGTAAATGCTCTGGAATTTTGAATTTGGGGTACATTAAATTTTTATGCATTGATTATTGATTTTTGGATGTTAAACTTTGGTTGCACTTTTTGGGGAGTTCGAAAATCAAGCGAAATAGTTAGTAAACTTATATATTAAAAATAAATATATTTTTGTGAAATAACAAGATAATGTCAAAGCATATCTTGCATAATAATAAGGAATAATAATACATTTTTAAAATATAGCTGTAAAAAAAGTACGGCTTGCCGGGAAATATCAGGGAAATTCAAAATGCTTTCCCTGTGGACACCCTGATTAAATTTTTTTTTAACATTTATAAAAAATAATGCCGGAAAGAGAAACTAAATGGCATTCATCTTCAATCTAGTTTCTGAAAATGATTACTTGTGCTCATGAGTTTATTATTCATATTGCTTTCAATTTTGCTACATTTTAGTTAAAAAAAAATTGAAATGTCAACTGGGAAGGTGTCTGTAGAGTGATAACGTAACTTGGAAATCAGTGAATTATCATGTAAATTTTTAATTCTGGTAATTTTCCAATTTTGATTATTGAAACGTCTATTCTGGTTAATTTAGTTCTGATAAAGATTTTTTTTTTAAATGTGAACCTTTGCTAGAGGGAGGAGCAAAGTGCATTGGACCTTGAATTGAAAGCCACATGCGAGAGACTAATGAATATGTGATTTATTAAAGATCGGAATAGGTAATGGGTATGAAATATTAAGCATATAAAATGGTCTACAAAAGAAATAATTTGAAAAAACTTGCTTTTTTTGCAGTATCTGCTTCCAGAGAACATGTTTAATTACTATTATGCCTGTGGCAATTGCATAATTTGTGTTTTCATAAATTATTCTTTTAACTCAATAAGTATTGTTTATAATTTTTCATTTGTAATGCAATATATTTATTGGATCATTGTATCCTGGATATTTTGTTTCTATACAAAGCATGTATTGCAACATTTCCTAATATAATTGTGAAATCAAGGAAATTTTTGTGGCAGCATCATGGAACTTTTTTTCCAGAATGTTGTTGCCACCCTGGTCTGACGATTTTAGTAAGAAGTCATTTCTGTTTAAGGGGTAGTTGTGGTTTTAAAATTTTATTTGTGACCTTCCACTTGTTTTGAATGTTGAGTGCAAAATTTATTCAAGCTCGGAATAAAACTAGATTAGTATTAAAAAAATGAATTAGACATTCTTCTTTATATAGATTACCTTTTCAACAAAATATGCATTTCCTTAATTTATAAATAAGTAGCTGTGAGGTTTTGCGTGGCTGGGAATCCGTTAAGGCATAATGTTCATGCATAATTTCTGTTCCAATTCAGATATTTGGATATATTTTTTTATGATAGAAATTGTTTCACTTGCTAAATCAAGAATTAAACGGAGAAAAATAACTTTTTTTTTAGAAAAGGTAAAACTGACAATATGAAAAGCTACAAAAAATTAATTTTATACTTTTTACAATTTTCTAAAGTTGCCAATTTATAAAAATATAACTATATTTCTGTATAATGAGTACTCTATTCTGTCTCTAGAATGTTTATTTTGAATTTAAAGTTGACAAATATTTTGCACGAAATAGACGTTTTTCTGCGCTTCCTACTTTTAGGCAAAATAGACCTGTAAACCTCAAAAACCACGGATTTTAAATGCATGTAATTTTTCCGCAAGGTTGAGGAAAAATATGAATTGATTTTAATGATTTATTTCAGCTAAGTAATCTGTCGCGATGGAAATAAAATAATCTGCTAATTTTTTACTTGACCTATCTTGTGTTTATGACGACAAGTTGGGAGTAAAAATAAAGCTCGGTAGTAAGTATTTAAGTTTAAAAAAAATATATTTCCAATTTGGGGGCACTTAACCCTCTGGTGGTTAAGCAAAATTCCGAAACTAGGTTTTTGTTTGTTTTTACTGTAGGAAAGTTTATAATTGCAACACGTTTCCCTTAATTACAAAAATATATTTTTTAATTATATCACTAGACAAGGTTTTCAAAAGTCCTCCTAACACTTTAAATTTGAAAAATTAAAAAAAAAAAATATCAACTTTTATATTATGTGTTTTATTATTTTTATACAGAAATATTTTGTACTGGATATACTTGAACGGATATGTTTTTATCTGTCAGGTGGTTAAATTACAAGATTTGAATTGTCAATACAAAATACAAATATTCTATGCATCAACAATGGAAACATAATTAGCATACCAATTCTAATTTTATAAGAAATTTTGAAAAGATGTAACACTGTCTTTGGTTTCAATTTTAAATACACAGCATTTTGTCAACAGAATATATATCTTGTATAACTTTAGTACATGGGTTAAAGTTTTCAGTCTTGTGAAATCCAATAAAAGGACATGGAACTGGACAAAACTAAATTATCTTGTTGAAAGATAAAGATTTTTAATAATGTTCTGGAATTTACAGAAGATCAAGTGTCCATATTAAATTTGTAACACAAGTGTACTAATGCGGCATATTTTCATGCTTAAAATATAAAATCTCGGATCAATTCACCTCTTACAAAAAAAATATATGGGGAAATTCTGATTGTTTCTGCACTGGAATGTATGAAAACATAGCTTTTTCCACATTTCAGTATGTGAAAGCAAAGGGTCTAATGGTATAGAAGTATCAAAACTTGTCTCTCTTAATGTAATATAGTAAAAAAGCTTTACAGTAAAGGATGCTTGGAAATTTGGCTTGTTAAAATGAGTTGTTCTTCACGAGATAGCCATTTACATATAACAGACTAAGCTTAATTTAAATGTATTTTTACGTTTAGCTTATTTTCAGAATTTTAAATAGCTTAATTTGCTTAGAAATAGAAATATTTTGTACTTTATACACCTATAAATCAGTATGTTAATGCAATTACCTTTAAGAGTCTAACAGAATAAATTAAACCCAGAATTTAATATGTCCAGTCAATTCAGCAAGAAACGTAATAAGAAATTGAACTAAACTAATTTTCAGCAAACAATTTTGTATTGTGCAATAGGTTGAGTTATAAAAAAAATCACATTTTCATCTAAATTGGGGAAGATTTTTTTTTGTAAGAGTAGTTTGAAATTGTACCCAGTTTTTGACAGGTTTGTTAATTTATTAAATATAAACTCCATCATTGCAAGGAGAGATACAGATTTTCAAATCACTCAGTTGCTGTAAATGGGGTTACAAATTAAAAAGGTGTATCAGAATTATTTGACAGTTCACTACTTTGACTATTTGTTGACATTTACTTTTTGACATGTCTGATAAAAAGGTGTGATTAAACATTTGATGTCCATGGTTGCAAAACAGTTTAATAAATATACGTTATGATAATATTGAAATTTTACATGAATAAATTGTCTGTGGGCTAATAAGAATTGAGTCCTTGCGTCAAACTGTAGTAGATGTGCATTGAAACCAGGGCAATGGAAATTGCACTTGTTGCTTTTACAGCCAAAATGCACCATGCACCCAATCCAAGAACTGTGTGGAATAACCTAGAAGGAATATGAAAAATTTGTTTAAGGAGTCGAGTAAATTATGTCAATCGATTATGATTTAGCAATTTGTAGTGAAGTGAAAAGCTTAAAAAGACGATACAATATAACTTGTACAAATTAGCTTATAAATTTATACAAATTAAAAGAGATTTTTCTTTTTATAAAATTTCTATTTTGATTATTAAAACAATCAACTAAACTCTATGAAAACTATATTTAATAGTTGAATTAAAAAAAATACAAAACCTTTTCCTGTTAATAAAACGAAGTGCTTTTTCTTAAAATGCATGCATTTATATGGCAAGTTACAATTATTTAAACAAGTGTTGAATTTTTTATACATGTTTATTTTTTCATTGATGTAGTGCCAATTAAAAAAATATATAATATTATGATAACAAATTCATGAAGTTCCCTAGAGAAGTCTTTCTTTATAGAAATGAGTTTTGGAGAGGAATAAAAGATTGCAACTATACTTATCCCTCTATTGCAAAAAAATGTAACTGCCTCTGACTAACAGTAACCCTTTATCATCTTCCATATTTTGAGTTACTTCTCAAAAAGTATTTATGGGACAATTATGAAATTTACTGAGTTTGTTTGGAAATAAGACAGTATTTTTATTGTATTAGAACAATTACATTGGAATTTATATTGTGTTAAATAAAAATGCAAGAATTGAGTGTGTAATGCAAAACATATAGAATAAAACATTCCATAATTCTAATAATTTTTTGTAGAATAGTAGCCATATATCTGATCTTATGCTCATAACTTTTTGTTTTTGAAGAGTTATTGGTTTTTAAATTATAAACTTTTAAAAATTCCAATTTTGCATCAAGGCCATATTTACATAAAGAATCATTCCACAATTCTATTGTTTTTTTGTAGAATAGCAGCCATATATCTAATATAATGCATATTACTTTAAGAATAGTTATTAGTTTTTAAGTACAGCATTGAATATAGCCTAAAATATTCAAGCACTATTTGGCCATTTTTTCTATGTAGATATATATATATTTTTTAAGCTATTGTCACTTTCTCTTCAAAATTTATTATTTTTTATTGTTTTGTTTTTACTGTTCGATGGCTGAAAACGTGAGATCTAGATAATTTTATTTATGTCGGTATTCAATAATATGAGAGAAAGATTTTCACACAATTTCAATTAGAGAATTAATCATTCCCATGTCAAATGAACCAGGCACGTATACATTTTTCTTGGGAGGGGTTCAGTGACTGAGCAACAGATTTTCTTTAGGTTACTTTCCCCCCCCCCCTCAAACAAGAGTTGAGGGGAATCCTCCCCCAAAATCAATACCCCCCATTTTTTTTTCTCCTTTAAACTTATTAATTATTTTTAAGTGAACAGAAATACGTTGACACATAAATATCGTAACAGCAACAGTTATCATTTATTTTTCATGAAATCATTATATCAGTCATTACCTATTTTTGAAATTAGTAAATACCCCTCCCTAATTATGAAATAAATTTAGAGAAAAAAATTTAAGTTTTGAAAATCCTTGTTTAGAATAATATATGGTGTTGGAGCATCTTGTGTATACGACCCCATTTGACGATCTTTTCCCTTTGTCGCCGAAATCTAAATGCTGGAAAATGAACCCGATTATGTCCTGTGAAGCTTAGTATGAGGTAAAAATTGCCTCAAAACATATTTTTGAAGACTTTTCTGGGGCAGAACCCCTGGAAAATATCAACTTTACAAAAAGTATAATACGAGAAAGTAAAATGTTTTTACAGTAATTCGATTTTTAATTTTTTTTCTTCTTGACTTTCAATGGGAGGGGTTTGAACCCCCTGAACCACCCACCCCCTTACCTACGTGCCTGAAGTGACCCAACATTTTAAAGTTTTTACATGATTTTTTTTTTAATTAAGCATGTTTTCTGTGTGTTTGTTATTTTTGCTTCTACAATTATGCTTTTGGAAGTGTAAAATACACAAATACAGTAGAATTCCAATTATGCAGATCAATTGGTACCAGATCCCACCTGGATAATCGAATATCCGGATAATTCATGAAAAATAAAGGTTATTTATAAGTAATAAAAAATTAATTTTGCTTTTTTATGTAATGTAATTTAATGATTAAAAACAATATCATTTACTTATAACAAATTTAAAATGTGAATTTTGCTGACTTTTTTTTCTCTCAAAGTGATCTGGATAATTGATACCTGGAATTCTACTAAGGGATGAACCAGATATTGGTTTTGCCGGATATTGGATACCCAGTGCACATTACAAACAGGATATCCAAACTGGATTTTGCCGTATATCCGGTTATTAGTTATTACTAATATTATATATATTAGTTATGAGATGTTATGACCCTCCACCATAACAATTCGTTATATTTTTTTAAATAGAATTTTTAAGTTAAAAATTTGAAAAAAAATAGATTTTTTAAGGACTCTTGAGGTAAAAAATTATATAAAAAAAACTTCTAATGATAAGTTTTTTGGAGGGTCATAACATTAACAAAGATACTTCGAGTCATTTCCAACACAAATTATGCTTATAGATGAATTACAACTTGCGTAACCATGTTTAAAAAAAACATGATAATTAGGTAATTAGCATTTGACTTTACTCAGTTTTTTATAATGAATCATCGTGATTTTTAAAGTGTTTTCATACATGAAAAAACTAGAGTTATTTATAGTTAAAAAAAAATGTCAAGTGTATACGTACACCTTAACTGTTCGGGTCATTCCACGTCAATTCAACAGGACCATGACACTCGCCACCTCCGATTTTTATAAAATTTGGTGAAAACGCTTTCCATGTGGGTCAAAGTAAATGTCCGAAATTTTTTTGCTGTATCTCAAATAGTTTTTATTTTACAGCCATTCAAAATTTCAGCCCATCTTGCACGTTTGAGATTTTCAAAATGAGTCGTATATATTTAGAGATAAAATTCTTTCTCCAGAACTATTCATTGGATATCTATGAAATTTTTTTGGCAAATCAATAAAAATTTCCAGGAAAAAATTTGAAAGAGGCAAGTATTTGATTTTTTTTTGTAGAAAAAATTACTTTATTAAATCTAAATTATCAAAAAGAGGGTCCTCCACAATTTTAATTTTTTATACATGAAAATAATTGTAAGAACATGTTTTATCATAATAAAGAATTAAATTGATGGCCATTTTTCTCTTTATAGTAAAAATTTTCAAATTTTGTCGGCCTTCTTGAAAAATCACTCAACTTTCTTTTTAAATATTTAATAATATAATTAAAATATTGAAATTTTTATATAATCCTATGTTATTCTGATAACATTCATAAAATATTTTAATTAAATAATTTTTAAATAACAATTTTAAAGTCACTTTCTGTAAAACTTAATTGCAAGAAATTTGTTTTCTACTCTATACGCCAGTTAAACGAGACAATGGTACTTAGCGCCTTCGATTTTTTAAAAACTTAGTGTAAACTCTTTCTTTGTAGATAAAACTATATATCCAAAATTATTTTGCTGTATTTCAAATAGTTTTCATATTACATCCAGTGGTGGCGCCAGGAATTGCCCGACGGGGGGCTGGCCTTCCCCGACAGGGGGGCTAATATCCTCTACGTAAATATTTCTTATAAAATTATTTTATAGTAAAAAAAATCAATCAGATGTGGCTGTATCGGAACACGTCCAGAATGATTATAGGTGAAACCATTTTAGCAGATTATAGAGAAATAGGAAATGGTCGCCAACAGAAACATCTAAAGCAAAATGAAGACAAATTGTTCCGTCTGATGCAGCTTGTTCCATCCACGCCCTATGTGTGCTTTGCTTTTACTAAATTTTACTCGCATCGGCTCCTAATTTCCTATCGGACTAGAACCAATTTAAGTAAATAGTAATATTTGTCTCGCAGTAAAAGTGTCAGAAATTATCACTCTAAAAGCGTTACATGGTGTTTCTGTCCAAATACGCCAAGTAGTTGATTTTAAAGACGTTTTACTTCAAAAATCAAGTATTAATCTATGTTGTAAATTTGTTAATGATAAATGTTTGAAAATAAATGTATATAATATTTTATGTTTTTTAATAGTATTACGATATGAATAGTGGTGATTTGATTGAATAGGAATAACACAGCAAATTTTTCAGATTTAGGTTTTATTGTATTTATAATTATGGGCTAAAATCAAGAAGTACACAATCTCGCCCTTTTACGTATTTTCATAAACTTAAAGCATTGTGGAAAGCAAATAATTGTTACAAAAAATATACAAATCGTACTACTGTCAAACGATGCGTGTTAAAATTAACTTAATGGCACTGTAAAAAAAATGTATAATCATGGTTCGATTAATTTTTTAAAAAAGCTATATTTTGAAAATAAAAAAAAAAGCTTTCCATCCTGCAGTATCTTGAAAATATTTTATTTTTTAGATTTTAAAATTTTAGTTATTTTAAATTACATTTATAAAATAATTACATTTATATTTAAGGGTAATTAATAAGTCTGTTAAATTATCTTTTGTAGTAATAATAATGCTTAATAAAAAATTACTAGTAAAGTATAATATTTACATTTGAGAAATAAAATATTTTAAAGTATGTATAACTTTTATAATGCAATTATTTTCAAAATTCTTACTGATATCCGTACATTAATTAATTAAGAATTAAATTTAATACTGTTAATTTAATTTTGGTTTGACTTTTTTTTGACTTTAGATTTTTATCGAAGAAAAAAAAATAACAAAATATATAATTCACCCATAATTAAATATTTTTTTGAAACCTGCAGATAAAATAATTAAACCTCACATATCTAATTTCACAAACAAGATATTCATATTAATTATTTTTATTTTACTTAATTCCAGTGGCGGCTCGCCCACTACAGCAAGTACAGCCGGGCTGCACCTATTTTTATTATATTTTAAAACTAAAATTATATATTTTACTAATTTTCTTAAATGAAGATTAGAATTGGAAATGGAGATTAAATTTCAACTCTAAGTAAAAAAAATCTCCGATAAATAGCAAGCGTGTTTCCGTAATGCACAAATTCAGGAGAAGAAAAAACAAAAACTCCATTAAATCAAAATTGCAGCTAAAAAGCGAAGTTCGAAATCGGCTGCATCGTTGCCATGGCAACCTTACGTAGTATGACTTCCCCAGCACGCTAAAATGGAGGATGTGACGACACAAACGTAGCGCAAAAGGATTTTTTCAAATTAGCTGTACTAGGAATTTCGAATGAATGATTGGTTCATTGTGGAATCGGCGAGGCGCGGGGTGGAGGAAAACGATAATTTCGAAGAATCTCTCCAAACGGAAATAGTTTTCGATAAGTTTGCACGTGTGTTGTTGTTTCTTTACTTAAATTAATATTAAAATTGACCGATTCGCAAGTTTTATAGGAGGATTGATTTTATTTTCAAAAAATAAGTAAGTGTTTTCTATTATTTTTACATGTTATCTTTCATAAAAGTTGAAAGGAAACTTTGGTTTGAGTAATAAATTTTAAAGAATGTCCGTTCGTGTATGGTTGTGAAAAAGGTGTAGGGGGGGGGGGGGGGGGGGGGGTACATGTTTTCGGCTGCACTAACATTTTTGACCACGGGCCGCCACTGCTTAATTCAATAGCTTTAATTGGTAGTTATAAGAATTTAAAAATTAATTACAGACAAACTACAAAAAAGCAACACATTCGGTCGGAACTAGAAATTGGGACAATTCATTGGAACGATTATCATTATGCCAATGAGCGACGGACATTATATATTTTTTTATACCATCAATATACTTTTATTGATTTTCAAAAAAAAATTCATAGAGTTACTTGAATAGTTCGGGAGAAAAAAATTTATATCTAGATACATGAGCCTCATTTTGAAAATCTTAAACGTGTAAGATGAGCTGGGATTTTGAATGACTGTACACGAAAACTATTTGAGGTACAGCAATATAATTTTGGTTATATAATTTTATCTACAAAGAAAGAGTTTATACTAAATTAAAAAAAAATCGGAGGTGGTAAGTGCCATTGTCTCGTTGAACTAATGTATAGACGAGAAAACAAATTTCTTGTAATTAAGTTTTAATTAAAGGGACTTTAAAATTTTTATTTAAAAATTATTTAACTAAAATATTTTATGAATGTTATCAGAATAACAAATGATTATATAAAAATTTCAGTATTATAATTATATGACTAAATAAAAATGTGTTTGTTTTAAAAAAAAACTCAAAATGAGTGATTTTTCAAGATGGCCGACAAAAATGAAAATTTATACTATAAAGAGAAAAATAACCATCAATTTTATTCTTTATTATGATAAAATATATTCTTACAATTATTTTCATGTATAAAAAATTAAAATTGTGGAGGACCCTCTTTTTGATAATTTAGATTTAAAAAAGTAAGTTTTTCTAAAAAAAAAATTAAATACTTGCCTTTTTCAAATTTTTTCCTGAAAATATTTATTGATTTTGGGGAATGAAATATTTTTTTATAACATCAATATGCTTTTATTGATTTGCCAAAAAAATTTCATAGAGATCCAATGAATAGTTCTGGAGAAAGATTTTTATATCTAAATATATGCGACTCATTTTAAAAATCTCAAACGTGCAAGATGAGCTGAAATTTTGAACGGGTGTAAAATAAAAACTATGAGATACAGCAAAAAAATTTCAGACATTTACTTTGACATGCAAGGAAAGCGTTTTCACCAAATTAAAAAAAAATCGGAATTGGTGGGTGCCAAAATCCTTTTTTCCTCGTTGATTTGATATGGAATGACCCGTTCCTATTTATACTGATATTGAAATGGCCAGATTTGCACAGTACAATGCGTTTGAAAATGTAATTTAAAAATATTTCCAAATCGCTGATCTAAATTGCGCCATCTTTAAATGCTAAAACTATCTTTTAGAATGGAGAATAAAACAATTTATAATATACAACAAACATAGATTTAGCTCGGCACCCTACACACCACCACCCATGTGAATTGTTCAAACTCTAAGATACTCTATGATAGAGTGGCGTTTTCCGAATGTCTGCAGCATATCTTCCTTGTTATCCTATTCTCTGTTACCCACCGCGTCTGAAACGCACTCCTTACCCACCAGAATAGCCCAAGAAAAATTCAAAGAAGAATCTGCACACTGTGAATACATTTGTAGAATTTTCAGGAAAATACTTAAAGCAAGAACAAAGATCGCCCCCCCCAAAAAACTTCGATGTTTTATTCATCCGGATACCCGGCATAGTAAATCTGATATCCGTTTCATTCCTAATTCTACTGTACTTGTTTTCAAGAAAGATATTGCGGGATTGTAGCACATTTTTAAAGCATTACGAGAAAGTTGAAGCATGAATGAATATTCTCAAGAACAGTTTATATAACACTCCTCATTGGAAAATGAAACGGTTTTGTGCAGCAACAAATCCCTTGGGGCAGGCAAGCAGTAGGGAGTAGGAGCAGAGTCCCCTAGTTATTTGTCAGCCAGTAACTTGCCAATTCCGAAAGAGGTAAAACAAAGTTTGCTAAAAAAGTTTTTAAAGGTATCTTAAGGATTTTTTTAATGGAGGATAAGCGAGACATAGTTTAAAAACAGGCTTATTCCAAATTTTCCACAACCCTCTTTTTTCCCAACATAAACTAGCAAAGCGGTATTAAGCAAAAGTGTCTGAACCCAGGCTAAAAATGCATCCAAAACTAATGGGTTTAAAACATACATTAATGTGGTTGTAAAACGTTTTTGATGGCTCCTGTAAAATATATGAAAATGCCTTGAGCCGGTTTTATAATTGAATGTTTCGATTCCTATTTACACTTTAAGTATTTAATTAAAATAGCTAAATATTTACAAACAATACTTATTTTTGAATGTCATACAAAAGAAAGTTGAAAGTTTTAAAATGTGTTCCGTTTAAAAGTTAGAGGATTCATGGGTTGATAAAAATATATATACTTTAAAAAAGAACATATTTAAAAATAAAAAAATGTGTGTTACTCACTCTGTAATTACAGGCCTGTAGCAACCTACAGCCAATAAAACCATAACAAAAGGCAGGTGAGTTTTTCTCAAATCATGTCTAGTCCATAGCCAAACCAGAGTAGCTGTTGTGATGTGATGCACCTAAGTATGAACACATTGTTTATATGAAGTATGATCAGGACTAATAACATGAGAATATGGTATGCAAGCATACATCTTTAAAAAATAATGAAATTACTCAAAATATGGCAATTTAAGGAATTAATTTAATGGCAATTTATCTATTACAAATTAGTGAGTAGTAATCATAAATTTACAATTTGTCTCAAATTCAATGGAACAACATTATCCAGATTTAAAAAATAAAACAAGAACTTCAAATAGAATGAAGGATATTTTAAAGCTAATATTCTGGTTTAAATGATTTTGATTACAAATTATTTTGGATTAAAGATGCATGGGATAAAGACGTACAGCCAAAAAAAAATTATGATTTGTTCAAATTAAACAACAAATGCTTATCATACCAATTTTTACGTTTACACATAGCATATTGTAAAATTTTATTATCATTTTGGGAAATATTCTGAAGCAATATCATTGAACAGTTTAGTTCTCTTAAGCATTGAGAACAAATTGTTAGAGAAATAAACTTTAATTATGTAATTTATGTCTTTATATATGTTCCAAAATTGTAGAAGGGAATTAAATTTTTTAATTCTTAAAGTAAATTTATGATGATGACATAATTTCAAACATATGAAAATAATAAGTACCATAGAAATTCTAAATGTAAAATTAATAATTTGGCATTTTCAAAATTTAAAAAATATTAAAAAAAAATTTTCATTGAAAAAAAGTCATTACATAAATTTTATTTTGTATTATTTTTACATTTATACTGAATAATAATTAAGGTAGATATTAAGTGGGCTGAATATTTCATAAAAACTGAATTCTTATTTTGCAAAAAGTAGTATATACTTAATCCAATTTAAAAATTACAATATCAAATTCAAAAATAAATTGAATAAAATGTCACTAATAATATATTTTTATGTGTCATATAAGTATCATGATCAATGCATAAGCCTGCAGAATGTTTAAAGTTATACATTTTATATGATAAAAAGTTCAATCATTGAACGTTATTACATATTTTATATACGTTTAATTTTAAATTCCATAAAATGTCCTCTAAAATAAACAATAATTTAAAAAAATTCTTAATCACTATTACTTATACTTTTGTTAGAAATCAATAATTCAATTTTTTGAGATTTGTAACAAGAGTCAAAATTATAATAATAATAAAAAAAAATGTAAACTTGCAGAGTTTGAAAATAATTTCCTTTATATTTAAAGGAATTTATTCATTTAAAAGAGTGAAATATAATAGCAACGCATATTAGGTGTTAGTTGATGAACCTAATTACGATTCCACAGGATTCCTTTTTTATAATGACTACTACTGAAAGTCCCTATTGGTTCATTAGCATGTAGTTATTTTTTAAACTTGTTAATGACTATCTCTTACTCATCCCATAAGGGGTTAATATTTGGAGAGTCTATTCTATATTAATAGTTGGTTGGATAAATGTTACACTACAGCTGCACAATGGGCTATTGACAAGCGTTAAGGATTAATCCCGAAGGAAAGGTCACGAACACTGCCTTCTAATTTTGAATTATGGTCAAATAATGAAGACCATTTGAACTAATATTCTATCCCATCTTAATACGCACAAGGATCTCTGCAAATTTAAAGTGCACAAGTCCTCTCTACACTATGGATATTTGTGGACGGGAAAAAATCTGCCAACCTTCCAATTGCCGGATTTATACACATTCTGGGAATTGAACCCTATTGCTGTAGACATGAGTGCGATTTTCTAATGCCTGGGCCAGACATTGTACCATTTAATTTATGTTAATAAGTATCAAATGAACGTTAGATTAAAATTTTTACTATGAACTAAAGAGCAATTTTATTTTAATATTAAAAATAACATTTTAGCATCTAACAAAACATTTGCATACTATCCAAAGTTGAAATCTGTTTAAAGTATAGAATTTTGTTTAATATCTAGTTTTGTAATCAAAATTGAGAGGGTATGAAACTAACATTAGTAGTAACTTTACTAACCAAACTGATATTCGAGTCAAAGCTCATTTGCAAGTACTTCCAGTCAAACTCCACACTTCTAGCTCCGACCCAGAGAGGGACAAGGCGGGTCATGAAAAGCTCTGCAGAAGCCCAGCCTAGACCAGCAACTAAAAATTTGGTTTCACCTTTGCCAGCAAACTTAGTCATCACAATGTGAAGGCCTACTAGATCAAATACATCTACTGTATTCTTCAAAAATTCCTGTTAAAAAGTAAGATATTTATAGATATGAATTCACATAAAAACACCAACATATTCATAAATTATAAAAGTTTGAATTGTTTGGAATTGTAATTTTGAATAGAGGGGAGTGCGATTGGGAAAATACATTTTAATTAATAACACTTATTATCCAATGCACAATAAATGTAATAAAATGGGTATATTTGTACAAATAAATTTTGCATAAAAAATATATTAAGAATTAACCCTCTGATGCTCATGAACAGAACATCACGTCCATGAATCTTCTGTTTTTCCAGCAATATGCACCCAACTTTTTAAATTCATAAAAATATTCCATTTTACAACATTTTTGAAATTTAAAGAATTGACTAATAAGTAGGGATGAACCGGATAGTGGTTTTGCCGGATATCGGATATCCGGCGTACATTAGAAACTGGATATTGGAAATCCGAATTGGATTTTACCGGATATCTGGCTGTTTCTTTTTTATGAAAAAAGTTAAAAATTTGAAAAAAAGTGTTTTTTTAAAGACTCTTGAGTTAAAAAATTCTATAATTTTTTTTTAATGCTATAAACTTTTTGGAGGGTCATAACATTAAGAAAGATACTTCGAGTAATTGCCAACAAAAATGCTAATTAGCATTTGACTTTATTCAGGTTTTTTTATAATGAATCATCATGGTTTTTAAAGTGTTTTCATACATTGAAAAACTAGAGTTTTAAATTTATAAGTAAAAAAAAATTTCAAGTGTGTGCATACACCTTAACAGTTCTTTAATAAACTGTTCATATTGATACCGATTTTGAAACGGCCAGATCTGTATTGTACAATGCGTTTGAAAATATAATTTTGAAATATTTCCAAATTGCTGATCTAAATTGTGCCACATTTGAAAGCTAAAACTAGCTTTAGCGTTTAAACTGGAGAATAAAACAATTTCTAATGTACAACGAATAGAGATGTAGCTATACACTGTGAATTGTTCAAACTCTCGAAGATACTCTATGATATCTATAGTGGCGTGTTTCGAATGTCTGCAGCATATCTTCCTTACTATCTATTTTCTGTGACCCACCGTGTCTGAAACGCACTCCTTACACACCTGAATAGCCTCAAAAAGTTCAAGGGAGAATCTGCACACTGTAAATACATTGGTAGAATTTTAAGGAAAATACTTAAAGCAAGAGTAAAGATAATTGATCGCCACAAAAATTTTTTCCATATTTTATTCATCCGGATATTTGGTATGGTAAATCGGATATACAGCACTTTACTTCTGGATATCGGATAGTTAAAAAGCAGCCGGATACCGGATATCCGTTTCATCCCTACTAATAAGCTATCTCATTATAATTAATTAAAAGTTTAAAAATAATATAAAAGAGCATGCACATGAAAACATATTTAAATTTTCAATCAGCGAAAACAACTTCATTGTAAAAATCTTGTGGGCATCAGTGGTTTAAGTATAATCTATAAATACATAGTTATTAGTGATTCTAATTAAATGCGACTAATTAAATCCAATTTAATATTTGGCCAAATTATTTGAAATAAATAATGAAAAAAATATAATAAAAATATTGTCGAGTGAAGTAAATAAAGCTGGAATTGCCAAAAATAGAAGTTAACATGGAGAATAACTACAGTAAACAAACATGCCATTTTCCCAGAAGGTCTAAGTCGAAATTTAGTCTTTAGCTGGATTAAAAAATGGTTAGTATTGATGTTTGGCGCAGTTTGTAGCAATAAAAGACAGACATTTACAGAAAGTATCATCAAAATCGGTCAAGCAGAACTTAAATTTGAGGCATAACACTTTTTGTAATATAATGTGTATGTGTTATGTTTATGCTGTATGTCTACCTGTGTATTATAAGCTAATACACAGGTAGGCCATAAAAAAGAAGGATGTACTTAATGCAATGTATGTTATTTTAAAATATGTGCATAGATTTGAGCCCTTTAGTTTTAAACTCGGATAGATCCACATTTTCACAAAATCGTTTTTTTATATTTTTGTAAAATTTTTCAATGCACTACATCACCGTACAAAGTGGTATTGAGCAAAGTGTTTGAATGAAGAATAAAAATGTATTCAAAGTTGTGCGTTTAGATCCAAAAGTACATGGTTTCAAATGTTTTTAGTCTTCTGTAAAGTTTATGAAAATGGATCTATCTGGATTTGAAACTATAGGGCTCATTTTCTTTTAGCGATGTTCTAGGGATGAAAAGGATATCCGGCTGAATTTTAACTATAACGTAATTATCCAAGGGTATCCGGATGAATATAAAGCCATAGATTTCTTTTGTGGTGATCAATTATCTTTTGTTCTCGCTTAAAGCATTTTCCTGAACATACTACCAATGCTCCAGTCTGCAGATTCTCCCTTGAATTTTTTTCGGGTTATTCAGAAGGAAAAGGAGTGAAGTGATAACTTGCTCGTTAAAACTTGACTGGGTGCATTTTAGACAAGGTGGGTTAGAGAATAGATACTAGTAAGTAAGATATGCTGCAGACATTCGGAACCAGCCACTAACTATCTTGGATTATCTTAGAGTTTGAATAATCCACATGAGTAGTGGTGTGTAGGGTGCATTTCTGTTCGTTATATATTAGAAATTGTTTTATTCTCCGGTCTAGTAAGAGCTAGTTTTAACATTTAAATATAGCACAATTTAGATCAACAATTTGGAAATATTTCAAAATAACATTTTTGAATGCATCACACAGTACAGCTCTGTCCGTTTCAAAATCAGTATGAATATGAACAGTTTATTAAAGAACTGTTAAAAGAAGATCTTTTCATAAAAAAAAATAACTGCCGGATATTCGGCAAAATACAGGTCGAATATCCGGTTTGTAATGTGCACCAGATATAAGGTATCCGGCAAAACCACTACCTTAAACTTTCAGATGTTTTATTCAAAATCTAACTTTGGTGAATAAAATTGTTTTAACCCTGGACCTTTCATATACTTTTGAAAATAGCAACTTATTTAATGATAAATTATATGTCAAGAAATTTTTATAAGTGTAAAGGCTATTCCAAATGAGTGCTACACCCCACATATAAATTTGTCATTGTTGCTGACAAATATAGCTTAGTAAAAAAGGAGTTATAAATTATACCTTTCACTAAAATAGCTTACCAATACCTTATTAATAATATATTAAAAACTTACTGTTACAGTTTCCATACGACCAAGGCCTGTTAATTCAGTTGCTGGAAAGAAGGTAGCCAATAGAAGCATCTTACACAATTGTGTAACTAGGTACATGGCTCCAGCTTGAATGCACTTCCAAAAGACACCATACTCTGCACTACATACAAAAATAATTGTAAAGTTTTGCAATAATTCAAAATTGAGACAACATAATGAAATTTTTACATATAGAATACTTAGATATATAATGAGTCATTTTTTCCATGTTAAATCAACACACTCATTTAATCTCAACATGGGGGGGGGGGGGGGGAGGGGTCCCAACATAACACTGCTGAAAATTCCCAGTTTCAACTTATTAACATTTTATATATATATATTAGGTAATATTAAACAGTTCTCTCACAAGCATTGATTTGTTGCACGCATGTTCAATGCAGTGTCCGTTCTAAAGTATAATTTAAATGTAATCTTACAAGTTGGCCGATTTATAAGTTTCCCTAGTTTTCATTTGTTAATATTAATTTTCTTCAGGCATAGATTTTCCCAACTTGGGGTTTTTAGAAGTTGAAATTCACAACTTTCAAGGTTTCCAGATTATTGGGGTGGGGGGTTGGACTCCCCTTTCCGGTACGACGGCCCTGTGCCCGAGCCCTCCCAATATCTTAAAAATATGGATCCATTTCTATAAATTTAATGCGTTTTATTTAGTGCAATGAGCCCTCTTCACCTCCAGTTATTTTGAAAACTTTACGATTCGGATTGGCAACAAAACCTGATTTTGTCGCCATAAACAAGTCAGCGTTGTGAATACCCCCAATTATCAGAAACGCGCCAAGGGGCACCTTATACTAGGAATTTACCGAACTCGAAATATATTTTATACAGCACAACAATGAAATAACTGAGAAACAAAATAAAAAAATAAAGAGAAGTTCCTTACAGGCCAGAACATTTATATGTCATAAAGTATGGAGCGTAAGCGAGTGCTATGCAGTTTGCAAAATGAAATAACGTCATCTTTATGACTTTTGATTTGTAGATTTTCAATAAACCGAATTTTTCTAAAATAAAGATATCGTAAGTTTTAAAGTAAGAGGAAAATTATTAGAATAACGTTGTTTTGGTTTACTAATTTTATAAATTGTAAGTTAACTTCATTTCAGTTTGAGATCACTTCAGTTTTGTCAAGTTCAACTTATATTCTTATTTACCAATAAAAGAAAAAAATCTATTTAATTATACGTACAATAAAAAATATAATTGTAATCATATTTAAAATATTAATTTATAATTTAAAATATTATTTCTTAAATAAAATTTAGTTTAATGTTATTTATCAAAATATATTGGCATCGTATGGTTTATTTAGTTTTGTTTCGGGAGATTTGAAAATCTGATTCTGAAGTCGAATTGTGAATTTTGTTGTATTAAATGATTTTCGAAAAGTACTAAAATTTAGGCATACAATGCATTTGAGATGTCTCAGCATTTCAGTGCAGAGCAGGTAACTATTTTTATATTAATGATTTTTTTGGAGGGTCTTTTAAGTTTACACTGTTTTCAATTTGGGTTGCTATGGCGATCAATGGCTAAACGAGATGAAATATTGATTATAATCAGTGGTAAACTATTTTATTATTAAAGGCAATTTTAATATGCGAAGTTAAAATAAATTTGGTACAGATGTAGTATAGGACATTTGGCGCCCGAGGTTTTATTTGGCGTGCTTTATAGGAGCGATAAATTTATAGTATGGAAACCCCACCTGACATAGTTGGTATTTTCCGAATCTTGTGGAGACTTTCAATCTGGCAACCTTATGACGTCATAGCGCTGTTTAACGGCAATTTTTTGTCGCCAAAAACAAAAACGCGCCAAATGTCCTATACTACACCTGTTCCATAAATTTTGATTTATTTTTATCTGATAATGAGTGAACTTTTCTTATTTGAAAAGTACGTTTTTATTAGACTGCAACAAACAATGGTAAAGGTTTACTGTACGGTCACCCTTGGCGACTTTTTCAAAACCTCGCCAAAAGTCGCCATTTTGGCGACTTTTTGCACGAGCGTGATCTAAAGAACGAAAATTAAATAATGGCGGCCAACATTCTGTTTTTGAATAGGGTTGCTGCAATTCCTTATCGGGTCGGAGGGGTTGCCATTTTAAAAAAAATTATCGCCAAATGTAGAAAAATCGCGCCAAGGGTGACCGTACAGTAAACCTGAGCCCAAACAATTATTAAACTTCTTTGTCCAATGTTTTAAAACTAATTTTTACTGTTTGTTTATTAAATTTTTTGTTTTCTTTCCTCAGTATGAAAGCGCATATAATCCGAAACATCTAAGCCAGTGGGAAGTTCCTAAGAAATTTAAAGAGGTATGATTTGTTTGTTTTTAAGTGTCATTTTTTTTATTTACACTAAAAACAGTAGCTGCTGGCTATGTTTTAGCTATATATATTTTTTCTTTCAAACTCATTTTATATTATATTATAAAGACTTATAGAGCAGCTTGTTTATACAACCCTGTTTCTCCCTTCTCGGGATATGGTTACCATATACCTTCATCACAAGAAACAAAATACTGTGACATTATGTTAAGCTTAGTGACAGTGTGAGGTAAATTCCTAGTGTACGGTGTCTCCTTGGCGCGATTCTGAAAAATGGCGCCACGGCCTTTGCCAAACAATGTGAAACGGTGTGAGAAAAAAAAGTAAGGTTGCCGTACATCATATTGCTAGAAACGTCATTAAATAGGATTGCCAAAATATAAAATTTATAACTCACCATTTGTCGCCAAATTAACATTTGGCGGGGGCACCGTACACTAGGAATCAACCCAGTGTGATTTAACTGAGTAAAAAGTTGTCTGCTGTAGCAACTTGGCGATCTCTTTCAGAAGATCGGCAAACGATCGTACACGGTTCATTTACTCATGCATCACATTTGGCTAAATGATTGCTTCTGTTTGTTGGCTGTCAACTTTAGCAGCGTTAAGACAGGTTTTCGAAGGCAGTTTATTTGAATAATGTTTTACTTAAAAATAAAGTAAATGCAATGATAGAAAACTAAATTTTTTAAAAAGAAAAATGTATGAAAGAACTGAATGCAATCATTTACTGCATCTAGTTAGTTGTAGTATTGCTCGAATTATTGCAAGTAATTGAAAGTTTTTCTTTCTATTTGGATAGATTTTGAACTACAGAAAT
The DNA here is from genome assembly GCA_963932185.1 of Troglohyphantes excavatus. NCBI lineage: Eukaryota > Metazoa > Arthropoda > Arachnida > Araneae > Linyphiidae > Troglohyphantes > Troglohyphantes excavatus. The sequence goes on from OZ010674.1 coordinate 24,784,646, forward strand.
AACTTTATTGGTGCAGCTCTAGTGTTAACTGCAATAAGAATAGAATGGTCTGTTTGTAGTTCATTTGGTATTTATTTAAGCTATAACAATAAAAAAAAATTAATGTTAGAGTTAAGAATTTTCTTAATTTTTATATTGTGTACAACATATTTGATAGGACTCAGAGAAGGGTGATGGGCATTTGAAGCAAATACTAAAATCTAAATTAAACACACTTTTAATCCAAATGAATTCTTAATTAATCTGCCCATTACTTCAAATTGGTTTACAAAAGAAGTGTGAAATGAAAGTAATCTCGTAGCAGTTTGTTGAACTTTAAAAGAAAGTTTAACTTCAAATAATTAAAAAGGTATATCGAAAGCATATTATGTTTATTTTATTTCAATTTACTTTAACACATGTCTATTTTGTTTGTTTAGAATCCTCAGATAAAGGAAGGCGTTACATCTAGCCTAACTGATGAAAATGGGCGTTTTTTATCTGAGAGAAAAACATCCACTCGTAAAGAGAAAAGTACTTTCGAAAGCACTTGGGGCAAAGATTTTTCTAGACCAAGTAAGATGTACTTATTAGTTTTTTCTTTTATTCTAAAAACAAATATGAGTAATGGGTCTATTCCTAGTCTGTGGTGCCCCTGCCAAATGATATATTTGGCGACAATTGATGAGCAATAAAGTTTATATTGTGGCAACACTAATTTTTGACTTACATAAATTTGATTGCATGGCGTGGAGGGATATCTTGCATGTAATTGGTTTAAAATGGTGACACGGAGGAAAGAGTTGGGTTGTTGATGTGTGAGGATTTCAGTGGATGTTTATTTTGATAGTAAATATTTTCGAAAGTTGAAGGTGCAAGGTTGATGTGCCGTCATCGATTGGTGTATGAATCCTTAATTGCTTGCGAAGACTTGTCCTCTTGAAGATTGGAAAAGGCATGAAGTTTGACATGCGTAAGATGTTTCCGATGACTTTTGACAGCTGACTGCTGGGAGAATTGCCTGTAAGCACTATAATCAACTGCTCAAAGGAGGTAATGGATTTGATCCTGAGTAGCTTGTGACCAACTTCTTCCTAGAATAATCGAGGTACGAGTGTGACATTAGCGCACAGTACATGGGTACACTTAAGACTTTTGATTTTGTCATATTATTTATTGATTAATTGCATAATTGTCGATTCCGAACCATCACCAATAGCACATTGTGCACCTGTAGTGCGACTATTTAAACAACCAACCAGCCATTTTGACTTGGGGAGAAACGAAAAACACATCATTTTGGCTGTGGAGTGCATTTTCCAGAATCATGCCAAGGGGAAATGCAAACTAGGAATTTACCATATAAGGTTTCATGTTCATGTGATTGATATCGTTACAATGCAATTTTTTTTATTGGAAGTTGATCTAATTGATATTGATTATTGCACAATAAAAATTGTAATTATAACAGGTTAAATTTAGAATTAAGTAGGATCAAAAGTAAGTGTTTGTGAATTAATAGTGGAATGACATTGCCTTTGTTGTGCTTCCTCAGTTTAAGCCAAACAAAACAAATTTAAGATTTGGAGTAAATAATACCGTAATTAAAAATTTAGACTTTCACATAACTACAAGAGTCCAGTAAACTGAAAGGTAAAACTATGGATTAGAAATAAAAAAAGATATATTTTTGTTTATTGAACATTTTGATTGATTTTCTAGCAGTTATGTTTGAAAAGTTAATAAACTTTGGTTTCAGTGTTTTTCCTAAGAATGTCAGGGTGCAGTTAATATAAAAGTTCAGGTAATATTCAAGTATAAAAAAATGGGTACTATTCAGAAAAATCGGAATTATTCTAGGTAGATTTTAAGATAATGAAATTCTTGAGTTTCAGATTTGAGAAAATTATCAATAGCTCTTAAAAACTGATAATGGTAAATTGCATTCGTGGACACATTTCAGAATAATCACTGATAGACATAATAAAAACGATGGAATCAATAAAATACTTTGAACAAAAACATATTTTTAAATCTAGTGCTATATCAAAAAGCTAAAACTTTGGCATGCCTGTAAATTAGCCTACCTCAAAAGCTTGATGTAATTAAAAAAAATTCTTTAATATTAATACTAATTACAAAGGTTTAAAAGTTATTATTAAGAATATTCATATTAAATTCATTAAAAAATATGGGACATACAAGTAGTATAAATAAGTTGTAAAATAAGCTATTTTAATCAACTGAACAGTGAGCCAACCAAAACTTTCAAAATAAAACCACCAGAAACTTTAATTAAAAACCGCCAAATCCCACATCAAGGAGAGAAGTTATCAATTCGACTCTTATGTTTTACATTTAAAAAAAAAAAAATTAATGATGTTGAGTAATTTTTATGCTGTTGAATCTCTAAAAAATACTTTCAATTTACTATATCTGTTTATAATAAAAATTAAGTAATGACATGAAATACTGAAAGATTATTATATAAGTAATTTAAAGCCTATTTCCATACATTAAGAAATTAAGCATTTAACTCTTTTTAAAGTTTCCGTGAAGGATCTTTAATTAATTTCGTGAAGAGCTTAACTTTATAAATACATTAAAATATTAAGAGTGCTTTAGCAGTTTTTGTTTTGTTTTATTCAGAGGCCGTGCCATGCTCCCAAGTTAAACCTGGAATGTGGGTAATCAAAGGTAGAAAGGCCAGATGGGTTGAAGCAATAAGGATTGATTCTTAAATATGTATCTATGTTGTGTTATTCTGCTATAATAAATTTGTTTTCACTATACTTAATTTAATGAACTTTTTTATTACATCTCTATTTTTCATTAATCAAAAGTTGATATTGCACTCTTTTTCCCTACACAATAAATTATATTTTGCAGACTTTAAAAATACTTTTGGTTTCTTTTATGTAATTTGAACACACACAGAAAAATACATGAAAATTATAATATGATGGATGAATTAATGAATGATGTGATATATTGAGGAATTAATGAATGATGGTGGTATTGTTTCCCTCGCACAGCGGTCTTTGACCTTTAAAGTATCCAAGCCACTTAAATGAGATTAATTGTGGGCCATTACTTTCCCTAAACAACATGAAATGTGTATCAAGTTCTTAAGAGAGGATTATAGTTTATTCAGATTACGATCAGGGCCTGATTACCGAATAGGCCCGGGAAGCTCAGGCTTACACTTTACATTTTTGAGGGGACCCCAAATGCCACATTTTATATAAATATTTAACACTCTTAACATAGTTTGCTACTAATTTTAACTTACAAAAGTGGTATTACTAACTTTAGCAAAAAAAAAAGTTGCTATACTGTGTTAAATTTGTTCGAATATTGGAAAAAATCAAAAACATACAGAATATTAGGAATATTCCTTACTTATTAATGCTTTTCGCTTAAATGCCATTCAGGGGTAAGGATTTTAGTGCATGTAAAAACTCGATTTGATGTACCAGTGCCAATTTGAGAGCAATAGGGTCCCCATTTAAAGGCGGGCTTCCCTTGCTTCAATGTCTTAATCGGGCCCTGATTACGATAAACTATCAATACTTATATGGAGTGTCTCTCTGTGGAATCAAACAAAACCCCCTTTTTTTGAGTTTTCTTCACGAATTAGGATACACTGATTCAGAAAATCACATTAAATTTTTTTGTCTGTCTGTCCGGATTTAACGCAAAAACGACTGAACAGATTTTTATGAAACTTGCGCCATTTTAACAATATTTTCTCAACTTAAAATCTGCACTTTGTTTTATGTGGATATCTTCAACCGTTCAAAAGTTATAGAACTTTTTCCGTTTTACCATACGTTATTCCTATTGGAAATTTACAAGTAGGTCTTCCCTTCATAACATGACTGTTAAAAATCACATTTCAAATATTTTTCGACGATAGGGATAAACGATGCATTTTGATTAGATGATCAGTAAATATCGCCAAATGTTGCCAAATGAATTTAAAATATCGCAAAATGTTGCCAAATGAATTTAAAATATCGCCGAATGAATGAAAATGTCGCCAAATAAATAAAAAATGTCGCCAAAAAAAATAAATTTCGCCAAATAAATAAAATGTTGTTAAATGAATAAAAATGTTGCCAAATGAGGTAAAATATGGTCCTATATTTAAAAATATCATCAATCTACAACCGTTCAAAAGTTATAGAACTTTTTCCATATTCCTATACGTTATTCTTATTGGAAAATTACATGTGGATTTTTAGTTCATAACATTTTTGATAAAACCACGGATAGGAACAGTGCTATAGTGTCGGAATGGGCCACTCCAAAAGTTTAACTTAGGTTTTCTATATTTATACCTCCGTTTCGCTTATTGTAGAGGTTTCACTTCAAAAACTTTTATTGAAATTCAAAAATGAATACTGAAAATTAATTTTTAAAAGAAATATTGTCAATTTTGTCATATGGACATTTAAAATTATATTTTACAATTTTCTGAAAATTGCAGGGTGACTAGTTATACATGTAAATAAAAATAATCCGAAATTTATTTTTCTTCAGAAATTATGTTCAAAGACGGATATATGGATTTCGGTCGCCAATTGGCACAATTTTTTTTTTTTTTTGCCGAATACGATAAATTATTTCCATTTAGAAGTGCAATATTTTTTTTCTTTGATGTATTATGGTATCGCCATTATTAAAACTAATGAATGTGAAGTTTACTAGATGCGGTTATTGTCACTGAAGGTTTAATTTTTATATTATTTTATATTTGTCGTGATTCTGAATATTGCCGCCAAGGCCATGTTTTTTTCCGTGTAGGTATTGCGTCATACACGGCATGTAATAAAAAAAATACTGCCTAAATAAAAGTTACTTACAAGATTTAAAAAAAAATCTCAATGCTTGACTTTATAATTTCGTATGAATTTACATACCATAGTTCTATATTCACTAAAGCAAAAATTTGAGCTTCAAAGAAATATTTTTTAAAAAATCTCATTTTTAATTTAAAAGAAAAGAAATAGTTTTGCAATCTAAAAATCCTAATCTTACATATCATAATCCTACATATCCTAATTATATTCAAATTAAACTAATTATATTTATATGAAATTATAAAGTCATACATAGAGATTTTTTTTTAAAATCTTCTAAGTAACTTTTATTTAGGCAGTTTTTTTTCTTATTACATTTCATGCCACAATTTTTTTTTAAAACACTTACTATATTTAAAGTAATACTGTTTCCAAAAAAAGAAAGTAGCATTTTATTATCCACCAAATGTGAAATAAAAGTACTATGAGTACTTTATGTATATTTTATATTTGTTTCATAATTATGTATGTTAAATTCCAAATATTTACCAAACATTTATTTGCTCTCTAAATTTCCTACAACTTTTATTAGATTACTTTACATTTTCATGAGGAATGAATTTACGAGGCAGTGTTTCGTTGTCTTTCACTTCGGGATATATCCTGAACTGTCGTTAATAGTCTATCGTGTAGCTCTTGTGCGATATTCAACCAACCTATATACATGGCTGATTGTTTTTTTGCTGTCAACGAGGAACGATTCAACCTTCCGATCACGAGTTTGCTGCAAGGTCAAAGTCTATATTCGAACACACAACTCACCGATTATGAGTCGAATACTCTACCACATTGTTGGACAGACAGAGATTCCATCCCATTCCATCAACTACTGGGATAGCGTCACACTAGAGCTGCACAGTGGGCTATTAGCGACGGTTAAGGGTCTATCTTGAAGGATAGACCCGTGAACACTGCTTTATAATTTTGAACCACGGTCAGATGACGAAGGCGACATCTGAGTTGGCACCCGACGGCAGCAGCCTCAATAGGTGATGGGCACTGCAACGTCACAGGCTGCCGCGCAGAGCAACGAGGAAAATCTAAAGGCAAAACAAACAGAATTCCGTTGCCTTTCGCTATGCTTGCGTCGCGTTAAAAGGCGGTATTTTGTTTTAAACTCAAAATAAAAGCACACGATTAGGCACAAATACAAGTCCAATTATAGTTTTAGTAACATAAGGATTATAAAAACAAAAATTTCCAATAATTTTATTTTTTATATTCGAACAAAAAAAATACTGAAAATAGACGATAATGAAACGTAAACTAATGATACATTAATTGTGCACTATTATTTTATATTTGTAGCAATAACTTATAAGTTTTTGTGTCAAGTTTTGTTTATGAGATGCCATCATAGGTTCATTAAACACAAATAATTGAACCTAACAATAATGTTGTTACAACTATATTTAAATATTTTTTGAAATCCATCGGCGACTTTGTTGGATTTCTGAAGTTGTAAATCATTATTTAATAGTATAAATATATAAATCGTATTACTTATATTGAATTGCTTGTATACTAATCCAATAAATATATGCATAAAAACTTTAAGCACAAAAAATATGACACATAAATGTATTAAAAAATGACTTCGATTCTGCAAATATGTTTTCTTGTAAAAGTAGGCCCAAATGACACAATAAGTATTGTCTCATGGAGTGATGGACTAAGGAGGGTGCAAAATTTCAGTGGAAAAAGAAAAAATTAGAAGATTTATTCGAAAAATTTTAGTCTACATTAGGATGTTTTTAGATTGATATTTTTTATTTTAATTGTACATTACATTTGAGTAAATTGATAATATTGAGGTTCGCAACATTATCCGTGTATTATTTTAAGACGGCTATTTGCTTGGATTTAGTTTTGAAAAATGCATGTTTGACACTTTATAATATAGTAATTTCTCCCAAATTTTTTGAAATTTGGCGTCTTCATGAAACTAATAAAAAAAAATGACATGCAAAGTTAGAAAATTCCTGTATTTAAAATAAAATACAGCAAAAACAAAAATTAGCATAAAAATTCATCGAAGTTGTGAAATTAAAGGTTTTAAACAGGCTAATCTTTAAAAAATATAGCTTTGAAGATTTTTGTTCCGAATTCCTTTATAAAACCTACAAAAAACCTTCAATTTTCCAACTTTGATGAAGGCTTTATGCTGATTTTCTTAAACAAATTTGTCAAATCATCTATAAAAGAACTATATATATTTATGTTGTTACCCGGCAAATAAAACTAGCATAAAACATAATTAATTTGTGAAATTGAAGGTTTTATAAAGGAATTTGAAAAAACTGCACTTTTTTTTATAGTTTTTAATTTTTTCATGAATTAAATCTTTAAAAATTCTGCATTTCCCTTTAATAATTTTAATACTTTATAATAAAAGGTGTTTTAAAGGCTTTATTTCATGTTGTATAAGGAATTTTTAACAAAAATCTTCATTAAATGCAGTTATTTTTAGATTTTAATAGCATTTAAAACTGGAGTTTTGCTGCATAAAACCTTCAAGTTCGCGCCTTGAAATTTGTATGGTGATTGTTTTTGCTTCACCTTCAATTATGAAGCAAAATAATTTTCGTTTGTGCACAAACATCCCTTGAACCACTGGTAATACAATTCCCATGACGATCTTTTATAATATGCATTTAATAATTTGATGTTTTTAAAAGAAATTATTAATTACAATTATCTGCCTGATATTTTAATATAAATACTAATTATGGTAATGTTTTAATCATTCTTAGAGAAAACTAAACAATGAAAATATTTGTTAATTTATATTTAAATATGTGGATATTATTAACATATAAGTATTTTTTTAATTTGAATTTTACGCCGAATAAAACAGATAATATTTATTTTTTAATTGTATAAACACTTTAATTGTATAAATATACAATTAAAACTAAGTAATTTTGATTTAAAAAAATTTCGTTGAACTTGTATACACATTTTTCTTAACATTTAAAATAAGCAGAAAACCCCTAGAAATAACTAAAATGTCCTTAAAATAAACAAAAACAGTAATAAATATATAACTTTATTTTTAAGTTATAATTTTAATCAGTATAATTAGTTTCAGGTAATCCTTAAATGAAGTATTAACGAATAACGCATTGGTCGATCGCGAACAAACATGCTAAACCCATGTTAAACGCTGACCCGCGAACGACGTTTCTGCCTTCAGCTTTTCCGAGAAGCCGGTTTGTTTACAAATACGCCCATCCCCTATAGGCGTCATGATCCCGATCAGATTTACCGTGCACCAGTTCCGTGGACAAACCAGTACAATTTTTTGGATATTTTTAGACGACTTTCTAGTATTTTAGTAGCGAAGCTAGCAACCACGATTAGATTTAACGTGTGCCAGTCTTATATTCACGCTGGTGGAGATTGAGGGTGATTTCAGACGACTTTTGTAATTGAGTAGCGATACTGGCAATCTTCCAACCGACCACGAGATCACTTCATCTTTTCCTCATGCCAATTCGAACCACTGATCTCGAACTCGCAATCCTCTGAATGATATGCCGGATGCTGACCTCGAGGCTACGAGGTCTCCAATATCTACGTGGACTTGGCAAGTTGTAGCGATCTCGTGATCGGAAGGTTGTCAGATTCGTTACTAAAAAAGTTGTCGCAAAATTTAAATCTACAAAATAAATAAAAATCTACAAAACTAAAAGTATTGAAAAGAAAACCAGGATGAATACAATATACCTGGAGAATCTGTTTTTTTCGTCAGGGTAAAACTATTGGTTCATAATTGAAGGGTCGCGGATTCGAATATCAACTTTGACATTGCAGCGAGTTCGTAATCGAAGGATTGTAAGTTTCATTCTTTGCCGTCAGTAAAAAAAAACATCCGCCATGTAAAAGGTACTACTGCGCACATTAAATCTGTCGTGGTTCAATTTTCTCACCCTAATATCTGGTACGTGAAGTACCAGTTACGGTGTTGTCTTCGTCATTTGTCCATCGCTTAATATTACGAGGCAGTGTTCTATAATTGTACTAAATTATGAAACTGCTAGTTTTGTCAAGAATTTATAAAATCATTACTTACTTTTTTCATTTTTAGATACTTTAGGATTTTAATTTGTATGTAAATTAAATATCATACTCTTTTAACGTTCATTTAAAGCGGAATAAAATCCAGGTTTTATATGGGTAAAGTATATGACCGTATAGGAAAAGGATATTTATTAGGCTTTTAAATCAGAATTTGTTATAAACGGCAAGAGTAACTATGACACACACACACGTACGTTTACCCTTTGGTAAATGGCCAATGAAAGGGCAAATAATTAAATTTTTTCAACTTATTCGTAAAATTAAAAATTATTTTTTACGTTTTTGTGCATTTTTCTTAAAATCGGTTTCCTTTTTTTTAAAAAAAAAGAAAGAAAAAAAGATTATTTTTAATTTAAATTGTTCGATTCAATAGTTGAAATATTTCAAAACTATTAGCATTAATTTTTTTTTGTTAGCTATTGTTTTTTTATTAAATTGTTTACACACATCACAGATGAAATCATTGTTTTCTTCCTCGCACTCGGCACAAGCCTTGTGTGCCAAACGTAGAGAGCTTGAACACCTGATCCACCGTTCATTTTCTATGGAATTAGTGGTGTGGCTACATAGCCCCCTCTGACGCCATTACATAAATGCGATTCTACAAGCTAAACAACTCTAGCACTTACTTTAACACATAAATTTGAAGCTTAAATTACATAGTTTTAAGGGGTTATTGCTGATTTTATGTATCAAAAAGATGTATTTATAATAATTATTGTAATACGCTTACCTTACATCAGCACGTTGAAAAACACGAAAATCTTGAATTTCCAAACAAGTGACCAGAACAGCACCAAACTTCAGTATGACAATGATAGCAAACTAGCAGAGTAGTTGATGCGTTTGCCGCTTCGGGGCAGCACTGCCAGGGGAGACAATTGCCAGTTGCCATTTTGTCCACCCTTCCTTTGAAAATTCTGTTCGTTTTTCAATATTTACACTCATTCCCAGAATTTGTGTTCCTCTTAATAGTGATTCTAAAAAGTTTTTAATTATGTTTTTGTTTCTAATGTCAAAAACGGACAATGTAAAAAAAAAAGCATATTTTTTTTATTAAAAATTGTATATCATGTTGCATTTACTTAATGTTCAACAATTATATTTAGAAATATTCTTTTCTTCAATGTAGTTTCTTGTTGATTTATTTGCCGTATAATAATTTTTCAAATTTTAATTTTGGTGGAAAAGTTTTATCTTTTTTTTTTTAGGGTAGCCGTGCAATGGCAATAATAAACTTTTAATCAATTAAGCAATTAAAAAAATAATCGCATGCCAATTGCTTTTGATTATTTAGTTGTATTTATTCAACTCCTTCCTGGCCTTATATATTGATTTGAATACACCAAATTGAAGAAAAAACACCAAATTCGATATGCCGCATTACATTCAAAATTGACAAATTGTTGATTATTTTCCAGACCGGTAGACAGCGAAATGATATTTTGTTGTCCAATTAAAAAGTCCAGTGTATAACATTTTGAATTTTCCAATTTTGGGTTACAAAAACCAATAGTTGCGAGTGCGCGGCTCGCCAACATTATAATGTAATCTTTAATACTTCTACACTGCATTTGACTTCAATTTAAATTTTTAAATTTGTATATAAATTGTTTCAGAAGTTAAAAAAAATATGCAAACATTTCACGTATGTTTTTTCATTAAAACTATCAGATATGTGATTTTTAAAAATATATTAAAAATTTAATAATTAAAAATGTTAAGAAAAATTTCAGCAAAAGAAAATAAATTCAAACTTCTAAAAACATACAGTGAAAATGTGCATGCTCTATTAATTTGTGGGGGGGGGGAGGGAGGGAGATATAATAGGGCCTATTTTAGCAAAGAGTTAATGGTGCATTTTCCCCAGCAGTGGCATAGCAATTAAAAAACTATGAACAGGGAGACTCAACTAGTTACATTCCCAAAAAATAAGAGAGAGATATAATACGGCCTATTTTAGCAAAGAGTTAATGGGGCATTTTCCTCAGCAGTGGCATAGCAATTAAAAAACTATGAACAGGGAGACTCAACTAGTTACATTCCCAAAAAATTTACCAATGTAAACAAATAACCGCTAATCAGTTATGCTAATTAATAACTAGCCATTAATTGAAGCGTTCAGAGCTAAAGTGGATAAAGTCCAAAAGTGTAAATTTTTTTTTTTGTTGTGGATTAATACTTGTTAATGGTGTATATTTTTAAATTATGACGCATATTTAACCCTTTGCACTCCGATGTCGCCTCTTAGGCGCCAACATAACGGCAAGTTCTCCCCCCCCCTGTTCTTTAAAATGAACGAGAACAGCATGATCTTGTGTTTAGAACATCAATCTTTTTTTCAACTCGTTCTCTTGCAAATACAAAACAGATCAGGATTTTTTTAAAATTATGAGTATAAAAAAAATCTGTGGAAAAGAACGTAAAGAGGAATAACTGTTCCATAGAAAGAACATAAATCGCAAAGTGTTCTTGGAGTGCAAAGGGTTAAGTTAGTCTCCATACTACAACAATAAAAAGAAAATTATCCTCTAAATCACTTTAGGATTCAACTAGTGTTAATAAACTTTAACCTTGATTATCTCAAAAATATAATTTATGAACTTGATCCACTTTAAGCTTTGAACGCCTCAATTAGCAAATTAGTTGTTAATTAGTAATTGTTATTTATCAATTTGTTAATTAGTTAATCGCATACATTTTAAAAGACATGAATTATTTTGTTATTATTTAAAATTAGAATTAACATAATTTTCATAAATTGTGTGAAATTTTTTGTGTCTAAGATCTTACCTGAGCCCTTACCTTTCCTACGTTTAGGAGGGGGGGGGGGGGGGTGGAGGTGTATCCTTTTATAATCATCCAAAGAACATGTTTTTATTGATCATGAAACAATGCATTACAAAAAGGCTTTTTTTACATCTTTATTTCTACAATGTGTGAATTCTAAGAATATACAGTTTAGTTACAAATTAAGTGTTGCAATAAAACCCATGCTCAGGACACGGAATTTTCAACTACTCTAATTGTATTCTAGACCAATTTTCAGTTAATTCTATCAACTCTGCTGAAACGTTACATCTCGTGTTGAATACTAATTGGTGGTGGTTTCTTCGTTCGTCGTTGAAAATGTTTTTAAAATATTCCTTTATTGAATAATAAAACCATTTTATTATTAAAGTGTGAAAGCATTGTCAACTTTTCAAATGTGTTTGAACTCTTTGGACTAAATTTACTTCCAAAATGCCTCTATTAAGGTAACTTTCTACAGTTCAGTGTGTGATTTATTCGGTCAATTCTTTCGACTTGTTCTTTTCGTGAAACTATCTTCACATATTCCATTTACAAGTTCTAAATTAAAACAGCAAGTACACGTTCCAAAAAATAGTGATTTTTTTTTAAATACAATAAAATAAATAAGTTAGAAATAAAAAATGCAGCCAATTTCAGAACACCAATCTACGAAAATGAGAAAGAAAATCACAGATATGAATACCCACTTTTGTTCATCTCTTTACACTCATGTCTCTTGAATGCTACCTGTCACAGGCACTAAAGTATACACGGATAGTTGGTCACATTTTTTAGTTTAGAATTATTTTCATCCACTTGTAATTATGTCGGTTGCCATGTAACTCATTGCTTTTGTGCAACATTTAGCCGATGCAGTGTCTCATTCACATTTACATTTAATGAAGGAAATTCAATTCTGGATCACAGAATTTGAAGCTCAGGCAATATGTACATTTGTCTGAATTCAGAATGATTCATCGAACTATAAGATTCAAAGTGGCCTCCTATGAGTAGTATTTTGAAAACATCACATGTTTGCATAATATAAGCCAGCCCCATTGGTTACACTGGAATGTTCAACGAATCATTGTAAATTCACATTTAAGTAAAACTGGTAAAAATGTGAGTTTCTTTTTAAAGTAAACTTGTGAGGGAGCGTATATCCGAAGAAATCTATTAAATTTCAGTATTTGTATACACTGTAAAATATCATTTTACAGAAAATATGTTTTTACGTGTTGTGGAATTTTTGATTAAAATTAATATTAATGACAAAGAAGGATAAAAAAAACGTACAGCATTATTTTTATCCAATTGCATGTAATTCAATTCGACTCTTATTGTATAATTTCTTACGATAAAGATATTGCTTCTCATAGGATAACACTTAAAACAGAAATTTCGGCTATTATCCGTTACTCAGTAACTGTCCAAAAGAACGTTTAGCGTCTAGCAAAAACATTATCAACTTCCGGATTTCGTCTTTTACCAATTGAATTCAACCTACTCACTGACGGTTATTCGACATCAAATATACATTACCACTTTTGTTTCGATTCGATATCGATTATACACACGGCCAATGTGTCCATAATTTAATAACTATATACAATAATTAAGACCTTTGCACCATATACACAAAGCTCTTGTTTAAATGCAATGACCACTGTAGTATCTTAGAAACTAGATTACAAATTGTCCACATGTATGCGAAATTCTTCTTGGGGTTAAACAAATCTTTTTGGTCTTATCGGAACACCAATCATCATTAAGAACGACATCACACGCATCAGGCATTGTGTGATATCTCTAATGAAGTTGACGATCATTATCAATCCAAACGCATGCGACTTGATGGCCTAGTATAATTGCTGGTGCAACGCGGACCGATGAAATTGCATTTCTCTAGAGAGAACTCCGCCAAGAAGATTCGAAATCGAATCGCCAAGAGAGAATCGAATCGACCAAGAAGAATCGAATTGCTAATAGAAAATCGATTCACCAACAGAGAATCAAATCTTTTTCTGTTAGATCAGACATGGTCGGTTGATGGTCAGAGTTGGGGTGCGTAACCGAGGTTCTTTCTCTGGAGGAACAAGTGAATCTCGCGGAAGTTCGGTCTGTCCGTCTCGTTCCTCTGCCAGCACTCGCGCATCAGGTCGTAGATCTCTCTTGGGCAGTTGGCGGGCTGTGGTAAAGGCCGGTGGTGCTTGTCCCCGTGGTACAGGTAGCCGATGTTTTCGATGACTTGCTCGTCGGTCAGTTCGCCGAAGGGTTGGTGTCTGGCGAAGGTGAGGATCTCCCACATGGTCACTGCGAAAGCCCAGACGTCGCTTTTTGTTGTGAATTTACCCTGGAATACCAAAGGATGCAATAAGATATGCGTTAATGTAAGCAGGTTATATGCCTTGAAGTGGTTGATGGATTATTTGCACCGATGGTTATATCTGTGGCTCGGAACAAGAAGAACCAATGTCAATTTTATGAATTAAAAAAACAATTATTTTTAATATATCAAATTTAAGCTTTTAATTGAAATAGCAATCATTGTCTTCAGGCATCTCTAACCCGTCAAATCAATCAATTCTGTGATTTTCGTAACATTTCAACTAAGGCTGAGCCTCAAACTTTGAAACCATTTTTTCCAAAATTGTCAAATTTGATATTGATTCTTGTTCCGAACCACATATATCTGATAGTATAGAAGAATTTCTGTTAGGAAATAAGAAACATGGTTAAATTTAATGTTAGCTGTAACCAAGGATGGCCCGTGAGTAATAAAAGTAAAGGAGCGTAAATTAAAAGAGTTCAAGCAGGTGTTCTTCAATATTTAATATATAAATATTTAAAAAAAAAACAATTATAAGTTTTTTGTAAACATGAAAATAATGTGCATACATAAGACTGGGAATTAAATTTTATCTCCTGTCCCGAGAAATGTACATGTTTTGGGATTTTCCCTTTCAAATAATCATGACCATATGGTCAATGAAAATGCGGTGCAATCGTTTTGACTATTTTTTTTAACTAAAAAAAAACAGAGAAGAGAATTATAGTTTGTTTTGGATTTTCAATTAAAAAACATCCAATACCGTAAATTTTTTGTTAAATTATATATAAAAATATAAAAAAAAATTAGTAAGGCCAGCAGTGTCCAAAAAAGTGACGGAGACCGTGTTCTCTCTGCTCCCCACCGCCCCAAACACGAATTATCCCTGTCTGTAGGGAAATGTATAGATTATAAACTAAAGGGTATACATCAATTAAATTAAGGATAATAAACTGAAATGTAATCTTATCTATTACAATATTTCCCTATAAGTAAGCCCATGGCAGCAATGCATAATAAACAAGATTGCAATTACTATACTTTTTCAAGAGGAAGATTGGTTCTCACCATTAATATGCTCTCCCATGCCATCCACCGTATGGGCAGCACAGCTCTTCCCTGTATCCTGTAGTAGTCTGTGGAGTAGAGACTCCTGCTCATGCCAAAGTCGGCGATCTTGATGACTTGCTGTCTCCCCACCAAGCAGTTGCGCGTCGCCAAGTCGCGGTGCACAAAGTTCAGAGACTCCAGG
Source organism: Troglohyphantes excavatus (assembly GCA_963932185.1). NCBI lineage: Eukaryota > Metazoa > Arthropoda > Arachnida > Araneae > Linyphiidae > Troglohyphantes > Troglohyphantes excavatus. The sequence continues at coordinate 24,799,947 of OZ010674.1, forward strand.
TACTTCATTCCGGATGAGATCTGCGTCGCCATGTAGATCAGGCAACCGTAACTGTGTTGAATAGACGGACAAATGGTTCATTCTTTGCACTCAAGGAACGTGTTTGATAGTTACATTCCGTTATTTTTAAAGATATATTGCTTATTGTCTTCTTTTTTTCGTTTAGGGCGGATAATTAAAAGAATAAAAAAATTATGCATCAAAGCTGAATATTAATCTCAGAATACCAAACAAACATATTTCAAAACATTTATCAAATACTTAAAAAAAAAACCAGGGATGTGAGGAATTTGCAATCTGAAGAAAATTTTAGATCACCAACATGTACTTGTGGTGTTCTTAGATGACAAATATAATTTTGATTAAAGTTTTCTTGAGTTTAAACAGTTATTAATAATAACTGTTTTAATTCAAGAATATGTTGTTCTCTTTCATTTTGAAGAACAGGGAAAAAATAACACATTGTTATTTTAGTGTCTTAAAGGCGATACTCGACTGCAACGTATTAATAAAATATGTTGATCCTCAAGTGATGATATACTTTTAAATGGAGTCAAAGAACACGTTAACCGAAGAAAAAAAGAAGAAGTTTTTTTATGCTCAAAAACATGGCTTTTTCGTTCAATTCAGAACACGGAACAAAATAACTAGTCGTTATTTTTGTGACTGAGAGTCACAACTCGACCCCCAAAGGGATAATTTTGTTTAAAATGTTGACAAGAAGTTGGAAGAGCAAACTTTCGAAACGTGTTTTTTTCAAAATGTCTAAAAACTAGATTATTACATCACTGAATTCGCCTCCATATTTTCCATCAAACTAAACTATTTTATTTACCCAAAACACTTTTTGTTTCATTGAAATTAACTTGCAAAGTTTGAAATTTGTATAGGAGTCAATGGGAAGAAGTTATTTGCGTTTCCCTATGAATTACTTTAATGTGGTAACACACGTTTTGAAAGTTTGCTCCACAATTTATAACAAACCGGGATGTTAAAATTAGGACTAAGTACTTTTTCAAAAATTTTAATCTTAGAGGTTGTTTTTACTTTAACGGGATACGTACTTTTAACTCTTAGATAATAATAATGGATAAATATACTAAATATATTTGGATAATAATACTAAACACTGCCTTTAACTTTATAGGAATTTGAACAATACAACTACAATGAATAATACAACTTAAATTAATGCAAATAACAAATATGTTATTTTGGTGTAAAGTAATATAAAATGGCGTCTGAAAGCTATTTCATTGAAGCAAAACTGGTTCATTATGCATCTTCTTAGAGCATTCGGTTAGAAGTTTTGCTGTTATAGTTGGCACGGAATCGAATCTTGGCGCGAGCTTAATATTATACTGCCATTAGGATTACGTAACTATGCTAAGTTTCCAGTCAACATGACATTTGAAAAATTGGTTTCAATCGAGTATCAAGATTTATGATTATAACAATGTCAGACAGGGCGAGTAAAATAACAGCGTATAATTATCAATACTTATATATGAGAATGGAGTGTCTGTCTGTGGAATCGAACAAAACCCTCATTTTGAGTTTTCTTCACGAATTAGGATACACTGATTCAGAAAATCACATTAAATATTTTTTTTGTCTGTCTGTTAGTCCGGATTTAACTCAAAAACTACTGCACGGATTTTTATGAAACTTGCGCCATTAAATTTTTTTTTTCTCAGTTTAAAATCTGCACTTTGTTTCATGCGGATATCTGAAACCGTTCAAAAGTTATAGAACTTTTTACATTTTCTTATACATTATTCCTATAGGAAATTTACATTTAGATCTTCCCTCATAACATTGTTAAAAATCACCTTGGCGACCAAAAATATTTTCCTGCAATACTGGGATAAACGATGTTTTTTGATTGGCTAATGAGTAAATATCGCCAAACGTTGCCAAATGAATTAAAACATATCGCCAAATGAATAGGACTGTTGCCAAATGAATAAAATCGTTGCTAAATTAGTCAAGGTATCTCGAAAACTACTCAAAGTAATTGAATAAATCCAGATTTTATTAAAGTTTATTTTTCACAGTGCACAGAGAGTGATATGCGACTGGCTAACAATTAAAACAATCGCGCAGGTGTAACTTCACAAATTAACCACGAGCAACGCCCAGCCATATTGCTAGTGTTAAATAAAATCGTGAAAGCCAATGAAATAAAATTAAAACAAGTTCAATAAAACAAAAAAAAAGCCGTGGCCCCACCTGAGCGTTTTGCTGGCCGTTCCATTCGGCCTGAAGGTGAGCGTTCCGGTAGTTTCGGGCGAGTGCTGCTGCAGATACTGGTTGAGATCTCCGTTCTCCATGTACTCGACGATCATGCAGAGGGGGCCCTCGCCCTGCGTGCACACCCCGAGCACGTACACGATGTTGGGGTCCCGCAGCTGAGAGAGCACGCGCACCTCCTTGAAGAAATCGGCTCGGGTGGCGGGGCTGGCCCCGGGCCGCACGCTCTTCACCGCCACCAGGGTGGTGGAGGGGCCGTGGCACGGGACGTCCACCAGGGCGGGGATGCCCTCGGCACGGCACAGATGCACCTGGAATCGGTGCATGTTGAGTGAGCGGATGGCATTGGCGAATTGCGAGTCTAAGATATAGTTGGCGGGTCACAAAGCTCGTATTAGGCATATCTGTGGCTTGGAACAAGAAGATCTAATGTTAATCCGATTCAACATAAGTCCTTCTTGTTCCAAGTCACAGATACTAAAAAATTTAAAAATGCCACCCTAAAATTCTTTAAGATGGTAGGTATTTACCAACTTGGACGCCGCCATTCCCATTGTATCGTCATAGTAGCAGTACAGGAAAATGACATGAGATTTCTTGTTGTTTATCAAATCCTTGCTCGTCATCTGACCATACTCAAAAATACGAGGCAGTGTTCCCGGTCCTTCCTTCGAGATAGACCTCGAATAGTCTCCAATTGTCCATTGTGCAGCTCTAGTGCGACTTTAATTCATCTTGTTACAAGCTTTAAGATTGTAGTGATTTACCAACTTGGACTCCGCCATTCTGATCGTATTGTCATTGTTGCAGTACAGGAACGTAACGGGAGATTTGTTGTTTAACAAATCCTTGTTCGTCATTTGACCAAGTTCAAAAATACGAGGCAGAGTTCCCGGGTCCTTCCTTCGAGATAGATCCCGAACCGTCCAATAACTTACTGTGCAGCTGTAGTGCGACGTTAATTAACCACCAAATCCTTGTAGAAACTCTAAAATAAATTAATACAAGCTCTGTGTGGTGGATGGTTGAATTACCGTCTTACTTGAGCTGCACATTGGTCTATTTTCGACGGTTCGAGGTATATCTTGAAGAAAAGACCCGGGAATACCGTATCTTATTTTTGAACTATGTTCAGATGATGAGATCATCACACGAGCTGACACCTGACGCAACCTGAATCGGCGTCAGTACATTGTACCACGATTTGATTTAATGTGCACTAGTTTCTCTATATGCCGTGGAAATTGTAGATATTTTAGACAATTTTTGTATTTTAGTAGCGAATATGGCAACCCTACTATCACGAGATAGTTACAGCTTAACTTGTCAATCCTGGTCGATATTCGAACTCTTGATCCTTTGATTGCTAGCAGGATACTATATCACCGGACGCATACAATGTTTGGTAAATTGAGAAATTGCATTATTATTAACTGAGTTGTTGGGGGATGGATAAAGTTAGTGAAAACGTGAAATTGTGGATATGGGGACAGCCTGCAGACAAACACACAATTTCCTTATTTTTAAGGCTAGTAATTATTCGGGTCATAACCGGTGGGCTACAAGTTCGAATATCGTCTTGGAAATTGTGTAGTTAGCTTTTGATCGGAGAGTTTCCAGTTTCGTTTCCTATCGCCCCCCAAAAATACCCGGCATGTATAAGGGAATGTAATGTTCCCAGAGCTATCCCGAACCGTCGCCAATAGCAAATAGTTCATTGGGTAGCTGTAGTGCGACGTTAATTCAACCAAACAATCCTTATTTCTAACCTGCTGGATGATTTTTGCCGTGGTGGAAAAGAAGGGGGTGAAAGTATAACCGAAATTATAAGGGCTTTTGGATCATAAAATTCTTACTTCGGGGAAAACGTTGAGCAAAAAAGGGAATAGTTTTTGTATCATTTCCCTACTTTGAAATTGCTTCAACTGGACGAGCATACTTAGCAGAAGACAAATTGTTCACGGGTGAAGGAAAAGTATTCTGAGCGCGAGTAGCCTTCACGAATACGTGCTTTGGATTTTCGCTGTTAATGAATTGGTTTTGTTAGTTTGGTTTTGGTAATTAACGTCGCACTAGAGCTGCACAGTGGAATATTGGCGACGGTTCGGGATCAATCTCGAAGGAAAGACCCGGGAACACATACACATTCACACACACATTCATTCATACATGCACCTCGTTATTTTAGAACCATTGTCAGATGACGATCGCTGTTAATGGAAGCGGGGTGTTATTGATAGATGGAAAAACAACATAGCTACTGAACTGGGTAGATGAATAATCGTAGTTAAGTAGAACTATGGAGGGAAGAAGCGGGATTAGTATAGCATAGTTAATAGAGGAACATTGTTGAATTAGACATCGTTGATATTCGAGTGGTGTTTGTCGGTAAAGCCAGGGTCACACTCATGTCCAGTCTGGTTCAATATATTTGCGTTCAATGTTAGCGGCATAGGTTGGTTACACTTTGGACAAATGTTCCTTGGCTCCCTTTGATTTTGGGTTGGGATGGATGGTCCTGGTCTATCTCTTCAACCAGGCGTCCTTTCCTCCCAGCATGCAACATATGATGGCCAATACCAATGGTTGAGTGGACACACGACTCATTCATGACCAACCTTAGAACGTATTGGGCCATGCTGGACACGTATAGCCCTGGCTTTAGAGTGGAATTGCATTGTTGTCTAACCAATCACCTACTCTATTATAAAGCGTTGAGGCGCGATTTTTACTACAATTTTGTATATGAGAAAGAGGAATAAACTTATCAGGTCACCCTAATATGTATTGTATATACATAGAACATAATTCTCACCTCTCCGAACTGACCCTCCCCCAGCTTCTCCAGGTACTGCAGTTTGTGTCTCGGCACCTCTGGCACAGGCGGCGGCAGTTGCTCTTCGTCCACATTCGGGGCATCGTACACGGTGTTGCCACTCACTCCTTGAATGTTGGGCAGTTCCAGAACAGCGGTGGCCGCGTAGTGGCGTTCAGGGCCGGCAGCGCGGGAAAACGCAGTTTTGGTCGATGCCGTCGTAGAGGGTGGCAGCGGTTTTTTCACGTCCGGAATGGCATATTCGCGAGAGATGGCAGAACCTGCGAATGAAGACAATATTTAAAAAATTAGGCTGGCTGCCAAGTGGTATAAGTCTATATAAAAAAAGGAATTTTCGAGATAACAGTTTAAAGTTCACAACTCTCATGTTACAATGTTTAGCGGAATGACATTCAATTCTTATTGGGCAACTTATTGAACCACGTCACTTGTCAAAAATGATAGATCTAGCTGCCTAATAATGAAATATGTCGTTAGTTCACTTTCGGATTTTTGGGACTCACTTAGCTGACAGCTCGTTCAAATGTACGAACGACATTTAAGCAAATAGTGAGTACAACTATTAAATAAGTTTGAAGGATGGTTGTATAAAATGTAGTGTAATAATTTATTTTGCTTAATATGAATGGTATTTATGTTCTTGTAAAATACATGAAAAGTAATTAGACATTCAATAATCTGTGTTTGTACTTTTTTTTAATTAAAATAAATATTTCATTCAAAAACTGTCAATAAAAATCAGTTGTTCAGCCGACGATACGTAACCAATTTAAAATATCTTTATCTTAGTGGCATTTTAATAAAACATTGTAATATTTACTCATAAGATTTTTTTTTTTTTTTTTAAAAAAGGGAATTTATTTTCAAATATTTGTTCAAATTGTGGAAGTGATGATTTGTTACAAAAACTTAAAATAATAAACAATCAGTAATCTAAACTAATTTGTGGATTTTCCCGAAATGTTGAGAACTCTCTAAAGATGAAATTTATATATTTAAAGTTAAGTGCAATAATAATGATTTTCTGGTAGTACTAAATCTTAAATGGTAATGAGGCAGTTTTAAGTAGTTAGAAAACGTGTTTAAAAAAATCTTACCATTACAATAAGCGCCAGTGTAGTTCGCCTTGATTTCCTGTGGTTCTTGATACAAGAGTTTGTCGGGATCATCAGCAGCAACTTGTCCGTAAACAGAACCATTGGAAAGATGACTAGGACACGAACTAAAGGTCAAACCCAGGTCCTAAAATGAGGAATCAAAAATGGCATATTTATTTTAAAATTAAGCAATTATTTTTAATCCTTATAAAATTTTTACAAGCACTTGATGCTAGTTTTTATATAACTTATGGTATTTCGAAAAGACTAAACACGATTTTTCGTTAGCAGAATTAAAGTGTCACTTTATACAGGATATCCCGTCAAGACAGCATAAACTCTGAAAGCGAAAATCCTCATTCGGAATTCGTGAAAATGACCAAAGAACAAAGCCTCAAACCATTCATAGTTTTTGGAAAAAAATGGAAACGAAAACGTGTATCTTCACATTCTGCATACACAGAACATAACGTACATGTGCCAATTGGATAAGAATTATAATCGGAAATAAATGAAAATGGTCCCCCAAGTTTGGTTGCAAAAGAGGAAACTTAACCAGTTCCTGACGTAAGGTGTATGTCTGTTATACAAACGCCTGTCATATGTTTACTAAATATCTAATAAAGCTTTTTTGCACGTGCACATAATGTGACATCACGTTTCGGAAACGTTTCGTTCGCACAAATTGTAATTAATTTGCAAAGATTGAAATCTGCATAAGAGTCAATGCATTAGTGAAAAATTATTTGCTGTTTTCTACGAATCATCTTAATGTGACAAAACGCGTTTTTAATGTTTGCTCCTCAACCATGGTTCGAAAGAGTAAATGTACTTTGGACAATTTTTATGTGCTCCAAGCAACAATTCACTCTCAGCAGAGTTTATATCTTAACCAGACATTATATACAACACAATAAAGTAAACAAAATTTAGTAACAAACTAAAATTCCTCAGACAAAGAAAATAATCAGGCCGGTCTATTTAGTAGATATTCCTGATTTAAATCCTTTATAATTTAGGCTAGCGGTTCCCAATCAGCTATAAGCCACGGACCTCCAGCTAAAACTAAAATGGGACCGGGGACCTATTTTTTCATGTATGCTGATGGAAATCCTCAGCTTTCTGAGCATGACGTTTGAATATCGTTGCAACACAAAAGTGAAAAAAAAAAAATCTGAAATTAATTTTATAATTTTTTAAAAATTTTATACAGCTTTTACAAAGGATGTAGGCCCAAATTTACCCAACTAATACATATAAAAGATAATACTGCAATCAGAAGTTTATTTATATTTAGTCTCTTACTTGTACATTACATCATTTGAACTCATACAAATATTGTGTAATAGTAGTCATTTAAGTTAGTTACTGCACTGATTTTCGAACTGTTTCGCGAAGGATGACTATTCGATGCGTTTTAACAGTTTTTACTTTGTACCTCCGCGTACCCTCTAACATTGATAAGCGGACTTCCGGAACACATTTTGGAAACTACTGATTTATATGGCAAAATACAAATGGAATATTGCTTGGTTTGCTCTCTTGTAGTCCTCCTGACCTAGTCACTGATATTTTTGCGAGTGCGTACCTTCATGTTGATGGTAACCCTGTTCTCCCTGAGTCCGTTGTGCGGCGAGGTGTTCTTCCTCCTCTTGTTACGGGCGATGATCACGAAGATTACCACAACGAGTAGTAAGATGACGGCCGCCAACACTCCAATCACCAGCCCCACATACTGCTGGCCCAGGGCGTCTTCGTTCAGAGCGGTGCTCACTGCAACACACAATCACATTTAATTCACACAACCGTATTCTTCAAATCAAGTGAGGTTTATAGAAATCATTGTATTTATGGAGAACGTATGGTACTTAGAAGTTGGCCTGGACGATGTATAGATATATCGCAAAATTCAGGTAAGAAAATGAAATCTCGATACCGATTTTGTAATTTTTAGGCCGACAATTTTTGCGTAGCATCTTTTCCATATTTCTGCCAGAATCTATCCGAGTTAATCGGGGATATCGACGCCTCAGGCAATGTCTTCGATTAGATTGATTGATTGTGGGCCAATATAATTACAATTTGCTTAAAAATTGATTTATTATCTAAGTATTGTAGATAAAAAAAATTGCATTGTAAATACATCGATATATTGAGTAACATTGATGTTTGGCTGGCAATGCATCGCGATTAATAAATGTTATTGTCTAAACCTACATGAAAAGCTATGGCGCAAAATCAACTATTTTCTTCAAATCAAAATGTTTAGTAATTGTATTTTTGTTCCGATAAAGTTGGTTTTGCACGAATACGGCAAGATATATACTTGGTTTTGCGCTGGAATCATTAGTGGAAAAAGTTGGTTTAGCTCCAACCTCTTCTTTTTAAACTTTTTTTTAATGGATATGGATTGCTTTCGATGACTCTGTTCGGTGTTTCGGATGCCTCTCAACATAAAGATAGATATCCAAATAATATCTCGATTAAAAAAAAATTGGATAATGTCTGTTTTGCGCCGGATCTCTTCACGTAGAAGGTCATAAATACTTTATTTTTAAATGTAGGAACAATAGTTTTCAATATCTTTTAGAGTGCGTAGTGTATTTAAAAATTACTTTGCCTTTTTTATGTATAATTATATATTTTTTTAAAGCATTTAAAATAAATTTTCTTACTTAATTAAAAAAAATATTGTAAATGATTCCGAATAAGACTAATTTTAAAATATCCAGATTAAATTTATTGCCATTTATTATCTTTAATGAATTTCAATAAAAGACCAGCAAATCGAATTAACTTTTCAGTATTCACTTTGTTTTTACCGAAATTTATGTATTATGATGCTAATAGAACTATTTACGATTAATTATTAGTTTTCTTTTCAGCATCTTAATTTATCGTTGCCATGACTTATTTAAAATTTTATCACAAAATTTGAAAGGAATTTTACTATATTTGAATCAGTTGGAATATAAAAATGATAAAAGGGAAAAACAATAACTCGATGCTTACCGATAGGTGGAGCTGCAGGCGGTTCTTCTTCAGTAAAATTGCCAACTGCTGGAACTAGATGAAAAAGAAAATCTCATTTAATCACATTTTAATAGATAAAATATTACTATAATAATAAAAAGATACATTTGTAACATAAAGGAAATTAGAAGGTTATTAAATTTAAAAGGAATAGTTTCTGTTCTTATTGTTTGAAGAAATTTGTGAACTAATTTCAAAGAAATCTTAACTTATGTAAAACAATGTTTAATCCTTTAAAATATTTAATTCTTTTTATTAAAATAATTATACTTTAAAAGATAAAGATTTATTTATAAGATCAAAAATTAATAATGGACTTTCTGCACGACCTGGAGTCTAGATTAAAAATAAGTTTATGTAAATAAAATGTGATTGGTGAATATCAAACCCTGTGGTCACCACCAACCAACAACATTTTCACATGACGTCAATTATATCTAAATATGACGCAATGTGTAATCTCAATACCAGGTAGTGAATAAGGTACAAAAATGGAAAAAGGGGTATTTTCTCAGAAAAAGTTTTGGTGCTGCCATCTATATCTCAATGATTGAACTATGATGGTACCACACTTATTGCTGTTCGTTAGGCTATTCTTTAAAAATAATGGATTCAGTAAATAAATATAAATATTTTTTTAATAAAGGATTATTATGCCAACCTAATTATTTCAAATCAAAGCTAGCTATTCAATTACAATTTCCATGTCTTCTATTTTTATCACCCTATTATCTGATGATCTTAATACTAATTTTCGTAAAAAAGTTTTAAAAATCAATTAAAAATTCACGAGTTTTTTATACAATTCCTTAGGATTTTTTTAAATGCAAAATTGCGTTTATTTTACATTAATTAACTTATAATAAACATAACAAAAAGTTGCGGAGGGAACAAATTACGGACAAATTCCGTGGGATCATCCATAAGGTTAATTTTGATATCCGATTTCCGAAAAGCCGGTGAAAAATAGAATAGTTGAGAAAAATTTTCCCACTTAAGAGTGTAGAAAAATGAAAGAATTATCTTCTATATGTACACAGAGTATTAACGGTTAAAACAAATGAAGAGTATGCAGTACGTACCAGAGTCGAAGCTGACTTCGGACAGGAGCATCCAGCGTGCAGCGAAGTGCAGCTCCACCTTAAGCACCCTCCCGACTCCGTGATGCAGGAAGATGGTGACGTTGCGGGAGTGCTCAAAGAAGAGGTCGGGCATGTACGAGAACTGCACCGCCTGGTGGCTGTGGAAGTACTTGCCTCCCACGCTGAACCAGATCTTGGCAGAGGAGAACACCTGTTGGGAGAATTTTGGTTTATAAATATTTCATATATCATTAATCTTTAGCCAGCTTTCACACGAGTACATTCACACCGATGAACTGTTTATTTGAACTGTTCAATCATCGTGTTCAGACAGTTGATTGTAAGATTTTATGAAGAGATCAATGGGAGGTGGTTGTTAAATTGGGTCTCTAGCAGATCATGATCTCTCGTGTGAAAATGCTTATTTTTATATAACATACTCAATGTCTAATAATGTTTCATTTTATTGTATCTTTACAGTATTACACTGCCTGATGACTTGTAGATATTATTTAATTATTCTAAATTAAAATCAAGGGCTTTTTGCGAAAAAATGTCCTTCTTTAACCCTTTTAAATGCAACAATTAAAATTTATTAAGCTTAAAATGACATTTTCTAACACAAAAAGGTTTTTATTTAAGTAAAGAATATGTAGTTGCTTATTTTTAAATATAGATAACAATTAACAAAATAAACCATTGCTTGTTTCACAATAAGTAAAACTGACATCTAATTGTTATTTAAGTCACCCTTAATACGTTATACATAGCAGGCATATTTAACATGTTTACCCTTCGAGCATGGATCCTTCATAGTAGGGAAAACATAATGTTATAATCTCGCTAACATTAAAGTGAGCCCAACATGTATTGCCTCAGACACGTGGTTAATTACGTCATTCCATTAATAAATTTTCACTGTTACACATTTCCCAATTCATCAGCCAATCGCAAGTATTTTTTAATTCATAATTTTGAAAAGAAGTCACGTGTCTGAGGCCATTCGGTCTGAGATGTCTTTCACGATTATTACATCATATTCGCTCTACTACAATCCATTCATGCTCGAAGGTCAAAATTCATCAATGCCATGCTTTTCAAATATTTTTTTAAATTAACAAAAGTAGCTATCATGCTTCAAAAATACTTAGATCAATAAATTCCATATTTTCCCACTAAGACAGAAGATGCGAGTTTACACAGATGTTGTAACCTCTGGAACGGGTGTACAGGTATTGTAATCTTACCTGCACGTCCCTGGTGTGCATGTTGTTGCAGTAGAAGTAGAGGGCGGAGAAGTTCCGGACCGTGTCGAAGGTGAAGAGGATTTCGATGGGGCGGCCCGCTCCCGCAACAATGTCGTTGGAAAGGGTACTCATGCCCCCGCTGTCGTTCTTCCACCCTACCCACTCGTAACCTGGAAGAATAGAAATGGTATATTAGGTTGGTTGGTAGAATGAATGTCGCACTTGTGGTGATCACTTCAAATACCCGATACTCTCTCTCCGGCTCGAGCAATTGCATTAGTTCGTCGGTTAAATTATATACAACGCTCCAGTACAGTATGTACAACGCCCCATGTTCTATTCCTGTCGTCTGCCAAACACACAGTGCTAAATTGATGACACGGTCTTACACAGCTACTTACAGTGCCTGTAGACATATTCTATTACCACAATTTTCGCATCAATGAACAGGCTTCTTTTCACTCATATGACACGCTTCCTCTATCATTCCTCAGACTCACTGAGACGGGGGTATCTGGGGATCACTTCAAGTATTCGATACTTTAACTCAATCTCGAGCAATTGCTTTAGATAGGCTGTTAAGTATCGGCGTAGCATGCAGCACAACGTCCCAGGTTCGATCGATTCTGGGTGTTTGCCAAATGCACAGCCCTACATTTTATAGTTGCAATATAGGTAATTGGCGACGGTTCAGGATCTATCCTGAAGGAAAGATTCGGGAACACTGCCTCGTAATTTTTAACCAATTTTCACATGACGAGGACAGCACTTAAGACGCGACCTCAATATGCACGAAGACATTGGAACACGTGCACCAGACCCTTCTACACGAATCCACACCACATAAAATTATTAAAACACAAATTTACTTTAACTTATCAACTAAAATTATTTTGTAGTGATATTTATCCGAAGTACTGAATATTTATCAAGTTCATCCACTCCCCAAAAGCAAGAGACTCTTTTTCATCCTCAATTGAGTTTGTATTTCATATTCTTAACACCAGGTGCCACTAGTGCTACGTGGTAGTTCTCATTGCATTTAATAATTTTAAATGAAGAAAAGAACATTGTTAATTTAACAAACATAATCATGTTCTATTATAATATGTTTCGATAAGACAATATAAATAGTGGCAATTGTTAGTGTGTAAAATTAAGTATCAATTAAATATTTGAGAACAGATTTAAAAGGAAAATATTCTAATTGGACTTCCGTGCAATCATTTTCTTTTTAATCTCACCTAATCTTAAAATTCTTTAATACGCGTGATAAAAAATTAAAAATATATGTCTTAATTTAAATGAGAAAATTCGCAATATATGTCATGTATAAGATATATTAAATACTCTCATTTAAAATATTTTTTATTTTTCAAATTGTTGGGCGATGATCATTGTTTTGTTGTTTTAACTACACATATATAATATTGCTATACTTTAATTACTTGGTTTGTTGCTATTAAAGCTAAGTGGCTTGTATAAGTATAAGCGTATTCTTTATCTTTATGTTCATATTACATTCTCATAAATAACCCTTTTATTTCTAAGAATTCCGAAATCGTCAAGCTACTTCAGGCCTGCAGCTAGACATTATATTCAGAGGGGGAACAACCATTACTTAAGGTAGCGCAAGAGGAGGGGGGGGGGGGGGGGGGTAATAAAAATTTAGAAGTTTAATTATACGTACTTTTTTTAAACCTTGCACCATTAAAATATATACTATTGTTTTTATTCTGATTAAATATCTATATTTTCTTGTATTATAAACATGCACCTACAAACGTACGCGATTTGTCTTTATGTACAAATTTTAAGCATTTTGTACGCTTACATGATTCATTTATAAAATTGCAATGAAATTCGAAAGGATTTTTTATTTTACAAAAATCATCAAAGGAACTTCGAAAACTCTGAAAACAACAGAATCCTTAATAAAAAATATAATGAGTGAATGAATTTTTTGCTTAGTGACAAACGGAGTAATTGTGTTTTAAGGCAAAATGGAATTATCTTTTAAAATCCCAGATAAACACACTGTAACAGAATGTACACTTTTTAACAGTATTGTTTACTCTTCTTCTCGTAGGGAAGGGGTTCTCACCTTTTCCGAATCCCTGCGCGTCCACCTTGAAGTTGTCGTCCCCCTTCTGTCCGTCGGTCAGCTGTCCGAGGCCCCCGTGCAGGTGGCTGTCGTCCTTCACGCCGTCGTAGCTCTTGTCGCTCAGGTTGATGTCCACGCCGCGACGCTCGCCCTGGGGCATGGAGTAAGACACGAGGCCGTCTACAGAGAACACAAGAACATGAACATACTTTGTTATATTCAAGGATCGAATAAAAAAAAACGACATTTCAGCAGAATAAAGAAAAGAGATTGGTCTTCAGCAATAACTTCACCAACAGAAATAAGAAACAGGCTGTTCCGTCTGACCATCCACGTTTGTTTCGCATGTGCTTTGTTTTACTTCAAGATGTTGAATGCATCGGTACCTAATTATTTATCGAATGAAACCAGATTTAAGTCTTTCATTTCACAAACCAGCTTAGTACTTTTTCAAATTTTCGAGAAACAAAGTAACATATTCTATCTTCGATATTAATATAGATTTTGGCTTATAAAAAAATTATAGTTAACATATTCTCAAAGTAGATGTTGTCTTATAATTAAGTTAAAATATTTATTCCTGACTTTTAAAAAAATTAAATTTTTGCAATTAGTTGGTTTTTGCAATAAAATACGTGTTTACTGTAAAACGAACATTCTTAAAGTTTATTTGGCAGTTGACAAGATTGTGCACAAAAATATGCGTTTTCCATATAAGAATCAGATATCTTAAAAAAATCAATTTTTTTTTATTTCAGAACCCGTCAACAGAAGATTTAATTTTACATTCATGGCTCAATGTGCTATCTAAAACCGATTGTCTGATTTCTATATTAAACGCAATATTCACTTGAAAAATAATCCCGAAAACGGAATGAACCGATTGTGGACAAAAGATATCAATGGTGGGAATCTTATATGGTGTTTACCATATAAAAGTCCCATTTCATAAAAAAATCAAATAAAAAAATACATGTTGACCGACTTCTGACATAAACGATTCATTTATGTCTATTGAGCAATTTGTTATAGGGTCGGAATATATTTCTCTAAAACGCAACATGGTGTTTCGATGCAATATCGCATGTGCATGATTCTAAGACATCTCACGTCAAAAGTAGTTTAGAGAGCCAAAGATTAAAAGTTACTATTTACCTGTGTTGTTTCTGAACACAATATCTTAAAAATTCATGATTCTACGAAAACTAATTTTTTAAATCGAGTTTACTAGTGTTCATAGGATACAATAGCAAAAATGACTTTAATATAACCGAATAATCATAAAGACTAAGAGGACTGTTTGAAAAAGATTGTTTCATTTAAAGTTTAAAATATATGAAAAGTAAAGATTTTAAGTGGCCATTTTCAAGCTACCCTTCTCAAATTTAAGGTAGATTACCCTTACATTTAAAAGATCATATATATAAAATACAATCGAGTGCTAAATTGTAGCCAAACGATTGCAGCAGTTTTATAGAAAATCAATTACAATTGAAATGGAAGGCTTTTACTCAAAGTCGAGTAAAACAGTTCTTGCTTTTGTGGATTTTGATAAAAGACTAACACATTATTATGTAATTACAAACTAGATTTAATCAAGCAGAAAATTATCGAAATTCTAAATAAAACGACATCCTCCTATCCAACTTATATATTTTTCGAGAATAGGAACAGAACCTTTTCTATCCCAGTATCACATTTTCCCTAACCACGGTCTTACCCATAACAATATTGGTAAGCCATGTATCTGCTGTTCGTTTACCCACGATACAATAATTTCTCGCCGTGTCTCGTTTAACCCATCTCCAGAAGCGAGACCCACTCACAGCGTTACGTGACCAAGTGGTCGAATAACAGCGTTGGTGAGAGCAATGGTCGAGAAATGTGTGATTGGGGTAATTAGTTTCGGGGAAGGGATGGATAACGGCGGACAGGGTCGAATTGGGAAGTGGCGGGTTAAGTGCAACTATGTTAAGTAACTTATATTGTTAGTTTTAACCCTTTGGACACAATGGTCACTCTCCGTCACCGAAATACCGACCTGTTCTTTTGTTTACTGTTCTTAAAATTGAATGAGAACTGCATGTTCTTAAACATAAAAAACGCTTTTCTTTCGCTAGTTCTTTATTTACCACCTTTATTTCACCATTTAAAAGTATGACATTAACCGTTTGTACTCGAGTGCCGCTTCTCATCGCTTCCCTGATTTAACCCCAGATAACTCGTGTTATATTGCAAATACATGTTTTTCCGCTTAAACTGTTAAGGGAAGCTGTTAAGTAGCCAAAATAATCACATGTTATTTTATTAACATGTTCTTTATTAAATAAATATTTTTATTTAACAAATAAATGAATTTGAAAGGCTTCATTGTCAGCCTATTTGTTCAAAACGCTTTTCTTTCGATACCATGTTCTTTATCTAACACCATTTAACCCTTTGCACTCCGAAGGCGCCTCTCAGGCGCCAACATAACGACCAGTTCTTTTGTTTCCATGTTCTTTAAAATAAACGAGAACAGCAGGATATTGTGTTTAGAACATCAATCTTTTTTGCAACTTGTTTTCTTGCAAATACAAAACAGATTTAGGATTTTTTTTCCCTTTATGAGTATAAAAAAAAATCTGTGGAAAAGAACGTAAAGAGGAATAACTGTTCTATAGAAAGAACACAAATCGCAAAGTGTAAGGGTTAAAAGTATGACCTCACTTGGGTATCAACATATTTTATTAACCCTTTGTACGAGTGCCATCTTGAACTGTTTCCCTGACTAATTTGAAATAACTCGTGTTATTATATCATGCAAATACATGTTATCCCGAGCTAAATTTTAAGAGAAGCTGTTAAGTAGACAAAATAACGACTTGTTCTTTTGTTCCATGTTCTTCAAATTGAACAAGAACTGCATGTTCTTAAACATAAAAAAAGCCTTTCTTTCGCTAGCATGTTATTTATCTAACATCTTTTAAAAGTATGACCTCACTTCGGTATCAACATATTTTATTAACCCTTTGTACTTGACTGCCCCCCCTGAACCGTTTCCCTGATTAACACGAGATAACTCGTGTTGCTATATATTGCAAATACATGTTATCCCGAGTTAATTTTTAACCCTTTGCACTCTCGCTGTCGCCTCTCAGGCGCCAACATAACGACCAGTTCTTTGGTTCCCTGTTCTTTAAAATTAACGAGAACAACATGACCTTGCGTTTAAAAAAAACGTGATCTTTTTTCAACTTGTTGTCTTGCAGATCCAAAATAGATTATGCTTTTGTTTTCCACTATGAGCAAAAAAAGAATTATAGGGAAAAGGACATAAAGAGGAATAACTGTTCCGTAAAAAGAACGCAAAACGCAAAGTTTTCTTGGAGTGCAAAAGATTAAGGGAAGCTGTTATAAGTAGCCAAAATAACGACATGTTCTTTTGTTCCATGTTCTTCAAATTGAACAAGAATTGCATGTTCTTAAACATAAAAAACGCTTTTATTTCGCTAGCATGTTCTTTATCTAGCAACTTTTAAAAGTATGACTTAACTTGGGTATCAACATATTTTATTAACCCTTTGTACGAGTGCAACCTTTAACCGTTTCCCTGACTAACTTGAAATCACTCGTGTTATTATATATTACAAATACATGTTATCCCGAGTTAATTTTTAAGGGAAGCTGTTATAAGTAGCCAAAATAACGACCTGTTCTTTTGTTCCCTGTTCTTCAAATTGAACAAGAATTGCATGTTCTTAAACATAAAAAACGCTTTAATTTCGCTAGCATGTTCTTTATCTAGCATCTTTTAAGGGGGACCCGAGCCCCAAAATCCGAAAAAAATGCTAAATTTTTTTTTCTTCATAAAACGATGCTAAACATACTTAAGAAGGTGTGTACAAAATTTCAAAACTGTAAAAAAAACAGAACATGTGTTTTTTTAGATGTTTATATACCATTTATCATCTTTCTACATACTTTTCGTCTGCAACAATCGTCATTTTCTCAAAATATTTTATTTCAATTTTGGTCACGTTTAAAATGCTAAGGCTTTGTTAATAATTAACTTAAAACTAAGCTGTTAATAGTTTTTGAAGCTCTAATATTTGCTTTATAAACGTATGTATAGTTTTTTTAAGTTAAGTTATAAATTATTTTTTTACAAATTATTAAACATAAAATATTTAATATTTTTGGGGTTTCGAACTTAAAATAAGTTTTTGAAGACAATTAAAACACAAATCTGCAAAAGTCTATACATACGTTTATAGTATGTACTTTGACGTTATTTAATCAATTAAAAAAATTTAAAAATATTAAAAATTTAAAGAGGAGTAGTGTTTTTAAAAAAAGTCTTTTTAAGCTTAAAAAATGCAAAAAATAACAAAAATAAATTTTTTAAATATATTTTTGTTTTTGATTATTGTTTAGAAAAAGATGTTCTAATAATATTAAAAAAAATGGTATGTCTGAATTCATTAATAAACAAATTAGGATTTGGGGCTCGGGTCTCCCTTAAAAGTATGACTTTACTTGTGTATCAACATATTTTATTAACCCTTTGTACTCGAGTGCCGCCTTGAACCGTTTTCCTGATTAACCCGAGATAACTCGTGTTACTATATATTGCAAATACATGTTATCCCGCTTAAACTGTTAAGGGAAGCTGTTAAGTAGCCAAAATAACTACATGTTATTTTATTAACGACATGTTATTTATTAAATAAATATTTTTATTTAACAAATAGATAAATTTGAATTGTGACACGCGCCTATTTGTTCAAAACAACTTATAAATTTTATTTTCTGCTCTTTGAATTTTTTGCGCACCTAAATCATATTCAGTCCACCTACTTTGAAAGGTAAATTTCGACCCCTGCCTTACAATGTCGCCGCAGTGGAGTGAAAAGGATCAAGTGTGAATCGGCTGGTATTTGCTCAGCAGTGTACTAAACTTCTGGCGTTTGTTCACAACATGTTCAAGTTAATGGATGTCCTTTTATCAGGGAACGCATAATTAACGTGACACCATAGCTCCCACCAGAAACGAACACAAATCGACATCCATGCCTTATCCGGGATTTGAACCAATACCCGTAGAGTTATAGTAATACCCAACAAAAAAAATTCACATAAAACCTTCAACAAAACTTTTATGAACCTGCATGTCATTCGAAGTAACCTTGTACACGTTGCATGTTTTTTGAAGTTTTTAAATTGCCTGCATAAAACAATCCAAAATACCTTTACAAAACCTTCATTGTTACAACTTTTATGACGGTTTTTATGCCGTTTTTGCAGGGATGCACTGCTATGCAATAGGTTTACAATATAAACAATGCAAGTAATTTAAAAATGAAAAATAAAGTATAAATTTATGGATTCATGGGATTGATTATAATAAAATAAAGAGATTAAGCTTTCCCCAAGACAAGAAGAAACCAAATAATTGAAATAGATTTCTTCACTGATGGCCGGCGCGTGTCACTTCGTCTCAGGCACAAATAAATCATACTTAGTGGAATTACTTCTCATCGCCAAGGAGTAATCGCTTCAAGGTAATGCATTTTTGATTTTCATTTTGATAACTTTTTTTTTTAGTGTTCGCCCAATCAATCATAATTCAAGGGAAATGATCTAATTTGATACGAAGACGAACATTTGAGAGATTTGCGGAAAATCAATAGTAGAATGTTGACATACGGAATTTGGTTTTGTTAATTAACGTCGCACTAGAGCTGCACAGTGGGCTATTGACGACTTTTGGGGGCCTATCTCGAAGGAAAGAGACGGGAACGATGCCTCGTATTTTCGAACCATGATCAGATGACGAGGACAACACCTGAGCTGGCACCCAACGCCTTCAATAGACGTCAGGACTTTGGACTCCGATCAGATTTACCGTGCACCAGTTCCGTATACACGCCCTTAATTTTTTGTGGATGTTCTGGACGACATTCTAGTATTTTGGTAGCGAAGTTGGCAACCCTCCGATCGCAATTTCACTACTTTTTTTTTTACTATTCTTAGTCTAGTCCGTCGCACAGGTTCGAACTGGGACTTACGGAATTTAAGAGTTTTCGCTTAAAATTTTGGATTTTAAGGTTTTCCAAAATTTACCGATATATAAAAGTTTGGTTTGATTAAACAACGTAGCACAATGGGAAATTGGCGGCGATTATTGACCCGGGAACGATGCCTCGTATTTTTTTAACCCTAGTCAGATGACGAGGACAACACCTGAACTTGCACCCACTCCTTCAATAGACGTCAGGACATTGGACAATGGTCATATTTATCGTGCACCAGTCCCGTTTACACGCCAGTATAATTTGTTGGATGTTCTAGACGACTTTCGAGTATTTTTTTTGTAGCGAAACAGGCAACCGTCCGATCGCCAAGACCACTACTTTTTTACTTTTTTCTTCAAGTCCACTGCACGGGCTCGAACTAGCAATCCTCTGATTACTAGCTGAACGCCTTTATCCTCTGCCCCCCCCCCCCCAATATATAAAAGAATTTAAATTTAATTATAGCGATACGTTATTTTAATTAAGTATTTTCACTATATTATTAATACATTAAAAAAATAAACAAAGACTATTGTTTAGTCAACAGTTTTTTTAGCTTCAACATTTCACAGACAATGCGAATAAAAAGAACCCAAGAAGTGTGGCTTTCGACAGAATTAAATAAATCGACCTGACATCAACATCGAAGTATACAGGCATTAACACACAAACACGAAAAAACGTACCGAGAATACATTTTTTTAAAAACAATGACAAGACGATTTGACGTTTCAAACAATGCTCTTGTTGGATATTCCAAGAAAAGAGCTCCAAGTATTAGAACAGAAGTGTAACACATTTCTTTCAAGGAACATTGCGTAGACAATTTCGTCGCAACAAGCAGCCTTCTGACAGGACGTGTCAAAGTGTCACTTCCCGGCAAGACCTTCTTTCAGCTGCTAGGTGACGCCTAACAAACTTTGTCAAGTTCGAGCCGCGTTGCTCCCCCCCTTTCAAGTTGAAAATATTTTTCAGAAATTAATTATTTTAGTTTTTTTTCTTCGAATAAATGTTTCTTTTGTTTCTGGAAAGGGAGGGTAACTTAAACATGTAACATTCATGAAATGACAGACAATTTTTCGCTACGTCTTATGATGACAATAAAGCTGGGTTATATTATGAAAAGGTTTGGATGCTTTCTTTAAACTACATGTTTCTGCCTACCATAGAGGCATGCTAGCAGGATACGTTCAGAGGCGAGTTTTGAAAAAGATGAAATGAAGTTAACTGTGTAGTATCTCCAAAGCATTGAGTCTATGAGGGTTTGGTTTGGTTAATGAACGTCGCACTAGAGCTGCACAGTGGGCTATTGGCGACGGTTCGGGGAAAATCTCGAAGGAAAGACCCGGGAACACAGACACATTCACACACATTCATACATGCACCTCGTTATTTTAGAACCATGGTCAGATGACGAGGAAACACCTGCACTGGCACCCAACGCCTTCAATAGACGTCGGGACTTTGGACCCCGATCAGATTTATCGTGCACCAGTCCCGTATACACGCCAGTATAATTTGTTGGATATTCTGGACGACTTTCTAGTACTTTTGTAGCGAAGCTGGCAACCCTCCGATCGCAAAATCACTACTTTTTTACTTTTCTATGTCAAGTCCATTTCACGGATTCTGAACGCCTTACCAACTGAGCACATGAAATGACAGACAATTTTTCGCTCTGTCTTCTTATGACAATAAAGCTGGGTTATAATTATGAAAAGGCTTGGATGCTTTCTTTAAACTGCATGTATCGGTCTACCATGGCGGTATGATAGCAAGATAAGTTAAGAGGAGAATTTTAAATATGATGAACTGAAGTTAACTGTATAGTATTTCCAAAGCATTGAGTCTATGACTTCGAGCATGAATGGACCGTAGTAGAGCGAATATGACGTCATAATCATAAACCAACATCTCAGACCGAATGGCCTCCGGCACGTGATTTCTTTTCAAAATTATGAATTAAAAAATACTTGCGATTGGCTGATGAATTGCGAAATGTGTAACGGTGAAAATTTATGAATGGAATGACGTAATTAACACGTGTCTGAGGCCATATATGTGGTCTCACTTTGATGTTAGCGAAATTATAACATGTTTTCTCTACTATGAAGGATCCATGCTCGAAGGTCTATGAGGGAATTGAGAAACTCTATAATATCCAAGATGGCGGTCGCGCTAATTTGGTTAGGGACCGTGTATTGATTGCTTTGTTCTATTCTGGAATTAGGTTGATGGTGGAGCCGAAATTTGTGTTTGGTCCCTCGTATTATCGACTACTTGTCAAAAAAGTATAAATTCCGCGGTTGCGATTTTAGATTCACAAATGTGGTTGATTACTTCTGGTATCTTTCCTCCCTGTTGCCTACTTAGATGTTATTGTGCATAAGGTTCGTTGAATGCATAACAAACCTATAATTAATTTATGTTTGTTATACTGGATACAGCTTTCCAACTCCAAGAACACTTTGCGTTTTGCGTTCTTTTTACGGAACAGTTATTCCTCTTTCTGTTCTTTTCTCCCCAATTTTTTTTTTGCTCATAGAGGAAAACAAAAGCATAATCTATTTTGGATTTGCAAAACAACAAGTTGAAAAAAGATGATGTTTTTTTTTAAACGCAAGATCATGTTATCGTTTATTTTAAAAAACAGGGAACCAAAGAACTGGTCGCTCTGCTGTCGCATGAGAGGCGACAGCGGAGTGCAAAGATGTAAGGGTTCTTACGTTCATTGCATGCGTGTTGAAAAGCAGATGACCATTTTTTTTTTGAATATTAACAGTTAGTAGAATATTAGCAGAAATACAGGGTGGCTATGAAATAAGTTTCCCTGTTTAGAGGCATCTGTAGCTAAAGCTAATAAACATTAATTGTACCAAATTTCGTATTAAGAATATTGAAGGCATGGGGAAGGAAAATTTCTTTAAAAAACAACAACAAAAAACAGCATATATACAATACCTATTTTAGCACTGCCCGAGCAAAAAACAGGTATTATTTATGTAAAAAAAAATGCGATAACACACAGATTAATTTAGTAATTAAACTCAAAGGAAATAATCTTTTATACGTCAGAATCAAAATGCACGTTGGATACAATTAATTGTCCACAAGAAAAGTCAGCACATTGATAATTGTCTATGTGGTACTGGAGACCTTAATTACGATGAATAAAAGATTAATTCATTCGAGTTTAAATCCTAAATTAATTTGTGTCTATCGCAACTTTTTTTAATATATATATTTACCCCTTTTTATCACGGAAAGCGTCAAAATTCCCCCAATTGGATATTTTTACGGAAATCTGTTCCCTATGCCTTCAATATTCTTAATATGAAATTTGGTGTCATTCTGTTCATTCATTAGTTTTATGTACAGATACCTCTAAATAAGGAAATTGTGGCCACCTTGTACATTGTACAATATCAGTTCGTAGAGCCAAAGGGAAAAGCAGCGATGGTGAACAATTACCAGCAGACTAGATGCGAGATATTTGATGCTTTATTCGATTCACTCACCGTTCCACAGGCATCCGTAGAGCTCCATTCTCATGCAAATGGTCCTCAGGTGAATGCTGTAGGGCACGAATCGAATCTTCGTGGCGATGATCGGGGGATCGACAATTCGCTTCACGGCGGTGTACGTGTTTGCATTGCCGTTGAAGATCTACAAAGAGCACAAAAGTAATTATAATTAAGAAAAGCATGATTATATCCAAAAAGGTTGCATGAACTTTATTACTTTGTGCATTAGGCATATGTAAATCAAGGTTCCCACTCATTTTTAAAAATAAAAAAAATAAGGAGTTTTTAAGGACTTTCTAAGGACAAAAACAAGTTTTTAAGGACTTTCTAAGGACAAAAACAAGTTTTTAAGGACCCTTTTTTTATCGCGCTGTTTCTGAAGTAAAGAAATAAGGAGTTTTTAAGGACTTTCTAAGGACAAAAACAAGTTTTTAAGGACCCGTTTTTTATCGCGCTGCTTCTAAAGTAAGAAAAATTAAACAAATTATGAAAACAATCAACTTTTATATTAACTTAAAAATGACTTTTTAAATGCAATTCTATGTTTAAAATGTGTCTTAACAGAACCTCATTCTTTGACTTAAAGTTATTACTTTTTTAATTATTTCATCATCTTGTTTGCTTTCTTCACCAATTGTTAAATATGCATTTCCACAGAATAATAAATGCAATGCACTAACTTATTATTGAAGCGAGAAAATAAATAGTTTGCAGCATCTCATGTAAAAAAACAGCCACAAGTAATAGATTGACAATGTAAGTGAAATAAACTGAGAGCAAGAAATTTTAAAGGACCACTAAAAAAAATAAATTAATGTTTCTTTGGCAGGAGGAAAAAATAAAGAGTTTTTAAGGACTCTTGGTCAAAATTAAGGACTTTAAAGGGCTCTTAAAAATTCAAATCAAAATAAGGAGTTCTTAAAGACTTTTAAGGACCAGTGGGTCCTTAAAAGTACCTGTAAATGAAGTAAATTGGGTACCTGTAAATGAAGTAAATGGGTTCTGTAAATGAAGTAAATTTAAATTAAATGATTACTGTAATATAAGAAATCCCAATAAGTAACAAAATAAATTCATAGAAAATCTTTCCTATTTAAATTTGTTTTTTTATGGGCTTGTATGGCAAACAAAACAGCTACATTAAAAAAAATCGGCAATCCTAGATCAGGAATATATGCGAGTTTCATATATCTATCAGTAAATTTTACGAAATTATAACATAATTAAAAGCATGCCTCTTTAAAATTTGTAAAACAAATTCAATTTTCGGATTATATTGATTCTCATTTTTAGATTAAAGGTTTTTCTTAAATTTGTAATTAATTTTGAACTTTGAAATATTTTAGTTAGTTATGCAATTTAAATTGAAACAAAATGAAATACGATTTTATGTCTAGAAAAAGTTGTAGAAATTTTATAATAGATAATTTTTTTTTTACTATAATAGGAATATTCTCATTTATTCTTCCTTACTATACTACTGTTTGGTTTTATTCTTTACTAACGACATTTTAGATCCTGATTTTATTTATTGACCGAGGTCCCTGCTTTTACTCGACCTTTCAGCACTTCGTATGTTTGTAAATTTGTTTGCTTACGCTTTTACGGCCAAACCCGTTGTTCGATTTTCTTCAAATTGAGAATGCATGTTGCCTGAAGTCATTAAAATTAACGTATATATATATTTTAACAGGCTTCAACGCCAACCAATACGGCTAAGCGCGCAAAGGAGATATGTTGTCAATTTGACTTAATATCTGTTCTAATTCAGATATTCGAATTTTTTTGTTGCTGTTGTATAAGAAATGTCTCATTTTAAAACCTTTTGTAAAATATATCCGGTTATTCGGCATTTAACTATTACAAATTCTCAATTAACCGGACCGTATTTAATTTTTTTTGATCGCAAGGTATACTGTTCCCAGAACTTCTAGTGCAGCAAATTCTCCAATTGTACTGTATTATAGATCATGCAAAAACAACTAAAAAATCGAATTTGTCTCAAAGAAATGCAATAGTTTTAGAAAAGAAAAATGTCAGTTGATTGAAACGTTGTTGATTTAAAATAAAAAATAAAGTAAAACGCTTTTTAACAAGTGAATGCTTATTGAATCCAATAAACTTGATGAATATTGCACAACAGTTTTTAAAGAAGATCAATAGAATTTAACGAAAGGGTTTCCTATAAAACAGAAAAAACTTGAAGTAAAAAAAAAGGAGTGACAATTTTTTAAAAAGATTAGTATAAGAAATAAAATCGAATTATAACATAATAGTATTTGATCTTGGAAGTCATTATAAAACTAGACAGTATAAAAAAGTTCAACTGACTTTTTTTAAATAGAAAGAACTTATCACGTACAAATATTGATATCGCAAATTAATACAAATAATTTGCAAGACATAAACCGTGCCTCGTAAAAAAATCCAACCCATACTCCCCACTTCAAGTACCCAATATAAAAAAAAGTCTTAAATAAACTTTTTCCAACTGTCTCGTAATCTCAGCAAAATGAAAATAAGGAACAAAGTTTTCCTTTTTTTATTATTCCACCTCCCAAAATTGATTACAGGAGAATCGGGAAAACTTTTTGCGGGAGGGGGCTTAATATAAAGACTAGTCGATCCTTTATGCAAATGCGCAGAGGGTGGGGGGCAGGAATGCATTGATTCCTATCTAATTGGATGTAAATGGTACAACCGTTTCGCTTCCCACAGATGTGGGATCTTCCTGGTATCGAGGGTAGAGCAGCCTTCTGTATGCATGGTCACGTGCGGAGGTGTACACGTTTGCGTAATGTAAAAATAGGGGGAGGGAGGGGGGTATGCGACAAATTGAAATGTAAATGCTTCTTCTTTGAGATGGATTCGGTTCAGAGTTGAAAGGCGGGAATAATGGGATTCGAGGTGAGGTTTTTGTTTTGGAGAGGTTTGAGATGTTTCCAAGTGTGCGGGGCGTGGACGTTTAAAAGAAGAACGTCAAATGGAATAAATATGTTTCATTTAAAAAGTTGTGTATATCGAAGGAAATTTTTGAAGTTGTGAAATTTTTTAATGAAAGGGAGTTTAATTAATTTTTTCATTACAATCTTACATTTTATAAAAAACATTTATTTTGGTAGACATCGATGGTTTTTAAAAGTTCAGCATAATGCTTTAGATTAATTTTTTTTTAAATCCTTTGAACTCCAAGAAATCTTTGCGTGTTCCGTTCTTTCTACGGAACAGTTATTCATCCTATGTTCTCTACAATAGAAATTGTTATGCTTATAGAAAAAAGAAACATAATCTGTTTTGGATCTGTAAAAGAACGAGTTGAAAAAAATATCGATGTTTTTTAAACACAAGATCATGCTTTTCTCGTTTATTTTAAAGAACAGAGAACCAAAAGAACGAGTCGTTATGTTGTCGCCTGAACTGCGCCAACGGAGCGCAAAGGGTTAATGTAGTGTATTTTCTGCATTTAAACATTGAATATTGCCGAGAAAACTGGAGGTAGACGAACGAATATATGCAAAGATATCACTCAGTTGGTTAAATTAAATATGTTCTAATGTGGCTTAGTGTTTGTTTTAATTATTGCATACAAAGGCTAATGCCAATTAAAGAACATCTGGATGTTTTATTAAGAACATTCCAATCCATATTTATTAAAAATACTTTGTAAAAATATAATCATTGTAAATTATTACATTTATAGCATATTGTATAGAGTTCCACAAGTAGTTGAGAGTTTGAAATGAAGTGCGCATGTCTTCCATTCTATTTTAGAGTTTGGTTGGATGGTAGAATTTATAGGATCTCACCAACGCTAAACAACAGGGTTTGGGTGGTGGTTGCAGATCTATCCGCCCCCCCCAAAAAAAATACACGGGAAAAGTGTGTTGTACTTTTAAAACCACGGTCAGAAGATGAAGGTACCACTCGAAATGGCATTCCACCCTCCAAATGTTTACTCTAAGACAATAGTGTAGAAACATTGTTTGAGCTACGAAAGATACAACTGAACCACGACAGATACTACTGAACCACGACTGATACTACTGAACCACGACAGATACAACTGAACCACGACAGATACAACTGAACCACGACCGATACAACTGAACCACGACAGATGCAACTGAGCCACGACATATACAATTTTGTACCTTAGAGCAAGACGAGCCTAAGTCATATTGGGCAACTTTACAGGAGAAGGTTGATTGGTTTGGTTTGGTTAATTAACGTCGCACTAGTTACAGGAGAAGGAAAAAACTAAATCCTACTCTCAACTAAAGCATTGGATTTTTGGGTTTTATAGCTCTCCCTAAATGCTTAAAAAATATGAGTGAATTTTGATGGTATGGTTCGATAGAAAGCAACATTTTAAGACATAATCTGCAATAAAACAAAATCGGAAAATTTTGCTCGTCTTTCCCTGAGGTACAGAGTTGAGCTACGGCAGATACATTTCAGCTACGACATAGACCAACCTTTTCAGTATGTCTCACCAGGAACCAAACTCGAAACGGTTACCACGGCCTATCCTAATACTAAGACACTTTTTACAAAGATAGTCTTAATTCTTTTACCTACATTTTTATACCCACTGTACCATCCCAAGAACTTTAATCTATCTTACCATCATCAAGGACTATCTCTATCTAGTGACACTGGGTGGAGCCACCAACTTGATGCGTTAGGATTTAACATCTTATTTCCCTACCTCTGAGAAAGCTTTGAAGATCAGACTCTTTAGACACTTATCTGGAATGACGTTGATGTCGCTTAGAAAGGACCAGTCGCCAGGCGTCCTTTCTGTTTTTCTTTTGTATTATTCGTAAATAATTTGTAACTTAAATGTAATGTAAATTTACTTAAACTCTAAAAATTTAACTTTAGTTAAATAATTTCAAAACTTAAGTTTTGAGTCTTTCAATTTGTTTTAAACGGAAGTTTTGTTTGAGTATGAAGGTAGTCTTCCAGAGTACACAGTGTTCCAGTCCTGACCAACAGGTATATGTGAAGAGGACGCCACACCACGTGGGAAACAAAATATTTAAAATTTCCCTACAAGAACAAAAATCCCGATCTGTTCTCGAGGAAGTTACACGATCCATCCCACCTTGCAATCACACACCTTCTATCGGTGCGTGACTCTCTCCGCTGATTGCACGGCAGGAGCTCGTTTGCAAGGATAATGGCTCCAGAGAATTACCGATGTTAGGATGTCGACGTGTTCTCGGTTCGCATTGAGGGGGAAAGGGGGGCGAGAGATGATGAATGTCTTCGATTATTCCGAATCGCTGGGAGAGAAGGGGTGGAGGGGATGCTCACATGTTGGGATGTGATAGCAGACGAGATGGTGATGCAGTGTCTCCGGTTGTTTGTTAATTACGCGATTAATAAGGGAGGGTTATTAAGAAAATGAGTTTGGGTGGATAGAAAAAAAGGGGTGTAATGAATATTTTGATTAAGTTTTGCGATATTTATATTTGCTGTTTGGATTGAAGGGTTTGGAGTAATTGTAAAATGATGAATTACTTGATATGGTAAATTTGTCACTTTTAAAGTACAGAGTGATACAAATCAAAGAGAAGGAGTACAGGTAAGAGAAAGTGTACAAGTAAGATTGAATAAAGCACATTAAAAATCATCACAAGATAGATTTTTCGTTAGAACAATTTAGTTTAGTTAATATATATATTTGTCACAATAAATCTAAATTCTGTGAAATTTGTAACCGGTGGAAATTTGTGGGTGGATAGAAAAAAAGGGGTGTAATGAATATTTTGATTAAGTTTTGCGATATTTATATTTGCTGTTTGGATTGAGGGATTTTGAGTAATTGTAAAATGATGAATTACTTGATATGGTAAATTTGTCACTTTGAAAGTACAAAGTGATACAAATTAAAGAGAAATTGTTTATAGAAGGTGTACAGGTAAAATTGCTTAAACAAGTAAGATTGAGTGAAATACATTAAAAGTAACCGCGAGACAGATTTTTCGTTAGGATAACTTGATTTAGTTAAAATTGAAATGTCATAATAAATCGAAATTCTGTGAAATTTGTAAATTGAAAATAGTTTTTAAGGTAGTAAAAATATGATTCTATTTCTTCAAATTTACGTCGGAGACCATACTGTCACACAAATAAAATTGCTGTGTTTTGTAATAAAATTATTGCTCTTATTATTGATTTAGAAAACATTAGGCAGTTTTAACACAGAAAACCGATCTGGCACTCAGTGCCAGATCGGTTTTCTCTGTTAAAACTGCCTGCAGAGTTTTATTTTGCTTCGTATCAAATGAGCATCTTCAAACGGGAGGTATTATTTGCTATTCAAGGAGAAGGTAGTTGTAAAATTTGTGCCTGTTAGGCTTATAATCTCCCCGTACTAAAGGTTGCTTAGAATGTATAGCAACTGAAACAACAAGTTTATAATTAGAAGCGTCTAGCAAGAACAATACTCGGGTACTACACCATCAGTTGAGAATCGGAAGTTTTTCACAAAGAAATAATCATCATTCGTAGTACAAAAGAATAACGAATCATTATGAGATTGAAGATTTTCCGATAAGTTAATTTTTGACATTTTAAATTTTTTTTACATATTTCCCAAAATAAATCTAAATGTTGTGAATTTTGTAAATTTATTATAGTCCTCGTTCTATACTAAGCTCATTAGACATGGTTTGTCTTTTGTAAATATATTTTATTACCTGTATATTCGTGATTTGTCATGCTCATAAAGTATTTTTTTTAAAGACTCAATTTCTAGCTTTTCGAAATGTATTCAACAAATTTTCAGTTAAACTACAATCAATAAGAATATTGTACATGCTAAAAAATAAATCTAGTTTGACCATATATACACAGATCGCATTGCTTAACTCTCATTCCATTGAATATAAATCATGGTGTTTTTACAACCGATATAACGGTTTATTGAAAATGTCACATGGATCCATCTCATTCATTGAAAATAAAATATGACATTGTAAAATATGTTGTGTTTTTTTCATTCATAATGTTTTTACAGTATTTGATAAAAAAATATATAAAAAGTAACAATAATGTCATATTTCAAATTGTTTGTCTGAATGTGCATTCATCAACAAAACACATTTTTTATAATTACGAAGTCAAAGTTTCGTTAGTATAAGGACATTCACCTTAAATGTGTAAGAGTTAAATGAGTGAAGTAAATGAGTGACTGTTCTCAAGAGTTAAAGGAGTGAACTTAAAGATTTTTTTCTGCTGATTATTAGAACTTATTGGATTACTTGACAAGTAAAATATGATATATTTGAGGTCTGGAACTCTTTTCAACTATACCCGAGTGAGTTGTAACACACTCAAATTATAAATTCAAATTTAAAATAATTTCCAGAAAATAACCATTTGCATTTGAGTGACAACTTTCAGTCTTCAAAATAACGACCTGTTGACCCTGATATGTTCTCTTGTTCCATAGTGTTTCAAATTGAACGGGAACTGCATGTTTTTGAACATAGATACAGAACAAGCCAACGAAAGAAAACCGAACTCCATTTAAAAGTGCGACATCAATCCTTTGCACCCAGTATCGCCTTTAACCCTTTGCACTCCAAGAACACTTTACGATTTGTGTTCTTTCTACGGAACAGTTATTCCTCTTTACGTTCTTTTCCACAGATTTTTTTTATACTCATAAAGGGAATAAAATCCTAATCTGTTTTGTATTTGCAAGAGAACAAGTTAAAAAAAATATTTATGTTCTAAACACAAGATCACGCTGTTCTCGTTTATTTTAAAGAACAAGGAAAAATAACTGGTCGTTTTGTTGGTGCCTGACAGGCGACATCGGAGTGCAAAGGGTTAAGTCACCAAAATAACGACGTATTATTTTTCTTTCTCTGTTCTTTAAATTGAACGAGAACAACATATTCTGGAGTCGAAAAAAATATTTTCTCACAAACTTTATTATAAATTATTTTTTGTCATCTAGAAGCGCCAAGTATAAACATGTTGGTCATCTAAAACTTTCTTCAGATTGAAATTCTGCGCCAAATTCCTCGCCAAAAAAAACATTTGGCAAATGCCATAAACTACTTAATGTATTTAATAGATTCTGAGATTCATATTCAGTTTCGCCTATAACTTTTACATTGTTATAATTGAGGACTAGAAATGGAAAACGACCTAAGTCCAAAATTTGTTTTTTTTCAGGAGAGCCGAAAAATTAAAAACACTCGCATTTGGTACTTAGGGGGTTCTCCATTTCACTCAAATTTTTGAACTATTACTACTGGAGTTCACACTTTAGGCGTTCTCCACTTTGTTTAGCCTTGACTCAGGACTTAAGGATGGGGGCTCCAATTGGAGTAAGCACTGCGACCGGAGGTCTATTGTACTTTCCCCTGGAAGTTAAATAAATATTTGATCACTTAAGAAAAGAGATCCGTAGCTGAAATGAAATTCAGCAATGATTTAACAGGAATATCCTGGAGCTCCCAAGGCTCAAGTAAGTGACGTCCCAAGTGCTCGGACCTATGGGCGGAGAAGAAGTCACATTCACAGAGAATATGTACAACAGTTTCTTCATTATTCCTACATCCCCTACACAAAGGGTCATCCTTAACCCTCATAATAGTTAGATGCCTTTTGTTTAGCCTTGGTCTTTAGGACATTTTTCCGTAAAAAAAGATTTTCGATTTTTTTGGTACTTAGGTAGTTTTCCATTTCTAGTCCTCAATTATCCGCACGAAACTTAAAATAGAATACTTCTTTAAAAAGAACAGGAACGGGATGTAATTATTCCGTAAAAAGAATGTAAATATGAAGCATTTTTCTATAGTGCAAAGGGATAATGATATAATTTTTTTACTACTTTTCCTTTAATTCTTCCAGGATTAAAACCTTAAAAACCCAACGCGTTTTACAAGAATTATCATGTGATATTAGAAGAGCGTTAAAGATTGATTTAGAAAGTATATTCATGTGTTAAATAAGCACATTCACAAAAGAAGAGCACCTTTAAATTTTATTCTACACACTAAGCCTAACGCATTCTCCCGTCTTACATAGATTACCTTGCATTTCCAAGCCTTACACAGAGACCAGTGCCAGAGGCCTCTTTCAAAAATGGCCACTCCGGAGTCATTAGTATTCCAAATCGTCTGAATTCAAAAGAGAATCGGGGTCATCCTGCGTTTACTCCTACGTGGGGGGCTCTCCCCTCCTTTTTAGGGCCCAGGGGACCAATTACGAATCTTCTTAAGGAAGGCCCGGAATCATTTCTTATTCTCGAACAATGGGCTAGGCACAAATTACCACGGCGAGGGCTCATCAATAATTTGGGGAATAATAATTAGTCATTTCGGAAGCAGACGATTTATCTTCTTTTAATTGTCGTCTGGAGGTGGGTTGTTGAGCGATTGAAGTGAAGGGATGACGTGGAAATAGAATCGAATGAATTGGAGTTGAGTTGTGTGGAGTGATTGGAGAGAGAAGTAAACAGTAAAGGGAGAACCCTCAACTAGGGTCTTGATTAACTGTGTAATGTTTTTTTTTCTTTGTAAATTCAACATTAAAATGTGCTTTTATACCAGGTCATTTTGTGTGGAAAGTTATTTAAAGGTTTATATTTGAACATGTGTCATTGTTATTATTTTACGTTTGTTTGAGTATATGTTAGTAGAATTAACGATTTAAAGTAAAATGTTACAAATGAAAATGTAAATAAAACGTTTTATATGTTTACAGGATGTAAAAATGACTACAATATTGGAATAACTTGAAACTTGCTTTCTAGGAATTTTTAAATTTTTACAATGGAATATTGTTTTATTAGGGAACCCCACTTACTTTTAGTTAAAACTTGCCGTTATTCAAATATTATAACGAATATTAAATCAAAGTTGGAAGTCCATTCTTTTTATAGTATAAGCATTAAATTCTAAAGTACTCCTAAACTAGGCATATAGGACACAAAGATTCGTGACACATAGACACATAGAGATTAATTTATCCCAAACACTTTTTGTCTCTTTAAAATCAACTTGCAAAGATTGGAGTCTGTATAGGAGTCAATGCATCGAGGAAAATTTATTTACGTTTTTCCTCGTACTTCCTTAATATGGCAAAACACATTTTTAATATTTGCTCCTCATCTAATGAACATAGGCTGCAGCAATGTTAAATAGTAATTAATCAAAATAGGAGATGCAGACAGTTTAACTTTCAAAAATCTTCAAATAATTAAATAAATAGAATAAAAGTAAATTTTTTTTAATAAAATTAAACTTTTCTTATTAAAATTACTTATAATGAAAGCAAACAAATTAGCAAGTAAGTTTTTTAAAACAAAAATATAAAATTAAAAAAAAATAATCTTTTCAAAATATAATGGGAAAAACAGTACGAAAATAATTTTTCATTTTCGAACATATCGACTGCATAGGCTGCAGCAATGTTAAATAGTAATCAATCAAAATAGGAGATGCAGACAGTTTAACTTTCAAAAATCTTCAAATAATTAAATAAATAGAATAAAAGTAATTTCTAAAAATAAAATTAAACTTTTCTTATTAAAATTACTTAGAATGAAATAAATTAGCAAATAAGTTTTTTAAAACAAAAATATAAAATTAAAAAAAAAAATAATCTTCTCAAAATATAATGGAAAAACAGTACGAAAATAATTTTTCATTTTCGAACATATCGACTTATTCATTTTTGCATAAAAAAACACATAGCCCAAAAGAGCCCCCCCCCCACTCACAACCCATGCAGATTCTTCAAAACATTCAACCAAAAAAAAAATTAAAATCTCCCTACAAAAAAATAATCTTTCCCTCTCTTAAGAATTCTATTTAACATCAAAACCCTTCTTCCCCATTTCTAATAACTGCAACCGTCACGGCAACCCACCTCCAGGGCACACACAATCCACGCATCAAATAATTCCTCCGCCGGCCTCACAACGCAGTCTGTCACAATACTCATCCGAGCAAATACATAGTTCCCCCACGTCATCATATACCGAACTCCCATAATTCCGCATGGTTGGGCACGCAGAGCTGCTTTGGCGGGAAAATCTTTTGTCCTGTAGTACTCTACACCAGTCCCCCCTTTTCCTTTTGTCTCTGCTGTACCTAGGGAGGGCCCCCCAGGGGATATTCGTAATCATCAGAGTCTGTGCGGAATATAGCCTCGCTCTAGGATGCGATCATTACTTGATCACGTGATGTAAGGAAGAGTTCGAGGGTATATTTTTTCTTTGTTTTTGGTCGGTGGGTTGTAAAGATGGATTTTGTTTTGTAAAGAAAAGAATTGAAGAACGGGGAATTGATAAAGAGTTTTTTTTAGTGAAGTTTTTGTTTGTTGCTTTATAAATATTTTTTGATTAATTATTTTAAGAATTTTTGTTTGGAAAGTTACTAGGTATCGTTAAGCTTTACAAGAAACTTTCCGGTTAGTGCAAGAATAAAAGATATCGATGAAAATTTTAAATTTATAATCAAATAAAATTAAAGGTGTAATAATTATATTTGTATATATTTTCATTGCTCTTTGATAAAATAGTTAAATAAAAGGGTTAGTTATATAAAAATCAATAAATTTCTAAAAACATCGAAATATTTAAGTAAGTTAGTAGAACTAACGTCACACTAGAACTACACCATGGACTGTTGGCGATGGTTTAGGATCAATACCAAAGGAAAAAATTCAGAGACATTAAATCGTTTGGTTTGGTTTGGTTAATTAACATCTTACTAGAGCTGCATATTGGGTTATTGGCGAAGGTTCGGAGCCTATCTCTAAAGAAAAACCCTGAGACAATGCCTCGCATTTTTGAACCATGGTTAGATGACGAGGACAACACCTCAGCTGGCACCCGACGCAACTTCAATAGGCGTCAGGTCATTGGACCCACATCCGATTCTGGCATGAAGACATTTTGTATCGGGATTTGTAAAAAGGGGATATGTTTTATATTAAATGTAAGAATTAAACTTATACCCTTTTAACAAATGCCGATTCATTTGGGCTTCAACAGATGTAACGTGCACAAGATTAGTGTACAAAGCAAAACGAACAGGTATGAAAATCGCAACTTTCCGATTTCGAGTTCAATACACCTTCATGACGAGATTTGGACCCTAAACCTTCCGATAACGATATCCGAAATGTTTTGGAATATAAAAGAAACAATTTATTTTAGATAAAATAACGATTTATATATGGAAAAATTAAATAATACATTACGGGTATTACACATTTTTATTCATACCTTGAAAGAGTTCTAAACATTAAAATATAATATTAATATAGTATATATCTATATAGATAAGTATCTACCTTTCAGTACAATTTCGAATAAATATGAACAACCCCAAATATATTCTTTTTAAAGTACAATTATAAAAACAAACTACTCAATAACATGCTTATTACATCCATTGAATCTATTGTGAGAAGTATGCAAATTATCAGGATTTGTGAAAAGGATATCGGGCTCTATCGGCTACACAGAGGTGAAAGCAAGACAAAGGGGGAAAATACGGCATTCGCTGTGCAACGGAAAACGGGTTTCACTGCGGTAGGAGTTTACAGGCAGAGAAGCAAACACAACGAACTTTGGTTGCTGTGTATTTTAGTCTGTTTTCTTAATATAAATTGGTTTTCGACACTTGAGGAGGTCCGTTGCAAAATCAACTTTATTCTTCAGATCAAAATGTTCAGTATTTAAAAAAAAAGTTTTTTCAATTATTTTTTATAGCCAAGGTTTTTTTTATCTTAGTGATCCGAGGAATCATTTTAAACAAATAGATAAAAAATGTAACCAATATTTAATTATTTGCTATTTTTGTTTGGATAAAGTTTTTTTTTTTACACGAACTTGCCTGGATAAAGCTGGGTTTGTTCCAACCAGACATATTTAATCACTCTGCCCTTTTTTAAAGTTTCTGCAGCAATTATTTTAAATGTTCTGATTCCCAGTCTTTTATCAAGTCCACTTCGATTCAAACTCACAATCCTCTGATTGCTAGCTGGATACTATTCCTCGGGGCCATTGGGCCACTTTTTAAGCCAACAACACAGGGTGGTCGCCCTCCCTAATACTGACCGCTCCCGATGATGCTGAACTTCGGTGATTTGACGAGAACCAGTATGTTTATCATAGTATGGTCGTTAGCCGCGTTCTGATTGGTCTGGTTGATAAAGATGGTTTTGTACATGTGTGGTTAAAGTTGGTTTTGCTCCGTCCTCTACTTTTCAAACATTTATATTTAATGAATATAGATCTTTTTTTTTATGACTGTTTTATGTTTTAGATACCTCATAATATAAAGATCGATATCCAATTGATATCCCGATAAAAAAAATTGGGTAAAGTTGGTCTAGACCTCCTCACTTTTAAATACTATAATCGTTATTTTTGAGTAATGGGGTTTGTTTATCATTTATATGAGGAAGGAATTATAAATAGGGTAATCTTTCATGAAAAAAATAAGGCGGTTTATTATTTAAATTTTTTGAAAAGTAATTTCTTTAATCCTATGAACGGTTGAAAAAAAAGGATAAAATAGTAAAGTGGTTTTCTATGCACAATAGTATATTTTATATTTCCAATGCACGTGTATTACATATATTTCCCGATTGAATTTTAACAAAATATCAATACTTATATATAAGAATGGAGTGTCTGTCTGTGGAATCGAACAAAACCCCTCATTTTGAGTTTTCTTTACGAATTAGGATATACTGATTCCGAAAATCACATTAGAATTTTTTTTGTCTGTTTGTCCGGATTTAACTCAAAAACGACTGAACGGATTTTTATGAAACTTGCGCCATTTTAACAATATTTCCTCCACTTAAAATCTGCACTTTGTTTCATGTCGATACCTATAACCGTTCAAAAGTTATAGAACTTTTTCCATTTTCCTATACGTTATTCCTATTGGAAATTTAACTGTAGATCTATCTTCCCTTCATAACATGATTTTTAAAAATCACCTTGGCTACCAAATATATTTTTCGATGATACAGATAAACGATGCATTTTGATTGGCTGATGAGTGAATATCGCCAAATGTTGCCAAATGAATTTAAAATATCGCCAAATGAATGAAAATGTCGCCAAGAAAAATTAAAAAATCGCCAAAAAAAATCGCCAAAAAAAATTGCCAAATAAATAAAATGTTGCCAAACAATTAAAAATATCGCCAAGTGAATAAAAATGTTGCCAAATGAGCTAAAATATACCTTAATATTTAAAAATGGCGAAATTAGTGTCCAAATAATAAAATTAATGTCAATGGGGGAAATTAGTGTCCAAATAATAAAATTAATGTCAATGGGGGAAATTAGTGGCAAAATTTTAAAATTAATGTCAACATGGACAAAATACAGTAAAACAATAGTAAAACACTCGAATTAGTGGGAAAATAGTAAACATTATATTTCATCAACATATAATAAATAATAAGAAAATTGTATTGCTTATTTTACGAATACTTTATGAGGTTCAACCAACAACCAATGAGTTTTAAGAACAAATCGTCAAATTACAACTTGATCATTACTCAATTTTTTTTTAAATATCTATATATAAAAAAGAGTGCCTGGAACTTTGCCTTTTCAATTTGACGATTAGTCAAAAGTACACTTGGAAGTACAGAAGAATACATATATATATATTGCCAACAGAAGGATGATAAATTTTCAACATCAATTGGCATTGAAGCAACATCGCCAAGTGTTTTACTTTTATTTTTGAGCAAAACATTATTTTTATCGACATTATATGGCAAGGCTAATATTCGTAAATTTCAGTTTTATTAGTAGTCACAATATCATGTAAAGTCGAAAACATAAAAAATAAAAAGTACTAAGTTCAGGTGTCTCAAAAACTACTCAATTAAATAAATCTAGATTTTGATAAAGTATTGTTTTTACAGTGCACAGATAATATGCGACTGGCTATGGTAACAAATAAAAACATCGTGCCGCTCTTACTTCGCAAATTAACCACGAGAAACGCCGGGCCATATTGCTAGTATATAATAAATATCCTGTACTTATTTAATTTTTTTACTATATTGGTTTCATCATATTTACCATAAAAATGTAGACTTCAAATTTCATACCTTTAGATATCCATTTAATAGAATCACAATTCTCAAAGAGGATAAATTGCACATATAAACTTTTATAAATATCAATAAATTTATTAAAAAATATTTAACTAAATTTGACTTTTAAACTAGTTAAAACTTACAATGCACAAAACTATTTTGCCCGGAGAAAGTACTAAAAAAATATTTTCTTCAGCCCTTTTCTATTTTATGTAATTAGAACGGCCGAAATCCAGACTTTCAGAAAGCTATCTTTATTCCTTTTAAAATGACTTTAGGTACAGGGAAAACTATTTCCGCTACAAGAACTTTCCATTCGTGCTATTTTTATTTCTTTCACTGATTTTACACGGATCGTTTCACAGCCAGTACTTGCAGTCGGATTTTATTTAGTTTTCTCTTTTATGATATCATGAAACGTCGCCAAGTTGTCCTTAACTATCCAATTATTGGGC
Organism: Troglohyphantes excavatus; assembly: GCA_963932185.1. Taxonomy (NCBI): domain Eukaryota; kingdom Metazoa; phylum Arthropoda; class Arachnida; order Araneae; family Linyphiidae; genus Troglohyphantes; species Troglohyphantes excavatus. The sequence continues at coordinate 24,838,747 of OZ010674.1, forward strand.
ATTATAGAAATTAAAAATGTGATTCTATTAGCTTATCAAAAATTTATTTTTATCCGCCATTGTGGTAGGATGGATTAAGTATTAAACTTTTAATGTAGAAGTTTTTTTTATATAAAGGTTTATTCATTAAATTTTAATTTTTAGAAATATAAATATAGTATAATCTCCTATAATAGGTCCATTTTTATAAAACTATTTCTTTTAAAATTTCCGTTCTTTATATGTATTTTGGCGTTTAAATACAGACGTTACAATTATTTTAGATTTATTATTCTATTAAAAATGGTGTCTATAATTATTAAATGAAAATATTTTAATAAAATAATAATTTAAATGAAAATACTTGAATAAAATAATAATTCAAATGAAAATACTTGAATAAAATAATAATTTAAATGAAAATACTTGAATAAAATAATAATTTAAATGAAAATACTTGAATAAAATAATAATTTAAATGAAAATACTTGAATAAAATAATAATTTAAATGAAAATACTTGAATAAAATAATAATTTAAATGAAAATACTTGAATAAAATAATAATTTAAATGAAAATACTTGAATAAAATAATAATTTAAATGAAAATACTTTAATAAAATAATAATTTAAATGAAAATACTTGAATAAAATAATAATTTAAATGAAAATACTTGAATAAAATAATAATTTAAATGAAAATACTTGAATAAAATAATAATTTAAATGAAAATACTTGAATAAAATAATAATTCAAATGAAAACACTTGAAAATAATAATTTAAATGAAAATACTTGAATAAATTAATAATTTAAATGAAAATACTTGAATAAAATAATAATTTAAATGAAAATACTTGAATAAAATAATAATTTCAATGGAAATACTTTAATAAAATAATAATTTAAATGAAAATACTTGAATAAAATAATAATGTAAATGAAAATACTTGAATAAAATAATAATTTAAATGAAAATACTTGAATAAAATAATAATTCAAATGAAAACACTTGAAAATAATAATTTAAATGAAAATACTTGAATAAATTAATAATTTAAATGAAAATACTTGAATAAAATAATAATTTAAATGAAAATACTTGAATAAAATAATAATGTAAATGAAAATACTTGAGTAAAATAATAATTTAAATGAATTTTATAAAATAGCTGATGTTTTATTATAAATATATATAATCTTTCTGAAAATAAATTAAGGTTTTCTTCAATATGTCTAATCGGATTTTTATCTTAATAATGTGTGCATTTGTACTTTTGCATTTATGTTTGTAAATTACTTAAATTCAACCGTTATACCATATTTCTGTGATAATTTTGACTATCAGGCATTGTTATATTTCATAGTTTTAATCTATTAGCTTATCCATTGGAAACCGAATGGGGATTCAATTAATTTCTTGGTATAAAGCAGCAAAACAAAAAAAAAATCTGGCTACATAATTTCAACAATCTGTCATGAAAAAGCGTTTGTAAAATTGTTTTTATTGCTGAGCCAATCAAGTAAGTACGTTTTTCGTTTTTCGAAAATACTAAGAAAGTGTCGATTTCCATTGGATCCATAAAAACAGTCAAAAAGTGCATATTGATAATTAATATTATTTCTGAAATTATAATTAAGTTTATGGTATGTTGGATTAATGTTTCACATGAGCTCATAAACGGAATCTTGGTAACAGTTCCCCTAATAAATACCTTGCAATTTTGAGCCACGGTTTGATGAAGAGGACAAAACCTAAGCTCTAGCACAAAGTTAATCTAATCACTGATTTCTCCTACATTCCTTAAATTACTACATTTCAGCCAAATGAAAGATATTGGGAATAATGATAGATTTTACGTTCCCCACTTTCCAACGTACGACAAATATTTGGTGTCCTTACCAAGGAAGCGAACTCAAAATCCTCTTATTGCGAGCCTATCAATCTGTATGCGGAACTATAGACTGGCATTATAACGTATTTATATTTAATTAATTAAACAGGTATTGTAATGATATTTCGGAAGGCACGAGGGCATTGGAATCACGGTTGATATTACTTTAATATTTGTATATCTTGCATATTTTTATATCATATCCTGTAATGATACTTACTTTAATATTGTCTTATGGGGCTAAGCTAAGTTTTCAATATATTGGGGATGGTTGGTTAAATTCATGTCGCACTACAGCTGCATAGGAGACTATTGGCGACGGTTCGGGGTCTATTTCAAAGGAAAGATCCAGGAACACTGCCTTGTATTTTTGAACCATAGTCGTATGACGAGGATAACACATGAGCAGGCACCCGACGCAACCTCGATGGGCGTCAGGACATTGGCCCACGGCAGATTTAACATGCACCAGTCAAGTATACAATTAGATGGTAATTGAGGAGATACTTTCAGACGACTTTTAACGTACTTAGTAGCGTATCTGCTAACCCTCCGATCATGAAATCACTATATCTTAACTTTTGTCAAGTCCTCATGCCGATTCGAACTCACAATCCTGCGATTGCTAGCCGAATGCTGTACCTTCCCAGCCACAGAATCGACTCGATGTATTGGGGGTGAGTCCAAAAAGGCCAATGTAAAACGACTCTTCAAACTTCCACATAAAACACAAGTTAGAATATTTGAACCATGATCAATTTAATGTGCACCATTTCTTTCCACGCGATGAATCTTCGGTTGGGATTACGAAAGTGGAACTCGTAATCTTCAACCAGGCTATTGTAGCCCCTCATAGAACAGGAAATCCACAGCTGAAATTAAGTTATTAAAGACGACGGAAACCGGATGAGAGAGAATATATAATTCGACAGAGCAAGAAGAAAAACCTAATAGGATTAACTTATTACTCTCGGCTGGGCAAAGACACCACCGCCCCCAATTCACCCCACGTAGCCGCGAAGATATTACAAAGCCCTCCATGCCGCCAACCGTGATTCATAAATGCATCGATCACTTACAAACACGACCGCCAGGTGTCACTTTTCTCAGCAAAGAATTTCCAAGCCTTCTTGACATTGGGGCCGAGAGTATAAACGGATTTGTATTCCTCCGCCGGCCGACCGTTGCCTTCTCACGCAACCGTGGCGGTGTGTGCGCTACGGTTCTGGAATAGATAAGAGGGGGGGGGGGTGGATGTTAGGGGGGCGCTGTTCGGGGAGGGGGGTGGAAGGGACTCAGGTGGTTATGTTCTCATGCAAGTGGGAGGGGGGAACTACTTGCAGGGGCGGAAGTACACGCACGCGATCGCCCCTGTTTGTTTGAAGGGAAAAGGAGCGTAGATAAATAGTGCTAAGGTTGGATTTATTTTTTCTGTTTCGGTTCCTCTTCGTCTGAATTGAGGATTCCCCGTGCCAATCAATACATGTGGGGGGACAGTGATCATTTATTTACAATAGCTCTCCAGAAAAACGAAGTTGAATTGATGAGAAAAAAATTGGGTGCTGCTCGACCATATGAGAGCCATTTCGTATATTTTGGATATTGCACTGGTATCGTAGGTTTATTATACGTCCCAATAATTATTATAAGCACAAAACGGGAACATTTATGCGGATTATCGTTTAAAGTACATTTCAAAACATACCTTAAACGTGATACATTACAAATTAAATCATCATCTTTCAAATAAGAAAGTTAAGTACCATTAAATTTTTAAAACTGCATCTACATTTAGGCTCCTTAAGGATTTACTCTGTATAGGGAGCAGATCATAGAACTTTAATTTAGTGTATCAGATTAACCCTTAACGCCCGAGACTTATTATTATAATAACAACCAACATATTGAGGGGTAAAGTTAATTCTTTAAGTCCCAAGCATGTTTTTTGTTTTGATTCTTTTCACAGTCGGCCGTTCGGCGACAATCATTAGTGTTTTATCTCGGGGTCGTAAACTTACCTACGTACCAATTATACATTATAAAAATGATTTATTTATGTATGCAAGAGATAACAGAAATGTCTCCATAGCGGAGCCTTACATTTTCTATTGCATTAGTACATGTCTCCGCATAGGAGCCTACCAAGCGTTAAAGGCAAATACTTGATCGACTATCACAATTCAATACTAGTCGTCAGACTACGTGTGGGTTACATTTGTCACTTACTTTATTCCACGTAAGGCGAGAAATCGCTTCTTTTAATACAGTTGTTGAATTTTTTTCAGACGTTTTTTTTAGGAAAAAATTGGCATATAATTTTACATTAAAAATTTCCACTTTTACTAGAATTCTAATTTGAATGTATGTGGTTTTTGTTACAAAAACTTTTATGTTTGTTTTTCGCAAATTATGATTTTTTTTAATAAAAGAAATCATACAATTATTTTTTTCCCTAATGAACTATAGGATGGCCACTACATCATTTTTGATTAAAAAGGAACCCCAATACTTTTTCATGCTATCACTTCAAATAGTAAAATAAAATGTTAGTAGTAGAGGCTAGCTCCTTCGAAAAATTTCAATGGATTAAAAGTGATAAATAGCGACAAAATATCAGCTACAGAGAAGGGAACCAAATAACACCTAGACAAATCTTTAAAACTATATATATTCAATCGGTACTATAAATATTACACGAATGTATGAACGCAGGGATTAAAAAAAGGGGAAAAGATAAAATTATAATCGATAAAGCTATTAAAAAGGAATACAGGAGAATCTCAGATGAAATATCTAAACCACAACCACACATAAATAAAATTAATTTTTTTAACGTGCACGATCATCCCACAGCTTCAATACATTTGATTTACTAACACAATTTCTTGACTTTCCAAACCGATGCAAACTCCTAAACCAAAAATAACGACCCCATTTCCGAGATATTTCAACCAAAAACCGCATTTCGGGACAGAGAGCATTAAAACCAAAACCCCCCCGCAGATAGGCGACGAAAAACACATTTCGAACCCTAAAGAGCCTAGTTTATGACAACCATTGCCACCTTCTCCGATAAATTAAGGAAATAAATGGCCAGGCCCCGGCTCCATTTACGATTTCGCTTCGAGTTTACGAAACTGTAGGGGGAGGGGAGTGAGGAAATTTTAATTACAGCCCAGATGTGGAACGAAGATAGATCCGGGCAGGTAGAACTCATTACCAGCCGCTGCTGCCTTAAAAGCTTCCGTGCATTAATTATTCCCCTACCTTGGGGGAAAAGCGCGGAGTGTTTTCCCTAACTGTAACCGATTTTGTATCGTGTTGCGGGACCGCACGCACTGAAGGTGTATTCTTGATAGATTGTAGATTCGTTTGATGATGTAGAAGATTTTGGGAAATATTGTTATTTTTTTTTGTAATGCATGATTAACTGTAATATATTAAGAATTGATCCAATTGAAAGTTGTTTCCCTGAAAATTTGTTACAGAGTAAGCTTTTAGGATTCGTCATGAAATATTGATAGAAGAAAATAGTGAAGGTGTAAAAATGTTTTGTCGATTTAATATTTAGTTGGTAAATGTAAATACAGATATACTGCATTATATTTTAAATATGTTTACCAATAGTTAATGTCTACGTTGAAAACGATTAAAAAACACAATTGCTTATGATGAATTTGATTAATACCAGTGCAGAACTAACCATTAATGTCAGGTGGATATAATTTGCTATAATCATAGCAAATTATATCTAAGTCTATCTAAATGCAAAAATATTCTGAAAATTCTGTGTAACAGATGATTACGTTTGAAAAATCAATGCCAATTTAATTTATGATCTATATAGAAGTACACGTTTATCAGAAAAGTTAAATGTTTTATCAAAATTTCTAAGCATGTATTCCCTAAAACACTTATATATTTTATAGAAACGTCCATATTCTTTTGTAAAAATATATGCAAAATAAATAAAAAATACACTATTTCATTATTGAATTTTTTTTTTAATTGTTTAGAGTTAAACATATTTTTAACTATGTAGAAACTTATTACAGCCATGAAAAATATTAAAAACTTAAATAAAAAAAAATACTATCAAACTAGTATTCAGCATCTTTTAAAAGCAAGGACAAATCTTAATTTTATAAAAACAAAGCAGATATAAGTTAATACAAAGATTGTTCAATATGCAAAGCATCATTCCAATAAGACTATAATTGATAAAAACCTGACTATTAAAAAAAAAAATACAATTCTCTATTTACGTTAGTTTTTATATTATTACCATTGAATACCATTTTAAAAACAATAGACATAACGATGACAAATAGTACCGTTGCATTTTATAGGGTATCTGTATAATACATTTTCAACTGCATATATAAGCATTGGCGTCAACTTTCAATATCAAAATTATTTCTCATATGAAGGCATATCTGTTTATATTTGAGAAATCCTGCACATTTATTCGTAACGCTATCACAGTCCCCTCTAATCAAAACTCTATATAATTGTTTATCTAATATATAAAGCTGAAATCTCCAAAATCTGTCCGGATGTGTGTTTGTTGGTTTGTTGGTTTGTCAGTATATTATACGTTCCGTAACTACAAAACACAGAGCTTTGAAATTCACAAAATAGTTAGTTAAAAAAATAAGAATTTTAACGTGACTATTTTCAAGTCTCTACGATGTTCCATTCGAATGTTATGACATTTTTTAGCGTACGTCGGCAAAGTTTCTCTAAGTGGCAACAGTAAAATCAATTAAAATCAACGGAGAAAAGCGAAAATGTAATATAAAAAAATTATAAAACATTTAGAATGCCGATCTTTACACGGAATACTCAATAATTGCAAAACGTAGCTTTATGAAATTTACAGAGCACTTTACTTGAAAAACTAGCCATTTTTTGTGATAATTTTTAAGTTTCTACGATGTTCCACTCTTATATTTTAACTATTTTAATGTATTCCATTGACTTAACATGGATGAAAATATCGTTTGCAATTTAAAATAAAATTCGTCGTTATTGACACTATAAAAATGACGTCATAGGTTTTGTTTGATTTAATTATTGAAAAACGTCTGCATATTGGGCTTTTTGCTAATAAGGAACCATTCAAAAATCAAAACAACCAGAATATTATCTTAGGGAAATGGTTTAGAATTGTATTAAAATGTTGTAATTGTTTTATCTATTTTTTTTCTATACAGGTTCATTGTAACTATATTTAATTATCTTAGATCGAACTTTTAGAACAATTCATCCAAAATGACGTAATTTGTGTACGAACGTCCATTTTATTTATTTGAAAAATATTTTATGCAAGTATTTTTTTTAATGTACGAAGCTTGGTTTCACTGTGAATTTTCAACTCTATTTAATGCTATTAAAGAATAAAATTTCACAGATACCAACTGATAATTTAGAAAATATTTCATTTAATGTGCCAATGAATATTTCCTTTTAAATGCGATGTTTTAATGGCGATCATTAATAATTAAATGTAGAATTATATTGAAAGTACATGGTGAGATTATAGTATGCTGCACCGTTTGCTAAACTGTCACCAAGTTATAACAGAGTATTCTTTTTATTTATCTCCGTGCGAAGAACGGGTACTTTTGCTAGTATAACATAAGTAGAATATCGAAATTTCCGATAACTATTATATATTATACAACTAAGCTTATAAGTGCCAGCATGGAAACTAATTTAAGGGTTACTCACAAGATTTCCTAACCCAAAACTCTTTTAAAGCAATTGATCTATAAATATTCACGAATTAAAATACTCAAGGAGAATTTTTTTATAAGTTTACAGTATACATTAAACTACTAGTGACGAACTAATCCGAAAGTTCCATGCAGGTATTATTTACCATACAATTTTGACTTATAAAAATACCAATGTAAGTATTTGTAATACTATCAAAATACTAAAAAATATATTTCCTATAAATTATGTTCATTTTTTGTTTATCTTAAACGTTTTTCTTACAAAGATAAAAAAAGACAGTAACCGAAAAGCCTATCAGAAATGCCAAACAGGTTCTTCTCTATCAAACTTGGCTAGTTAAACATATTTTGTATGTTTATAAAGTAAGTTCATTTTGTAAGTTTATTTCGTTAAGTTTATAAAAAATACAACCTCGGGTATAATTCTGCGTTGCACAATTTGGGATAATAGGAGAGTAAAACAGGGGAAGTGAAACTAAGCATTTATCACTTTAAACCAAATCCTAAATTCACTCTATAAAATCTATCCATATTTTTTCTTTTAAAATTAAAGTTTTTAAAATCCATTCGTCTCTAAACCTTTACAAATTGTTTTTGGAAACAAAACTCCTTACAGAAGACGCAGATAATTCTATTTTTATATTGTATATCGTCAATACCAAAACACCTTGTTTAAAATTTCAAACCTGTATTCTCTATTATATAACAACGGTTTATAGAACTGTACTACGGGGAACACAACAAAAGCGCTCAAAGCAATATTATATCACAAAGGGAACTCCTATCATAAGCTATCCTTCTCTAAATCTTTTCAAAATTGTTTGTGGAAACAGAAATCCTGGAATTAAGATAAAAATTCTATTTTTTATACTCTATTTTATAAATAAGAAATATATAAAACTACCAAAAAAGTAGTTTCTTTTATATAACTTGGGTTTTTGGAAGTGTACAACAGGGAAACTATCACAAGCATTTTCACCACTATCGAACCCCAAACTCCCCCTTATCAAAAACCATCCATCTTAAAATTTTCCCCAACGAAATTCCCTTAAGGAGGGAAGAACGACTTCAAACAGGGACTTTCCATCCGAGAATATGATTGAGCAGAAAGACACGATGGGGACAAACAGACGGCCCTAAAAGAAGGCAGGGGAGGACATCGAATGCATATGTGCGTGATTTCCATGAGATAGCGGGTATTTACGAGTTCGTGCTTCATCTACACGAGAGTCTGTTACGGAAGCATATGCGTTTTTTACCTTCAATAACGAGACTCGTGGGAGTGCGAGTGACGCATTCAAGTAGGGACATTAATGATGTTTACACATTTTTTCCCCTCTCCGCGTGAATACGAGTGATAGGGTGGAAAAAAAGGGTAAATGTGTTAATAATTTTTCTTTCGGGTGGTGTTATTGCCGTGAGTGTGAATGGCAATATTTATATGGAGTATCCAAGGAGTAGTAAAGAAAGGACATTAGCGCCGCGTCTTACTTTAATCGGGGCTCGGGTTTTGGGGTGGTGCTGATAACGAGTTATTTCGGATCCCGTGTTAAATATTCTGCTTCTAGTGAGGGTTGGTATTTTATGGTTGGGGTGTTGAAGGGTTGGTTTATAAGTAGCGTGTTAATTTTATTTTGGGAATTTAGATGAAAAAAAGGTAGTTTAGTCTTTGAGAATGACGACGTTTTTTGTTAGGATACATATTTTTTATTATTATTATTATTTGGAACCATATGGAAAATTATAAGTTACAGAAAAGGAAATACTGTAAATTTTATGTATACGTGTTAGATATCAAATAAAGCATTTCCATTACAAAACGGTTAATAATACGAGGTGGTAGATAAATTAAAATTTTCTGCATTAAAATTTAAAACAAAACATTTTTTAAATTTATATATAAATAACAACCACAACAAGTTGGTGTTCTTACAAATGAAATTAAATACTTTATTACTTCCTTAATTATTAATTCGAATGAATTTTTTAAAGTTAATTGCATTGTCATTGAATAAAGTATAATTAATAAACAAGCAAAATGCAAATATAACTAGCCCTTTAAATAAAAGGGTAGTAGAAAATTAACTTCTTTTGCAATCACTTACACATTATTATTCAGTCAAATACCCTTTACAACTTGTAGAACGAGATTACGTTAATTTTATTTTGTACTGGAGAGATCGCCGAGAATTCTGAATAAGTTTACATCATACCTCAACAAATTCATGGGACTAAATCTTTGAATATATCCCCGAAGGCCAACTCCTATATAATGGTAGTAGGTATACAAAAAAAATCCAACCCTAATGTAATTTATATGATGTTTTATATATTTTTGCATAACTATGGCCATACAGTGGTGAAATTGGTTGGTTAAGAGCCTCAAATTCCGAAAACTTTTTTTTTCATAAAACGTTGCTATACATACTTAAGAAGATGTGTACAAAATTTCAAAGCAGTAAAAGAAATAAAAGTATGTTTATTTAGATGTTTATATACAATTTATAATTTGTCTACCTACATTCGCTTGAATCATTCGTCGTTTACTCAACAAATATATATTTTTAAATATTGGTTACATTTAAATTACTAAGGCTTAGTAAAAAATTAATTTACAATTAAACTTAAACGTTTTTGAAGCTTTAATACTTGTTTTATAAACGTATGAATAGCTTTTTTAAATTAAGTTGTAAATTATTTTTTTACGAATTAATAAACATAAAATGTGAATATTTTTTAGGTTGTAAACTTAAAATAAGTTTTTGATAATAATTAAAACACAAATTTACAAAAGTCTATTAATACGTCTGTAGTATGTACTTCGAAGTTATTTAATCAATTTAACTTTTTAAAAAAAGTTAAAAATTGACGGAGCAGTAGTGTTTTTTTTAAAGATACTATTTAAGCTGAATAGACGCAAAAAATATATTTTTGTTTTTGATTATTGTTCAGAAAAGGATGTTCTAATAATGCAAAAAAAAAATTTAATTTCTGAATTAATTTATTAATAAAAAAATTAGATTGGATTTGGGGCTCTCAAATTTGGATCCTCGGATTATATTTGGATTCGTTCCATGGGGTGGGGATTTGAGATGCGGATATGAAGGACGAGCTCAAGAAACAGTTTTATTTTTATTCTTATTTTTATACCATTAAAAGGTCGAACTCAACAAAAAACTTACTACCATATATTTGATGTCTTATAAATCGAAGAAGCATTCCCCAATGTTGAGTTATTTCTTCGGATACGAAGTTCCTCATACGGCAACCGCAACAGAAAACGTTTACAACATTTCCAACAACCGAAGAAAGTCTCGGTCCACAGTTGACGATTTCCGCAAGAGCAAAATCAATTCAAACGCGTAATAAAATTTCTTCAATTACAAGACAGCAAACCCAGTTACCGCAAAAAATACTCATATCTGGTTTCAACCGGATCCCCCCGAAAAGGCAATCACTTCAGTCTTCAAGAGATCTGCCACCAAGAATGGCTGTACCAGTCTGGGAAACTTCCGCCCACCCCCCAAAAAACGACTTCATTTAAATGGTAATGAAGCGGCCCGTCCCCGTAAAAGGGGGTGGTGGGCATGCAAAATAGGAAGGTGTCAGGTGGCACGCATATTTTGTTCGTCTGTCCGTTCTACACCCCCACCCTTTTGAAGGTCTCCGGTTTCCATTGACTGCTACCGCCACTGAAGGGGTGAATTGGAAATCAGTGTCGGTTCCGAAAGGAGTCTTTGCTGCCAAAGAGGAGCCAGTTGGCGGGAAAGTCATATTGACGCACCCTCTACCCCCCTCTGTAAGAGATGAGTAATTTATTTTGATGGTAATATTTGCTGCATAATATCGATGGTTCACAACAATAGGTGATTTGGCACGCTGTTAGAAATTAGTGTTTGTCGATTTAAAGAGGTTGGAATTGACATGTTTTTAAGGTTTGTCGGAAAGTGAGGCGTCAGAAAGTGATGTTCTATGTAAAATAGATGCGTTGATATTTTGAAGTTTAGATGTGGATAGCGTATGAGCTGGAAAGCTTCAGTTTTAAATTAGTGTTTGTTTGAGGGTGATGAGTCGACTTGACGTCTTTTGCGTGATGCGTCAGAATATGTCTTGTCATCGTAATGTTTTATGCAAGAAGGGGGTTTACCGATGCCTTTTGTAGTTTCGGATGATTTTAATAGATGTAATTTACTGATTTGGTTACTAAAATTAGTATTTGTACAGTTGAAATGGGTGGAATGGTAAGAATTTGCTCCTGTTTTTTTTATGATACGTCGGAAAATGTTTGAGTAAGTCAGATTGCGTTAAAAACTTTTATATTTTGACATCTCGAAACTGGTATGAACAGGTGCACAATGTTATGGAGTATTTGGGAGGTATATATTTATCTTTTTGCAGATTTGGAGCTTTCTGTATTTGAACTGTAGATATTATTCTATGCCGAAAATTTCATTTCGATCGAAATAGATTGAGTTTGCAAAGCATTTCGTGTATTTAAAAAAAGAATTCCTTTTATTAAATTTGTTATTGTAAAACCTAAATGAAATCTAACAAGGTTTATAAAATTTTTCAATTATATGAAATAAATTTGCGTTATTTCATCTTTTTTGAAAAAAGGAGCAACATATAAAAAAAGCAAGTGCAAAAAATTAAAAACATGTAAACATAATAAAGATCCAACAAATAATAAACATATATGATCGTAAAACGCTTTTTCGATGATTTTTGAGATTTACACTTTTTTATTATAGTTATTTTTTTTATTAAACACAAAAGGTACCAACAAAACGATTTAAAAACTGATATTTTAAAGTAAAAATGCCGACTAAATTAGATACGGATATTTATTTCCACAATATAATGTGTAATATAAAGGATTCAACTAATAAATGATCCAATTAGTCTAACCCCAAATGCAGTTAATATAAATTTTAAAATGTATAAACAGCATTCTTCAAATAAAGTTACACATCTTGTTATGATCCATACATCTTCTCATGAGTAAACCCCCACGTCATTTTTAAACAAATCTGACGCAAACCATACTCAATCATTCAACACTATAAACGCAGATCTAGCAACTCCATAACGAGGCATATAACATAATTGAAATCCGGGGAATACCAGATCTTTATTAATACGCGGGCGGCATTCAACTATTCGCAACACCCAAATACAAATGACTTGCCAGAGCGGCTTTTGTAAATAACATTCATCCTCGCTCTTCCATCATTTGTATTCTCCAGCAGAAGATGAGGCAACTGGCAAATGTCCAACTCTGAAAAGGCGCAGAGAGGGAGATTACAATGCCTTTTGAGCTTTATACATATAGAAGGGGGGGGGGGACTGGAAAGATAAATAGATCTGTGTACGGATGCATCGGGATAGATCCCGTGCTCGGTCTTGTGAGACCTAAACCGAGACTCTGGTGTCGTCTGCATCCGAAGCAATTGTGGGGGGCTTCGCCTGCATTCATCAGGGGGGAGGCGAGGCGAGAAAATTTCCCTAAATTTTTACGGTTGGCTAATTTAAAAGCGGTCTTGACTTCTCTGGAGATGTCGCGGCGGAATTTCCTTAAAGGAGGAGGGCGTGTTTGTCATCGTTTTGGGTTTTTGAGACTTTTGTTAAATCGTGTGGGATGTGAGTGATGGGTGTTTTCTGGTGTAAAAGGGTTGGGGGTGGAGTGATTGTGTTTGTAATGAAATCTTTTGGGTATTGTCGAGTGGATTTTGTTTTCAGATTTAGTTCGTGGATTAGATGTGGTGGGGTTTGGATTCGTTTTTCTGTCTTTGAGGTTGAGAAGTTAAAAATTTGTAACAGATTATTAAAACTAAGAAGTGTAGACAGTCTTTTGAATTATCATTGAAACTTTTTAAGGTTTTTCAGATGGGTTGTGTTGTTGTTATAGAGGGATGTCGATGCTGTTATAGAAGACTACTGAATCTGTTATAGACATTGAGGTTATTAGACATAATATGAAAGTTTATTCAAATACTAAATGCGGCTTCACTAATCATGAATCATAAATTAAAGCTTTAAACGATATTTTGTCTGAGAATTTTTTTTAACTCTGAGGCACATGATTTTAACAAGAAAAGAGTCCAAGTTACAGAACACACCAAATTCAAGCATTCATTCATATTATATTTTATCATTCATATCATTATTTTATTATCATATATTCATAATCATTCATATTATAACGCATTTTAACTTTTTGAAATTTTGGTTTTCACTTATTTAAAGAATTTCCGTTAGTTCATAGTATGATTAACTGAATTACAAACCTGTAATAAAATATTAAACTTTGTATTCTGAATAACTTAAAGTATTCGAGATGGTTTACAAAATATCCCATCATGCATAAAAAGGTGATTTAAAGGTAGACAGTTCCTAACCCAGCGAAACCTAAAAAGTTAATGCATTTAAAATGCTAGTAAATAATCTTAAAGGTTAATAATTCTGAATATTTTAAACCTCACATTAAAAGCAAATGCTGAAATGCATGCATACCTTTTCTATGTATATTTATAATTAATAAAAATACTTTTAACTTATCTTATTTGTACTTATTTCTCTAAGGAAGTAAAGCAAAAATATTCATTAATTTTCAAACACAAAACGAAAAATATCATCGCATTTCAGTATTAACACATAACGATCTCCTTTCTTATATTTCTCTAAAGGGACCTATTTTTAGGGATAAAAACATATATAATCCTTCAACGGACACGAGTTTATGACTGTACACACAAAACCAAAAGCCTTTCACGGTTTGGAAGTTACATTCCATTTTTCGAAAATCTACTCCAGAACGGATCCTTAGCGAGTTCTCCCTGCTCAGCAAATACACCTTCTCAAAACTTTTCTCTTTACTTTTCATTCCTCCGAGAAAACGTCATTGAGTTTGGACCCCCCCCTCCTCTCCCGCCCCCACAGACCATAAGAAAACACCGACGAAATGCAAACTTTTAAAGAGCTTGTGAAAACATCGCCCAAGTGGTTGGAAGTCCGGGCCGCAGATGTTTGGCTGAATCGAAAACTGGAAATCAAAACATACCCCAAACCTCTTTAGGCGTTCTCTGCTGTTGTCCTTTGCATTATTCACCGACTTAGGAAAGGGGATTCTTTTTCCCTTTTTAGGGGATTTTTTTTTGACAAACGTCTACTCGTTCTCGGTTTCACTGCACTTGTAAACACCTTTCAGGGAGAAGTTTTTTTTATCCCTTTGGAAGTCTAACTATACCAATGAATTCTTTTTTTTAAAGGGAAAACGAAGAAAATGGTTTCGGGAGTGTTTGCCCGTGAGTTTTGAAGTTTAACTTTGGATGTGAAGTGTTTTGGGAGTTGTGTTTGATGAAAGACTATATATTGGGTTTTAATTAACTTTTTTTAAAAAAAACTTTATTATTTTGCTTCAGTTTTCTTACGTCTCTGAAATTAAATACTATATTAGATAATAAGTTTAAATTTTCATTAAATTTTTTAATTTTTTTTTTATATACAACGAATAAAATTTAAATACTTTTTATTGTTTATCGTCGCACTAGTACTACAATGAGATAATTACATAGGGAGACTAGAGTATTGTATGCAATTACATATATACCTTGTATGCAATTGCGTGCAATACCTTAATCTTCATATGGAGTTATATAGTTGTAGTAGTAGGGCGACGGTATGACCTTATACAAGAAAAATAATATTTTCTAACTTTTGGCGGTTTTAGACAATTTATGCGAGAATTTTACTGACATCAATCTTAAGAATACGTGCAAATACATTGTAATGCCAATGCTCAACAAATTAGCGAGAGCCGCTTTTGAACATTAAAAACAATCGACTAAGGTCACCCACCCTTTGAACATATTCGATGATTTTAATACTAACCCCACCGTTAAATTACTCATAAATTAGTAACCTGCATACTAAATTTGATTGAATTGCAATTTTTTAAAATATTATTTTCACCAACATTTACACATAGGAAATAGAAAAAGTTAATTATAACATCGACATTTTGACTGTTAAACCATACTTTTGTTATTTTAATAGCAAAAAGTGCTTGTTTCTTGCAAAAGTTGAATTAAAACAGCGCATCATGGGCAGTAAAATAAGTCTGGGCTATTATTAATTAACAACAACAACAACCTAACAATAGTGGGTTTAGTGGTATTTTATATTTTCATTTTTTTCTGCAAGAACTCTTGATATTCTAGAAAAATCTTTAAGATTCGACCAACATGGTACCGTCTTCCATTATTTATTAAAAAAAAATATAATTAGACGCCCACAATAAAAATGACAATGGAAATTTGTTAGAACTCAGTTCTTTTTTAACACTTTGACACATCGTAAATATATTTATTAACTTTAATTTCGATCTTGTTTAGTATCGTCATGATGCTGAGATTAATATATACAACGCCTCTGCAATACCCTTAAAAAAACACCGAGAAAATATTTTTAAAGTTATATCTTATCTTCTAATTAAAAAATCGAAAATATAACCCTCAAAGTTACAGACCTCTTTGGAGTAGAAACTGTGTTTACCAAGTCGTATCATTAGTTTCTGAGATTAGCGAGGATAAACACAGATGTCGCGTAATTTCAAATTTATTATACAAAAAGCAAAAACTTTATTAATATAGGCAAACATTATCGAAACATACAGCCCTTATCTTTATATTTGCTGTCTCAACAATAGGAATTCAAACTCATACAAAATACATTCTATATAGATTCGAGCTATTTTCTTTGAAAATATTTGCTTAGGTCGCAGCTTTGCTTTTGTGACACGTCACAGGAGAATTTTCCTCAAACAGTTAGACGGAACTTTCACTGCAACTGCAACGGTCATGCATTATGCGATCGCAAATCGCAGGAAAAAGGAACTTGTCAGAAATACGTACGATATCGAAAAATTTCGAATGGAATAAATGTCAGTTTCTTTCTTGACGTACTCGAGAAATGGAAGTCACTTCGGAGATTATATTTCTTATTTTCGAGACAACTTTGTGCACGATTCATGTCATGAACCCAAGGGGATTTATAGTAGTAGACTACATTTTTCACTCTTGCTACTTAAATTTGTGACTAAACTAATTTTGGTAGGTAAATTTTATAAACGAAGTATATTAATGAAGTATTAATGCATTAAGATGGTGGTAAGTGACAATTCAAATTTTCAGTACAACATTTTGAAAGTTTTGTAGTGTTTTTTAAGGCATGAAATATAACAATCGTCAGGGGTTTCTGTCGATTACTACAACGGGTTTTTACGTACAGCAATTAAGTACTGTATAGATCAGTTGTTTCCAAAACGTGGTCCGCGTGGTAACGGAACCATTAAAAATATATTTAATGATGAGAAATTACAGGGTGGCAACCACATTCTGGAAAAAAAGTTCCCTGATTTCCATGATGGCGTCACAAAAATTTCCCTGATTTTGCAATTACATTAAGAAACGTTGCAATACATGCTTTGTATAGAAACAAAGTATCCACGCTACAATGATACAATAAATATATTGCATTAAAAATAAAAAAATGATAAGCAATACTTATTGACAGTTAAAAGAATAATTTATGAATACAACACAAATTATATAATTGCAACAGGCATAGTAGTAATTAAACATGTTCTCTGGAAGCAAATAATGCAAAAAAAACAAGTTTTTTCGAATTATTTCTTTTGTAGATAATTTTAAATGTTTTATATGCTTAATATCTCCTATTCCAATCTTTAATAAATCATATACTTATTAGTCCCTCACATGTTGCTTACAATTCAAGGTCCAATGCACTTTACTTTTGCTTCTCCCTCCAGCAGTAATTCACATTAAAAAAAAAATTGAAAATATGAGAATGCGCATAACCATGCTTTTTTAAAATTCTTTTTCAGAACTAAAAGGAAATATTGACAACTAAATTACCCAGAATAGAGGATATAATAGACGATAATTGCCGTTTTAATGATCCAAATTTGAAAATTTCCATGATTTTTTGTTAAATTTTGAAAAATTCCCCGACTTTTCCCTGATATTTCCAGAATTAAAAATTTCCATGATAATTCCTTGATTTTCAGGTTATGTTACCACCCTGAATTAATCGAATTTTGGTTAACTATATACTAAACACAACTGGCCGAGAAAGATTCAAGGAATCATATATCTCTTTTTGCACAACTTGTAGAGGAGAATAAGATTTATATCTACTGTTATATAAAAACAATATTAGATACTATAAAACCGTAACATACTAAATATTTACGTTGATTTAAGAGTGTACATTTCAAGCTTGCAGCCAAACTTGGATGAGGTTATGAACCCAAAAGAAAGATTTCACCTATTACATACAGTTCAGAAATCAGTACAGTAATACATTTAAGTGACTATTACAATGTTTTTATGAGTTTCAATGAGTGTTAAATGTATAAAAAAGAGACTAAGTAATTCAATCTCTGATCGTGCGGTTATTTCTTCTATGCATTTTTTTTGTAAGTTTATGTCCGTATTCTTAGTAAAAGCTGCGTAAAATTAAATAAATTGCAAAATTAAGTTAACAGACTTTTCTTCTTACCTTCATGTGAAAAAAAACATATACATGCACAGAAAACGGGGGGGGGGGGGGGAGACATTTATGAGCGTATATAAAAAGGGGTCCTTGTCCTATTTTAGTTTTAGATAGTGGTCCGTGGTTTATGCTAATTGGGAACCGCTAATATAGATTACAATTGGAGGACTTAAATAAGATTTTAGCTCAAATTTATAAAAATACACTAACACATCTGAGCACTAAGGTATAATATAAATTCCTGACTTACAGCTGTTATGTAAAATATTTTAGCCATGAAGCAGGAAATGGAAAGTTTCTAGAAAAACCACACACACATTACTCTTTTTTTTATATGTATGCAATGCAATCAGAAACTAATACTCTAACCTTATTGTAAAATGAACTCCATTTGTTTAACGTTTTATTATTCCCAGTTAAATCTTCCATTTCCTTCCTTCTTCCAATACACACGTCTCAATTATCATAAACTGCATGGATTTTGTTTAGTTATCGACTAAGAATTAATTTTAATTAAAGTGTCTTGTCATTAGCGATGTATACACAACTCTTTTATTTAACTTCTCATTAGTTATTCTAAGGCATCGCATTCTTCGATGCCATTTCCACTCTTCAAATTAAGAATTTTTTTTTGTTAAAATTCATTTAAATTCTGCACCGTATGTTTTTAGTCCCTCGATTTGTTTCTCAGTTCAGGAAATCCTTGTTTAATAATAATATTGTCGTAACCGTTTTTGTACGATATTCGAATTTTTCTCCTTCATGTGATTGCATTCTCAGTAATGTTTCAATCCGATTTTAATAATTTCCTTCAGTAGGCGGCTATTCCAAAAGTCTACATGATTTAATTTGGCACAATACATGAAATTTCATAGTTTTAGAGGGATATGACTTTTCAACGGGTTTTTTAGCTCTTGTACACATCTATTAATTTAATATTTGTAACGTGCATCGTACATAATTATTGCAGTAATCGCAAAAATTTATACATCTAACTCTTTAGATTTTTATGTATGGCTAGTTGAAAATGCATTTTTACTTGCGAAATGTAAAACAAAAATCCGAAATTTGAATTGAGCTTAGAGCATTTTAGAAAAATGCTGATGCAACAAATATGTTTAGCTCTTCGTTATTCTCTATCGCATTTTTATGCTTCAACTATCGATAATCTAAAAAACGGAAACTTATAAAAATTCCCGATGAACCACCAAGAGTGAAATATCCATTCTCGCCAAAAAAGTTAAGCTGAAAGAACAAAATTAGCATATTCCCACGCCAAAAAGCCATATGAACAATAACCAAAAGAAGCAAAAAAGTTGCAAAAACCGTCAGCCACGGCGGACTAAAATATCGCAAACGACCCAAACAGAGTCAAGTCAAATTACGCCAACAGACCCACAGTTAAGGTGACAGTTTCTCCCGAGACCAAGGAAAGTTTTTCGAAGCGTGTCCAAAAATTTAAACTGAACTGAAGAGAAGAAAATATCGGGGAAGAAAGAAGGAAGGAAAAAAAATGGCGGAAAAAGAAGATTCGGGGATTTGTTATTCATTAAATAAGAAACACTTTAGTTAGCGTAAAGTGATGCATGGAAGCTTGGAAAGACGAGATTCTGGGATATTATGATCTTGGTATGATGATAAATTGAAATCTTGAAAGGATATCGCGCATAAAATCTGCATAGTTTATGCAGATAGTTTAGTTACATCCTAAGGGAATGTATGTATACATTGTAAGTAGAAGGATGAATAGATGTAGATGTGGTGCGGTTATGTATATTTCTTTTAATAGGCACTTATGCGGACAATCCCTATAATTAAGGAATTATAAATATTTATATCTGTAAAAAGCTGAGAAGGGAAATCGTTGATTTTACTTCCTATTTTTTAAGTGGCTGGTATAAAAGCTAAAACGTGTTATTTTATGAATCATTTAATTTTTTTATTTTGGATATAAATTATGCTGCATTTAAGAGTAATGGATTTAAGAGCGTTTGAATTTGAAATAAGTGTTTTTTAAAAGCTTTTAAATAGTTCCAAAAATATTAATACTTTGTGAAAAATTAAATAAGTATTTTTTTTACAAAATAGTTTACCATCTGCTGAATACATTTTTAATACCAAACTTTTATAAGAAATAGTGTTGTGGTGGTAAATAAAGAAATTTAAAGATTGGTGTTTGTAAAAAAAGTATTGCTGAAATATTTTAAATTTTGGGATTTACCAATATATTTAGTTTACAAATGTTATTGTTTAACAAAGTTATTTGCTAAAAGTCTCTAGAACTCTTTAAATAAGATGGTAATTTCTAGAATCTAGAAAAAATCTTATACCAATTTAATTAGAAAATTAAAGATGTTTTTTTTACAAAAGAATATTTAATGTCACACGTTTACAGCAAATATAATAAATATTTAAAATATATTAGTAAGTAAAATTAAGAAGTATGCGAGATTATTTTTAATACAAATAATCTGACCTATTAAAGACTGCTTATATAAGTATACTTCAGCGACATCGTTTCTGAATATGTTCAATATAGAACCTAAAAAAAACTTTCATAATGCGAAACGATAAAAATACACTTTATTTCGCATAGGCAAGAAGTAAATATTCAATTTTGCAATATTGTATAAAAATTTTATGCGTATATTGAGCTACACAGTAACCATTTGAAATATTCTTATAGTTTTAAGTTATTGATAGATATAATAAATATTCAAGAATTAGGAATGCATTTAAAAATTATAAAATTCCATCTGACCTTTCCCATTCAAATTCCTTTTATATAGTTGAGAAAATTTATAAACAAGCAATTATTAATACCACAAATATATAATCTTTTGAGAAATTCTCACCTGAACTCCTCTTCTGTTCGCAAACCGCCGCCACTGACTGAGACCCGGTCTCCAGTACTCGATGAGGTACTCTTCAGTGTACTCGCGCCCCTGTCCGTTTCCGAACCGCCCCTGTGTAGCCACTGCAGTGATGACGTGCAGAGTGGGCAGGTACACTTCCAGATACTCGTGTACATCTTTGCTTATCTGACGCTCAGGGCACCACGCTCCTCCGTTCAGCTCACGGTCCAGCCTGCAAAAATGTAAATAAACCAATTAATAGTTTGGCCGAGAATGATGAATGTGCACATTTAGTACTTTTGTAAACATTTAGTACTTTTTTTTACACAATTAGTACTTTTGAAGACATTTAGTACTTTTGTACAGAATTAGTACTTTTGTACAGAATTAGTACTTTTGTACAGAATTAGTACTTTTGTACAGAATTAGTACTTTTGTACAGAATTAGTACTTTTGTACAGAATTAGTACTTTTGTACAGAATTAGTACTTTTGTACATATTTAGTACTTTTGTACACAATTAGTACTTTTGTACACAATTAGTACTTTTGTACACAATTAGTACTTTTGTACACAATTAGTACTTTTAAAGACATTTAGTACTTCTGTACACAATTAGAACTTTTGTATACAATTAGCACTTTTGTACACATTTAGTACTTTTGAAGACATTTAGTAATTTTGTACACGTTAAGTAATTTTGTACACGTTTAGTAATTTTTGTACACGTTTAGTAATTTTGTAGACACTTAGCAGTAATGGTTGAGGGTTTTAACGTTATCTGTTTAACATGAGTTCAGAAACACAACAGACATTCACAATTTCTTTGGAGATACAAGTAAATCTTTTTGGGACGGAAAACTTTAATTACCCTGAACGATAAATGGGGTTGAATACTTAGGGTCACAAACTACGTAAGCACTGTATAATTATAAATAAAATATCACTATTAAGTGAACTATCTTTAGTAGATCGAGCAATGTTCCAATTTCATTTATTCTTTTAAATGATAGAATGTAATCTAGAATTAGTAATTTGAATTTATATTTTAGCATTTTACACATCATAATCTGGATTTAAATTTTTGTATATATAAGTGGCGGTAGTAAAAGCCTAACAAGCTTGTTGAATAACATAAACTTCTGAAAATCTGAGCATTGAAAGTAAAAAATAAAAATTGCAAATAACACAAAGAGTTATGAATATAAAACACGATTTCATACAATATATTAGGTAAACACAATTTCAGAGTTTGCTGTTTATGTTTAAGACGTAACTGAAGTTTCAAATTAGATTTATTGTTCTGAGCTTTCAGAATTTAGTGAACGCATACAATTTCAAACAATAACTGCGAAGTGCATTAGAAATGGGGGTTTCGTGACAAAACGTCTGTAAATACAAGTCCTCCTGAAGACAAGATTGAAGATTTGACATTACTTTAAACAAAGAGGCTTTGATCCCCCTCGAGCGAAAAAATAAACGATTATCCTATCGATCTCGATATTCAAAGAAAATTGAAAGCGCAGACCGGATTATTTTCACATTCGAAGTGATAGCGTCGGTGATAAAGGGGGCATTACGTAATCTTTTCTGTTTTCATTTCCAAGGGAAGGAAAGAACTCATAAAAATTGTAGAAGAAATAAAACCCACAAAGTACTCCCCTCCCCATATATTATTATGTGCCGCTGCATTTGGCCCGATTCCAATGAAAAACAAACTTACGTGCATCGGCTGGAATTTCAAGCTTGGTTTCGAGTGACGTGTGCCACATAATCCAATTCGAGCTTTATGCAGGCCCGTTACCCCGCGCCATTCTTGACCACGCGTAGGCTCCGATTTTGAAAAATTCAGAGATATTATAATTCATTCCAGCATGACGTGTGCAATATTCAAGACAACGTTTTTCAGCACATTTGTAATATTTTGATTTTCACACAACTGCCATTTTGGAAACAAATTGATATGTGTCGTTGATGTCTTGATATAATTAATATCATTGAAATGTTTTTACGTTGTATGAATACAGATATATACATTTTTAATTTTACGTGACAAGCATGACTCTTTTGCTTGTAAACGATTCACACATTTTATGACTCTGTATTCACGCAACGTAAAAAAATTCTGATGAGATTAATTATGTCAATACATCAATGACACATATAAATTTGTTTCCAAAATGGCAATTGTGTGAAAATCAAAATAATTACAAATGTGCAGAAAAATAGTGTCTGGAATGTCACACACGTCACGCTGGAATGCATGCCCCTATGATGTTTGGTCAGTGGCAACTCGCGACTACAAAAGTGACTGGACTAGTGTTCACATAGTTTTAAAAAAGGGCAGGGGGGATTTGTCAAAAAGGGCACTTTTTGTTAAGTAAAAGGGCACTTTTTGTTATGTAAAAGGGCACTTTTTGTTATGTAAAAGGGCACTTTTTGTTTTGTAAAAGGGCACTTTGTTATGTAAAGGGCACTTTTTGTTATGTAAAAGGGCACTTTTTGTTATGGGATACCAAGGCAATCCTACAGACCTACGTTTTTGCAGAAAAATATTATTTTTTATAATTACAGGGCGCAAAGAAGATATTGAAAAAAAGGCAGGGCACATTTTTTACTTCTAAAAAGGGCAGGGCGCATCGGCACTTACAAAAAAAGGGCAGGGCGCATCGGCACTTACAAAACAGGGCAGGGCGCATCGGCACTTACAAAACAGGGCAGGGCGCATCGGCACTTACAAAAAAAGAGCAGGGCGCGGCGCCCTTTGAAAAACGCATAACAGGAACACTAGACTGGACCGAATCAAGATAGTCAGCAAGGACATTCTAAGATTTTAAAAACAGGTGATTTAAAATAAATGATACCGATTTTTAACAAATGGAATTAACGTCGCCATAGAGCTAGGCTACTTTGGGCAACCCTCTCTATACTGCTACACTACGAACCAACTTGTGGACGTTTATACCACGACAGATTTAATGTGTACCATCCATCTGTATCCGAGTATGTTTTGTTGGACGATGAAAATGAAACTCATAACCCTCCGATTAAGGTGGTTTGGCGATCTTTAAACTATGCATTGTTGGTTTGGAACAAGTTTTTAAAATAATTATGGTTGATAGTAGTATTAAATTTGTTAAGTTCTTGTACACTTTAGTTGGAGTAATTTAACGGGTGTAAGTAAATTCTGCCGCAAACTTTTAATTTTTGTAAAAAAAAAAATCCCATTGAATTTTGCCACAAAAAATATCCTTGAATTAATTCTATAAGCGAGGCACTTGCCAGTCGGTTTTGGCATTCGTGCAGTCTTTTTAAGAATCCCGAATCGTTATTGCTGTTCAAAAACAGATGGTACCCCTTAGAGCAGTCATTAGCGCTTCTCCATCAACTTTTGGGCAGTTATTTTGAGAATTTCACTGGCATTCAAACTAAATTAAAGATGTTTGTGGCTGAATTTACCTATCGATTTAAAACAATCCAAAATTTTCGCTGAACTTTACATATCTTGAATCTATTGTTATAGCAATTAATCCAATGATTTTGAAAATTTTTACTCATCTTTACTTATTTTTCAACGATAATAAAAAAACATATTAAAATTTATTTTCCCAAATTATCGGAATTTAGATAAACTTTTAGAATTGTAGAACGGAAAGCAAATCCTAAATATTATTAATACTTTACTATTTTCAATCAACTGCAAGTCGTTTGAGCACGCCTGAAAAAAAAACATCTTTCACACGAAATATTTGTGAATATTAAAATACTCTTTCAAAAACATAGTTGAAATAAAATCTAATACTAAAAAACTTTATTATGCGAATATCTTATTACGAAACGGAAAAAAAATAGTGTGCACGGAACCCTTCGTGCAGAAATAGTTTATAATTGCATGCGATATTTATTATTTATGACAAGAGATTATTTAGTATGGTTATTTTGTATGGCTCAAAAAAAAAGTTGTTTTTGCAAAGAATTACCTTTTAAGGAAACTCGCATGAATTGAACTTTGGAATCGGTATTTAAACTCGGGTTTCAATAGTTTTCAGACAATATTTTAAGAACATACTTTCAATACAGGGACAGATATGTAGATGGTTTGGTTTGGTTTTGTTAATTAACGTCGCACTAGAGCTGCACAGTGGGCTATTGGCGACGGTTCGGGGTCAATCTCGAAGGAAAGACCCGGGAACACATACACATTCACACATACATTCATACACACATTCATACATGCACCTCGCTATTTTAGAACCATGGTCAGATGACGAGGAAACACCTGAACTGGCACCCAACGCCTTCAATAGACGTCGGGACTTTGGACCCCGATCAGATTTATCGTGCACCAGTCCCGTATACATGCCAGTATAATTTGTTGGATATTCTGGACGACTTTCTAGTATTTTTGTAGCGAAGCTGGCAACCCTCCGATCGCAAGATCACTACTTTTTAACTTTTCAATGTCAAGTCCATTTCCCAGATTCGAACCACCAATCCTCTGATTAGTAGCTGAGCGCCTTACCAACTGAGCAACTGAGGTTCTTCACAGATATGTAGAACATTAGCGATACCGATTTCACAATATAAAAATACTAGCTGTTTGGCCCTACGTTGCTGGGACCTCGTTAAGGCATATATACTAAAAAACTTTTTTGCGTGGCCCCTAGTAGTATTTGAACAAGCCATCTATTGTTCCGAAGTCCAGTGTGTTATCAAATAAGATACAAAGCACGTTCTAGGTTACGGAAATATTTTTTGTTCCTTTATCGAATATTTCTAAAATTATTAAAATAGCCTCAGGCACAACCTTGAGGATAACTTGTACTTATACATAAATTTTCAGCCTTTTATAAGCAGAGAAGTAGGCGTTTTGCTATTCATAGACAAACGTCTGTCTTTTATTATATAAAAATGCAGACGAGTGTTGAAATTGATCATTACAATTTTTGATTTTTTAAATATGCAATTTTTAAAGCTCAAACAATTTAAAAATTCTATTTGTAAAACAGCAAAGTAAAATAAGCAAAATTTAACCTTAGAATCTCACTTAAAATTTACAAAAATATCATTTAATTCATCTAGATTTTCTACTTAAATATATAGTAAGCGTAATTTTTTTTGTACGTTTAATAAACGCTTATTTCTTAAAAAATTATTTTTTATCTACATAAAAATAAGATTTTTCTTTGCATTGAAAGCTACCGACTTCTGTTAAAGCGACTTTGAGGATCCTTTTTTCAATTCAATAAGATCACTGGGTACGCATATTTGCACAAAAATCTTAAAAGTGCAATTTTTATCTGCCATAAAAGACCATTTCGCTTCCTATTGAAACAGAATTTAAATCTATTTTGATTCTTATTTAAAAAGTATATGTGCAGAAAAATATTCAAAAATAAAGGGTGTTTAAGAATTACCTTTATAAATTTGATACATAATAAAACTTAAAATAAATAAGATAGCTAAGTTATGTGGCTTGTAAATATAATAGTAATATACGAAGTTTTATTTGTAGGAAGTCACAAGAACTAGAAAAAAAAGCAGCATAACTATCTTATTTCCTTACGGTTTTATTGCGTATCAACGTTGTAAAGATAATTTTATACACCCATCCTCAGGAGAAATTTAATTGCTTTGATGGTTTATTGGTGCATTATGCTTTTGGAATGGCGCGTTATGCTTTTGAAAAAAAAAATGAACATACGAAATTTCATGTGTTTCTGTTACATGCACAAGCCTCATAACTTATCTATCTTGTTTTTTAAATGTTTTATTGCGTGTCAAAGTTGTAAAGATAAACACCCTGTATATCCGATATATAACCTTTGCATTATAAGAAAAGTAATTAAATTTGTACGTATAAAATTAGCACATAAAATATTTATTTAATAAAAATGTTATCCATATACAAACACATGAGAATATCGTTACCATTAAATGACAAAATTACGATTCAGTTCACGAGAAGTCTAATGAACCATTACCGCACTACTCAGTAACTACTTCCGTGGTCAGAAATGGCGACTCGGTCTTATCCACACCTCTTCTTTTTTAACCCTTTAAGCGTTTATAGTAGACCCCACAGCTGGACGAGATGGAAACGGACGATAAAAAAAAAAAAGAAAAAAAAAGGGGCAAGACACGAAGAAAAAGGGCTTCTCCGGCGAACGGCGGACAGAGGAGACGGGGCATTACAGATAATGCTGTACCGTTCTGTGCCCGGGTAGATTTCAGTTTATAGGGTACGTGATAGGGTTTTGATCAGGTCGTTATGATTGCAATTTATATGCCTCGGGCATGACTACAGGTTTCGGACGGGGTGAGTTATTTTATTTATCTATTTATTTAGAGGGACTTAAAAAAAGGAACTGGGATAAGACCTGGAGAGTTTTTATGTGGTCGCATTGACAATCGATGCCAGGGTTTCGATGTCAAAGTTGATATTTAATCGATAGTGGAAGGTGATATTGATTGGGGAATTTAAGTTGGTCGTAGGGAATTGTTTTCTAGGGGATGTGAAATACAGTTGCTTTAGTTTGGGGGTATATTTAGCTTATGACTTCATTTAAAGAAAGTCAATTATATCCTTCGAGCATGGATCCTTTATAACAGAGAAAACATAATATTATAATCCCGCTAACATCAAAGTGAGGCTAGCATGTATGGCCTCAGACACGTGGTGAATTACGTCATTCAATTCATAATTTTTAACGGTTACACATTTCCCAATTCATCAGCCAATCGCGAGTATTTTTTAATTCATAATTTTGAAAAGAAGTCAAGTGTTTGAGGCCATTCGGTCTGAGATGTTGGTTTCACGATTATGACGTCATATTCGCTGTACTACAGTCCATTCATGCTTGAAGATTATATCCAAGTTGCGAGAGTTGTTTAAAGTTTTAATTAGTTGAAACAATGCTGCTTTGAGATATCGGTAAAAGTACAGAATAATGGGACACACCGCCAAATCAATTTTAATTGATAAATTTGTCGTGGAAAGCCTACGGTTTCCATTTCCAACATTTATATTGACGGTGGAGCTATTTGCTGTAGATTAAACCAATACAAGGCACGGAATGAAAAACTTACATGAAGTGATTTTGGCGTTGTTTTATAACTTATACGAAATTATTGCTAAATATATGAAGTGAAAAGTAATTACGAAATAGCGAATGGTAAAGTTAGCGTAATAACTAATTACAAAATGACGATTGGAAAAATAAAACAAAATTACAAATTCGAATCGAATTTGCGCATGCTTGTAAAATATATTATTATTGTACAGGGTTACTATTTGAATTGAAATCACATTTGGCAACACTAATTTTAACGCCTTGGCGTATTGCCACCTTATTCTTTACTTTAACCGAGATATTTAGCCGTATTTCTTAAAAATTATAGAATTATTTGGATATAATTATACAAACCACTATAAATAATTTAATATTTTAGTTAAAAGTTAAGTTAAGTGAGAGAACAGTACCTAGCATTTTAAGAAATGACTATTGCTTTATTGATTTATAATACTAATTGACCAAATATGGTTATTTAAGAGATTGATCACTGCAATTGAATCCATAGTTACTGTAAATATGTATTTAGAGTGAATCATTTAATAAATTGAGGTATGCTAATAAATGTTAATATTAAGTAAACTTTAATAATTTATTAAAGCATTTCGAAATTTAAAAATACTTTTTCGTAGAAAAATACAAACAAAGTAGATTTGTTTTTGGTAGTTATATAAAATTATCGTTTGAAATCGACCCGAGTAGAGAATATTTTAAAATTAGAAATACGTTGTTAAATAAATATGAAAAATATCTGTTTAGATAATTAATACATACATTTTATTTACAAATAATTAGTAAATTTGATACTTAGTTTTTATCATTGATAAACCATTTTTAAAAATTAAATTCCATTATTGTGAGTGTATCGATTCAGTGTATTATTTTACAGTCATTTAGTTTATCGTATAATTTTTAATATGTAAATGCAAAAAATATATAAAAGAATATTCAAACTTTTATTCCATCAATGGCAATAAAAAAAAAATAAGAAAAAAGGTTGACGGCAAATAGTTAAATTTAAAAATATAATATAAATCTTATCTTTGGACTAAAAAAGTAACAGAATGTAAGCTTCACTGCAATAAGTAAGTATACAAGGAGAAAAGAGTTTTACAGGAAACTTATATACGCACAGAGTTGCCGGGCAGCCATTTTTTGCCACAACTGCATAGACTAATAGACTAAAAAAAAAAAACCTTGTGGAATTCATTTAACGTTTGAGGGACAGGATCTAAAGAAACAAACCGGTGGTTTATATACAAGTTTCTTAAAGGTAGGGAACATGTCCTCGAGGTTTTTTCTGTGCCGGCTGCGATTTCTCTCCGAGACGCTGGATTGGTTGTTTGGTTAATTTAATCACCCAATCCAGCCGTCTTAGGAAGAAAAACACAACAACTACAGAAGAAAACGCGAGGATATATTCCCTGCCTTTCATCTAAAATCTTATATGATTCACAGCTTTCGAATAGTTTTTGACACTCTCAAATTCTAGTTTAACAAGAGCATGAAAAGGACAATCTTGACCGGATATTCGAACTTTTAAAACAACAGTATATTGGAATAGAGGAATACGTTGGATGATTAAAAACGTGCTTGTGACACCGTTGGAGACAATTCCGTTTGCTTAATACGGCATATTTTATTGCTTAGTTATTTTTCAAACTGTCACAAAAATGGGTACTAGAACGTTTTACAGGAAAGCTTTTTAAACCGACTAAGCTACAAAGGCACGTTCTTGATATTGGAAATATTTTTTAAAGGTGATTCTTTATGCAGTATTTTTAAAATGGTTAAAATTATTAAAAAAAAAAAAAACGGAACGTTGCATATCCGAACCACAGATTTTGAAGAACTTATATATAAATTTTTAGCTTTTGATGCGAATAGGAAGTAAGTGTTTTGCGATAAGCAGACATACAATTTATTTTATTAATATAGATGTACAGCCTTGGGAAAAAAACGAACCACCCCTGTTTTCTCGACCACTATTTATTGTAGGGTTAAACTTAACATACCATTTGGTAAGGAATAAAGTTTACTACACATTAATAAACCAAAAATTTAGATAGGGGACTATCTTCATATTAAAATCCGCACCAACTTTAAAATTTCCAATAGCAACACCCAATTTTGACTCAATATTTAGAAATATGTGCAATCATAAATAATTCCAACTTTCGGATAAATTCGTATTAGACGACATTCTTGAGATAACGTACAGATACATCCAAAATAACATACACCCATTATAAAGAAACGAACCCCGATTCCCTTGCATCAAGGTGACATACCTAGAAATTCTCCAACCTGAAGGCGAGCCTCATGGCAGGAATTCCAACTAGGAACAAACTGCAGAAGAACAATTTTGACGTTGCTATTAAGTATTTATTACGCGAAGGAATGCCATGGCAAAGGAGGGGGGAGAGAGAGGGGGTTGACAGTGGAAAAGCGGAAATGAAATCCGAGTAAATATAAAAGGGGGGGGGGGGGCGCAGCCCCGAAGCAAATAGTCTGCAAACAGTCATAAGATATTGATCTGCAGACGATTGCTCTGCAGTGGAATCGTCGAAGTTTGCTGAGTTACCGACACAAAAGTCAAATATTCGATGTGAAAGGGGAGGAGGGGGTGTAGATAGAATTGTTATAGATTATTTGGGAATCCTTCATTATGGAAATATTTAATATTCTACCCTCCCCCCCCTTCTTTCTGGTGTAGGATTGGTTGAATGCTGTTTGGCAATCGAAAAATTCTGCTCGTGCAATTACGGATGTAAATTTGTACGGGTAGTTCTGATTTTTAAGCACAATAAAACTTTAAAGAGATATCTCTATGGGGAATTAGAGTGTAGATATAGAGTATTTATGCAGTGAAGCAAATATAATTTTGTTTATTAGATTTATGTCGGGGGTATTTAATGCTGTGGATAATGAAAGGTAAATACAGAACTCGGTATTTGAGTTTGGATAGTTTTCTTTTTGCTACATTTTCTTAATTTACGGTTAAATTTATATTTATGTTTTACAGCGTACTCCGAAAAATGTCATAACAGCCGAAAGGCTTCGCTTCGGAAACGTATTAATGCTGTAGAGTTTTCGCAGCGGAACCTTTCGACCTTAAAGGGTTAAATACAAATTTCATTTTGAGGTTGCTCATAATTTTTATATCATGCAAATACTTCGCATAATTCAACGATTTCCAATTATCAGTAAGCCACGAAATCCTATCTAAAACTAAATTAAGACCAGGAACTCCTTTTTTCGTATATTGTCATGGGAGTCCCTCTTCTTTCTGGGGAGGGGGGGGCGTGTATACGCATACATTTTATTTTAACACGAAAATAAAGGTAAAGAGGAAAAATTAAAATTAAGTTTATAATTTCGTTTAATTTTACACAGTTTTTTATTAAGATTATGAACACACATTTACTCGGTAAATATATAGAAAAGATAAGACCGCAATAAGAAGTTTAATTACTTTTAGTCTCTTACTTGTACATTTAACATTCATTTAAACTCGTTAAAACATATAATTTAACTATTTCAAACACAAACAGGACTTTTAACTATTTTTTCATTGTGACCTCGGAGACCACTTAACATCGACTAGCGGACCCCTGGGAGTCCACGGACCACACTTAAGGAACCACTGGTATACGCCATTATTAAATATAAGAATATACTTTTGATTCAAAAACTAACATAATGCTAATTTGTAGTTGCACAAGACTCTGTTTACAATGTAATTCGACAATAGTTTATGCTTTAAGAATAGCAAGAGATGAATTTATCTCTACATAAAATTACCACATAACATTTCTGAACTTACTACTATTCGTTATATTTTATTATAAAGAAAACCCTAGCATTTATTAAACCTTTTGATAATAAGTTGAGAATCCATAGTTTTCTTCAATGATAAAATACTAATTTTTGTTGTTGAAAATTTAGTATTAGAATATTTACCTTAAGATTATTAAAAATTAAAACATTTAATTAAAAAAATAATTTTAATTCTACATTGAAATTGCATAAACGAAGGGAAAATAAATGGATAGACATTCAAACCGACGTTGTTTTTAGTCAGCTTAAATCCAAAATATTTTAATTTAAATAATCTTTACAAAATGTTGTCTTTGAGCACTGTAAAATATATTATTTAAAAAAACTGATCATATTTCCTACTGGAAACTAGTGTCGAGTGTAAAACCGGGGATTTTCCGGGGACACATTTTTCCAGGACTGTAATTGAAATACGGAACTTAGTTACCTTACTGAAGGGAAAAGGGCTTTTGCCATTCTAGATTGGCAATATTATTCCACACCCAAAGTTCATTCTCCCCTCTACTCTAGATCCATAAATTCGAATCCTTCCCCTCGCTTTGCCCAGAAAGATTAAATAATTTCTGCATCGGAGCGTTCTAAACGACCGTGAAAATTGCACTTTTCCGCTTGCGCGATAACACAACCACCCCCGCAACCCATCGTCAGCTGACTGGCTGCAAAGAAGATACAATGAAGATAATATTGAGATCTAAGGTAGAGAACTCTAGGTTTTTTCCTGATTGAAATGTCTATTCTCTGATTATTCTGTCTAACTCTATTTTCACAAGTGATACAACTTCTTTTAACCCACTAATTTAGGATTTTTTTCTTTTTTAATGAAATAATTATTTTTAGTTTTATTTTTGACCCTGGACTGCTGAAAAAATGTATAAAGAAATTATAAGTGCCAATTTAATTAAATAGTTAATTAAAGCAGTTGTGTAGTGTATATACAATATCATGTGTAATTACTAAAATAATTTTCAAAAGTTTGAAAATTTAGTTAAATACAATCTTCATACCTCTGGTATTAGCTAGGATTTTTTGTAGAGCCAGATTATACAAGTAATAAAACATTCATCGAAAACTTCACCTTCACGAACCCGTTTTAGAACAACAGACCTCGAAGCAACCGATTCACTTTATCACAATCATTTTTATAAAGGTAAGGGACCTAGCGGCGCTTATTAGAACTAGGTACATGGTTCCCTACGTGTTCATACTATAATAGCTAACATAAAACTCAATAGATGCAACTAGCCCTCATTTTAAAGTTGTGTAGCATACATCGTCGCCTCAGAGCAACAGTAAGACATCTAAAAAAAACGCAAATGAGTTTTCGGTCTTGCTGATATTGCCAAATGTGCCTTTATTTAGTGGAACACTGGGACATTTTTATGTCTTCTCTGAAAACTCTGAACTATAGCCTTAGATATTCAGCATTGAAAAAACAGCAAATTTTAAAATCAATTTTATAGGCCACTCTGTTTTTGCTCATATCGTACTGTTGCTGGCGACGATATGCTACACTATGCACTAGAGGGTTAATCCTGTTTTGTTGACTCATAATGGCGTGCTGCATTGCTACTAATTCAAAATATTGTAAGAAAATAGTTAGTCTATTTAAAAGTCTATTAAGAGATAGTTCAGGCATTTCGTTAATTGTTAAATAATGTGTTTTGTGACTTAGGAATGTTCTATGACTAATACACAGCGACGATAAACAGTTGAGAATCTACGAGTTTAAAATTGTACCAAAACATTTATATTAATGTTTATTTAGAATTATAATACTAATGATGAAAAAAGAGTATGCAGCATTTAACAGGAAACTGTCTCAGTTGTATGGTTTGTTGATTAGTTAACGTACCGTTCTAGATGACAGGTAAGTTACATTTTAAATTCAATGTAGCTGTTTTAATATTCTAATTTTTTAAAAGTGTTCTTAATAATTTACTTTTTTTAATGAGTTTCAAAATTTAAATTTAAAAATCGACAGACTTCTATTTCAAATATTTGTAAAAATTTTATCAGATATACGATTTACTAAAAATGTTAAATTTTAGTGTAAAGGGTTAAATTCTATATTGACGAGTTATTTTTAAATATATTTTATGCGTGAAATTAAATATATGCACGTTGATTCAAACAAAGGAATTTATTGTTAACAACTGTCAGTCTGAGGAATACAAAAGAAGTTGAGCTTTAACATCAAGGGAATAAATAGGCGATGAGAAGGAGGGACCAAATCATCTTGGAGTTCTCGAAGTCTACAGTGTTATTTTCAACATTAAACTCAACCCCCATAATGAGATTTTTAATTGGTTTTGTTTGGTAAATTAACGTCGCACTAGAGCACAGTGAGCTATTGGCGACGGTTCGGGGCCCTATCTCGAAGGAAAGACCCGGGAACGATGCCTCGTATTTTGCAACCATGGTCAGACCTGACAAGGACAAGACATGAGCTGGCATCCGACGCAACTTCAATAGGCGTCATGACATTGGACACCGATCAGATTTATCGTGCCCCAGTCCCGTATACACGCCAGTATAATTTTTTGAATATTTTTAGACGATTTCCTAATATTATAGTAGTGAAGATAGAAACCCTCCGACCGCAAGATCACTACATTTTTACCTTTCTTTCTCAAGTCCATCAGTTGGGATCTTGCGATTGGAGGGTTGCCAGCTTCGCTACAAAAATACTAGAAAGTCGCCCAGAACATCCAACAAATTATACTGGCGTGTATACGGGACTGGTGCACGATAAATATGATCGGGGTCCTATGTCATGGCGCCTATTGAGGTTGCGTCGGGTGCCAGCTCTGGTGTTGTCCTCGTCATCTGACCATGGTTCAAAAATACGAGGAATCGTTCCCGGGTCTTTCCTTCGAGATAGGCCCCGAACCGTCGAGCCCACGTAATAGCCCACTGTGCAGCTGTATGCGACGTTATTTAAACAAACCAAACCATCAGCTGGGCTGGAACTCGCTATCCTCTGATTACTAGCCGAACGCCTTTATTCACTGGGCAACTTAGAGTTATTTTTAAAGTTACTAGAAAAGCATGGTTTACTAGAAAAGAGTTGTATTATCAACAAAAAAATATCAAATTCAATTTTGCATTCACCATTTTACAATTTTTCAACGAAAGAAATCCGATGATGCTGAGAAATGCCACCATAGTATCACACCTCTACTCTGTGTCATCAATTCAAATCTCCCCCCCCCCCCGCGTCACTCAGCACGATTAAATCAGTTCCGCGTCGGAACGCGCGAAACGACCATGAAAATTGCACTTTTCCTCGCGCGATAACACAACCGCCCTCCGTCAAACTGTCCGATATCGCGGAAGATATAACGAAGACAATAACACACTCCCGACCCAACGATAGAGACGAACTCTTTACCTCTGTCACAAACTTCTCTCTCTCTCTCACCCCCAAAATAATACGATTTGGTTCTTCCCTTTCCGCCCCCACAGTACTCCCCTCCAACCACGTGACATTGACGTGAAGGGGGGGAGGGGGTAGGATAAATGTCCATTTCAGGAAAACCGGGAGATGGAATGAAACTGCCTTCGATATGGCATCCTTCCCGCTCCGGTAATGGGAAAGGTATTTCCCGGGACTTTAAGGGGAAGTCTCTCCCCCCCCCCCCCCCGATACGGCTATTATTAAGATTTGATAGCGCTAAGCTGGACTTTTGGTTCGCTCCCTTTTCCCAGTCCGGGGTTCTTGAATGACGGTGGTTTTAGTAGAAGTTGGAATTGCGAGGGAAGTTGCAATCATATTGGGGGAGGGGGTGATGTTGGGGGAATGGCTGTTGCCTGGTCATTGTTATCTGTGTATTGGAACCGGTTTGGATGTTTGGAATGATGTGTTACGAAAGTTAGTTGTAATCGGAAGCCGTAATCTGAAATAGAAAGGTAGGAGTGAGGTTTAACTGAAGAAACATTTTAGGAAACATTTACAAGGGAAATTATGCTACAGAGAACCGATTTCTCCGTTGTGTGAACGATTTGATACACTGTCATAGAAAACCACTTTATATCTTCAGCCTTCTCTCATGTCCATTGGAAGTTTGATATTCAATATGGAGCATTTACATTTAGTCTTTATTTTCCATTCTTCATTTTATTATCTGCATTAAAAAGTAATTTGATTTGTATTGAAAAGCACCCCACACCAAAAAAATTTGTTACGGGGATATTCAAGCTAAACTCATCAGTTAGGTCATATACATCAAAGTTTGTATTTTGCAATTCGTCATTTGAATAAATATAAAGAAAAGACAACAAACTTTTAAAATAAGATGCTTAAATATTGAATACTACTTGATATGTACTTCTAGATTATTTGATATATACTATAAGCGTAAATAAATATTAATTTTACACAATTTCTTCTAGGTTGGTTGTTGAGAACAAAAAGGCTTTATGAACAACTAGCTGTTTAACTTCCCTTTGCTGAAGAACCCGTTAAGTCAGTCACATACATTAAAAAAATAGAATGAACCACTTCTAGACTCGAACCCACAACTTATTGCCCCGAAGCCTAGCGCTTTGTCAACTACGCTAAAAAGGTACGTTCTAGATTTTGGAAATATTGTTTTTTTATGCAATATTTCTAAAATTAATAAAACCATTAAGTAAATTAAATAGATTTTCGCAATTCCGAAAGTTTCTGGCGCACATCACGTGGATGAATAGTACTTTCATATAAATTTGTAGTCTTTTATACTCATAAGGATTTTGTGTTTTACGATCGATATACAGACACTTTATTTCATTATTATAGATATACCAAGTCATCTTTATTAAAAAATCAGTTTCCAAGTTGACATTTTATAACACTTTAATTTGTTTTATGAACATGATGTACAACTTCCCCTAAACTTCTTAAGCCAAAACATTCGAATACCGGATAGAATTGGAATATGTGTTGAGATTCTAAAAACCTAGTAAATTACAAGATGTATTCTGCGTACACGTTATTATGTATATTATAAATATTTATTTTACAAAACCAGTCTATTATTCCGACACTTATTGTCGTTTGTTTAAAGATGCCGTGTTTTACTTCTTGGTGTACCATCACAAGAACTCTATCTGGTTCCGCTAGGTGGAGCCATTGGATATAGTGCCTTACGGACTTGGGTTTCTCTAACATCAGAGAAACTAAAAAGCATCATATAATTTCTAGACACCGAACAAGAGTAAATGGTTTTTCGTTTAGAAGGGTCTCACCTGTCTACTAGGCGTTCTTTTTATCTTTTTTATTATTTATAAATAGACGGTAAACTTAACGTAGTATTTTTAAACTCATAAATTTGAACTTTAATTAAATGATTTAGAAATTTTATTTCGAGTCTCATTTATGGGACGGAAGTTTTTAAGTATGAATGATAGACAAATTGTAACTTTCAGTCGCAAAAAGGGTTTTCCAGTCCTGACCTTCGAGCATGAACGGACTGCAGTAGAGCGAATATGACGGCCTAATCGTGAAACCAACATCCCAGACCGAATGGCCTCAGACACGTGACTTCTTTTCAAAATTACGAATTAAAAAATACTCGCGATTGGCTGATGAATTGGGAAATGTGTAACAGAGAAAATTTATGAATGGACAGACGTAATTAACCACGTGTCTGAGGCCATACATATTGGCTTCACTTTGATGTTAGCGGGAGTGACGTTATGACTCCTCTACTACAAAGGATCCATGCTCGAAGGTTAGACCCTGTTAATTTGCTTTTGATGTTAGCGAAATTAAAACATTATGTGTTTCTACTATGAAGGATCCGTGCTCGATGGTCATGACCTACAGATATGCGAAGGCAACGCTGCACTGGTAAAGCAATGCATCACTTTTTATATTCCATATCAACCAGTAGCCTCGCAACCCATAAGATAATTTCGTAAACAGTCCTCAGCAAAACAAGCAGTCACACCATAAAACTGTCATAACCACATCCACACTTAATCACTTCCACACCAAGTCAAGAGAAAATAATTGACACCGGCGTCTTCAATGAGTCATCGCTGGCAAGAATTATTGTTGCTAGAAGTTGCACTGTTGAACAAAACGGCTGGAATATACTCGGGGGACCTCTTCTGAGCGTTCACTTGAGTTTTCTTCCGTTTTTCTGGAGAAAAACAGAGGCATCTATTCTTAGGGGCCATTGGGAAGGGCTTAAAATTCCCAGGGGGGCCATAAACATATCCAAAGGGGCTTCCGGGCATCACGTACGAACGTAACTCAACTTCCGGGGAAGGTGCAGGGGCTGTTCCGTGCAAACGGTGGGACAGGATACATATTGTTGCCTTTGTCAGACGATTTTCGGTTTTAAGCTGAACTTATTTTCGAAGGGTATGGCTTAAGCTAAAAAATTCCATGGTTTGAAGCTAAAAACATGGTATTGGTAAGAACCAATGCCAAAGTAAAGGGTGGGAATTTTATACTTTATATTATTTATACGCCTTAAATGGTTTGTTTAATGGTTTAACGTGGAAAGAGTTTTATTTTTAAGGAAATGTAGGATAATAGAAAGAGCCGGATTTAAATTGTATAAAAAATTGGGTAAAAATTTTGAGATGAGTCTTTACTTAAATTTAAATGTATTGTGCACAAATAGCTATATAAGTCTGAAATAATTTAAAGTCCATTACAATCCACAATAAACATATAAGAATTTATAGGAAACCAATACTATATCTAAAGGCGAGAGAAATAATAAAACTATTCTACAGCAATGATGAAGAGGCATGTTTTAAAAGAAAATATTTGACAATTTGTAAGTTTTTATTTTAGTGCCTGTATGGTTTGGTACATACTTTTTTTATTTATAGATAATTAACCCCGCGTTACTGGGGAGTTCGTTGCAGAATATAAAATTGGTGACTCATGACGAGACTCGAACCAGCGACCTTTTGTTTTGAAGACCATCGCGCTACCAGCTAAGTTAAAAACAGGCACGTTTTACATATAAAGAATATTAATTATAAAATATGTTTTTAAATTTTTAAAAATAATTAAAGAAAACTATATGGATTTTCAAATCCGAATTTCAGGTTCACATCTTGAAGTACTTATACGTAAATTTTCAGTATTTTATACTCAGAGGAAGTAGGTGTTTTTCGATCCACAGACAGACTTTTATTATTATATGTTATACACGCATCGACCCCTAATTTTCAATCGAACGAGATATATTTTATAGCAATAGTAAATATAGTGTCACGCGTATAGTGTTTTTTACGTAGTTATAGTGTAAGAATGGATCACCCTAAGAGTGTAGCAAAGGGTTTCAATACTATACCCTGATGTAACTGATTTCAATGACATTTCGCATCAAAACCCCACAAGTCTTCAAATGTGCCAACTGCAGGAAACAATTCTCTTATCCGAAGATATTATTTATAAAATACAGCATTACATCCCTCCGATCCCTGATCGAAAACCTCCTCGCTTGTTCATCTTCCACCAACAATGTCTTCACCAAAATAAAAGCACCAGAGTATAAAAAAAACCTTCCCTCTCCGATCAATACGACAGCGGGAGACAGAATAATAATAAAAAAAGAAAAAAAAACCCAGCCAGAATCGGAAAAGAAGGAAAGCGACCGAGTGACAGAACAAATATTTGGCATCGTGGGTGTCGCGGTGTGTTCGAAAAAAGAGTGGGCTGGACATCCCTATCACGCTAAACCACCTGTTTGGGTTGTCAAGGGAGCGGTGACTAAGTAGCGTCGCGTGATGCTTCAGCTGGAGCGAGGGATGACAGGTAGCAATAGATAAAAAAGTAGCTTCACTGCTGCAATTCAGGTTGCTGTCTGGTTAAGTCAATGGGCCTGGGACATGCGAGTACGGCGTGATGTATTTTATACAAAAATGAGACGAGTATGTCAACATTGCGTTTTAAATACATAAGTGACTTTTTCAGTTGATATCGAATGATAAGCAACTCAATTATTAGAAAATACGCAATGATGTGCTTCAATGTAGTATTACGTTGCAATGACTTGACAGAGAATTAAGCTACCCTTACTTACTTTTTGAAATTATGATAGCTAAAGAATATTTATGTGTCCTGGAGTTAAAGTTCCCATCACATGCAAAGCTGTAATTATTTAGTAATTAGGTATAAATAAACACTGAAATGCATTTTGGGGAACTCTTACCACGAGTTAACAAAGCAAATTAACAGGGTCTAACCTTGCGAGCATGGATCCTTTGTAGTAGAGAAGTTATGACGTCACTCTCGCTAACATCAAAGTGAAGCCAACATGTACGGCCCAAAGACACGTGGTTAACTACGTCACGTCATTCCATTAATAAATTTTCACAGTTAAACATTTCCCAATTCACAAGCCAATCGCGAGTATTTTTTAATTCATAATTTTGAAGAGATGGCACGTGATATGGGCCTTTCGCTCTGAGATGTGGGGTTCACGATTATGACGTCGTATTCTCTTTACTACAGTCCATTCATGCTCGAAGGGTCTAACCATGAACAACAGGCTTACATAGGATGATCACATTAAACAGTAAAAGGTGCCATGACCAGACTCTGACCTATTATGGGAAGGAAATCCAAGCAACCATTAGACAACAAAAGGATACTTTATATTTCCACAATTAGGCCAATTCTAACTTACGCTTACCGAGAACCCCATATAGAGAACAAACTGTATCCTGCAATGTAATCCAAGAGAACTATACCTAGAGCGTGTTGTTCAAAAACCATTATAGAGTTAGATTACATTTTGTAAATCTTGTATAGGATATTCAGGTTCCAAAGATGTACATTGTACATCTTTGGAACCT
Organism: Troglohyphantes excavatus; assembly: GCA_963932185.1. NCBI lineage: Eukaryota > Metazoa > Arthropoda > Arachnida > Araneae > Linyphiidae > Troglohyphantes > Troglohyphantes excavatus. The sequence continues at coordinate 24,879,513 of OZ010674.1, forward strand.
GAATATCCTTCGGGAGAGGCCAGGATTTTACACATTATTATTACGCTTACCGAGAGTTAAGCTACCCTCAATAAATCTGACAGAGCCAAATTACAATAATGCCAAAGCCTAATCCCGAGAGGAGAGAGATGGCAGACGATTCAAATATCTCCGACGCACTCTTATCCATGAATACTTAAAACTAGACTTCTTCCACAAATTAATGGCTAAACTAAATATTAAATTGTACCAATCTGTACAAAAATTAAGGACATAATCCAATATGAAATCCTTAATTAAGACTGGCATATTAAACCCTTTACAACCCTCTTGCCTGATGCAGTTGTGGCCATAACCTAACGAACATCTCAATAACTTAGATATAACCAATATGTTATTAAAAATTCAATATGTATTTCTTGTATATATCAATACTATTCCGTTTGTGTCTCATATGTAGCTCATATAAATGGTCATCTCAAATTTGAGTACAGATCTTTCTACTCACTTGGGCTACCCTTTTCAAGGGCACGATTGCCAGATCAGTTTGTACAATTCTTACTTCCAGTAAACTGACTAACAGTTAAGTTCGACAAATTCATGTTCGGTGCCAATGCACTCGAGAAAAGGTACAAATTAAAGCAAGGTATATGTTTAAAATGTGTACTGTATAAAACCCAGCGTGTACCACATACCAAAATAGTTCAAGACATATTTATATTAATAGACAATAATGAAGATACGTTGACTAACTTGGGGATAACCCAAGTTAAGACTAAAGCGAATGCTTTGATCTGTAAAAAGGTTCAATTGTTTTAAACGCAACTTAGGTTAGGTTAGGTTATTCCACTACTGTTCTTAAACAAATCCACATGATATAAAACCATTTCAGTTGAAAGTCTCTTATTTCCTTTCAACCATATTACGCCCATGAGATTAAAGCTAATAAGTATAATTTTTACCAAAATACCTTAAGGAACAGCATTTAAGAAAAAAAAATTAAAAAAAATTGTTTGTCAGACACTCACACACGTATTTTCCATGTCTTTGGAAAGTCTCACAAGGAGTTTGAGAACTGAAATATTAATCCTCTTATCCAAATCGATACTCCTCCAGACCCATCCAAGACGACACTTTTATTCTTAGCTTTAAAAAAAAAACACCCCGCTTTAAGCAACCCAAAGAAAACACAATCAAAACAATCCCCTACCATCGCTTGATGGCTTTTCATACCTGCGTCACAAGCACGGAAAGAAAGCAAAGTGAAGAACTGCAGCTCGCTCGGTTGATGGAACTGCGGTCATATTTCGCAGTTGCCAAGCACTGCAGCGCAAGGGCCACGTGCACAGTAATGTTCCCATCGACAATCGAGGAGGAGCCTCTAAGAGAGCAGGGGCTCTATCTATGACCATGGATTAATGGAAAAGGCAAGGATGGAAGTGCGTTGTATTTAAGGGCATGCAACAGCAACTGCCTCTGAGATAGCCCAACCCCTGCTTTTCCATTGGGGACCATCCATGAATTCCGTTGCATCTTAGGGATTGGTAGAAGTCATCGAAATGGTATTGATTTATAGGGGAGGAGAAAGGTTACAAATGGCCCACCATTTGGAGATTCGCTATCTGATTGAAGGGATAATGCTTCATTTTGCAAGTGGAAAGTTCTTTTATAGCGTGAAAGGTTCAGAGATAGCGCGTGTAATGGATGCGATCGTCTCTTGATGGGAATCGTTTATGGGGTAAAGTATTGGGGTTTGATGGTGTCGTTCTCGTGTATGTCGGTTATCTTGTATCAGTTGTATATACAGATCTGAAACTTTTCGTGGAGTTCAGGTTGAAAGACAAGAAAACTTTACAATGTCAGCAACGGGCTTAGTCGCGTAATATTAATAATTTGTTCGCTGCTGAATTGTTGGTAGTTTTATTGATTACGTAGACTGTCAAACTTGCAGATTATTTACTGGATATACAACTTGGACACTCAGAACCGTGACTGCTTTGTGGAAAACCCCGGCTCGGTAGAAGCTTAAAGGTTTGGTTAATTAACGTCACACTAGATCTGCACAGTGGGCTATTGGCGACGGTTCGGGGCCTATCTCGAAGGAAAGACCCGGGAACGATGCCTCGTATTTTTGAACCATGGTCAGATGACGAGGACAACACCTGAGCTGGCACCCAACGCCTTCAATAGACGTCGGGACTTTGGACCCCGATCAGATTTATCGTGCACCAGTCCCGTATACACGCCGTTAATTTTTGTGGATATTCTGGACGACATTCTAGTATTTTGGTAGCGAAGTTGGCAACCCTCCAATCGCAATATCACTACTTTTTTTACTATTCTTTGTCAAGTCCATCGTCTAGGATCGAACCGGGGACCCTTTGGATTTCCAGCTGACGCCTTAATCCATTCGGCCACGGAGTCCAGAGGCTTAGAGTACCAAAAATTAAAAGTGTTTGACTGCACGTTCAACGGGAACAAGTGTAAACACAAGCTGAATCTTATTACTGAACGAGGTTGTTTGCATGCACGCTTAACATTCTTATTGGCGACACCGGCATTTATTGATGAGCGTCAATTGAAAACAGTAAAATATAATATTTTCAAGCATTAAAGTTCAGATTGAAACCCCATTTGACAGGAAAAGGAGATATGTCACATTCATATGGGTGCAAATCTCTTACAGTTTAATGCAGTTAATTCATCGATGTTACATACATTTTATTGAGAAAATTATTTTACAATTTAAGAGTCGACTCTTATTTAAAGTTAATTAAATGTTCACTGTAATTTGATATTAAAAATACCGCGCACATAAGATTTTTAATATAAATTTTCAATATATTGGGAAATATGCTTTTTGAAAATGAAAAATGAATTTTTGAAAACTAAGAAAAACATTAATATCAACTGAGTAAAGTACTATTTAAGTTTTTCACGCAACAATTTTCAACAATTTACTGGCGCACTTAACGAAAAACTGCTAATATTAGTTATTAGAAAAATAAAATTCCAGCAACTAAATTCTCTCAATTTCATCTCCTCCCCTAGTACGCAGTGTAAAGACCCTCGCAGACGACCAAGAAGAAGTGGCAGTGCATTATCCATTCTTTTATCTACTCTCCATGAAGTGGAGAAGAGGGAGACAGCGTGGTCGAGGGTCCCCTTCGTCCTTCAGCCACACAACCCCCCCCCCCCCCCCTCAAGTGGCCAGAGAGACGTGACTCTTTGAGAAGGGGGTGGACGAACAGTCGTCTGACATACCCCAACCTCTTACAGATAGAACGAGAGAGGGTGGGGGGAGAGCACAATGCCATTATTGACGCAGAAAACGATTAAGTGGGGGCGTGGGGGAGTTGATAAAAAAAATGAACTTTTTTTTATATTTTACAATTTTAATTTGAGGTTGAGTTTCGAAAGTCGATAATAGACTGGTTTATTGATTGTGTGTAATAAGTTTTTCATTTTATAAATTACGTATTTTTATTGATTGAAGTTTATAGATCATGGGTTCGATGGGGAATTCTTTTCAACTATTTGTTGTTCATTGAATAGAGTAGAGTTAAAAATACTGTTACGAAAAACTCACAATAACAGAAGTGTGGAAATATTAATAAAATATAGTTGCATATTGTCGGCTTAATTCACAGACCACGGACTCAGCAACCGTAGTGGAAGCTGCTTTGTAATAAAAAAATCAATAGATTCATTTCTAAATGTGGAATTGTTTTTTAAAAAAAAATTGATCCGAATACCTAAATACATTAGATTGTAGGCGAGGGATCGGCTTAAACAGTCACGTAAAATCTGAGCTTGAATTTCGTCCCCAAGCAGCTTTCGCTGCTTTCCGTGCTTTGGAGTTATGTAGTTTGTGAATTAAAAGCGATATTTAGAATTTTGCAATCTCCATTTACTCCTTATCAAGTAAAAGACTAATATAAAAAAAAAAATCGAATAATTCTATTGAGTTTTTCTAATGAAATTCCTCATAAGAATTGCAATATATTTATGTGGCTTACTATTTTAATTTTGTATTATTTCATTAGCCAACAAAACTTCTAATTGAAATATTAACGTTTCAAAATATACATTTAATTAAAAATGCATTAACTAAATAATATAACCTTCATTAAAATGTTAAGTATTGTTTGGAATCGACCAATGGAATTATTATATTTACAGTTGTTAAGACAAACCTATACAATAAAGTATAACATTTTGGATAAATATCAGAATTTTTTTTTTAATGACTGATAAAAAAAACCTTATGTTTTTTTCAAAGTCAATACGCCTTTTAAATACCTATTTAATTTGTAACTAATAAACTCATTTAATAATACCCTCTAAAATTAATTATTATCCTAATAAACTGACTGTGGGAAGCAGATAACTATTACACATTTTAATAATCTCTCAACGATTTTAAGCCGAATTAAATTTAATGTTTAAGAGTTTTGTTTATTATCTCTTAAAATTTAAAAATAAACATCCCACAAATATTTCAAAGTAGTTATTTTGTAGAAAATATGCTTTAATATGACCATTAAAGAGCTTAAATAAATAAAAATAATAGTTTAACAAACAAAAAAAATCGAGAAAAATATGCAATCAATATCGAAATAATCTAACAAATAATTGACGATTTCTCAATTATTTAAAAATGTATTTGCAAAACTATACCACTTTTAAGATAAAAATTGAGTTCCACAACTAGCTAGTTATGCGCTTCGAATGGTCTTTCTCTAAATCTCATAAGCAGATTTACAAAAAAAAATATCAAAATACCAAAGTAGGATATTTGAAGAAGGCACGAATACCAAGATTTAACATTTATTCAAAAATAAAGTAACATTTTGCGCAAAGGGACCAATTATAAAGAGCTTATGGGATTTCATTCTTCTGGAAAAGCGGAGAGAATTAAATCATAAATGTCAAATATTTTCTCATTTTGACTTAACTCAGAAAATATACAAAACATTTCAAATAACCTCACAAACACAAATAAAATACTTTTAAAAACAAAATACTTATTGTGCGTGTTTATACTTTTGCATTTTCCCATATAAGAATTACATTGATGTAGCTATGGATTTAAAATTGGTGTTAAATATGCTTAAGAAAAATAAATAGTTTTATTTTAACAATATTAAATAATGCAGTTGAAATTAGAAATGTTCTAAATTATTTAATTTTAGTAAATTTTGTATATGATTTTATAATGCCAGGATGAATTGTAACTTATAAATAGTTTATTATTCCAAAAATATAGTAAGTTAGGTTCATAATTTTATACAAGCGTCCATTAAGAGAAAATAAAAACGATATTTAACTAAATAAATACATGGTGATTGATACATACAGGGTTGCCCACTTAAGTCCTTTAACTTTTAAGCACCGACATCTTCTATAGTCATAATAATGGCGCTTTGGTATAGTAAAGTGACTATACTCTCTATTCGTTAAGACCGCATACAGCGCCTTCTAGTGGTAATGTACCGAGTTAGTGTACTTAACTAAAATTATACAATATATATGAGAGTCAATTAAAAAATTGTAAAGCAGCACAATTTAGCATGCACCTTACGCACATGAATTTTTTTAATAGAAAGCAAAGAACGCTCGTTTGTTCGTGATTTCCAATACTGTTATGTTATAAAAAGTGCTAGGGAAAAAGAAAATATCGCCTTCCGCTTTCGGTAGGTGTAAAAATTAAGAGTTTTAAGTCACAATTTCTACAATTAAATCATAAAGTACATAAAACTATACTACAGCGTAAAAAAAAAATATTTTTTCAAATGTGGTTTTTTAAATAATAATCTTTAAAAGTTAGTTTGAGATTTATATTTTGAATATACTATTTTCGATTTATATTGTAATCGATATTAAAAATATGGTAACTAATTCACTGACGCAATTGTTAAGTTGTTTTCACTCCTTTGGAAGTTCATAAATTTTTCCTGTGCATGCAATTTTATTTATTTTACCAACATTTTAATTCATTGTAAAAAGATAACTTTTATCTTGTACTTTAAAAAATAATTAGATTTAAAAAAAGTGAAGAATGGAGTATTTAAGTATTTAAAATTTGTGTGCGTTGTTGGAAAAACTGCAGATCCTTAGACATGACATCACGTTTATGAATGTCAAGGGATGGATACTTTAGCAATCTTCAGGGTACCTACTAAAGCCCTTTGAACAACTTAATTGAATAAACACTTATTTAAATAAAATAAGTTATTAAAAAAATAAATCGATAAAAATTTACAATTCAATTACGAAACTTAATTTAAAACTTTTACCATTTCAAAAGATCTGTAACAAAATAAAAATCTTGAATAACGAATTAATTTCCCAGAAGAAATTAAATGAAATCAACTCGTTTAGATTTTGCTAAAAGATAAGATCCCAGTTATTGTTTGATAAAATCTAATTACCAGAAGACAGATGCTTCGAATTTTGAATTCGAAGTTTTGACAATGTGAACTGCATTTATGATATTGATTCCATTGAAATTCCAGTATTCTTCTTCAAGAAAGGCAGAATTTATTCCAAAGTACGAGGAATTCTATCACCGGGTGTTTTCAAGAGGAAAAATTTGTCTTGTCATTGTCCAACAATGCAGACTTCCTTATTAACGATTCTCTGTGATGCCATATTTGAAAGATAAAAAAGAAAGAAAATAATAATAAAGCCATCAAAATAAAAATATACCCTGTTCCAGCTCATTACTTTAAAGAATCCTGGAAAAATGTACCGGATTTTTTTTCGTTCCATTCATTTTGGCTTCTATTTTTCCGGATTTTTTTTCTTCTATTTTTATCTTTAGTTTACTTTAAACTTTTTGCTTTTTATTATTATATTTTCGGTGGAAAAACACAATCGGAAAATGAAAAAAAACCGGCGCAAAACCTGTGATCTTTTAAGTAAAGAATATTCTTAAAAAATATTTGAAGAAGTTGTTTATTGAACCATTATCTAAAAGCCTAGTATCTAAGTCTTATTTCTTTAAAGCGGTAATGATAATGATTATATGCACGCTTCTGAAAAAAAAACAGTAGAAAAATACTTAATTGCTCTGTAGGTTGCTGATTACCAGCCATTGAGGCGGCATAGTTTTAACCATGTAAATAATTTCTCTTTACTTTTTGTTAAAAAAAATTGCCTTAACCTATATACATTTTTTTATTAAAAAACTTCTACAACGCAAACACAATATAAAATTTTACTTGTTTTTCAACAAAACTATTAACACAACACAGCTTGAGATTTTGAATGATTATAGACAAAGTGCTTTTGTTATTAAGTGCAAATAATATTGTATCATACTTGTGTTATATACGTGTTAAAAATTTTAGTTTTTTTTAGAAAAATAAAAAAAATTAAATTACGTAGAAACGATATTCTTTTTAATTACGAACTTTTATTTGATAATTTAGATTCGTGATATAGAAACAATTTTTTCGGAATTAATTAAAAATATATACCAGTGTATTAAATTGACAATCGTTAATTTTGAATTTTTTTTTATTTCAGATTAAAAAAAAAGCTTATTTTTTATTACTATTTGTCTGTAAAAATATCATCATAAGTATAATCAATGAAATGCGTGTTTATATTTATATAAAAAATAGGAAATTTTACTATTTTTAAACATTAAAAATGATTCGTTTTAAACATAAAAATTTTGAATATTCGATGATGCTAACATCCTTACGCATATTTAAAAACAGAAATTATTTTTACTTCACAAAAATTTAAGAGAACAAGTAACATGTGCCATCGCAGCAAAAAAAGTTAGCATGACTCCTTCATAAAAATTGTCAAATTGAAGGTTTTTTGAAGGTTTTATAAAGGATAATGAAATAAAAAACTGCAGTTTTTTTGAAGTTTTTAATTTTCCTGCATAAAACCTTTAAAATATCTGCATTTTTCCTTCATGATTAAAAATTGAAGGGTGTTTGCAGGTTTTTTTATGAAGGTTTTTTTACAGTTTTTATGAAGGATATTGATTTTGATGCAGGTTTTATGCTGACTTTTTTTGCTGGGATATTTCTGAAAAAGGAAATTTAAATGGATGTTTAACAGATTTACAATAAATAATAAAGTTTTATCTGTATATCCCCGAAACGTTGAAAGCGTACAGTAAAGTAAACCATTTCTTTGAAAATTATAGCACAAAATATTTAAAATTTCAAAATGTTACCTAGAATTCATTTTATGCGTCTTTTTTTAAAGATTCTTAATTAATTCTTTCACTACAGTTTCACAATTCGTAAGGGCATATTCAGACTTTGAACAGAAAACAACGGCCTAGACTAGTAAAAAAAGTGTTAAGTTAGTTGAAGTTGATCTAGTCGATGTATTACGCAGACCTACCAATAAGGTACTGGTTTCGTATACCGGAATACCTGATGAGAATCGATTGGTTCTGTGCTTGTTTGGGAGAGATGGTGAGCCTCTTGTTAAACGATCCCTCACATACATAGCGGTTATCCGCATTAGTATAAACAAATGTGGCTAGCTGACAAATGCTTTCCCGTCTGTTTGAAAACAAATTAATGAGAGAGGCCTATGTGACGATTTGTTTGAAAATGTTGTACACGGTGTTGGTAAATTTCTGATGATTAAAAGGAAAAGAAGAGACAAGAAAAAACAAAACAAAAAAGTTTTGTTCGAGTTTTGTGCTTCATTCAAGTAGGAGTGCAGTTGAGCCGAGAACTTACCGTGCATTTTGTGGTCCAACACTGCCTTCATTGTAAGAGGAACTGGCGTTGATTTCGTAGTCTTTGATCTCACCCGACTCCATTCCAAGAGCTCCCACACATTCCGCTGGAACAAGAAAATATTTTTTTAGTTTTTACTAAAAATAGTAGTTAAATTTCAATACAGTACATGTAGCGGTTCTATAGTTAGGGGGCAGTCGTCATGATTTTTTGGTGGGTGGTGGTGGTGGTGGTGGGGGGGGGGGGGGGGGGGTTCAGACGTAAAAGTACAGCCGATAAGTTTGTTTCAAAACATTTATATCTGCCGAGTCGAGAGAAGTTTTGTTATAAAATCAGGGTTACATTAAGAATGAGAAGGTGTCATCTTGTAGAGATTTTCTATACTTAAAGACAGGGATTTTTAGGGATTATCTTCAGATAGATTGAGTCAGGGAAGTCAGCTGATTGGTTCAAAATGGTTCAGAAATTTCATGTAAAGGCACTAACCCTCCTTCTCCCCCATAAGTATTCCCGAGTGAAAGTTATGCCAAAATATTCGCGTAGGTAGTTTGTTATGACTAAATTGAGATTGGAATTGTAATCGTCAGCGAAACAGTTATGAGAACTCTATTTCAATAAAGAAAGAAACATGAATTTAATAGATAATTTATGTGGGATGGTAACAATAGTTTTATAGACAGGAGGGAAGCTTATTTCGTTGCAATTTATATATATAAATGTGAAAGCCCTAGCTACTTAGCACTAATTTTCCAACTTCCTGTGTACTCATGAAGAAGAAATTTGGCAAAGTTGTTCCTTTTACCTTAAATAGGAAAAGTAAGCTATTTTTGTACCGATCGAACATATTTAAGGGGGTGTAAAACCCTTTTATCGGGAATATACATACCCAAAAAACCTAGAGGGCTAAAATTTGGAACACAGATTCATCTAGGGCCCTAAGGGTGCAATAAGAAAGGATTTTTAAAAATTCGAACTCGAACTGCCAATATAACGAATTTTTAAAAACCTTTCCATAAGATTAACATGGAGAACATGTAACAATGCAATATTTCAAGATTGAAACAACGGAAAATTTTAATATTATGTAACCTATTTGTATCTATTTTGTAACTTATTTCCTTTCCATGCGTAGAACGAGTATTTTAGCTAGTTAAGTTATAATGATTCAAAGGGGTGGTATATGGTAATTTAAGGTATACATTACATAATAATGCATTAACAATTAAGCATTAGGATAAAAAAATATCTAGAAGTTATCGTGCAAAGTGCAATTTGTAAAAAGGCTTATAAATGTGTATGATTTTGACGTTGGAAAGATTATTGATATGAAATCGAAACTAATTTTTGGATGTGTCCCAAGATAGAACGTCATGCTCTAATGGTTTAAAGCAAGTTATATTTCGATTTATGTATCGATTCTGACGACATACGCAATCAAACTAATCAATACTCCAACCGTTATCTCCCCCCCACCCCCTTCAAAATCAGCACCCCATTTTTTCACTCAAAAGTACATCAGAGAAGAGTGTGGTGGCGGTACATACTAATTACATCTCCACCTGTACAACAAAAAAATTCCAAAAAGTGATTAGGAACATGGACAAAAAAAACACGAAGCCATTTCATCTCTGTCGCCAACTCAAATGTGACGTCACGTCGAATATGTTTTCCGGAACGTTCCCTCACTTGGAGTTTGTCGAATATATAAAAAAAATTGAAATAAAAGTAGCAAAAGATATGGAAGAACTTTTCGGGCCGGGTAAAATTTATAGCTGATAAGGGGCCTCACGTATTCCCCCCCCGAACGCCCACTGCGAAACACCGGTAGATAAAAAAATGGTAATAAAAAGTTGCTCAGCGAAGGAAAAAAAATGCGTAATGGAAATAAAGTTTCCATTAGCGATAGCGAAAATAATTTTTAAGATATTGATTTATGAGGGGGGGAGTTGGGAAGGAGAGCTGTATTGGAGTGTAGAAACGTCCTAGGGACTGAGATATAAATCTTGAGAAGGGTTATGCTTGTACTTGATGCATGGGTTTGTTTGTAGCATAGGCAGAGAAAATGCAATACTAAATTTAGTTCGAAGGGATAAGTACTCAAATTTCTTCAAAATATTGGGTTGGAGGGAAAGTTCTGTCGTATTTTAAAGAAAATATATGAATTCATTTATAAAAATATGTGTTTAATGTTAATCAATTATATATGCTCCGTTATTTGTTACAACCTGTTGCCATCTTTCAGGTAACCTGTGATTTCCTGTTTTTTCTCATCCTTGGAGTTAAAATAGTCAGCAACTGCCTTAGAAACACTTTCAAAAGACGTGAATTTTTTTCCCCGTTAGATAATTTTGCAGTAAGATTTTTTTCTCTTAATATTCTCGTAAAGAATCCACTTTTCATCTCCAGTAACCAGCCTGTCCAAAAACGGCTCCACATTGTGTCTAATCAGATGTCATGAACACATTCTTTCACGATCAGACAAATTCTTTTCCGTTAATTCATGTGGAACCCAAACACTTTGCTTTAACACAAACCCAACGGATTTAATGTGATTTCCAACAGTTGTATGATGAATGCCAAACTCTTCTGCAATTTCTCGACTTGTTAAATGTGGATTATTTTCCAACATGGATCGCAAAACATCATTATCGAGCTTGGATGGTCGTCCAGATCGATCACTTTCTTTGAGGCTCAGATCCCCGTAACGAAATTTGCTAAACCATCTTTGACAAGTACGAACATTTACAATATCTTTTCCAAATACCGCACATAAATTTTTACATGCAACCGATGCATTGCTTCCTTTTTGGAGTTCATATAAAATGCAGTGTCGTAAATGCACTTTATCTACTGACATGTTTTTCACTTTAAATATCACAAGTAAATGATGAACGGTAAAAAAGGGCACCTTTTATATTATACAGCAGTCTAAAAAAACAAAAACAAAAATCCGATTGACTCACTAGCCAGATGTACTTTTTATTTACAAGCAAAATCACCTGCCTATTTAAAATACGACAGAACTTTCCCTCCAACTTAATAGTTAAAAAGATAACTTTTAATATTGCATTTTTAACGAGATGTACGCATGTCGATCGTATTACTTGGGAAATTGCTAGTCAACGTTCCAGGATGTGGATTTTTTTATATTTTGGAGTTATATTACAGCTGCTTATTATACATAATGTTTAAGAATTACCTTTATAACTTTGACGTGTAATAAAATATAAAAGAAATAATATAGCTAAGTTACGTTGCCTGTACATGTAATAGCAACACATGACAAGAAAGTTGTAAAGATAATTATTTGTACGCTTACATTTTTTTTTTGCCTCTAAAAAATTGTGTTGTTGTTATGTACAAGCAACATTATTTACTAATCTTATTCCTTATAAGTTTTATTGCGTCGTTGTAAAGATAATTTTCATAACCCATCGTTAGAAGGAAGCTCAGTGAGTTGATGTTTTATAGATGCGTTAGTGGTTTCGTTAGAGGTTTCGGAAAAGAAATGCGTACAAATAAAACTTCGTGTGGTTTTATTACATGTACAAGCTTGGCTATCTTATTTCTTTCAGGTTTACTTGCGTGTCAAAGTTGTAAAGATACTTCTTAAACTAACCTCGTACAAGAGTGGATATCTTCTACAGAGTTTTTTTATTGTATACTTTATGCTGCGTCTTGCAAGTTGCCCATATTTTTCTTTTTAAAGTATGGTTTATCGAAATATTTCAAAAACAATTAAAAATTTTACAAAATTTAATATTTAAAAAAACTGTGGTGTATATTTTAATTTCATTATTTAAAAAAATAAAATTAAAATTATACGTCAAATATATTATTTAAAAAAATTATATTTAGTTTTAATTTTTGAGACACTTAAGTACATTTTACTATCTAACACAAAATACACTTAAGCATAAATTTTACATTTGTCTTTCAAATGAACGATTTCTGAATTATGAATCTCTATCCCTTCTTAGTTTCTCATTTCAGTAATACTTTAATTATAACAGAAGTATTTTTTTAAACATAGTAATACTATTTAAAGTATTTATGGGTTTCTAGTTATTGCCTTGATCTATTAGTTTCAAAATTGAAATTTAAAGCAACGCAAGGGCATTGTATCGCAACATAGCTTAAAACCGGTATTTTACTATTTCAATTCCATAAAGTAACATATGACTGACATACGACTAGAAATAATTCAATGTCACAATTTTATTAATTAATACATTTCTCTGTTTTATTTTAAAAGAATATTAGAACAATACAATTAAAAAAAACAGAAAATAAAACCTTTTATACAACATATTCCACCAACCAACATACCTAAGTATGACATCTCCTTTTCCAGCTTATACGGTCTTATTCCGTTTTTACGGTAGATCTCCACAACCAGATTCACTCCAAATCCCTACCCTTCTTTTTTTACTCCCCCTTCACAGAGGGGCCCCTCTAAGTCCACCCCCTGGGTTTTCAGCCCCGATCTTTCAACGTCCCACCGTCTAATTACGACCCCCCTTCGCTGATTCACCCCTGTTGATAGATCCTCTATACCTCTATATCCAATATCCCTCCCTACGGGATCTCTATGCTATAAATCTAGCCTGTCAATAGGTGGAACCGGTGAGGCAGTTTTTATATGGGTCGTTCCCTGCGCTCGGCCCTGGGTAGGCAAAAGTGGGCTATTAGTTCTCCTCTTTATGGTTCTGTGTGGAGCATCTAAATCCTTAAATTGCTGACTTTAGAGCAGTTTTGTTGAGGAATGGTGCCTCTCAGCGGGCGATGTTATGGGATTTTTTTTTATTCTATAAAAATTGGAATTCTGAATGTGAGTGTTCGGGTTTTATTGAATGGTCATTGTTAAGATGAATTTATTTTTTAAAAAGGGGACGTTTTTGCGGGATTACCAACTCGAAAGATACATGTTTTCGTTCTTGGAGGTTTAAGTATACAGAGAAAAGCCGCAGTGAGCTGGAAGGGGATGTTATATAAAAAATATCTTGCGACAAATCTATTTCAACCCTTTGTATGACATTTTGCCGCAGAGTTCAGATACTCGTTCTTATGTAACCGATGCCGTGATGCAATGGGGGATTTAAGACAGCGCACAGGTGGTAAAATTTTTGAAGAACTCAGTTTTCAATTATTACGTCGCGCACCGTTGAGGGATGGGGTATATCATGCGTGGCTGTAGCGAGTCATGAGGGAGGGGATTTCAGGGGTTTGTGTAACGTAGGAAAACTTTGAATTAACAAAAAAAATCTTTTAGACATTTTGATATAAGTCACTTTTATAGAAATTACTATCTTTATAATGGGTTAATTTTCGTGTGTCATTGTCTAGCCCCTCCCCAAAATAATAGTAATCTTAAAATCTATTAAAAATATTATACATCTTAAAACTATATTTTGGTTCATGGTGTTCCGTAGCAACATTTGTAAAGGGCGCTGCGTTAGCTTGTAAAGAATTTGGATTTGGGGGGCTTATCGAAAATGGGAAGTGAAAGTACTGTCTTCACAAGCCTTTTCAGTAATCGGGCCCTGTACTGTAACAAGTAGTGGGCCCGGGTCCGTCTAAGAAGGTCACATATCTATATATATGAGAAAGGGTACGGTAACCAAGAAAAAAAACCTGTATTGAAATATGCTAAAAATAGAAATAATTATTTCTCTTCTTGTCCTTTTTAATTTCTGGTATCAAGGGCCAAATAGGCCCAAGGCAAAGTGGCCCAGGTAATGAAGAACTGTTCATTTGCTGCATGTTAAATCCGCCACTGCTGTGATAGCCTGGTGGTTATGGCAACGGGCTCAGGATTGGAAGGTTTCGAGTTTACAATGTAAAGAAGAATGATGCTCGTTATATCTAGTCGTAGCTTATTGTTCTCGCGTTGTAGAATGTTGGTGCCCTCGTTACCCACTGAACTCTAACTGTAACTGCTGGAAGGCTCAAACTTTGTTTCCTCTACGGGCGCGTTGAAACCAATTGAAAGCTGCCATACGGTGCCCCAACATTTTTAAAAAAATGATTTAGTGGTGTTTTTTATTACCAAAGCATTGTAGAAGTATTAAATATATATAAATATTATATTTTCTTCTTATAGAATTAATTTTTATATTGCCAAACAGATAGTTTTTGCTCTTGCTTTTTAACTACTTCTACTTTGACTTGCAAATGACTTCCTATTTTAATAGCAGATTACATTTAAAATGGGTTTAAAAAGAAAATAAAAAAAACTTACCCAAAAATAATATATGTCGGCGTATTTTAACATTAAAAATATACGAAATATTGCGGTATCAAGAAAAGTGCGCCCCATCATGGCGGCCTCCATATCGGCTTCAAGTCAACAAAATGTCTTGCCCTATCCAGAAGTTACAGTTAGAGATCAGTGTCGTTACCTCTATAGAGCTCGCGCTGTGTCCGAGAGACACAATCCAAGGCGACTCGATTTGAAGATGGGACGAAATGGAAAAAATAAGAACGAGGATATTGTATTTTTATTAGAGGCCGTCACTTATTACGTCACTCATGGCGATTTGATCCGCTGTTGGTGTTTTCCTTAAACCCTACCAAGGACCAGCACACATTCGACTAGAGTACAATAAGAAACCATCATCTTAACACATAAATATTCATTCACGCAAAATAAAATATATCTAGTTTTAAAACTGTATAAAATATCGTTTCGCATATATTGTCAATTTTGTGAAGTAATTAATTTGAAGTTTTTATTCATAGGTTCATTAACCTTTGCGGTGGAGGACTTTTTAACTCGAGATGATTTTCCCATATATTTCTTAAATTTCTTACAATTACTTTTTAACTAAATAATACTTTCATAGTTAAGAATACTGCAATCGAAAGGTGATTTCGTTATATTTGACAATCGTTGTCATTAAATCACGTGACCTTTGACGAAGCAAGAATCCCCAAAATTTTAACGGAATACATTTACTCAGATTCCATTTCGGCCATTTTCTGGTTTATGAGCTTATGTTTGGTTCTTATATTTATAATATCAGATTTCAAACGTGCTTTCTTGGACGAGTGGATAGAGATTCAGACTCCGGTACGAGAGGTCCGCGGTTCGCGTCGGCCTGCCCATATTGAATTATTATATTATTTGAAATCGTCCTCATTTTTGATTAAATAAATTTCGTTAAAAAACGACAAAAGGGTTTTTCTCAGTTTGATGAAATATTTAATCTGAGCATATAGCAGACGTATGTTTTGTCAAAAATGATGAATATTTCGTCAAATATGAGCACCTACTTTTAACAGTGTGAGAGTCATATCCTGACCGTAAAGGCTTAATACTCAATTAAGGGCTAAATCTTACTATTATTGTTTCTTTAAGCTTGCCACCCAATATCCAATGAAATTTTAAGTGTTGACACATTTTCGCATACATTTTTCTTCGTTCCGTAATAGCCTATAAAATAACGCCTGCCTCTAGAAACATATATTCAATTTCTAAAAAAATAGGGCGAACAAAAGGCTGGTCGTTATATAGACTGGTGCTTTTAAGTAATAAATTGTTCAAAGAAATAAGATTAATTACTCAATTAAGAATTTCTTTCAAAGTAATTAATTGGAGTATAGAAAGCCCAAAATTGTAATTAAGCTCTAACAGTGTGGTTTAGTCTGAACTAATTATTACTAAGACGACGAGAGAAAAAAATTAAAAGATATTGGGAGAAAATAATTATTTTTGCACGCTATTGTATTTTGTTTTTGACAACTTAATGCTGTCGGAAATTGAATAGTTGCCATAAAATTTTAAACTTCAGCACAATATTAACACTAATATTCTTTGGATTTTCCTCATATTTAAAGTTTAAAAAATTATTTATTGTTTCTAAAGTAAGCCAATATATTCAAAAATCCGTACATTGAAAAAAATATACGGAAATAACCTTTGTAACGGAACGACTTCAGAAGGTTGTTTGGTTTGGTTAATTAACGTCGCACTAGAGCTGCACAGTGGGCTATTGGTGACGGTTCGGGGTCTATCTCAAAGGAAAGACCCGGGAACGATGCCTCGTTATTTTAGAACCACGGTCAAATGACGAGGAAACATCTGAACTGGCACCCAACGCCTTCAATAGACGTCGGGACTTTGGACCCCGATCAGATGTATCGTGCACCAGTCCCGTATACACGCCGTTAATTTTTGCGGATGTTCTGGACGACTTTTCTAGTATTTTGTAGCGAAGGTGGCAACCCTCCGATCACAAGATCACTACTTTTTACTTTTCTTTGTCAAGTCCATCGCCTGGCATCGAACCACGAATCTTCGTATTCGCAGCTGACGCCTTTAACCGCTCGGCCACGGAGGCCTTGACTTCAGAAGAAGATTTAGCTTAGCCATTGTGAAGCAAAATCATAGTTGACCACTGGCTGTATTATTATAAGTGTATTTTCGTCGAATCGTCATCATTAAAAATATTTAAAAACAACTCGACCATGTTTAATCACGTTATTGTTTTACTAGAATGTAGCTTTACTAGAATCATTTATATTATTTCGGTAATAAATATCCCTTTTGCGAGTCTCGCACACAACAGATCTTAACATACAATTGAGCCCCAGTTGTTCAGTTTGTAAGGCGTTCAGCTACTAATCAGAGAATTGGTGGTTCGAATCCGGGAAATGGACTTGACATAGAAAAGTAAAAAAATAGTGATCTTGCGATCGGAGGGTTGCCAGCTTCACTACAAAAATACTAGAAAGTCGTCCAGAATATCCAACAAATTATACTGGCGTGTATACGGGACTGGTGCACGATAAATCTGATCGGGGTCCAAAGTCCCGACGTCTATTGAAGGCGTTGGGTGCCAGTTCAGGTGTTTCCTCGTCATCTGACCATGGTTCTAAAATAACGAGGTGCATGTATGAATGTGTATGTGTTCCCGGGTCTTTCCTTCGAGATTGACCTCGAACCGTCGCCAATAGCCCACTGTGCAGCTCTAGTGCGACGTTAATTAACAAAACCAAACCAAACCAAATTAACATACAAGGTTTAAAAAAGGAATATTCCGGAGCAGTGAGGAATCGTACTTGTTTTATGAATATTAACGTGTTTTTTTTAAATGCGTTTAATCCACCTGACGTATACAAACCTGTATATCCGTTCGAGTATCTCCAGACTTTCCAGTAATACACATAATATGAAAGTTGATAAAAAATCTCTTTTTTAAAATAATTTTCACATTTAAAGTATTAGGAGGGCTTTTGAAAATCTTCTCTACTGATATAATTAAAAAAATATATTTTTGTAAAGAAAGGAACGTGTTTTAAATATAAATTAAACTCTTCTGCAGTGAAAACAAACCTACAGATTCGAAAATTTGCTTATCTGTCAGAGGATTAAAAATAACTAGTTTCCAAGCAGTTTTTGAACGAGCCGTCAGTAGAGCTGTACTTTTATATTATTTTAGGCAGAATTCTTTAAATCGTCTAATCAGTGTCATCTATGAGTAGTTACAACGAATGCGTGGGGGGGGGGGGGGGGTTCATGCGATAATTTTTGCACTGGCATTCTAGTGTATGTATAATATTTAGATTACAAATATCCCTTAATATCTAACAGTATCTTCACAGGGGCTAATAGCAACCTAAAATGAATTTCACTTTTCAGACGCGATCCTTAAAATGTATCCAACAGCATCTCTCAGAATAACTACTCGAGGGGGGGCCATCTGTTCCTTTCAGGACGGACGATCCAATAATCCACGCAAAGGATCATCCCCCTAATCCCATAACCTCTGGCCCTTCCAATCCTTTTAACGGAAATTATTCCTTTTGAAGGGATACGAGCCCTCTATTAGGTCCCCCTCTCGTGTATCTAAAAGAACCTCCCCCCCCCTTCTTTTTTCTATCTCTGGAGGGGGGCTCACAATGCTCTGGCCATTAGGAGGGCGAAAAACCTTGAGAATTTATTCTATTAAGGAATTTAAGAGAACAAATAAAACGAGAAAGGTATCCCGGAGGTGGGGGGGGGGGGGGGATGGGAGAGGTGGGATTTATCTTTTCTGCCTATTTGTCGGCAATTGTTTCTTTTTATCCGATTCGATGGGCGATTGTGTTGAGAATTGTCTCGGAATTGTTTGGGTTGATAGTAAAGGATACAGTTGTATGTTAGTGGGTATTCGTGGAATGAGTCTTAAGGTGTGTTCTACACAGACGTTAACTACGCTCGTTTTTTCTATGCGTATATTTTTGATTTTTTTTAATGGAAGCCTATAGAATATGTAAAATATTATATTGGTAATCGTTATATTTGTTCAACTCTAAAAATGTACATAAAAAGTTTTTGTAGAAGAGTGTAGGTTTTGATTTATGATATAAAACTGTATTAGGTATTTCTTGCATTCAACGTTTTTTTTCATGCTAACAATAATTTTTCCATCATTGATAAAAGAGTTCCCATAAATAGTTGGGCGACGGTTATTAATTGGTTGTTTAACTACCGGGCCATTCCATGTTATTTGTCCTTGAATTTTCGCAACTTTGTTATAATTTTATAATATGTTAACGTAAAATAAAATAAATCTAAATGTTTTAGTGGGTTTAATTATTTTTTAGTTTAGTTAAAAAATATTGTGTTTATTTTATTTTAATTAATATATAAAATAATAAAAGTTGCGGAGGGGACAAATCAGGACACATACCGTGGATAGGCTCTACACAACAAACCATTATATTTTTCACTATACTCTAACTACTTTGTTGCTAGTTTACCTAAGCGACTTATTAAAAATATAAGCAAAGTAGCTGGGAAAATATAATATAAAAACCAATATAGATAAATGTAGTACAGCCGAACAATGAACATCGCCCAATAAGTTGTAACCACTCTGAATGGTGGCGCATGAAAGTGCCATCAATGCCAGCCTCTTCAAACCCAATATTTTTATCCCAACAAACCTTCATCATCTTATGTATTCTGTTTTCTATTACACTCAAACCTGTTTTTGTGAGGTTTTTTTTGTGCGATTTTTTTGTACGATTTTTTTTGTGCGGTATATGAAAATTTCAATCAAATTGGAACATAATTGATTATCTGGCTACCGAGACATATGCAAGCGTTTAGTGAAACAACAATCATCGAAAAAACTGATCACTGATTACATGGTAACTGAAAAAAAGTCAACCCTAAACGAGAGCGAGGTAGTATCTTCAAGTGACGAAAGCGATTTTGAACCAAGTTCGCGTATTGTCTGACTACAAAGGATAATGGTTATATGTTTTGTATGTGTAAAATAAGTACATATGTAAATAAAATATTTAAAAAAGTTCGCCTGTTTATTTTCTAAATCAGATTTCAAAAGGTTTGGCGAGATTCGAAGCAGCTGTCAAACCTCGTGTCTTGATTTCGTTTAAAAAAGCAATTCCTAGTTATTTCGTAAGGGTTAGAGTTATTTTCTATGTGAGACTTTTTTATGCGGTCCCTATCCACCGCATAAAAAATATTTTTTAATTGTGCTGCAAAAACTATTTTTTATAGCTTCTCGAAGTTTTGTGCGAATTTTTTTATGCAGTCCCTATCCACCGCACAAAAACAGGTTTGAGTGTATATTCTAATGAAATTCTTATTAAGACACAATTAGGTACAAAAGAAAAAAAATTGCATACAACGTACACTTTTTGAATCCTATAATAACCAGAAAGAAAAATTTCATATCCTGACGAATAAAAAAAAATCATTAGAAAATTGTCATATGTGCTCCCTTCCCAAAAAGTTCAATGCAGCCGTTCATTTAACCCTTCATCCTGAATGACTTCCAACTCTTTGCTCACTGCATTAAAAAGAGACGGGACGCAGCCCACTAAACATAAACACGGCCTCTTCCACTTTATGAACTCCCTATCCGAGTCCATTTATTAACTCGGAGGGCCAATTAAAATCTGTCTCCCGACAAAAGTTATCGAATGAGCGCAGCTCTGATTTCGGGTTGCCTGGGGCAACACAATAAATCACGACCTTCGGGCTCATTTGACGCTAAATTGCATTCAGAACAATGCCCCCCTCGCGTTCGAATCCGTCCGAAGAATAGGCTGGCCGAGCCATTTCGAATTCTTTTCTGGTGGAGATGGTATTAGGGGTTTTGGGGAAAGGAGAGAGCGGAACTTTATTCGATGAGCTCTTTGTTCCGTGGGAGGTAATTGAGCAGAGTCGGCAGACGATTTTAAATAATTGGAAACCTATCGTTTTCCAGGTGGGGGGTTGGTGTATTTTTGGGAACGGAAAGGGAAGGTAATCAGAGATAAAAGAATGCGGAGTTTTGGTATTGGAAGGGAGTTGTCGGCGCCCTAATGAGGAATGTTCCGAATGCGTCGGGGTGTATCCTCAAGGTAGGCGGGGAGTGTCGGCGAGGAATGCATTCGAATTCATTTATTCAGTCCCAGATTCCTCTAATTTTAGTTTTAAATTAAATTCTCATTAATTTGTAACATGCGTTTCTCTTATTATTTTATGTGTGGTGTTAATATACGAGGGTAAGTCAGAAATTACTTACACTTTTCATTCTACAACTTTATTAAACAAAGATAGGTTTACCACAGCTACATTATTTTTCGATATATTCTCCACCTTGAGCAATGCTCTTTGTCCAACGAGCCACAAGCTTCCGTGTGCCTTCGTGGTAGAAGGTTTTCGGTAGGTCGTGAAGCCACTTTTGCACCGCATCCCGAACGTCCATGTCTGAGGCAAATCGACGACCTCTCAAAGTTTCCTTGAGAAGTCCAAAGAGATGAAAGTCTGAGGGAGCGAGATTTGGGCTGCAGGGAGGGTGTTCCAGGGTATCAAAGCCTAA
This sequence comes from Troglohyphantes excavatus, assembly GCA_963932185.1. Classification (NCBI taxonomy): domain Eukaryota; kingdom Metazoa; phylum Arthropoda; class Arachnida; order Araneae; family Linyphiidae; genus Troglohyphantes; species Troglohyphantes excavatus. Next base: position 24,901,036 of record OZ010674.1, read on the forward strand.
CCTGTTAATTATTTTATGGTGTTATGGGCAGTGTGCGGCCAGGCGTTATCTTGCAACAACAATACTTTCTTTGAGAGTAAACCACGGCGTTTGTTTCGAATTGCTGGTTTCAGTTTATTGGCTAATAAATCCCTGTACCCCTCACTATTTACGGTAGTCCTCCTGTCCTAGTATAGGGCCTTTTTCGTCCCAAAACAAGGTCCCATCACCTTCCCAGCCGATGACGAGTTCTTGAATTTTTTCATTCTAGGGGGATCCTGGGTGTTTCCACTCCATACTTTGGCGTTCCTTACTTTTACGAGATAAAGCACTTTCCCCGTATTGTGACAAAAGTCTCCGGTGAATTTCAGCACTTTTCCCACCCTCTGACCACAAAAATTTGATCACGCCTCATTGCTCCTCTTTGGTGCAATCTGATAGCGGAGTTGACATGCTTATGCTGTTGTAGCTAGACGACAACCGATGCGATCGTGATTAAATTCCGCACACGTGACCACAGAAGCGCCAACTCAACGCATGCGGCCGTCACCTATCTTTGTTTAATAAAATTATAAAACGAAAAGTGTAAATAATTTTTGACTTACCCTCGTATCTAATACTCCAAAAGTAAGAATATGGGACTTGAAATATAATGTAAAGGATTGTTCTTTCAGTGACCCATCGCATTTTAGATTAATGATTAATAGGACGTTTGTGTATAAAGCGTTTTAATGACATATGCACACAAAACAAGGAAAAAAAATCAGTATACAATCTTCATCAAAATTGTGAAATGAAGACTTTATGTAGAAAAACAAAACTGCATTTTACTTTAAGGTCTGTGCTCAATTAAATTAAAGGTTTTATTTCAAAACCTGTAAAACCACCTGCAAATAAACTCTCCTCTAATTTTGAAGCTTTGAAATAATTGAAGGGATACTATTTTGTAAAGATTTTATGTAGAAAAAACTAAATTAAAAAAATGCACTTTAAAGTTTAAGATTCCTTAAAATAAACCTTCAATGTCAAACATTTTGAGGACGGTTTTATGTTGACTTTTTTTTATGGGTTACCTCCAATAAAGTATTATATATTATAACTTAAGACGATCAAAAGAAAAAGTTTGTTTTTAATTTTATAAGATTTTTTTTGTCGATAGCATTCATTTCTATTGTCATTGAACTCATATGTTTCGATCTCAATGTTTCTCCAGGATAAGTCTTCTTTAGTTTCAAACTTGGTTCTTATTTTGCGTTTCTTTTTGCCTAACTTCTATTTTTTGCACGATGAGAGCCCATTTGACCACTGCCAATCTACTCCAAGTCTAATACATAACAATTAGCTGTTGTAGCATTGTCAGCTGTTTCAGACATTTATGTTTACTTTAGTATAAAGATATATACTAAAACTCACATTACTGAATTCTAATATGGGTTACATTTAGATCAACTTAAATTAGTTTCATTAGAAACGTAAATGAAAGAAACGAAACATCCCCACAACATACGTACTTTGTCATCACTACAACACTGCTGCTTATCAGTACACACTTATAACGAAATCCTTTAAATGTTTTTTTTATTTATTTCACAAACACCCTTATTTTTCAGCACATTCATATTCAAAACAGATCATCACCTTAAATGAGAATAGGCTTTTCAAACCATGTTAACCGCAATCACGACGTTCAAACGATCATTCCCCTTCTCCTCCCCTTCGCAGCATCCCAGGTGCGTTAAAAACTCGCGTGACACCATCCCCAGCCACACCCACACCAAATCAATTTCCGCCCACGACAGATATGGGGGGAAGAGGGGGGGGGGGGCTTTTTCGTTTCTGTGCTGCTCTGTTATTAGAGGAGTTACAATTGAACGCCTATTATTCACTCAGTCACTTGTCAGCTGTCGATAAATGAGTAACAATGAATGCAATGAGCAAATAATTATTTTGTTTATAAAAGAGTCAAAATACATATTTAGTTGTAGAAAAAAAATAAACTGATCGTTTTCAAATCCTTAACCCATTGACCGGTGATGAAGAGTACCATTCGTCCTGTTTGAAACGTACAGTGACGAGTAGTACTCGTCATGATATTCGTATAGCAGTTGACTATTTGTACCATTGAAACATTGAAATGTACAGCTAAAACAATTATTTTTTGATGTATTTTACTCGTATCACTTCAGATGACACTTCTCAAATTCAGAAATTAAATAGTCCTTTTTGGTAAAACTTCGCACCCCGGCAAAAAGAGTGACACAACTAAAAAATGCAGCATTTAAAAAAAAATCAACTCAAAGAATACTATAAAATTTATATTGCAACAGTATAAGCTTCTTTTAAATTTCAGGTAAGTATTTATGGTGGTAAATTCTATTATACTCTATAGAATAGTAATATGGATCTTCTAACTCTTCTCTCGTAGATTTGGTTTGGTTTGTTAATTAACGTCGCACCTTCTCTCGTCGGATGCGAGGTGTTATCAAGTAAATATAGACGAGGTCTTTGAATTATGTCCCTTTATTTGCTTCACTAAAACTAAAACCCAGAATAATTGTTACCCAATACAAAATACTGACACTCTCAGTAAGGAAAACTGGCACAGTAAAAAAAAATACTTTCAGAAATAAATGGTTTGAGAAAAGTGTCACATTTTGGATTATGACTATTAAAAATTGCATTCAACTTGCCTTATTACGTGAAAAGTGTCACAACTCAAAATGTGCCGCTCTTCTTGATTGACTCATGTACATCTTCCAGTAGTAACGCAGAAGTACCACTGTTCTTGTGACAAATCACGAAAGAAATTCGTGACAAATCAGAAGTTATAAACAGAAGAAATGTTGAAAAAGTGTGCCGAAAGAATCGGAAATAAGATAATTGAGTTGTAATAACTCAGTTTCCATTTAAGCAATCGACATCAAATAACGTTGAAAACCATCTTCTGAACCACTATTGTAAGTTTGTCAGGTCGCTTTGTTAAGATGGCTTGCACGGAAGCTGATATTAGAAATATCAAATCATACTTCTCACTTTTGAGAAGTACGGTTACTTAAATTTGAGTACGTCATCGCTCATTCACGATGCAATTGTAATGAAAGAAAAACGAGTAGGTTCAGGTAGTCATTTTAAGTACTTTTTTTTTACAGTGCATGAACCCTTGAAATACAAGTAATATCGCATAACTATATTCACCAAAATAAGTGTTTATAACAATGAGAAACAAAAGTGAAAAGTGCGAAAAGTATAACAAATATATTGAAAGGTAAATTTAAGCAAACAATAGAATAGCTCCGAAAGTTGACAATTCTTAAAAGAACATCATACAAATCGCACCCAAATTGCACTATAAACATTTGCAGTCCCACATAAATATAAATCAGTCCCAAAACATGTTATTAAAGCAACGACATTTTAAAAGCTTTTTCCCCCAAGAAAAGAAAAGAGAAAAAAAACTCAACCGTCCATCAAACATTCCGGAAACAAAAAAACGCAAACGCACATCAAAAACCATTCACACTCATATAAATCCCAATCTCCGCAAAATATGACTCCTACAAAAAATAATCACAGTTCTCATCCACAATGGCAGTTAAAAAACGGCGGGAAAATCATTCCAAATTGCCATAAAAAAAGCCTCCAGCCGACATTCCATAATCGCGATATGGCAACTTGAATTTCAAAAAGTTGATGTATGTACGCTCATTCCCCGGTTTATGGTGATCCCTTTAATTTCGAACGCCAGGGAATAAATTCTCTTTCCGTATTTATGTTAATGACGCTGTTTCAGTCGGAAATTTTTACGAGACGGCTCAAGAAAATAATAATAATAATAATGACTGGGATGTGGGGTGGAAATCGACACCTGTGCTACTATTAAATTCGAATGAAGTGGTGGATAAAATGGCGGACCGGCGAATCCAAAGCTACCATAACCGCCATTTGGGGTTCACTTGGATATTCTTTATTGTTCTTAGAAGTCACGAAAAAAGACAATAGTTTAACTGAATCTGATCCGAGTTGTTTCTTTTATTGTACTTATAAATCGTCTTAAATAAAATTGAGGTTTATAGGTTTAGAATTATGGTAAAATAAAATATAGATCTTAGTTGATGTGTATAAAAGTTATTGATGGCTTATATTACTTTCGAAGAAGATGAAAATATTTTGATGCTATAATACAAATATTGAAAATCGATAGCGGTTTTCTTCGATACTTAATTTGTATTTTTCTTTGGGATTAACTTGCGTGACAGTGTTTATCAGGGAAATATAGCAGAATAGTTATATTTTATTGTGATAATTTAACAAATATATGCAAATGAGAATTTTATTCATACATATAAACCAATAATTTTATTTTAAAAGATTTATTTTGAATATTTTTTAAATATTAACCAGATGTAGCTCATTTTTATTCTATCCAAAAGCACCAAAATCCCAATATATAATTCTGAATTTTTTTTAAACATTATTAATTGCGCAATTTCTTACTAACGAATAATTTAAATTATAATTTAGATAATTTCAATATAATATGATAATTTAAATAATAAAATACATATTTACAAATTTCAAATCTTAAGAAAATTTGCGAAGTAAAATTAGAATAAACAAAAATGGCGTTCCAAGGTTTGTTAATTCAGATTAGACTTTCGGTACCCGAGCTTGATGTCAGTATAAAAAAGGGCCGTAAAGATTTTGGCATTATTTCCAATGCTAGTAATATATTTTATGTTCAGCCAAATTTTACGGGACGTGATTAAGGGCAAAGAGTGATTAAGGGCAAATTAATCGCTGATGAGGGTGAATTTATGCGTTAGTATAATCATACAAGACATTTTGTGAGCCTCTACTAAACGATATATGTTTCAGCTTGTTACTTCAGTATCAGAGAGCGCTTCAAATAAATTGATGATAATAAAAAAACGGACATATTTTGTTTCATGAAGGAAACTTTCTAATATTCTAATTATATTGCGTTATTGTAGGTTAAAAATGTAACAGTTCAGCTTTACTATATTATAATTTAAAAGGTAAAAACAAATTACACAAGAAAATTGAGAAACTTCATGGCTTATAAAAAAAAACGCGAAACCCATTTAGCTGTTTTGATTATAAGTATTTTCTCTTTAAGACACAAAACCACATATATGTTAATATGAATTAAAACAATAAGGGTTTATTAATATTATATTTTATTTCGATTTATTTAATATTTTGAGAGTTTTCAAAACAAATGCGCAAAGTTACAGGGACTTGTCTTTAAGTTGCAAAATGAAGTTTTAGAAAAAGCTTAGCTTGTGTATGCAAATACACGATACAAGTAAGTAAATGCATACAGCTGTCCTTTAACTATAAGTACATTATAATCAATTTAACTAATAATTTTCCCAAGAATATTAGTTGTGGAGAAACTACAATATTATATCACCCAGTCTTATTTGCCTTAATTTAGGTTTTAAAATATGTCATTTGCGTAACGTAAACATATTTAGGTTCAATTATTTATTAACTTTTTGAATGTATTCTAAACGAGTTTGGAAAATAAAATTAAAAATTATTTCTAGGAGGTAGGGAGATTTGTTTTTGACTAGTTACTAAATACTTTTGATTGTCTGCATAGTATATCAAATATTTAATTATATATTTAAAATAATCGCCAAAGTCAATGATAAATGTATTTTCAAACATTAGTTTACAAAGCCAAACTTGTTAACTATGATATATTCTCATGTATTATAACTACATAATGGTTGATTTAGTTAACGTCAAACTAGAGTTATACAGTTCGGGGAGCCAACTAAAGTCAAAGAAGCCAACTAAAACTTAAAAAGCTATATTTTTTTTCGAAAAGGTGCTTATTTTTGGGACTAGTAAGTGTTTAAAGAAATATAATCACATTTCGTTACAATTACATTATAGTAATCTCACAAACTCATTTAACCACTCAGATTCACCCAACTTCCTTAACTTTTGATCAGAGGCAGTTATACTTAATAAACCATTTTATGTGTTATACTATCGATATGCACACTGCTACCAGCTGCGAGACTTTTTGACCGACTCGTAATTTTGAACAATTATCAGATGACGAGGATGACTTCTAATCTGGTATCCCTTTATTTAAATTTCCATACCATGACCAAAGTGAGAATATTTAGGCCGCGTCAGATTTAACGCACACCAGCCATGATTTCTAACTGTAACTTCTGGATTGGGTAACACATTTTATTGACTTTAAGTCAATTGAAAGGGTAACAACTGAACCCCACTTTCATCACTACTGCAAAATTTCGTATATTTTTTATGTTAAAATAACCCGACATGTATTTCTTTTGGCTGAGTTTTTTCTATTTTCTTTTGGAACCCCCTTTAAATGCAATCTGCTATTAAAATAGAAATTCCTTAGCAAGTCAAAGTAGTTAAAAAGCAAGAGCAAAATTTAATTGTTTGGCAATATGAAAATTAATACTATCAGAAGAAAATATAATATTTATATACATTTAATATTTCTACAATGCTATGGTATTAAAAACACCACTAAATCACTTAAAAAAGATTTTGGGGCACGGTACGACTGCTTCTACATGAGCTTTAAAGCGCCCATAGAGAAAACAAGTTTTGAGCCTTCCAGAAGTTACTGTTAGAGCTCAGTGCAGCCACCTCTATAAGGTGAATCTATATTTGGACTCTTGGGATTGAACTCATAACCCTTCAAACCCGAGTTTGGAACCATGGCAACCCAGCATTCACCACCACACCCCCTATTATGACCCTCGAACATAATAAAACCCCCCAATTTCACCTGTATAAGAACTAATCCTGCACGAAATTGCTCTCGAAACCAACCACGACCCTCCAAACAAAACCATTTCTCAAGAACGGAAAGAAGTAAGTTATGCATCCTTCGAGGCAAAGCCAGAAAATAAAAGCAACTCCCAGGAGCTCCCTCTAACACCTTTGGGCCGATATTTAATCAGCTTGGCGACCGAATGGCGAGTAATACTTGGGTACACACAAAACAAACGAAGTCCTCATTGTTATGTTATGCGGGCAGGACCCCTTGGGATGCATAATATCCCGCTTTTCCATTACACCCCTCCCCCACTACTTTCTCGAGCACGGAAACCTCTTTTTCTCGCAGCTGGTAGAAGTGTGCATGTCGAACGTATAACGCAGAAAATGGCTTATTAAGTGTAAGTGCCCCCTGATCATGAGTTAATGAAGTTGGATCAATGCGAGTGGGAATTTAAATGAGTTTGTGTGATTATGTAGGGTACAATTGTAACGAAATTTGATTTATATTTCTTTAACTACTTACCAGTTTAAAAAAATAAGCACCTTTTTGGCTGTCCATTTTAGATTCATACCGCTTTTGTATATTCAAATCAGAAATAAAATCTGTTAAAAGTGTTAAATTTAATAGTTTATACTACATTTTAAAAGTTTTAATTGAAGAAAGCCTGCAAAGTTGGCTTTCTTCACCATCATTTGAACTGGCCTTCTCTAAGAGCTTCCTCCATCCTTTTCTGTCTCTGACAAAAGTGTTCCAGTTTCTGGTCGTTTAGAGCGGTGTTTGGGGCAAACGTTTGAGTTGTTAAAGACACAAAACAGGTCTTCGCGTTTTTCTTCTGTGATGCTTGCGTGATTTGTTGATTGGTTAATTCAATCAATTCAGCGTCTCGGAGGAAAAACGCAACCGCCATAGATGAAAATCACGAGGACGTGTTCCTTACTTTAAGTCAGAAACTTGTTTGTCCAATAATACACAAGTGTAAAACCTTCCATTAAATCTGTGTCTCGGAACAAGAACAACCAATATCCAATGCAATGATCAATGACATTGTCCGTTCTTGCTCCAAGCCACAGAAATAATATACTTTGACAGCTACACACATATCAGAAATATATCTCAAATAGAAGAAAAAAATAGAAGCAGAAAGAGAAGATGAAATAGACATTTGCCACTTACGTTAAAAGTGATAGAAATTTCTTCGTTATTATTTAAATTATTCGCATAGAATTTTCTTTTTAAAACTAATTTACTTATGTTTATTTTAAACTAAAAACATTGTTGATTAATATTACATGTTTATTTTAAAAAACACATTTATAAAATAACTTAATAACTTATAATAAGTAAGAAAAAGCAGAAAGTATCTTTTTTTTTGTGTTCACCATTTCCTGAATTCAGACTATATTAATTCTTTATTCGATATGCACATCCGTTTTCCATTGGATGCTATTATAATGAATCTGCCAAATTGAATAATTGTGAACCGATCCGTGAAATCTTCATTTTCATCTTCTATTCCCCTCCCCTGTTTAAGAGCCATAATATCCTTGATTAGATCTCCCCTCTCTAATGCTTTATTTGACAACCTACGTGACAGAAAAGGGTTCAGTTTTCGGCGCCCAGTAAGTGATCTGGATAACGAGCCCACTACAACATCTGCCACGTCCGCGCTTCCCCGAGGTTACAGTTACACACCCTTTTCACTCTACCCCCTGAAAGATCCCTCTTGTACCATTGCCCCCCAAGAGATTCATCAAAATTTAATTACAGTACTCCAGTGACAGTGGTTGGGAAAAAAGAATCGCCAGACAAAGGATCTGTGCACCCCCACCCAATGACCCTTCGGTACCACCAAACGATTATTGATTCTATGGAAAAGGTGCCTTCAGGGGGTGGTGGTACCATGAATCTAACAATGCACCCGAAGAAGAAGCCCAACAGTGTTAAAAGGATCCCGAGTTTAACTTTGCCATCACGTCCCGAGATCTTCTTTTAACCTAACGCTCTGCCCGATGAGCCACTCGTAAGGAAAAAAAAACACGGACTTGAAGTGAAGAAGGAGGAAACTCATTAGACGCACTACATCGCCATCTATCGGGGACCGCTTTACTTAAAAACATAATGTGTGTCGTCTTTAACAAAGAGTTTCCTGGAGCGCGGGAAAAAATAATGAATAAAAGGAAGAAAAGAATGGAAGTCGGGGAGAATAATAATAAAAAAAAAAGGATGGAAGCTTTATTACAATTTTCCTCGCTCTAAGAAAATGAAAAAGGAGTTCTGTATAGCGGTGTTTTGTTTCACTCGCTCGCATGTAATACTTAATTTCTTGGATTTCGTGGGGGAATGGGTGGGGGGGGGAGTGCTTTTTGTGTGGCGAGTTCGGTCATTAAGCAAGAGATTGTAAATAATGGAAACTTTAAAAGAAGGTAACACGAAACATTACTGCTCATGGGGAAAGGAGAGGAGAATTAATTAATCTAAGGAAATTACGGTCAGAGGAACAGCTGGCTTCGTGTTTAGGCTATGAAGTAAGGTCCGCGCTTAAGACGGTAATGATGGGATGGAAATCCATTAAGGAAAAGATGTGATGTTTGGAGAGCGAAAATTCCAGCCATTTTGGGACATATGTGGTGGTGGTGTGAGATTAGTTAAAACAGAGACTCACGGAAAATATTTTTAAAGTACATTAAATCTAAAGACACGCTTTAAACATTTGAATCGTTTTGAACCGCGTTGTACGTTGGGTTAAGGAAATCGGTTTCGATTTAAAGATAGATTCGATTTTATTTTCGTTCACGCTAATGTTTCTGAGTTTGATTAATGTTTAATTTGGAGATGCAATATTTAATTAAACGTGGTGGAAAAGTGTGTTGTGCACAGATTTAAATTCAGAGAAGTTTTCGCATTGTATATATTTTATGAATGTATTGGATTCGTTTTTAAATAGCTTTTGCGTTAGTAGTTATCCAAATGTAAAACTTCCTAGTTGGAATTGATTTTAAAACACGCATATTTTAAGTATTTTACTAAAATTAAACTAAGGAATAAATGCACATTTGTAATGGTTCGTCAGACAAAAATCTTTTAAAAGATTTAATATTTTTTTAGTAGCTAAGTTCAAATGCGTTGTAATGCGTCAACTTTTATTGCTTGGTTTCCCCCTGCTTAGATGAAAAATTTCAGAAAATAATTATTTTTAATATGTCTCGTGCATATATTTCTAAAATAAATATATATTTTTTGTAAGTTTGATCACTATATTTTGCCCAACTCCCATTCATATTGAAATGCACTATCTGAAAGAAATAAAGCTGCTATACAAATATAAGACACACAGTATTGCTTTTGACACTCGAAATTCGATAACATTCTTTGACTTTTAATGGTTTTTAAGTTTTAATACATTTGAATCTTAAATCGTAACAATGTCAAAATAGTTTGAAATCAATACGGGGTGGAGGAGATGGAATTTTCCCCAAAATATATTTTTCTAAAACACAAGAGAATCGAAAAGGGGTTTTTCTTGCGATTTAACAGTATAAAAAGTCATTCTCGGTTCGAACAAAAAATAAATTCTCTCTTCTATTTTCTGATTATTGGCATCGATAAAGTCAAGGGGGCGAAAAATTTCTGCAGTGAAATCTTATCCTTCCTATAGAAATTCCCCATTTTGGGGAACAGAGTAGGGAAAAAGGATCTGTCTCCAAGTTTATCAAAGTTTCGCCCTTCGAGTATAAAAAATTGAAATCGGAAGTGTCACTTGAAGGATTGCTGCCATTAATAAAATAAAGTTGAAAGATTTTACTGCTTCACTTCACCGGCGCTACGGTAACCAAGCGGATTCTTCTTTGGAAATATAACAGAGTTATGAATGGAGAATATTTTTCCATTGAAAAAAGAGCTTTTTCTTTTGATGTTATAGAACCCATTGAAGTTAATAATTAAAATAACTGAAGGCAATAGCTATTCAAATCGAGTTCGCCTCTTTTTGTAATTGAAGAAAATATTGTCTGTACATATATCGGTAATTTTAATTGTTCTAAATTGAGCTAGACTATGTTTATTAGTCATCTATATCGGTTGATAAATTACACTTGAAAATATAAGTAATATGTAATTAAATTTTTGATAGTACATATTATTTTTATAGCTAGTTGTTTTATAATCACAAATGTGGCTATTTCGGAAAAGCAAAGAATACAAATTAAGTTAAATACTCTACGTATTCGGAAGTCAAAAGCGGAGTTCCACAAAGTTCAGTCCTTGGGCCATTAAAGTTTATCATTTTTGTTAATGATATTAGTAATAATCGTATAAGTAAAATCAGTTTCTTTGTGGACGATTTGAAAAGTAAGACTACTGCCGATTGCAAGTAACAAATACAGCAGTTCAGGGCAATTTAATTAAAATTTTAAAATTTAAGAATGGACTATTTCTTGTGTTATGACGTTTAATACTAATAAATGTCAGAAAGTTTGCACATAACTAGTAAAGCTACTTATTATCTGCAATGTTGTTTAAAAATTTAATACTAATGATAAAGTTTGAGATCTGGGTGTGTTGGTTAACGGGGTTTTACAAATGGGACATCAATATGAGATATCAAGTAAAATGTGAATAGAATGTTGGAATTTATTAAAAGGAATGTATTATCCAATTCTAAGGACATAATTGTGCATCTTGCTTCATATTGAGTATGCAGTACAATTCTAGTCACCTTATCTTAAAAAAGATATTGATTGGTTTGTTTTGATTTGATTTCTCTTAGGTATTTTGTGTAGTTTTTAACATAGGCATTCTAACTCTCGACTTTGCCGCTACAAGGCGCTTTTAGTTGTTTCATAAAATAGCGCATAGCCACTTTAGTATATCTAGACATCACTTACGATTATAACTGTTGACGTTCAAAAGTTAAGCGAGTAGAAAATGTTATAGGGTACAGTGCGACTTCAATACAAAAGCTGCAATATAGTATTGTTCAGAATTGGTTTCGGCATCAAAATAACACGAGCCACCTTATATTAATTCATATACGCAATGATAATGATATATGGTAGATATCCATTTTTATATACAAATTGAGTTTCTAATGTTTTCAATTTGTTAGTCATTATAGTTATTTAAAGAAATACGCATTTCCAAAACCATTAATTTTTATGATTGGAGTTATAATTTTGCTGTTAAGATCTTAACACTCCCCTAACTACCCTTTTTTATTATCTGTCACGGAAAAAACGAGAAGCTTAGAAAGATAAATGCATTCAAGAAATTAAAGGTCGAACTGCATCCCATGCGGGCTCTGAGGGGGTTAACCTCTCGAAACGATTTCAGATGCAGAACCCCCATTTTTTATCTACTGTACTAGAGTTACCCCCTAATGTTTCTCAAGGCAAAAGGCGTAAGACGGAGAAAGAAAAAAAAAACTCCTTGTAATCCCGCGTAGTCCATGCAAAATGAAATTGTTTTGATCCCTTAGAAATCTGCGGGAGCGAAGTTCGTGATCAGAATGCCTTTCTTCAGGAATTGAAAACCTCCCCCGCATAGCAAGCGACGAGCCCCGCCTTCCGAGCCTCTTTCGTAACGTCTGCAACGACAACTCCGGAATAGCTAAGTGGCAACAGCAGCTACAAGTTGTGTGCCTGAAATCCCCGATTACAAAGAGAACAGAAGGATAAGAAAAAAAATGGATGCTGCTGGTATCTTAAATTTCGTTCCAGTCAGTGAGATTGTGGGATCGCGTTTGGCGTAAATTACTGTTCTAAAGGTTGTGATTCTTGAGGCGGAGAAGTTATCTATATGTAGAACTTCTCTTTCTGATAAGTTCATGGACTTGGGTATGAAGTCACTATTTTACTATTTTGTTTAGTGAGCAAAAGGGGAATTGTTTTAAGTAGGTGCCTTGAAAATACTTTATAAAAGGTTTAGAATAAGAGAATAATTATGTGACGGTTATTAAACAGTATATTTTATTTCTTACATATAAATGTTATAAGGGTGTTTCTCAAATGAACTTTTATAGGATATAGAATAGCGTGTTAGATTCTGGATAAAGATATATTCGGGAATGGAAATAGTATTCACTGTTCAGTCCAAGCGTGTATCGAGGAAATGATTGAGTTTATTTTAATTCAATATTTATGTACCTTTAAAGCCCTCGTAGCCATCCCTTTTAACTCTCTGATATAGCTGAACAATTTAGGTCGTCCTTGTTTTTTTTTTTTAGCAATACACAAACTTTAAAATCATTAAATTTATTGCATGTTACATTCATAAAATTATTCGATGTTGAAACATTTTTCAAATCTAAAGCATTGGAGAGTTTTTTGGGATTAAAAAACATCAAAATATATATTACATGCATTGCAAATACGTAAACTCTTTTCAAGAGAAAAAAACTTTAGAATTTTCCCTTTTTTCTAACCGCTCAGATGGTTAATGTTCAAGCTGAATTGCTCTAGTGTTCCTTAAAGGACCAGTCGTGAACTAAAAGTGGCTTTGTTAGGATCAACGAGCATTTATTTAATTTATTTTTTCTAAAACGTCTAGAAAACTTGTTATTGTAATGGTCGACATATTTCATGTCGTTAACTCGGTGTTTGTTATCCTCATATAATTGACATAAAATAGTAATTTTTTTATAGAGTAGATGTCTTACATCTAAATATGTTACAGGCAAATATATTTTCGTTGAATCAACTTTAACACGTTCTAGTATTACAATGCCTAAAATGTTTTATGAATTTTAATATTATATTTATCCCATATTAACAAACTTTACTCATATTTAGAACTCTAGAGTTAAAACAAGTTAAATAAAAGCATGTAAAAACAACTTTACCTTTATGGTTATGAAATTTAAATGCATAAAGAACTATATATCAAAACACAAAATAAAGCCATTTTTTTACCTAAACCATCCGCTTTGTTTTGGGAGTTATGTATTTGAAAAGAAAAAGCTTCGACTTTACATTTCTTCAAATAGAGACAATAAAATATTCTATTGTTTCGGAAAAAGTAAACATACGTAATCCCAGAACCTTCGGAAAAAAAAATCGGCAAGCACCCAACTGATAAACCTTATGGCATTTCAGGAAAGAAACAATAATTGTCTCTCTATGGACTTCCTCCCTTTGAGCACTCCCATTCGTTACGAGCTCCTAAATCCCGACCATAATTCAAAGCATTCGCTGTTGCCTGTTATTGGTTCTTGTCGTACGTATCCAGGAAGGAAGACTCTTCGAATTCCATAAAGACAGACTGAAAATAAAAGATTCCGGTTATTTACAGAGACGTAGAGGGACCCGTCTAACAGAAATAGATATAAATAAACTCATCTTCTTTCTATTTTTTTTATATATGAGAACCCCTTCCCCAGTTTTATGTGGAATGGAATAAAAAAATATCCCTGAATTTATTCGCGTGTAACTCGAAATCGCAGTAAAGAAGATTAATGGCGGACACGTGACGTCACGGTGATCTTTAGCGCCATCTTCCGGAAAGAAGAACAAAAAGTTTCACAAAATGGACGTCACAAAATAATAATAATAATAAAAAAAAAGAATCTTTGGATAATACATCTGACGGAAGATTACCATTCGATCTACCAGAAAAGAAATGTTCAATCACTTTAAGATAGAATAAAAAACCATCCGGAGCGTAAATTACCAGATCTACGAGTCGTTTATTTTATTCGAGGACCGGGAGCACGATGCAAGATATTTTGAATTGATTTGAAAATGACGCTTTTCCTGCTAGATTTACAGGTGTGCGTTTTGAATAGAAAATGGACGTCGATGGAGTGAACTCAATGCGTTCGAATTTTCATTTGATTTGGAGCGCTCCCTTTTCTTTCGCGCCTGAGTTTCTTCCATTTTATTTTTTGATTTTTAAAGTCGATTTTTATATCAGTGGCGTCACATCGCTCTCGTCACGAGAAATAATGCATATTCCACATCTAAAAGAGTGTCAAATATGCGTTTCAGCTGAACGTTAGCAAATATGAATGATTGATTATTTGGAAGAAAACGAAGGACATTTACTTTAATATATACTTCCTATTTAATCTAGATTTTAATTTATAATAAAAATATTTAATACCATTTTTTGACCGAGTTTCTTCAATTCTATTTTTTGATTTTTAAATTCGATTTTTATATCAGTGGCGTCACAACGCTCTCTCGTCACGAGAAATAATGCATATTCCACATCTAAAAGGGTGTCAAATATGCGTTTCAGCTGAACGTCAGCAATATGAATTATTGAATGATTATTTGGAAAAAAAACTATGGACATTTACTTCAACATATATTTCCTATTTAATATAGATTTTAATTTATAAAAGTATTCAATATCATATTTTGATCTGTGTACTTTAATATATACTTCCTATTTTAATTTATAAAAAAAATATTTAATACCATATTTTAATCTAAAATTTTTTAATTAAATTATTAACTACGAGTTATTTTAAATGTTATTTGGGTAATTTTAAGTAGATTATAGTATTTTGATAAGTTAAAATGTCTAAGATCTTTAAAAAATGTAATTTTAACAAGTTTAATTTTTTTTAACTTACACAGGATACAAGTAAAAGTATATAAATATTTGAGAGGCGAGTATTGACAGATTTTTTTTTGGTTCATTGGCTGAACTGACATCTCGGGATATAGCTACAATGATATTTAATTTTTCGTTAAATACGTCTGGAAACGAGTGAAAAATATTCAATAACTTCTATTGTATTCTCTTGCATCATTCTATGATTACGAGAAGCAAATAATCAACTTGAATACAGTTTTGGAATTTTGTTTTCGTTTTCAGACAGTTTTTAAGCCAATTTTTCTATTCCGGTAATTTAAGTTTTATATAGCAAATTTTTTTTAATTTAGAATAAGTTTATACTAAAGATTTTAAAGTTTTTCCTCTAGAGTAAAAGTCGAAAAGCGCTGTTATGTTATAATATTGAAACCCCTGATGCTGCCAACACCACATGGGTTCACCCTTCCCAACACATTACAGATCCAAGGCTCGGAGCAAATAATTCTTCATTTTCTCTAAAAATACCACAATAGCATCCGATGCTGGAAAAAGAAGATATATATATTCCTCTTGGGAATAGGGGGTGGATCACAATGTTCCATTTCGTTCCCCCCTACCCCTCGAGGATGAGATGCCTGGAAGTTCGTTCGTCCATTCTTCTAGAAATTCTCACGGTTCGTTGTTTCTGTCTTCATTCTCGGGTGGTGTTTGGGGTTCGCCTTTTGTTTGTTGTTATTGATCACACGGCCATCCCCGTGTTTGCAGAAACGAAAACTTGCTGCTGCTGGGAGCGAACACAAAGTGAACCGAACCGTTTTCTGTCAGTAACATATATCAAGACGTGGGGATGGTTTTTTTTAGTGTTGGTGTGGATAAAAATGGCCGGAGTTTAAAGTGTATAGTACAACATTTCTATAGATGGCATAGATATTAAATGGTTGGCGTATTTATATGCTATTTCTGTAAAAACAACGTGTTTTTAGTGTGAGTTATGTCATAACAGGCGAGTCAGTTCGTTGTGGTACACAAAAACTACTTTACGAGCAATAAGATTTTAATAAATTATTACTGAATAGTGTAATTATTTGTCGGTAAGAATATTACTATGTTGATAGTACTTAGTGCTGGTATGAATATAAATGACTGAGAACAGTACTTGTACATTATAATAATTTTGTAAATGGTAAAGAGAATAAATCAGTGTCATAATGAATCGTTATTCTTGTTAATTTTTTTTATTTATTTAAGTGCGAGTTTAATCACCTTATTTTTACCAGGTAAGTCAAAGAGGCCTTTCAGGTGGTTGGGTTACAAAAGAGCAAAATTGTAAGCAATCAGCCTCAAACAAATTAACCCTCTGCACTCCAAGAACACTTTGCGTTTTGCGTTATTTTTACAGAACAGTTATTCCTCTTCATGTTTTTTTCCCCATAATTTTTTTTGTTCATAGAGGAAAACAAAAGCATAATCTATTTTGGATCTGGAAGACAACAAGTTGAAAAAATATCATTTTTTTTAAACGCAAGGTCATGTTGTTCTCGTTTATTTTAAAGAACAGGGAACCAAAGAACGGGTCGTTCTGTTGGCGCCTGAGAGGCGACAGCGGAGGACAAAGGGCTAATAGTACATTGTTTGCCAGTAACATATTTTGTTACTTGAACTGTTTAAGCAAATCAATAGTGAATTGAACTAGCGAAATTAAAATTTTTGCTATGTTGGTAATACTTTTGTAAGTGTGACTACAAATGACTGGGAAAATTGTGTACAGATTATAATAACTCAAAGATAAAATTACTTTCATAAAACCAGTTGTTACGCAAAACGAGATGTTATTTCTTTAAAAAAAAATGTATTTGTATGCGTCTGAAACTTGTTTCCAGGTTGAGATATTCAGTAACTATAAGCAATTACATTCACAAGACGATACCTACTTTTTAACGTTAAAAATGAATTACAACGAATTTTGAAGTCATTAAGGATCTATAATTTTTGGTTAGAGAAAACAGAGAATTATAAAGCAAATTTTAACCGCCGTCAGAGAAGGGCTGAAGATAGTAAGTGCAATGTTATTGCCTTGTTTTTGTGCTATTTGAGGAAGTCGTGTGTTTCTGGATATATAAAATGTAATACAGGCTTTCTTCCTTTTGTCTCGTCATATATATATTTTTATATTCTTTTACAATTTTAACTATGTTACTTTACTGTCCCAAACATTTATAAAGCTAAATTCAATTGGTAATGTCACTGCAGATTTCGCAGTGGGCATTTTTATCTATAATATTCAATCGTGATAGTTTCTAAAATTAAATAATCAAACGTAATTTAAAGAATTCTTTCACATAATTGAAATTGTTCTCATTCATGCTATTGATTGCTATACAAGAAATCTCCAGCTTATTTACATCCTTTTTAATAAGAAACAACCCCAGAAACAATTTTTTAAAAAATATTTTCTCGTCGCTAAGGGATAAAAGACCTAAAAACATATTTTGCATATTTCCCTCCACCCCATTGCCGAAGACAAAGTAACACAATAGTTCAAGCAGGGGGCAGGGAAAATGAAAATCCTCAAAGCCACGGATGATCAAGCCCTTGCCGGGGCGCAATACGCCCTTTGCTGCCTCACGACCCGTATTCGATTTTTCGCTCCCCTCCGACTTTGTTGCTTTTTCTCTCCAATTTTTTTTATAGCAAAAAAAAACTATTTTTATTTTGTGTGTTGTTTTTCTTCCTTCGCCCGGGATTTGAATTTGTTCCCCCCCCCCCCTCAAAGCCTGCAATCGGATTAGGCATTCGCTGGAAAATCTTGGAAAAACAAGTTTTGATCCAAATAGCATTTGCGTGGTAAATACCTTACACGTAAGGTTACGTTTCAAAAGCGCTACTGAAAAAAAAATGCTGTGCTTATATTTTTTTTTGTAAACGAAAATGTTTCGTTTTATGGAAAATGTTTTGGGTTAGTGCTGTTTTGGGTTTATTGAATAAGAATATATTTCTTTTTAAAAGATTTGATATTAGGAATATATTTATAGAATACATAGTGCATAGAAACGCATGCAACATATAGAATACAACCAGATTTTTTTTTATGCAGATACAAGACAGATGTTTTGTTTGATGTTAGACTTTAAAGTTTTTGAATATCTTGATAATTTTTCACTACAACTATGTCAATATGTATTGAAGAATACACTGTAAAAGAATGTGCTTACAAATTAGTACATGGATGTACTCGTTTTTCTTTGAGTACTTTGAGTACAACGAAATTTCAATTCGTAAATGAGCGATGACGTAAACAAATTTAAGTAATTGCACTTTCGCAAAAATGAGCAGTATGGTTTAATATCGCTAATATCAGCTTCTATTCAAGCCATCTTAACAAAGCGACCTGGGAAACTTAAAATATTTGTTCAGGAGATGGTTTTCCACATTATTTGATGTCGATTGCTTAAATGGAAACTGAGTTATTACAACTCCTTTATCTTACTACCTATTATTTTGCCAAGTTTTTTAAACTTTATTTCTGTGTTTAACTCCTTCGCGTCTCTCTGGTAGAACAACGGATAAGGCCCTGGACTTCGGTGCGGACGACATCAGGAACGAACTGCTATTTTATTAGTGTAGGTAGCAACTTCTCTTTTTATTAATTTTACTCATTTTTGAGTACATGTCTTTTTCAAAAATGAAACTTATGTATGCGGAGATATGATAAGTATCGAATGTAATAAAAAATGTGTACCTTTTACTTATTTTTAAGCACCTTTTTTAACAGTGAAGTTAGACTTTTGTTTATCTTGATACCACTGGATAACAAATTTTTGAATATCTTGATAACATTGTATTTCAATTACTTCAATATGTATACAAGAAGAACAGCTTAAAATTTGATTTGAGAAATTTACATTTTTTTCTTTTATGTTGATACTGATTAATGCTTTTAATAAAGCAGCCCAGGTGCAAAACGTGTATATCCGAAAATGAGAATTTGACATCTTTAACTAATTTTACACTTTGAATTCAATTTTAAAATAAAATATAAGTGTAAAATCCGTTATTAACTAATAAAAACTAAAAAAATATGTCCAGTAAGTAGCTAGATATACTCTGGCTAAAGTAGCTAGTAGAAGTAGCTAGCAAAAGTAGCTAGATATACTCTGGATACTGATGCAAAAAGTGAACGTGAGCGGCAGTAAAAGTGATTGGAATGGGGATATAACGGGTTTGCTACTTGAATATAAACAAGATGGCGACACATACATTTACAAAACTTTTTAAATCTATTAACCACCTTCAAAAGAAGTTATTGTATTTAGATTATAATTTATTCAGTAAAACACGAAAGCTTACTCATTTTAGCGATATTTTTTTTTTGTATGTTTCTTTATTTTTACAATAAAAAGTATTGTATCAAATACCTCAGTTATAAAATTTTTTCACGACATACTAAAAAAAAAAGTTAAATGTGTCTGGGTTATTCATTTGGAAAACAGATGGAAGTTTTAGCTTAAAATTAGAAAGAAGTTTAAGTTTTGACTTAAATAGCATAAACAATTGTCTTCGTTTGTGGATATTATAAATTGGCTAAAAAATTGTATATGTCTATAGAATATTTGTAAAGAATTCAGTTTTATCGTTTAAACCCTCCCAAAAAAGTTTTTAAAATATGTACTTTTAATTATAGTTCGTTGATCTCACGAAAATCACTGAACAAATTTTAGCAGTACAATGTAATTATAATGACAATAAGTGCATGAAGATATAGCGTACTTCGAATGCTTAAATTGTAATAATTTAAATAAACAATGCATTAATCAAATTACTCCTAATTCTTATGTGGAATTAATTTTAATTATGATGGAAATAGTTTAAGTTTTCGCATTTTTAGACGAATTTCTAAATTAAACCAAAATTTTATGAATATATAATATTAATCTGTCTTGGGAAAATAGTAGAGATTAATTGTATTTAAAATATAGTAATTCAACAAATGATAAAATAAACTTTTAAAATAAGAACATACGTTTCCCTTTATTTATGTGCTTTATGCACTTGATTTCACCAATCGGATAAACAAAAGAACTTTATTTTTATTCCATATATTTTTACCTATAAAATTTATCGTCTGCTGAAATGTTTTCTTCACCAATATAAAATTGATTGTTTATCCTATTTCATTTTAATCTCGACAGCAGATCTTGAACAGTGTTTATTTTTCACTTAACAAAAATATTTTATTATTTTCACTTAAAATATTAAATAATTATTTATAATATATACATACACTAAATATAAATAAAAGTGGCTGTACAAGACGGTTCCAAAATATTAATAAAAAAAATTCAGCTGCATGAAATTTCCTTTTACGTATCACTTTAAGAAAAACGAAATTACCATACCAAACTCAGTTAAAGGAAGAATTCCGTGGAATGATTTGGTGAAAGGAATATATGAATGACCGTGGAAGCAAACTTGTGTAAAAATTTTCCCTCCTCAAATTAAAGGGCGAGTTTTCTTTCCTTCCATTTCCCGCCGTCAATTTTGAAGAAAAAAAATATTATTTTAAAGATATCGTTTGAGATTTATTCGGCACTAAAACTTTGTTTGAATGGAATGGCATCAGTTCTTTTTATAAATGGAAACATTTAAAAGCGAATATGAATAAATTCGCCAGATTCGAATTTTCAAAGAATCCATTACGAATGCGTCAAATTTATATGGAATAATTCAATAGATGTACCGATTTTTAAATTATTTTCGGTGCGGAAATGTTTTTAGCGGCAATTAGAATGAAACCATTCGGTATGAAAACGAGATGTTTTATGACATCGCGTACGAAAACGAAAAAATACTTTCTACTATTTCGTTTATCAAAGTGCAAATAAAAAAAATATGCAAGTTTTTACCATTAAACATGAAACCGTAATGGCGGAATTATAGATATGAGAATTCAAATGGGCACATTTATAATGTATACATTTGTTAAAATCAAACCAAATGTAGATTTTAAATTCTTTAATGATACTTTTTATATTTGGTGTTAAAATCAAAATGTACCCTAAGATAGTTTATATGATGAAATTTGCATAAGTCAGTTCCAAATGCCATCTCCTTCATTACTTTACAGGAAAACACCGAAAAAAATGATTACTCAAATTTGATGAAAGTTTCTACATATGTGCCCTAATTTTTTTTATAACTATTTTTAGCAATATTTATGAAACGACGGAACATTTTGCATATTTTGAGGTTTTAATTTCATTACATAAAATTCGTGACGAAATATAATTTTTTGTTATCTTAGACGAAAAGTTTGACCAATTCAAGAAATTTTCATCAGAAATTTTTAACAGAAATTTCTGATAAACATTTAATTGCATTCAGTTTAGAAATCAAAAAGTTTCAATATGTATACAAGAAGTGGACAATTAATATTAAGTAATATTTTCCTCTTTATGGGCAAAATTAATTTATTCTAAATTAAAATTGATGCGCTGAGTGCTCCGTTCGCACCAACTCATAATATATAAATAAGTAATATATAAGAAATATAAATAATATTAGGTTGCATCGAATTGTAAATAGTAAACTTTTATTTTATCGGTAAAAAAGTTTAGAAAATTGATTGTTTGGTAATACTTCAATTTATATTTAGCTGAAATTTGGGGTTGAAACTAAAAAAAAAATTGAAGGCAATTTCGGTTTTATATCAAAAATTCATGTTAATACAACAGTGAGAATGGTTTAATATAAGTTTTTTAACCAACTGAACAGCGCGCCAATCAAAATTCCAAAATAAAACCGCCCGAAATTTTAAATTAAAACCGCCAAATCCGGCGCCAAGTCGAGAGGTTATCAATTCGACTGTTATGTATTTTTTAAAATTAAATATTAAATTACAGATTGTGTTGTATGCTAAACTTATGTTTCGATCTCGTGAATTTTTCTTAAAAATGTACTTCGTTTAATGGAGTATATTTTATCAAAAACTATTAAATTTCTGGTTGATTTAATTTAAATCCAACAGTTAATTTGAGTATGACGCGATTGTTTGATGCATGAAAAATTCAATACATATACTAGGAAAGTTGAATTATTTACTAATATTGTGTTTTGCATAAAAAATAAACTTTTTAACACACTTTTCAATGAAGAAAATTTATAATTCATTTAGTTTTTTTTTCCAACGTGTTGCAATGTGAGAAAAATGGGTTTTCGAGATTTTAACGCTAAATAATAGGAAATTCGTAAAAGTTTAACGATATTTGGCAAAAGTGCAAATATTCTACAAATATGAATTTAGGACTTATAAAATGACAAGAATTAACTGCAATATATTTAACACTGTTTATATAATGAAATTACATTCCATTTTTTTAATTAAAATATCAACAAGAATACATTTTGATTTAAAAAAATAGACGCCACTGTTGATCATTAAAATGTAAACAGAATGTTTTAAATGAATTAAAAAATCGTCTAAGGAACGAATAAAAAATAACGTAAATACGGAATAGATTAACGAATCAAAGTAAATCATGAATTATATATGTTGTTTTTTCGAAGTGTTTTTTTCAACAGGTGTTTTTTTCGAAGATAACAAAGTCGATTTTTAAAAATGTCAGATTAGAACATGCTTTTAGACAGACTGTTACAAAAATAGTCCCGTAATAATCTTAATAATAAAACGTACTGAATTTTCAAGAATTGATGGTTGTTTTTTTGTTAATATTTTATTCATGTTGCAAATTAAACTAAAAAATTTGTTTTATTAATGCCTTTTGACACAAAAAATTCCATACACAAAAATAAAACACATTTATCTCACATTTGAATTGAAAATGTGCCGAAAATAAAAATTAAAATCTTTATAAACTTCGGAAATAATTAAAAATAAATTGTAAAAAAGTGAACATTTTTATAATTTTTTTTTAATTTTATAATTTTTTTTCTTGAGAGAAATTTGACTTTGGAAGTAAAAAATTGAGTTTTAAAAACCAATCCCCCCACCTTACAAAGAAACTTGTGATTTTTTTTATTGCATGAAAAATTCTAGATATAAACCAAAAAAGTGGAATTATTTACCAATATTCCTGGGGTTTGTGTAAAAAAGAGACCTTTTAATACATTCCAATGAAAATGTTAGAAACAATTCTCGTTCGAAAAAATTGTTCTTTCGAAAAAATAAATAATAAAATGTCGACTTTACAAAATGGCGGATTACAACTTGCTTTTAAGAAGAGAGAGAGTTGCAAAAACAGTCCATTAATAATCATATGTAATGAGTTTTTAAAAGTTGATAGTTACTTATTATATTTATTCAAATTATTAATTTGACTAAAAAGTTTGTTCTAATAAGGAATTTTAACCCAAAAAATTTATTTCGTGTTTCCCACTAGTTACATATTTTACCCATCTGTTAATCAAAGTAGATTACCTTAGAAAAAATAGTTCTTAAAAACGTTAAAAAAAACATCAGAATTAATTGGAAAATATTAAATGAAATTTACGTTAAATTTATGTAACTATTTTAACGAAGATTTTAACAGTGAAACTAGTAGGAGAAACTCATATTGAAAGTAAATTGCATTTAATTAATTTAATAGGACTTCTAATGGGTCATATTGTATTATGTAATGGGTCATATAAGCACTAGTTGGAAGTTTATAATTGAAAAGAAACTTATTGATTTGTCTGGCTTTAATGTGTAATCCTTAATTATTTTCCATTGTTGTCTTCCATTTTACAAAAAAATGAATGTTTATGTAAATTCGAGACAAAAACGTTTCATTTGAATTGTTCTCCCCTTTTCAGATTTAACAATAAAGCTTATTATTATTATTAATTTAATTATCTTAATAATAGTTTTATATAGATGATATCTTAACAAATTTATTAAAATAGTATACAGTAAAGTATAATTATTAGTTCTTTTAACTGAATAGTATTCATTTGAAAAGAAAATAATATTTATAAAATGTTAAAACATTCTTGGTAGAATTAATTAAAACGTACTCGGTACACTAAATGAATAAAGTTAATTAATTTTTTATGTGAGATTTTATATCACAAATTTCATCATGTATTTAATTATTATTTTTATATTGTGAAACTTCGGTATTCTTTTGTAATTGTAATTTGTTTCCTTTAATTATTGAGTGTTATTCTATTATTTTAGGCTTTGAAGTATTATAGAATAAAACTTATTCGTTGATATCACGTTCGGGGATTTTCAGTTTTTCTAGCAATCACCCATTTTTAATAAAATACATAAAAATGCTCTTTTTACAAAAAAATTCATATATTAAATCTTGAGTTATAAATTAAAAACGTAAACTTAAATTTACGAACTTCAAAAAACACTGAAAAGTATCTACAAAAAAATATTTATAATTAAAATCATAACAGAAAACAACTTCACAATTAAAAAAATAGTTCGAGTAACGCAATTCATTCAATTAAGCTTTCTCTTACGCTCAGTTCAAAGATATCTGAGCAATACTGTTTATTGAACACAGTCCTTCTGTATAAAATCTTATAAAAAATTATATGCAATAACATTGAAGTGTTCATTTTGCGGTGTCGCGCTTAGAGCTCGGTCCGAACTCGCTACCTCAAGATCCACTGCAAGGTGCTTTGTCCCTCTCGGCCAAAACGATCGCCAATAGCGGAGAGTGCAGAGTTGAAGTGGTTGAGTACTCCCCTCGCAATGAATCAGTCAGGAGCACCCGTCAAATTAATTGATGTGTTGTCACGTAGGATAGTGGTGGTGTAAGAGTTCGTCAGTGACGTTTGCGTCACGCGTTGTCTCGGTTGTTGTGCTCGTCATATACTGATCACATGCAAGGATAGTGAATACTATATATATACATAAGGTGTGCTTGTTCTCGCACTGTCTGACGGAAGGCGGGGAAAGCAACTATTTGACGTCATAGTGACGCCTTCTGTGGGCGTGTCTAATGCTCTCGTTTCTACAGTCGTTTTAGGAGTAATTGTCGCTATTGACAAGGAGTACTTAATTTAAAAAATAATTCTTGTTTTTAACTAATCATGAATTTATTTAAAAGAAAACAGTTAAAATTTGCTTCAAAAAACAATTTGAATCGATTTGCAGAGTTGTTTCGTTATTAAAATATTTCGAAATCGATTTGAACCAATGGTTTGTGACGTGCTGACACCTATTCGTTTTTTTGTGAACTATTTAAAAGTGATATTCACTAATTTTATTTAGAATTCGCTAAATTTTAAGAGTTTAAATTAAATTTTAAAGATTGTATTTAGTATGTAAAAATTTAAAAAGAGTTGCTTAATAAATTAAGCGTATTAAAATAATCTTAGCTGCCACGAGACCATGTCCATGAATTTTGAAAGAGTAAAATGGGAGTCGGAACCATCATGTCAATGCATTTGTATTGGACATATTAAATGAGTTACAATTTCAATCAAGTAAAATACGGGGACATAACAAAACAAGGACGGATTAGTAGTGAAGCTACCTGAACACAATTATTTACAGATATTTAAATTATTTTGCTAATTAAAAATTAAATCACCAGTTGTGTCCCAACCGGGGATCGAACCTAATTAGCAATGCTTGAAACACACAGCCAATGAGAATGATCAAAAACCCATAGTAAGGTGGAGCAAAAATGACGTCAAATAGTTGTTTTCCTTGCCCACTTTCAAAAAGCGAAAAACGAGCACACCTTCTATATATAGTCTTCACTATCCTTGGATCACATGGACACTGTTGTGGCGGCTGAGTGTAGATCGCGCCACAAGTTGTTCGACGGTTGAATGTGTTCGTAGTCTGGGTCATCAGATGAGGTGTCGCGCTTCGAGATGGACCTGAACACATAATCTCATGATCCACTGCAAGGTACTTTTGCCCTCTCGGCCAAAACGATCGCCGAGAGTGCAGAGTTGCTTTTTAAGTCGTTGAGTACACCCTCGCACTTTCTACGCGATTTCTACATGAAATCCCAAGTCCTGTTCCTCTACCCGTATCAAACACAACAGTTGCGATATACAAGTCTTCCTAATGAGTGGGGGATATCTCTTCCCCGATCGATGACATTCGAGGAAAATGTCCCCGCAGCAGAAATTTAATTTTAAAAACTGGAAGATTCGGGGCGACAGAAATACGCCAAGAAGAGCGAGGGAGAGGGGCATTAAAATCTCATTTGTGCTATAACTGGTGTTCGCCAAAAGTCATTAAACCATTTCCCCCCACCCTTCGGCCAGCTATTGGCAACCCCCTTTCTTCCTTGGGTTGACATCCTCCCCCTCTGGTCTCGAATTTCTGGATTTTGTTTTCTCACAAACGGAACGAATGTGACAATTCTCAAGAAAGCAGTTGCCATATTTGGCTTTTAATTGTTTGAGGAAATGGGGTGATCAATATTCATTTGAATGTTCCGAGTTGGAATGACATTGGGGTGATATTAGATGGGGTTTTTTCTTCATAGAAAGTGAGATTGGGTGTTTTTTTAAAGGGGAAATAGGTCGTTTAATTAATCATGGTAATTAGATAAGTGATTTTTAAGATTTAGGGGGAGATAAATGAATTCGTGCTCGATACTTTGCTGGTTGAATAATGTTAATGACTTTAAACAGCAGAGGTTACGGTCTTTCTGTTATTTGTTTATTGATTTTACAAGTCAGAATTGAAGTTTCTTGTAAGAGAAAATGTTTAAATAAAAGTACTTTTAAATGGACCGATGATAGAATAGATAGATGTTCGAATAAAAACTAGTGCTTAATTTATAAATTGCACTGGTTATCTTGAATCTTTAACGAAAACCCAATTGCAGGTTGTCTAAAAAAATGTGCGACTGCCATGTATTTTCATTGTACCAAGTTGAAGAACGGGAAGACGAAAGTCAAAGGAAGTCCTTTAAAAAGAGTTAAAAGTTCAAAATGCTATATAAAGCACGCAACTTTGTTTTTCTTTTTCTGCACAATCACTCCGTATGAACCGTCATCGTTTCCCCCCTAGATCCTTTTTTAATAATCTAAAATGTATATAACATCAAAATTTTAAAGTACTAAGATGATCCGCCAACATCCGGAGGATAATCATCTTTAGTTTGCTTCACAAACCAATTCTCGCTTCGCCTTCTGTAATTTGCTTCGCCACCCAATGGTTGCTTCGCTCGGTCTAGGATAGAACACAATGACAATGTATCCTAGCTACAATAGTTTTTTAAATGCATAAATCAATACTGGAAACTCCAAAAAATGAAAAATTTAATATATATATATCTTTGGAACTCTCATTCAATCTCCAAAATGCTTTCTTGTATTTTGCTTAAACACAAATGACTCAAATTCATTCTCAAACCCGCCAATCCCTTTGTGCTCACTTCGCGAGCAGATGATTTCCACACAATCTCCATAGTCTCGCTGAAGTTCGGCAGTCGCGGCATGATCAAACTCTATCAGTAAATTGACACGAAATCATAAATCTACAGAAAAAACTGTCTGAATAACAGCAAAATATAAAAAACAAAAAGTCAAACTAAGAACTCCTGCTTTGCAAAATCAATAGGCAAACATTTCGTCAACCTTTGCTCCTGATCGCCAGCTTTACTTAAAACGAAATCACGTGATTGTATTGGTAAATGTAATACTGCACACTATTTATCTTCTGGCATGCCGTTACAATATGAAAGTATTTGATAGTTAACAAAAATACCTGTCTCTAATTCAGTTTTCAAGACAGAAATTTAATCTTTATACCATTTAAAAGACAAAATTAGTTGCAGCAGTTTTAAGCAAATTAATTTTATTTAAGGCATTTTGTCATTTTTTAAAAACGTTATAAAAACAAAACTAAATAGAATTTTCAAAAACTTTCATTTATAACCAATAGTTTAAACTATATCTCCCGCAAAATTATAAGAGTTTTCTGATAAAATTGTAGGAGAAGTATGCAAAAATATATGAATTTCATTAATTTTCGCAATTTTATGAAATTATGATTTTAACATTAAATAACGTCTAAAATACTGATCTTTTTAAAATAAAAATATATTCACCTTATTCCTTGAATATCTTAATAAACCGACTTAATTTTATATGTTTAGGACATTCACTTTTTGAGATGCGAGCGGAATAATGAGCAAAAAGTTGTAAATTAAAATTTCCACCAAATAGAAAAAAAAGACGTATTTCTTTGTTATTTTCTATACCTGGTTTAATAACGATATCTAATTTAATTGTGAAGATAAAAATAAAATATTTATGACATCGTAAAGACAAAGTTTTAACGTATATTAAATTTTTTTTTTATAAGAAAATATGTATTTTTAAATTACTTATAGTAATTTAGGAATCCCGCTGTAAAAATGAGGGCGAAAAAACTTCAAACAAGTGAGGCGTGTTTAAATATTTTTTTAAAAACTTTTTAATTCAAAGCTAATTAAATTTTTTAATAAATGCTTGATTTTCTAGCTCAGACCCATTTTTACAACCGGTAAAAAATTTGGACGTTCTCCTCTAAAAATTAAGGGAGAAACTCGACGGAAAAAAAATCACTTGAAAGCCAAATGGTTTGCAACAACGAATTTAATATTAAATAGCTTCTAAACAAACATATTGTAACAAAAATATATTCGGCATATTTCCCATACACATTTTAACAAACTCATTTAATTTTGTAATTTTAGGATTTTACTTTTTGTGATATGATCTAAAGAAGAGCAGAATAATTGAAAATTCCCTAGATGACTGACACTCAGCCTTTTATTTCTCTTACAAAAACTTTTTATTTACGAGTACCCCATTCTTTCATAACCCTTGTCGCCCATCCCTCTATGCAAACAAAAGTTTGTTTCTGTTAAACAGTAACGTTCTTAGGTTAGCTGGAAAATTAATCAAACAACTCAAATTGATGGCACTTGTAGGCTTCTATTTTTTATTTTACTTTTTACATTGATATATTTTATTTTAGATGTTTTCCGCGATTACTAATATTATTTTTGCATTACCCCAACCAGACCGCCACTTACACGACGTACCCCCAGGGGTACGTGTACCACAGGTTAAGAACGGCTGCAATAGAGCTTACTTTTTTTTAAAAATATAAAGACATAGAAACAAATACAACAAAAAAGGCTATTACTGTCAAAGTGGCATGTGGAATTTAACTACAACATTGGGTGTGGATGTGTCAGAGCATCACATGAAAAGTTTTACAGCAGACTACAGAAATAGAGATTGATCGCCGACACACACCTCGCTGTTTTTTCTACTTACTCGGACTCCTTTCCATGCCCCTTAAGTGCTTTGCTTCTTTAAAAAAAATTGCTGTTATCAGCGGCTAATTTTTTTTATCAAATAAGACCAAATATATCTCAATCGAGTAATTTGTTACAGAGTTAAAGTTTACCCTAAACGCGTAACACTGCGTTTCTATCCTAATGTCTCATGTAGATGATTTTCAACAGATTTTGGATTCAGAAGATTATAGAAATACGAATTGGGCGTCAGCGGAAAAACCTCCCAAATAGAAGGAAGATACACAAGCTGTTTGTTCTGTCTGATGGCGCTCATCTTCACCCCTCCCCCTCTATTTGTTTTACTTAATTTTAAGATTTACAGTATCAGCGTCTAATTATATCGAACGGGACCAGATATGTCAATCAATTTATTTACTACAAAGTTATACATCGGAATGGATCCACCCAAGAGTCCACCCACAGTGCTCCTATCCTGCTTTCATGTTAGATCAGCGCTTAATTTTAATCTCAAAGACATTCATCGGAATGGATCCACTTAAAAGCGTAACAGTGTTTCTATCCTGATTTTCATATTAGATCAGCGACTAATTTTAATCTCAAAGACATTCATCGGAATGCATCCACTTAAAAGCGTAACATAGTGTTTCTATACTGATTTTCATGTTAGACCAGCGCCTAATTTTAAATCTCAGAGACATTCATCGGATAGGATCCACTTAAAAGCGTAACATAGTGTTTCTATATTGATTTTCATGTTAGATTAGCGACTAATTTTCAATATCAAAGACAGTCATCGGAATGGATCCACTTTAAAGCGTAATATAATTGTTTCTACCTTGTTTTTCATTTTAGATCAGCGCCTAATTTTCAATCTCAGTTATACATCAGAATGGATCCACCTAAAAGCGTAACATAGTGTTTCTATCCTGATTTTCTTGTTAGATTTTTCACGTCCATTATTTAAAAATATCTATATATATATAAGTTGGCGTGCGCCATTTGGCACAAAATGGCGCTAATTGATTGCTCCGTCCGCGACTTTTGCTGCAACCCTATGCGGGCGTTGAACAGCGCAGTGGGACATTGCTAATGAACGCCAAAGTCAAGAGTCCATGCCAATAAACGACAATCAGCGGCCATGAAAAGGGACTCGGCTGCACAAGGGAACACTGAGAATAGGAGAGACAGAAAAAAAAAGGGAGAGAATAATTGTGAAGTCACTTATGCAAATGAGGCAAATCGCTGATGCCGTAATTGGAATGAAAAATGAATGTAAAGACTGCAATCGGGGTGTCTTTATCCCGAGTACAACATTTGGACACGTGATTTGACAGGGCCATTTAAAAGTGGATTCAATTTTACGTTTATTCTGGGCTCTGTTCGAGATATCTTGAAGAGTGGGAGATAATAGGATCGAAATAATAAAAGAATGAGGATTTGTTGAAATTGTTTTATTGTAGGCGTTTTCGGTTTATTTATATTGCTCTCGTCTAAATATAATTTGAATAAATATAATTGATATAATTGAAATTATAGTTGTTTTAAAATCATTGAAATTCGCTTCCACATGGACGACTTTTGTGAAAAACAAGTATATTAGGACTTTTAAATTTTACAAGCTTAAATTGACAAGAATTTATTCTCAAGCTTTTAATAAATTAAAACAAAAAAAACTTTAAATGTTCCTTCAGTTGGTATAATAACAATTTTAAGAATTCACCCTAAATCCATCAAATAGTCAATCATATATTACTTTATTGGATATATTTTTATACTTTTGATACAATTAAAATAAATATTTTATGTTTTATAAAGGAATTTAATTTCATTACTATTGTTACAACCCTATTTGATATCTTAATATGTCGATGGCTATACGCACAATCATAGCGAGTCCATTTTTTTGCGCAATTGAGATATTGTTATCAATGTAAAGGTGGAGTCTAGCTCTTTTCTCCACAACAAACATTGTATGTGCCTTTCACATAATTATGTTATGGTGCAGGTTTTAAGTTCAGCCTAAGTTATGTAAAAGATTCAAGTTCGAAATCTACTTTTTACATTTTCCGAAAGTTTATAAAAGTGGACATATAATGGTTGTGTTTTAACCATCAATGAAGGATTTAAAAAAATTGATATTTCGTATTTAGTATTTAGTTTATTAGTTAGTAGTTAGTAACTACGTCTACAGACGAACAAACAGTGATAGTTTTTGATTCGTACCTCAAGAAATCTTCTGAAATGTAGATAAAGAGATCCTAATAAATGAGTGAATTTTTAAGTTATTCAAGAGTGAAACTGTGGTCAAATTCGTTCATTGATTTTTATGAGTTTGACAAAAATATACATACATTATAAAAACTGTTCTTTCGACTTATAAACTGTAAGAATGTATCTTCTGATGCAATATTTTCAAAATATTCCATGTAGACACATAAAACGTGATTAAATATACAGAATAAAACAATTTACAATTTTTGAAATAAATTTAAATTAACTATGATTAATGCGTTTAGTAGCTGGGAATCACAAGTTCATTTTGAAAGGAAATATTGAACATGGGGAGCTAATAAATTTATAGTTTTTTTTTTTTTTTTAAATATTAACTCTCTGAGCAGTTAGAAAAAGGGTAAAAGTGTAAAGTTGTTTTCTATGGTAAATAGTAAACTCAATATTTTCAATGCGATGTGTATTATATATATATATATATATATATATATATATATATATATATATATATATATATATATATATATATATAATATATATACAGCTTCTAAGAACCCTCCCCCCCCCCCCAATGCCTTCGATTCGAAAAATATGTCAGCAACGACTATATATTTGTAAATTTAAAGTTAAATAGTTCTTAAGACTTAAGTCATTCAGCTCCGTCAGAGGGTTATTCTATATACATTAAATAACAATAAAGAAACGTAAAAAAGTCCGTGATTTTCATTAAATGTAATACGATTTTAATTATTGAGTTTCGTATACAGGAAATGTTAATAAGATATACATAGAAAAATCTTTGTATTTTTGAAGAAAAAAATAAGTAGTAAAAGTATAAGATAACAATGTTTCAGTGAGTATATCATAGTGAATTAAGCATTAATCTATCTTGCAACTACTATTACAAAGAACAAAAATAAAAAAAAACATCCCAGTTTAGAAGATAGTTGTTCGAAAATCTTTGATATCGGAAGACGTTAAGCGCTTTCTCCTCCGTTTTCGTGAGAAATTTATCGGAACGATAATTTGGAAAGATTTCAGATTTCAGTTTTCCGATATAATGGCTCAATGATTGCCTAACACAAACAAGTGGCACAATATAAACGAAACAAGCAAAAGATAAAAATTATCGGAAAGAAGTCTATGATTATACACTGACGTTAAATTGAGGTGCCTGTACCACCTGTTTCACTTGTGATAAAACTTTAAAAAAGGGTTGTTCGTTGAGAATTTTAAAACGAACATATTCCTATAAAACATATTTTAAAGAAAATAAATTCTTACGAATTTATTGTATGTTAACATACATTTTTTTATATATGAAAATCCCATAATCTGAAGTGAAGTCAATTCTAAATTTAACAAAAAGCAAAAACTACCAATCATTTTGAATGAAGGCAGAACATTTATTAAAACAGATTTCAAGGAAAATACCTTTTAAAACATTTCTATATATTTTTTTTTATTATTATAGGCTAAAAGGGTTGTACATAAAGCATTGTTTAAAAGCGAGATGTATATACTGTCCGAGGGCTGATGAATTATGCTATAATAAAACCATTTTTATTATATAAACATCACTAAAGTAATGAACAAAATTCTTAAATTATTATTTGTTTAGGTGGTTCAACGAATCAAAAAATATATATATATACCTTTAAGAAATAATCGAATATAGAATTTAAAACTCAGTACATTTCTGCAAAAAGATCTGCGACATAATTTGTTTACCGCAATACTGTCTGCTAAGCCCTTTCAAAAGAAGCATTTTTGTTGCGTGCGTGGTCAGTAGAGAAACACGCGAATTCCTAACTAATTTTTTAATATAAAATTGAAACCCATTATTAAAAAAGTAAGTTATTGCTTATTATGAACAAGTATATTATTATTGCATAAGTATACCAAGGTTCAAATCGATACGATTTGATGATACGACGATAAAAGAATGAGCAATATAAAAGCTTGTAATAATAAAAAGTAGTTGTTTTCTTTGGAACAAAGGACGCTCCGTAAATTTATACTAATTAAAATTTTTACCCGTGTATCTCCATTTTTTTTGTATATCCATTTTATGTATTTTAAGGTCATTATTCAATAAAGAACCACAACTGACTATTTGGATGAATGGCTGGATTAATGTAGCACAACAGCTACACGATAAAACTATTGCTATGTTTCGGGATCTATAACAAATAATAGACACGAGAAAATTGTCCCGCAATTTTGAGCCATGGTCAGATAGCGAGGACAACATCCGAGTTGACACCCCACGCATCTGACATAGACATGAATAATACTTTAACCTGCACTAGTCTTCTATGCACGACGGATGTTTTTCCCAGAGACAGAGACGTGGAACGAAACCTTTAAAAAAGAAATAGAATGTTGGGGTACATCAGAAAAAGTGTTTCATCAAAATCTAAGGATATTATCTTGCCATTGTACAGAGGTTTAGTAAGGCCACATCTTGAGTATGCTGTACAGTTCTGGTCACCATATCTTAAAAAAGACATTGAATTGTTAGAGAAAATTCAGCACTGGGATACTAAAATGGTTCAAGGGTTTTCAGGCATGAAAATCGGGAAGGGAGAAAACACTATTTCTATAATAGGGTAATATACAAATGGAACAACTTGCCAGTGAATATTGTTAATTGTAAAGGAGTAACGGATTTTAAGAAGTTAGATATGCATTGGGGGATAGTTAAGAAGTACTAGATGGACCAACCTTGTTGGGCCTTGAGCCTGTTGTTGGTCGTCAATGTTTGTATTTGTATCAACTCTCCTCCGATCATAAGCCTGCTGCACTGTTAAAGTCTATAGTCGGACTCGCAACCCTTGGGTTACGAGTCGAATACTCTACACCGCTGAACCACACACTGGCTTCTATCTGGTCACCGTCAACCGTTCAACTTTGCCAGTTTAAAAATAAATATTTATAACATCAAGTCAAGTTTATGAACCAGCCAATCATTCAATGTTTTCTGTTGGTGTTATCACCTCTATTGGTTGGTTCAGGAACTTGAAAGGACACCCAACAATCTTTCAAAAAAAAAAACCAAATTTGTCCCATTTGATGGTACGACTCTCAGCTTTGTATTTTTAAAGGCGATTTAGATAACGGATACAGAACACTCGCACGACGTGTGAGTTCCAACTCGCCTCCATTTCCCATTCCTAAAATGCCCCACTGTGCAAAACACCCCTCGGCATCCATTACATATTTACCACAATTACCCCAACCCAAAACAAAAGCGTCCGAATATCTTGTTTCGAAACCTCGGCATTTTTCGCCCGCCCCGACAAAGACCACGGCAGACAGATGGGGACAAAAAGCAAGACAAAGTAGCGCTGGAAAAGGCAATAACGGGGGCCATTGTCTCCTGGAAATTCCCGCCATTGTTTCCATCGTGTCCTTTGTTTCAGTCGGGAGGCTGTACAAACCGGGGCGTAATGGGGCGTATTGGTAAACGGTTGCTGCTATTTTCCTGCTGCTTTTGAAACAGGAGGCCACTTAAAAGAGCGGAGGGTGGGGATGACAACGGTAGAAAAAAAGCGGCAGAAGATAAATTCCTGTCCCTCCTATTATTTTCTTTGGGGTCCTCTGCTTGAATCGTCTGGAATTCCAGGTGTGGGAAATGAACGGAATGGAGTGTTTGCTGGCTGTTTCCTCCCTGTGGGGCGTTAAATGAGTTATTTACTCATTTGAATGTGCGATGGCGAAATTGCGTTTTGGGAATAAGGAATGTTTTTTGTATTGTCTTGTCTGGGAACAATGGCTCTAAAATGTTTTGAAATGAATTGAGAAAATTGTTACTTTCTCCTTTCGTGAATGTATGAATTGAATATTGTGTAGAGCTATTTTTATACACAATGAAGCTTTAAAAACGTTTTATAAATTTTGTTTAGTAATTCGTAGCTCACAAAACGTAGAACAAAATAAGGATTCCAATTATATAAATATTGACAACCAACAACATACTCAAGACCCAACAAGGTTGGTCCAGCCTAGTATCTCCTAACCATTCCCCATTGAATATCTAACTTTTTCTAATCACTTTTGTAGAATTAACAATATTTACTGGTAAGTTGTTCCAGTTGTCGATTAGTCTATTATAAAATAGTGTTTTCCCCCTTCCTAAAATCTTCCATAAACGTTTGTTTAATTTAAACCCATGGCTCAAAGTAATCCTCACTCATAGTAACCTCAAATCTCTAGACACCCCCCCCCTCCCCCTTTAATAAATTTGAACAGTTGAATCAAATGTCCCTTAGCCCAACTCTCTTCTAAAGTATACATATTTAAATTTCTTATTCTATTACTATAATTATCATTCAGAGTTATATCAAATTAGTTATCTAATGGAAACAAAGTTAAAAATCCTTCTCCTTAATAGTTGTAAAATGTGAATAAGCATATCTGTTTGTCAGCGGAAAAAGTTTGAGTGTGTGGATGTAATGCACCCACGCTGCTGATCATCCCTTGAAATAGATATGAACTTTATATACGAAAAATACTGAGTTTAATATATAAACATATATTAAACGTACAGTCTCTTCCATTCTTATTGAGTTGAAGCTTTATACATCATACCAGTACGATAACACTTGTCAAGCGATTTATTTACAAATAAAAATTGTTTAGTATTTTCAGTTGCTCTTGGTCCCAAGAAAACTTTATGTTTTACATAATAATATATGCATTAAAACGTTTTTAAAGCATTTTACTATAACACACTATTTTATTTAAATTCGTTTTAAGGATCTTAACTCCAGCACACACATTTGATTTCATAATAACTTCCATTTCTTTTAACAATGTACACATAGTTTTTAATTTAATAAAAAATATATTTTGATACATGTCGTTGGATAAATAAACATCCTTTTGAAATTTCACTTAAAACATTATCTATAAATTAGAATAAATAACATGCCCGTGCAATAACTTTCGCATGAACAATCCCTCCCCACAATTAAAAAATTTTTAACGATTCTACTCGTTGATGGCAGCACTACCAACGGCTCGTTTAAAAAATGCTTGGAAACCAATTATTATTAAACGCATTTAAAAAAAACACGTTAATATTCATGAGACAAAAGTACGATTCGTCACTGCACCGGAAAAATTCCCTTTGTTTTGACACCTCATATATACGATTTTGATTAAAAAAAACATGTATCGATTTTGGTATATTTTATGCATTTACATTAAATTATTATTTTGTTTCTAAAATACCTTATATCTTTAACAAATATATCTCATTAGGGAATCTTTTTAATTTTACAAAGATGTTTGTATGTTTATATATTAGTATACAATTTATTCTTTGTGTCGACGTGACTGAAGTATCTCTGTTTTAATTAAAAGATTATTAATCTGTAAAAAATGTGTGGTAATTTTTTCAAATTATTTACCTCATTTGTGAACGTTTTTTTCTCTATCAACTATTGGCTAGTAATGTTTAAACAATTCATTGTTTGATGACTATCAACTGAGTATTGGTTAATAATTTGCTTCTCGAAAGCTTATATTAGTGTTCTCATTGTACATTTATATGTAAACTAGAATAAGAGGTTATTTTTAGTAAAATAAGTTTTATTGTGGAATTGTAGTTAACTTTTAATTTCAAATCTAAACTCGACAATGAAACAAATAAATTAAGTTAAACAAGTATAAATTTACTTTTACATTATCCACAGGTTATTTTGCTAATGTTATAAAACTTCTTTTCGTTTAAGAATCAAAGACATTCAATCCCCAAACACATCTGGCATTTTTAAAAATCTTTTCCATTTCTACGGAAAAAAGAAAACAATCGTCTCTGTTGTAACGGGCACCAAATAAAAAAAACCGTCCTCAATCTACACACAAAAGAAAAAACCCCAATCGCTTTCTAAACGTAACGGGAACTGGAAACAAAACGTGGAATTTCGGTTGACTGAGGGAGATGAAAAACCCTCGTTTTGGCGCGGACCGCCATGACAGCCGCCATAAATCATCGCCGTACAAACATAACCAGAAATTGAAGTTATTTCAAGTACAGTTGCAATTACAGTTAGAAAGAAATAGAGTGGAGCTACTCTCTGTTTTAATGATAGATGAGGTAACCTTCAGAGTATATATATAATTTTTTTCTTACATTTTTTGGGGGGTGTTGAGAGGGGACTCAAAAGGTTAACTTCCTTGATCTGGAAGGAGAGGGGTGGGGGTGGGGGGGAAACAGATGGACAGGTGATGAGAAAGAAATATTTACTTCCGTTTTTGAACTACTTGTATTTTGTTTTTCTCGAAGTTGATTGTTTTGGGTAGAATGCAGTGATATTTCTTTTCGATCGCAAAGCACGTATGAGGTATTGTGCTCAAGTGCTTACGTGAGATTGTTCTTTTTGTTTTTTAAACTCTAAAAGTGTTTATATTTTGTATTGCTTCATTTGGTGTTTCTGTGAATTTGTCGAAAGGCGCGTTTATTTGAGTAAACTGATATTTACAATGTTTTGATTTAAAAATGCTATAAAAAATGTATTTTTTTTACGAGTGATATATTTTTATTTATATTGTTAGGTTAAAAATTAAAGCAATTTTTCAATAATTGCAGAAAAACGAATCCTATACATTACTAAGGAAATTCATTATTAAATAGCTAAAACAAAGAAAAGATTCGTAAAGAAATAATAACTAACGAAACTTAAAGTAAAGTATGTCAAATAAAAATAATTATTTTTCAAAAAGTTGAATTGAAACTTAGTTGGCAAACTACATAAAAGCAAGTATGTGTAGAAATTTAATTTTATAAATTGATATCTGATAGCATGGGTTTGATAATTGCACATGGAAAATGTTTTGGTCTTTGCACTTAAACATTGAAATATTGTATCTTATATTCTATTAAAAACCATAAGAATTAAAAAACATTTATACCAGCCCTAGTTCCCTTCTGCAAGCAAGAACTTAAAAGGATGAAATAAAGATAAAAACGTATACCTTTCTCTAAATTGCTCATTATAATAAACTTTTATTTAAAGTAAATACAATTAAATAAAAATATACGAAGCATTGTAAATAAGAAATTGATAATAGAATTAAGTAGGGAAACAACATTATTTAATATTCCAGTAAAGTTTTTTTTATTGGCTATTTAAAAGTTGACTAAAGTTTAAATATGCTGCCATTGAATTTTTCGTTGAAAATAAGAAACAATTTCGTCAAAAATTAGTAAAATATTTTGTCGTTTGTTAGAAACTTGACAAAAGCGTTTTGTCATTTTTTACCGATAATGCGACCAAATTCTTTTAAAAAACGTTCGAAAACCTTCAAATTAACCATTGGAGACATGGGTGCAAGAACAAAGCAGCTACACTTTTTTCTGATTTACACTTTTTTTTTATAAAGAAAAAAAAATCTTCTATCGATTAGTGTAAGAACCAGACAGTTCTACCCTTCGAGCATGAATGGACTGTAGTAGAGCGAATATGACATCATCATCGTGATGCAAAAATCTCAGACCTGATGGCAACAGACACGTGACTTCCTTTCAAAATTTATGAATGAAAAAACGTTCGCGATTGACTTGTGATTTGGAAATAATAGTAAATGTGTTACTTCATGAAGTACAGGATATTTTTATGAATGAACTAGTAAAAAAAAATATGAATGGATGGACGTAGTACACCAAGTGTCTTAGGCCACACATGTTGGCCTCACTTTGATGTTAGCGAGAATATAACCTTATGATTTCTCTACTATGCGGGATCCATGCTCGAAGGTTCTACCCAATGACTCTAGAGATACAAAGGAAAAGGAGCTGTACTTTTGTATTATGCGATTCAAGAAACGTACAGTGTTTTTCGTCCTTCCTGCACAATTTTAAAAACTGGAGCTACCCTATTCTTACACCCACGGCTTTTATTTTAACCGTTTGAGTACCAAGCAGCGCGATCGCGCTGTTGAGGTTTTATGTCGAGAAAACCCAGTACATTTCGAACATTGTGGACAACTGACGGTGCGTTACCGATTGTTGAAGTCGCGCGCTCAGATTAACTGAAGCAAGTACAGACGGGGAAAAAAAAACGAACCACCAATGATTATTTCGTTAGTTTTTATAGTAGAGCTAAACTTAATATACCATTTTGTAGGGAATAAAGTCTACTATACATTGATATACAAAAAAATTGCATAATGGACTATCTTCATACTCGAATCCGCACCAACTTAACAATTTTCAATAGCAACACCTACTTTTGATAGCGCAGAAATGTTCCCCGCCCTCAAAATAATCTATTATACATAAATTTTCGTTAATTTCCTATATTTATATGCAGATATATTAGACAATATGTATCGATCTTATTTGAGGGGCTACCACCACATTGAACAAAGTATTAGGACTACGAAAAGCAGGATCAAGGAAATGAAGGAAGCTCCAATCCATCGATGTAAAATAAACAAAGCGCTATTGCGCCGCTTGGTATTTCTCGACATAAAATTAAACAAGCGCTGTCGCGCTGCTTGGGTCTTTTCGTACTCATTTAGAGAAAGCGCGGTTGCGCTGTTTGGGATTCTTCGACAGTGTTTTTTCAATACCCCCTGGGACTCAAACGGTTAATAAAGATCTTATACTGACTTATTTTGCTGGGTAACTCACCAACCTATAGATTTCAAAGTGCAAACCTTAAGGAAACATATAAAAAAGCAAGCAAACATCAAAACCTCTAAATAGCCGACATTACATCCTCAAAACACCGGAGCCGTTGATATTCTATCCCCAGTCTTCTCCGAAAAACCATTTGCAAACGGTTGCATCTCCTCCCGCGCGTCCTTATTATTTCGTCAATCCCTGTGACAAGTGTCGTCGGCACCCTTCATTAGTGGGTGGGGGTCGCGATCCACCCGTCACTCCCCCGCGCGACCCACTGATGGATCGACATGTCAATCAGGGGTCGGGAGACAGGAAATGGGGAGGGGTTTTCCCGTCTTGGGGAAGTTAATAAGAAGGAGCCCTGTGTAAATATACCGTCTGGGGATTCTGCTGTGTAAATAAATATGCCGGGTTTTTATGAATGGGTTTATTGTGAAAATGCGATTCATTAATTTTAGGTGTTGAAGATGTGAAAATGAATATTTGTTTTTTTATATTGAGAGTTTTGAAGAAGGATGGGTTACTGACGCTTATATAAAAGTATGCTTGTATGTTGCGTGGAAAAATGTTGCTTTTAAATATAAATTATTAGTATACTTGTATCTTGAACTTTTGTAAAAACAGAAAGTCACGATATTGTTATTTAATAACTGCGGCTGGGATTCTAACTGTACAAAACGCGTTTTTAGATATAAAAATAGCCATGTGATCTTGTAGATTTTCAAATTTGAATAAAAAGTCATTCTTTTGGAATGTTATCTCTTTTGGAGGGAACGGGATGAAAAAATTAATAGTTAATACAGAACATACATATCGTCAAAGCAAAAACAGTTGCCTATAAAATTGATTTTAAAATTTCTTGTTTTTTCAATGCTGAATATCTAAGGCTGTACTTCAGGGCTTTCAAATAAGACATAAAAATGTCCGAGTATTCCACTAAATAAAGGCACATTTGGTAATATTAGCAAGACCGAAAACTCATTTTCGTTTTTTTTAGATGTCTTACTGTTGTTCTGAGGCGACGATATACTTTGAGATGTTCCTATTGAGGGGAAAATGTGCATGCGGATTAACCTCTCGGTAACAGTTTAAATGGTATAGATTGACTGAAATTAAAAATTTATTTTTTTTGCTCTTACTCTTCAACATCTATTTGTGAATCTACGTTTAATTTTTAAGACATCTGCCATCAGTGGGAGGGAGTGTTTTGAGATCCACTGACTTATTTTATTATTACAGATGGTCTATATATTCTTCAACGGGTTCCCATTAAAGAAAATCCAAAAAGCTTAAAGATAATTTAAAAGAAAAACGATGAAATAAGTTAAATATATTGCAAAATAATTAAAGATACAAGAAGATTAAGGGAATGGAGAGTTATGTTACAAAAATCAGTTTAAAAAATAAAACTTTTTCATCCACATCTTTTTACATATATGTAGCTGTTTAAATTTAGTAAGCAGAGATAATGGCTATTGTATAATTTTATATAATGCACACATTCGCACCATATAAAACGATTAAAAAACGTAAAATTACCCAAAATTCATTTGAATATTCAAATGATTATTTCATAGACGAAGAGAATATACTACACTCAATTTTTTTAGCATTGCTTACTTGATATGTATTAATACATATATGTATTAGTGGTGATGAATTAATTATAATATAATGATATATATTAATTATAAGAACATTATACTCTTAAAAATAGGCTCTTGAAAATAAGTAAAATGTACTCATTTTTGATTAATGTTCTATGCTTATCATGACTCCGAATATATGAGTTTCAATTTTGAAAAAGACATGTACTCAAAAATGAGTACAACCAGTAAAAATGAGTAAATGCTTGCCTACATAGGTTACTGTCATAAATCACTTTCGATAAATGTCTACAATATTATAGAGACTTAGCACCGTAGTCCAATGCATTATTCATTAAACTAACAGGGCGATATTAAGAAGTTATAAACATAAGAAATGTAAAAAAAAGGTAAAAAGAATTAGAAGTAACATAATTGAGTTGCAATAACTTTCTATTTCAGAAATCGACATAAAAAAATGGGGAAAACCATCTTCCGAACTACTATTTTAAGATTGGCAGGTTTTATTAATATAGGTTCTACAGAAGCTGAGATTAGCAATATTAAATCACACTGTTACTTTTTGAGAAAGTACGATTAATTGCATTTTAGTGTGTCATACGCCCGTTTACGCTGCAATTTTAAAGAAAAACGAGTAGGTTTAGATAAACATTTTTAAGAACCTTTTTTTTTTTTAAGTGTAAGCATTCTAAATAGAATTTTTAAATAAAGTTGATTTATAAAAAGGCATATCGAAATCAAACCGAAGCATTTGTGACATGATACTCAAATCTTTTTTATCTGAGAAACAAAACAAAGCGGGAAAATATAAATCTAGTTTCGAAAAAATCTACAGAAAAAATATTCCTTTCATTATCTGATGGCAACCATAAATCCAGCAATTTTTTTTTTAAATTTGAAATGTATGGGACATAAAAGTATGCCTCAAACCAAAGCGGAAGATTTACAAATGTAAACGACTTGGGACGAGAGAATCAGCCGAATGAATTCCCTTGCAGACGAAAAGGCAGAAAAAGAATATCGTAATTTAAAAACCCATTTATCCTCTAAAAATTGCAGTTTTCGGAATTGAGAAATTTGTTTTTGTGGGAAGAGAATTTATGTCCTATTTGAAAAAGATGGGTTTACATTATTTCTTGCTTCGTACACTTATTTCTAAAATGCAGAAAATACTTTTCATAAATGGATTTGGCTTTCTACATTCAATCTTTCAACGATAAGTAAATCTGGGATGATGTGAATTATGAAGTATTTCTTTTATCTTTCAGTTTTTAGTTCCATGTTTATTGAAATTCTAGTTGCATTAGAATAGCTTTGTTTATTTATACGAACTTGCGTATAGTAATTCCGTTTATTATTAACATAAAGGCGCCTGGATACCAAGTAATATTAGTCGAAAAACATGCGAGATAAGAGCTTTAAAGGATTTCAGCTCGTCTTGGCTGTAATGTTAAGTGGAATGGCTTCCAGATCGTTATTGGGCAATCTATTGAATTAGAAGCCACATTCAGGGCCTGATTATTACCGAATAGGCCTGTGAAGCCCAGGCTTACACTTTACATTTTTGAGGGGCCCCAAATCACACATATTATATAAATATTTAACAGCCCAAACATAGTTTGTTACTAAATTTACCTTTAAAAAAATGCATTAAACTTCAGTAAACAAAATTGGTCACTTGTATTGTTAAATTTGTTCAAATATTGGAGAAAAAAAATCAAAACATACATGAACATTAGGAATAAACATTACTCATTAAAATATTATTTTATTGTTTCATTTTAATTCCAATAAGGTGTAAATATATTAGGGCATGCAAAAGTTGGATTCAATGTTCCAGGGTAGCAATGGGGCCCCTATTTAAAATCGGGATTCCCTTGCTCAAATGTCTAAATCGGGACCTGGCCACACTACCTGGTCAAATAAAATTTTGCTGTCTATTAACGGAAATTGGTGTTTGTTTATTTACGAATTTGTGTCACATTTACTACTTGACATCCAACCTGCCCAACCATTTTAAAGTAGATTAAGATTGAATCTTATTTTTTGATCCTGCAAAACTTGACCACTTGATTGGGAAATTATTTTCTGTCAAAAAGGACTACTTAATTTCTGAAATGTCAGCTGAAGTGATAAGAGTGAAATACATCGAAAATAAGTATTTTAAAGTGGTACAAATAGTGAACTGCGTACTAATACCATGTCATGTGATAATATTCATTGTTCGTTTGGGCCAGTTTCAAACGGG
Source organism: Troglohyphantes excavatus (assembly GCA_963932185.1). NCBI lineage: Eukaryota > Metazoa > Arthropoda > Arachnida > Araneae > Linyphiidae > Troglohyphantes > Troglohyphantes excavatus. The sequence goes on from OZ010674.1 coordinate 24,945,314, forward strand.
ACGGGGGTCAATCTTTTTCGTACAAGGGGTTGAGATTTCATTTTATTAGCTGATTCTATGGTCAAAAATGTCAAAACATTTTTGGCTAACATTTTACCGATTATGTTGCGAAAATAAATTTCATTGTTACTATAAGGGACATTTTATTTAGCGTAAGCTATACGATTAGAATCATACAACTTATACAAAAATAAAATTTTATAGCTTATTATAAATTATATTTATTATTAAAAATAAAATAAATTTATAAAAAAATCACAATAGGATTGATTTTTTTTGGAGATTTTTTTTTATATATTCGCGACAGCATTGTATTTTTTTAATATGGATAAAAAGACTAAAGAACTAGATAGTAATGGGTACATTACTAAATTTTATTGATTTACCTTTTATTGATAAATTTTGTTTTCTTATTAATTAAAAATCTAATCAATTGTTTAAAAAAATATTTTTATATTACCAAATATAGATTTTTGCATTAATCATTATGTATTTTGAACAATCTACCGAAACATTAAAATAGACTTTTTAATTACCCGTTTCAAGTAGTAGAACATGTACTTTTAGAGGAAATTATTATTTATTATAAATTTAAAGTTTTAAACAAATGTGTTATGCAGCCATTACTTACTACGATAACTTGTCTGTGAATAACCAATTTCAATAAATTACTGTTTAATATTTTAACTATTCATTCAAACAATTTATACGTATTAGTTTGAATTAGATTTCCTAACCACAATTTGAAATATCTCGCATAAAACGTGCAGTTAAAAGTAACTTCACAGCGATGTCTGGGTTTCAAAGGAAAAAAAACCGTTTAACAGAGCAGCGTAAAATCGCATAACATATTAAGACGGATTGCTTAATGCATGAGTAAGGTAAAATCAATTATATGTTCTTGCATATCTCATGCGCTGTAGTGTTGTAATCCCAGCAAAAAAAGTCAGCATAAAACCTTCATAATTTTTTGGAAATTGAAGGTTTTATGCAGGAAAACTGCAGTTTCTTTGAAGATCTATAAAATTAAAGGTCTTTGTTTCAATATCCTTCATAAAAACTGTAAAAAACCTTTATAAAAACCTGCAAAAAAGCTTCAATTTTTAATCATGAAGGGAAAATGCAGATATTTTAAAGGTTTTATGCAGGAAAATTAAAAACTTCAAAAAAACTACAGTTTTTTGTTTCAATATCCTTTATAAAATCTTCAAAAAACCTTCAATTTGACAATTTCGATGAAGGTTTCATGCAGACTTTTTATGCTGGGATACAATACCAGATCGTCATTGATTTGTAATATGTCAGTTCGATTTAGTTTAGTTTTATTAACCAGACTGCCAAGCGCGCAACCCAAAACTCCAAAATAAAACCGCCAGGAATTTAAACCGCCAAATCGCGCGCCAAGTCGAAAGGTTATAGATTCGACCATTATGTATTTTTTTTTTAAACATGTAGATCAGGATAGTTTTAAACGTAATGTTCATTGTTATAATTCTTATCAACATATGAAAACGTCATGAATAGAACAGAGATTGTAATTTTTTTCAGTGTACAATTGTAATTAAAGGACGGTCATATAGTTATAATTTTGAAACTAGCTGCAATTCTAATTTTGTCGAAACTGTTCAATAAGTGAATAAGTGATTAAAATATCAATGCTATTTGTTAGTGTGATAGAGGAAAATATGACATTTTTTTTAAAGAAAAGTAAATATTAAAGTTTAAAATAAAAAAAGCATATCGAAAATATTTTAGAACTACATTTTTCAAACTAATACTTTATTAAATATTTTATTCAAGCTCAATAAAAATGATTAATCGCAATTTTCTAAAAACTAAATTATTTATTGATATTGGCTTTGCCTACAAACGATCTAGATATAAATGGTTAAAAATATAGAAAATAGTTTAAATTCTAAAAATATTGAAAAAGACGGTTATTACTCAAATAATAACTTATTTAGATTTTTTTTACAACGAATATTTACATCACAAGCATTTGAACGCAGACATTTATCTATAAATTCATTGTTATTCAAAATATAGATACAATATATTCCTGAGAACTTTTATCGGCTTTGCAATGGGAATGGAATAAACACGTTGTTTCCAACCATCAATATTATCCATTCCAAACTGAAATATGGTAAACTGCTACAGATATGCCACGAAAACGAAAGCACCTTGATTTATTGCGCGCACTGCCATCCAATCATAAATATTCAGCGCCAACTCTGGGCGCCGCATTTACATATCAATTTGAATACATGGAAACAAAATCCGATCATGAATTTTAGAGGGACTCAAAAGCTTTGTTAAGGTTTAACGTGTCTTTCAAGAGTTCTGGGAGTTTCGTTAAGGCGAAAAAGGGGGGATTGTATAATTCTTTTCGACGATCGTTTCTTTTGCGTGCCGAAGGAAAATGTATTGGAATGAAGGAGAATATTGTGAAGTATTTGGTTTTTTTAATGAAAAATTTGAGTTTCTTTAATTCAGTTATCGTGTGAAATAAAGAGGAAGTTTCAGTTTTGAGGGCGAAAGGGAGTTATTTTATGCAGAGCTGGTTGGTTAAATTAACGTCGCACGAGAGCGGCACAATGGGTTATTGGCTATAGTTTTGGATCTATCTTGAAAGTTGGTTGGTTTGTTAAATAACGTCGCACTAGAGCTGCACAGTGGACTATTGGCGACGGTTCGGGGTCAATCTCGAAGGAAAGACCTGGGAACACATACACATTCACACACACATTCATACACACATTCATACATGCACCTCGTTATTTTAGAACCATGGTCAGATGACGAGGACACACCTGAACTGGCACCCAACGCCTTCCATAGACGTCTGGACTCCGATCAGATTTATCGTGCACCAGTCCCGTATACACGCCAGTATAATTTGTTGGATATTCTGGACGACTTTCTAGTCTATCTTGAAAGAAAAACTAGAGGACAATGCCTTGTAATTTTGACACATGGTCAGATGACGAGAACAACACATGAGTTGGCACTTCACGCATTTTAGTTTAGATACACAGCTCGCGTATAAGCATTCCGGATTGATTTTATCTGTTTTGTTCTTGTGTATGCTTGAGGACGTTTGGACAACGGCAAATTAACGTGCATCAGAGTCCTATACATGGAGGATTTGCTTTACGGACGACGAGGAACGAACACCAACTCTCCGGTAAATAATCTGTTATTCTAATCGCTCGGCCATCAGGGGACTTATAATCCACAGAGACTTATTATTAATTGCTCTTTTTATTAGTTGTAATAACGTTGCACTAGAACTATTCAAAATGCTTACAGCGGACAGTGCCCAAAGAGAAGGCCAGGGAACCCCTCTTTTAACTTTCTGCACCATGACCAACTTAAGAATATTTGTACCATGGCCGGTTTAACGCGCACCAGCCAGATGTTTCAACGTCTGAGGTATTAATATTTACATGAGGAATGATTTGTTAGTTCATTTAACGTCTCACTTAAGTTACAAATTGGATTATAGACGGCCGTTCTTGAAATTGCTTAGAATTTAAAATTTTGAACTATGGCCCGATCCAGAATCACATCTATTCTATACAGATAGATTAGAGCTCAAAGAAAATATAAAGCATATTTTTATTTCGATCGTTTGTTCGCCTTTGTGAATAAAAACTAAATTGTTTCATTCTTAAATAAAGTTTATTATTTATCCATAAATAAAGTTTATTATTTATCCAGATTTTTAAAGAACACGAATTTTATTTAAGTAGTAGTTAATCACAAATTTTCTTACATATATTATTCAAAATAGAACATTTCAGCGATATTGTAAAGTAAAATAATATGGTTTAGTAATAGTATCAATATTAAGAACATCCATAAAGGAAAAACCTTACCGCAAAGCAAGCTTTGCGAAGTATTTTTGAAGTAGAAAACGAAATTGACAAAAATAGAAAAGCAGTTCGAGCAATAAAGTTTTTCAAAAGAATACTTGGATAGTTGGTGTCTTTCTACAGAACAAGTACGAATTTCGTTTCCGGAATTCGAAGATTTTTGCTACGCCACTCTATATCAAGAGGGTCCCTGCACCGCATTCAATTTGCCAAGTTGAAAGAACACGATATTTTTCATTTATTTATTCCAAGATGTATTCTCGGGGCCGCCCAATAACTATTCCGGCCACATACTCCGGATATGCGGCCAGAAAAAGATCCCGATATCTTTGAATCGCACCTACTGCTCATAACTGTAACGATTTTGAACGAAGGAAAGTGGGTTGAGTCCATTGAACTCTAACTGTAACTACTGGAACGATCATAACCAGTTCCTTCTATAGGCGGGGTTGAAGCTGTACTGTAAGCAACCATAGTGTACCCCAACTAATTTTTAAAAGTGATTTTTGTGTATTTTTCTTCTCAAACCGTTAAATAAGTTTATTTTATTTTCTACATATAGAATCAATGTGTAGATCACTAAAACAAGAAGAACACATTTCGGTATCAAATTAGACACCATTTGCTTTAACCGTTAGAACATAAATATCAAGTTTTAAATGGATTACAAAAAATCGTCTGCCTGTGGAACAAATTAAAAATAACGTAAATACAGCATATATTCCAGAATCTAAATAAACCAATTATATTAGCAGTTGTTCTCTTTCGAAGATAATAAATAAAAAAAGTAGATTTTTCAAAATGGCAGATTACAATTTGCTTTTAGAAAGCCGTAACAAAACCAGTTCTGTGGCAAACAAATATACTGAGTTTTTAAAATTTGCTGATTGTTATTCATTCTATTTTATTTGAGTTACTAATTTGATTAAAAAATTTGTTTTATTTCACACGAGAAATTACGTATTCCAAAATTACTCATTTTACACCACGTATGAATCAAAGTCGGTTACCTTAAAAAAATAATTATTAAAAATATCTATAAACCTCGAAATTAAATAAAAATAAAAAATTGTGCTCCCAATAAAAAAGTGAAATTTTTTATGAAACGATTGCAGTTTCACATTTGTTTTCCAAAAAAGTAATTGGACTAAAATATTGAGTCTTAATACCCATTTTCCCCCACACCTCAGTCCAAGAGGAACTATTATAGGCTAAGTTGTTTAAATGTCTATTTCAAGCAGCCAAATTTACTAATATTGACGTACAGAGACTCATTCCACAAAACCACAAACTATAGCAGACGATACAAAAAAAAAGGAGTGAAGAAAATAAAGATGGCAACACGAAGTTGTGGGGAGGGGCCTTGCGTGTGGAATGAGAAAAAGGAAATTCGGCAGAACGAATATACGCCATTCGGATAGTTGGAAAAGGAAGGGGGGGGGGGGGGGATATACGAAAGAAGAAAAAGATGAAAAGAACGGGATGACGCTTGCAGTTTTGTGTGGATCTCGACCGTACATTCACCAGTTAATAAAGTCCAAGTTTTCTTCGAGTTGTGACCAGTGTTTGGAGAGCGTTGGGGGGTGGAATAACCGAAGGGAGATTTTGTGGATTTGGGGGATTTTTATTTTGAGAATGGATAAGGAGATTCAATTCGATTGGCGCCTACAGTTATTTGATATTGGCAAACTAGGCTTTATAAAGGTGGGTTTTACGTATATAAAATTAGTAAATGATTTTTTACGCCTTTTTTTTAACTAGGAAACATTTTTTCTGAATAAAAAAAAGTGGTCTTGACAATTCAATATTTTTTGTAATTTTGTATACAAATTACAAAACCTTTAGTAATATATCTGAGTGAAATCATCAGATGGTAACTGAATTCGATAAATTGGTCTAACCAAATGTTACTCTTACAACAAATTGATTTCCTGGCTTAGTGTATGATTATGTTAATATATGTTTTATGGTAATAGGATGTTATAACTAATTTGGATTGTAGATGGATTATGGCTTTATTATCTATAATAAAGTCGTCTCAATCAACATTGAAAATTCTGATCATTAATTTCTTATAATGCATGAATGAATAAACTTGTTATAATTCAGATTCAAATGGATAAACAACAATAATTTTAATTTTTTAATTTTTTGGAGTTTATCTAAATATTTAATTACATATTTTATCACATCTAACCCTTACAGTAACAGGTTACATGTTACTGCAGTCATGGCCGCCTCTGCAATAGGTGAAAGGCCACGACTGCGAAATATAATTGTAATTGAGAAAAGTTAGATTACGGTTAATGACAAATAGGTTTGACACTACAATTTATTACAGCTTTTGACAATTAAGTAATAATGGCGATACATTTTAATGACAATTCGGTAATAATGACAGGTAAATATGACAATAACAGTTAAATAGAGTAATGGTAGTTAAGTAGAGTAATGATGGCTAAATAGTAATGTCACTCAGTTAAAAAGTATCGATTAATAATGTTCGTTTATATTTAAATATCTGTGCTACATAGTTTCAGCCTTTTTTTTTTAAAGTCTAACACCTTTTCACTCTTCCGACCATCTTACGTTGCCCTTTGAGAATCTACCTCTGTTCAATGAGTTTTCCCCCTGGGTAGCGGATATGTCAGCTGGTGGTTAGTAGACAGTCAAAGACATAGTGGTCTACGTCTCCCACGCAGCCCCACCCTTACAGTAAGATGTTTTTTTACGTTTTTAAACACCTTTTATATACGAAATTAAATGGGCATTGGTTCTAATAGAAGGACGTTGTGTTAACATCTGGGCTTTTGAGGAGTACCGCAGAAATTGAGCTTTAACATCAAAGGGGACGAGTAGGAGGAATGATAAAAACGCTCTTGGGTCTCAATGTCTACAGAGTTGCTCTTTTCCCCTTGGGTAAAGACCAAAGGGTAAACAATCACAAAGAGTAAAAAACTAAGGGTAAAAAAAGTACAGTATAGCTTTACTCCAATACAATACAAGTCAAAGACAACAAATTGATACAAACTTTCAAAGGACTTTAAATCTAAAGTAACTTTATGAAGTTAGACAATGTTATTACTAAACGTATTTTTTCAAAACTTTTTTTTTTGTATGGTTTTAGTTTTTTTTTTGAATTTTTGTTTATGTATTGCCATTTACTAAAAAGAATTATTGAAGCGAAGAAAATTCGTATAAGAAAGAGAAAAAAAAATCGTTAAAATATCGTTTGCGATTTATTTCCATACTAGCTATATGGTCTGTAGTTTCCCGGGAGAGTAGTGGCTACCATAGCGCCATCTGTCTGTTTTAGTAAGAAATCATAAATGCTTTAATGGGTAGAAAGGGGGATGGGGGTGGGTTTTCGAAATATTATGTAGAGTGACTTTTTTCTAGTTTTGAAGGTCAAGTATGTGAAATTTCATCAATCTCCGAATAAAACAGTAGATTTTAATAAAAAGACATACAAATACCTGTACACTTTTCTTTATATAAAGATTATTAAGCAATATAATTTTTTTTGCAATTGTATATTTCCAGATAATATTAATCTAACATTAAACAACATTTATCTACATACTGAAGAGCACAGCGACCCTCAAGACCACAGACAAATACCACCCCAAACGAGACTAAAATCCCCTATCACTATTTCCCATCCTGTCCCAAAAACGTTTGTTACAAATAAAAGCCCAGGGACCGAATAACAGAAATGAAACAGACACCCAGGGAAAAGGCACAAACGGAATACGAACAGAAAACAGGTAGATAAAAATAAAAGATCGAAGAGAAAATGAGTTATATCTCGGAGGGTACGAAAAGAAAAAAAAATACAAAAAAAAATGCTCTCTGCACTGCTCTATGTCATTAAGATGGCTGCAAAAGTTTATTCCCAAAAAAGGAGGGGAACTTACAGTGTCTGATATGATGTAACGCCTAAGCTATATTTAGGAGTTTTATCTGTTGTTTATGAACCCTAGTGGTAAAGCTGCAAAAGGCAATAGGTGCTTGGCTAAAAATATGGTTGGAGAGACCATTTCTTTTCAGTGAATATTTCCTTTTTGTGAAACGTTTGACAAACAGCGCGTATGAATTGTCGAACTTCGTGTCTTCGTGTCGCATTTTTTACACCCTTCTCGTATCTTTCCTATCGGATGTGTGTACGAGCAACATATATATTTATGGGGGCAGTTTCGGGGGAGGTTATTTGTGAGATAGAAGATATTAGCATGTGATTTTGTGGTGGTGGGGAGGAGTTAAATAACGTTTGCAGACATATTTTTGTTGTTGATGTAAGTTATTTATAAATTATAGAATTTTACTCAGTGAAAGATAGCAGATGATTCGGAACATAAATCAAACCATAAATATCAGGAAAAAAATATGTTAAGGTGTTGATTGTTGTTTAGTTTTTCTGGCTGAGACTTAAGCGATTTTTGAAACTGTAAAGCTGCATTTATTGTCGGGTATCTTCAGTAATTTTTCATGAGCATCATTTAAAAAAATATTTTATTAAATTTTAATGAAACTAAGAGGACTAAAGTTTTAAGTTACACCTTAAATTATCAGATTTATATATTAATATAATTTTACGAATTTAAAAATTGGATGCATTTTTGGAAACACTGAAGATCTTAGAATGTGATATTACGAACTTAAAAAAAAATTAATAATACTAATTCAAAAATGAAAGGCTTCAAGTTTTTTCGGAAACCAAATATTCTTAAATTCGAATTTTTTTTTATTGAAATATTATAATATAGGTGATATTTTAAATAGAAAGAATACATATTTAACTTAGAGTTTTATACAAGGCGTTCAGAGCTAAAGTGGGTCAAGTCCATAAATTATAGTTTTAAGATAATTAAGGTTAAAGTTTATTAATAACTGGTGGAATCCTAAAGTGATTTAGAGGATACTTTTTTTTTATTGTTGTAATATGAAGAATAACTTAAATATGGGTCATACTTTGAATAACAAGTATTCATCCGCAACAAACAAATTTTTTTTACACTTTTGAACTTGATCAACTTTAGCTCTGAACGTTTCATATATTATTGATCGAGCATTTTAAGATATTTTTAATTGTGAAAAATATATTTATTGACGTTATTATACTTCCTAACGATCTTAATGGTTTATATAAAATAAATACAGCAATAGCTTGCATATTGATAAAACTAGCTATACACGGAATATAAACTGCACATAAGACAAGCACTATGGGACAGATTTTGCAGAAACAAAACGATCCATTACACAGGGGAACATTAAAACAAATATATATTTGTTATCAATATAACCTTTTTAAATAAGTACGAGAAAAAAAACATATAAAAATCGATATTTTAAAATAATACAATGCAACTAGATTCTGAAGATTCATCTGCATCTATATGACATAAATACAAAATGACCCTTAAATAAGGCAGAAATTATAAAGAAAACGAGGTTAGTATCATCATTAATATAGATTAAGAAATAGTTATTTAGACCGTATATTACAAATAAAACATATTTTTTAAAAAACTTATATAATAAGAGACATCACGGAAAACTCTACTATTGTTTATTCAATCAATCTTAAGCTGTATATATAACCATAATTGAAAATTTCTTATTTGCTCATTAACTTAACACGAGATTTTAAGTGTGAAACTATTAAAACAACCCCAAAATGTTTCTCTAAAAATGTTTAGAAAATATCGATGGTACAGATGCGACAAAATTGTATAATGGCCATTAATGAGATATAAATAAGATATTCATTAGTAAGACAGATTACACACAAAATATAGTTCTCACACCGATACATTAAGAAGGAAAAAAAACATACCTTTTTATTTTTTACTAGATAAAAAAAACTTTAGTATGTTAGTATTAAACATATCTCTAATTCCAATTTTGTAATAAACCTTTGATTTTCTTAAACCATTTGATTTGATACAGCAAAAAAATTAAATACTTTAATCTAAACGTAAAATTCCTTTTCAAAATAAAATACCCAACGTCGCATGTTTTAACTTAATTTATTTTTCTTGAAGAAGCAAAAGGGGGGAAAAATGGAGGATTTTAAGTGTGAAACTATTAAAATAACCGCAAAATGCTTCTCTAAAATTGTTTTAGAGAATATGGATGATATAGATGCAACAAAATTGCATACTAGTCATTAGTGAGATATAAATATCAGATAACCATTAGCAAGACAGATTACACGCAAAAAATAGTTCCATCACACCGAGGCATAAGGAGAAAAAAAAACACTACGATTTTATTTCTTACTAGATCCATCCTTCAAACACGAGATAATTACTTTCTATACATATAAAACCTCTACCATCAGAGACATCACAGGAACACGGAATTCCTTCTCCGGAATCGATTCAATTGATTCATCGCTTTTCCCGGCGTCAATCATTAAATAAATTACTATTTTATGTACAGAAACACCGTTACAAATTAGCGAAGAGATTCTTTGGCAACAATTCTTTCTACAATAAATAACAACTCTTAGAAATAACTATAATTTTTTGAGAACTCTGATCGTCAAGTCTACTTTTGTTATATTTGGCAATCGTCTCGTCATTGAATAACGTGACTTTTGACGAAACAAGAATCTTCAAATTTAACGAAAGTCATTTACTCATTCATTTTAGACGGTCCTTTTCTGGGTCATAAGCTCAGGTTTGGTTCATATACTTATATTGTCAGAGTTGAAACGAGTCATCTTGGCCGAATGGATAGAGCGTTGATCTGTGAAACGAGAGGTCCGCGGTTCGAGTCAGCTCGTCTATGTTGTCTATATTGAATTATTATATTATTTAAAATCGGTTTCGTATTTGACAAAATAAATTTCGTTAAAAAAACGACAAAATGAATTTCTTTAGTTTGACAAAATATTTAATCAGAGAATATACCAGACATCTGTTTCGTCAAAAATGAGAACGCATTTTTAACTGTGATTATACGGTATTCCAAGCCCATTTATTCATATCAAGAGCTCGAATATTTTATATAAAAAATAATAATGAACAAAATATTTTTTTGTACAATGGGTAAAGGTAATACGATAATATATTGTAGTCTAGGTATTGCAGTCTAGATACTTGCACTTGTATATATACTACTATATATAGTAGTATATATATACTACAATATATATACTAGTATATATACTATATATACACTACTATAAATATACTACTATAAATATACTACTATACATATACTACTATACATATACTACTATATATACACTACTATAAATATACTACTATATATATAGTACTATAAATATACTACTATATATATAGTACTATAAATATACTACTATAAATACACTACTATATATACTATATATACACTACTATATATACTATATATACACTACTATATATACTATATATACACTACTATATATACACTACTATAAATACACTACTATAAATATACTACTATAAATATGCTACTATATATACTACTATATATACTACTATATATACTACTATATATACTACTATAAATATACTACTATATGTACTACTATAAATATACTACTATATGTACTACTATAAATATACTATATATATACACTACTATATATATACTATTATATATAAATACTAGTATATACACTACTGTGTATATATATTATTATATAGATACTGCTATAGTAACTCTTACTAGAATCCATCTTTCAATATGAGACAACTCCTGTGCAAGAAAAAACACCTCAGAGACATTCCAGAAAACTTCCTTCTCTGGTGTCGATCCAATTAATCCATCTCTTCCCCCCGTCACCAATCACTTAATCGACCCCCGATAATTAGGTCAATTAGCGGCCGCAATTATCCCTCGACCGCTAACAGGATTATTTTCATTTCACCCCGTGCATAATTATCTCCGAGGTTGCGGTCCGGGAAAGGTGATCCGATTATGCGTGGGGCGGAGTGTCGAACTGCGTAAACATGACACCCAAAAGTGCACGACGCCCTCAAGGTGTGTGATTGCGGGGACGGCGAATATTGACTGAAATCGGAAATATTTAATGGGAAAGTAATTGCGCGATACCGAATATTGGGGAGGTTAAGGTTGGTATGGTTGGTTTAATGGTTAGATTAACGGGTTACAAACTGTAAGATTTTGAATTTAAAGATGATTAGTGGGTTTCAGTTTAATGGTTTGAGTTGGGTGTAATGGAAAAGCTTATGCGGGAATATCAGTTTTATGGATTCTTGATTTGATTCATAGAGTAATGATACAAATAGAGGAATAAAAATGCTGATTTCCGTGTGTCCATCATTGAAACCACGTGATATGTGGAAATGCCAATTCATTCATGGGGCAAAAATTACTTGGCAGGCCTTGGCGACTTTAAGAACTAAACGAGATCGAAGTATTGTAATATGGTTTTGTGTTTAATTTTGTATTTAAATATTGTTGTTTTTGAACGAGTGGCACAATTTAAGGGAGTTTAACAGATATATTAAGGAGATTTTTCTTACTTTGTAGTTTTGAAATAATTGCAATACGTTTTTATGTAAAAAATTTACCATAAGCGAAGTTCTTTCAATTGTTACTTTGTATACTTCAATAAGAAAATATGAACAATAAAACCTGAGAAATATAAAGAGTTTCGCTTCTTCGAGTATTGAACACAAAATATTTTCGTTTCGTTAATGAAGAGGAAATATTTAGCGCATATTGTTTGAAAATAAGTAAATACGTACATATAAGTTAAAAAGTTGAATACGAACAAAACTCCTTATCACCAAAAAAGAAGAAAGTGCGCCAAATTTGAAACTCCTGCAGATGTCAGAACGCCAAATGTGGCAGCGCTATAACCACGTGATGTGAGTTTTTCTTTTCAATGTTGACACCGCGGGAGTCTTGTATTGAAGGTGCTCTCTATTTAATATTACAACTCTCTGATTTGATTGGGATTAGTGAGATTTTGTAATAACGCATGTCTGTTAAAATGTTTTGAATGGATTTTTAAAAAAGTTATCGAAGATGCGAGATGTACCCATGCGAATAGTTAAGAATGTAGAATCTAATACAATGTGTACTAGTTTTCAATTAACGACATATGAAACTTGTGCTATCGTAGCGTTATTGGTTATAGTAGTACAGTAGAACTCCAATTATCTGGATCAATTGGAACCAGATCCCATCCGGATAATCGAATATCAGGATAATTGGATAATTAATGAAAATGGTTATTTCTTAGTAAAAAATATGAATTTTTCTTTGGTATGTACATATCATCTGTAATTTGTAATGTATTGGTTTATCATTCACCGATAAGAAACCTATAAACTGTTGATTATGCTGATTTCTATTTTTTTTTTTCAAAGCGATCAAGATAACTGGAGTTTGGTTAATTGGAGTTCCACAGTATTTGAATGCATCAATAAATTATCTGATTTTTTTATTGAATGAATAAATTATTTTCTTTTACTTCATTACAATATATTTTTTCGTTTGTAAAAGGATTTTCGAATTTAAATTATAAATCATTAGGTTCAAGACGTAATAAAAAATCTTGCTATTTTGATTTTTTTACTCTTCCCAATGGATTTACAATACGGTTTAAAATAATTGTAAATGGCTAATAATATATATATATATATTCATTTAATATTAAGAAGGATTTCTTTATAAAGAAGGATGCAATGCACTTTTAAATTTAAAAATCTCCATTATTAGTTACACTCAGATTATGGATATGAAATGATAATCCCACTACCAATTGGCAATGCTCTCTGTTATCCGCCCGTCGTCCCAAAATACGATTTTCCCATAGGGCACTTCATAAAGGAATTGTTCTGATAACTCAAGTTCAAAACCTACCCCTGAACATTTCATATAAAATTAAATTTTACTGTGTAAATAATTAATTACTACGAGTAATTCTGGGAATAGTAAACCTCGCAACCAAACAAAAAAAACTATGTCGATTTTAATGACTTTAAGGACATTCAAGCCAAATTTAAAGAATATCGAACAACGCGTGTGGTCGTAGCTGAGTAATAGACATATGCCGCAAGGTCGAGTTAAAACAGAGACCTCACTGTCCTGCCGGTCAAATATCTATTGCCAAATATAATGTCATCGAGTTCAAGTAAGTACACCAAGTTTCAAGTCGATATATATTTGTAAGGTTTATAACAGTGAATTTCAAGATTTGATAAGACAATAACAACAAACTGAGTAAAAACAAAATCAGTTTACTTTCAAATAACAGACGGTGGTTTTACAACGCTGGTTTTCGCTGTTAATGGTTTATTGCACCCAGACAAAAACCAAACAACCCGTCTACTTTCAAACACGGAGACCCACTTCAGCCATGTTATTTTTAACTCTAATAATTTATACATTATACACAGTAATCGGCCTATTTTAGTAATAATTTACACAAATGATATCAATAATCGATGTCTAATTCTCTTTTTTCCCGTTCTCTGAATATGTCAGAGGTGAGCCCCCCCCCCCCTCCCCCCCCCCCGTCGTCCTTTTAGCGCCCCGAATGTGATTCACTGGTACGTGGTGATCACTTTTATCAGATGGGCGATGACGATTAATCATTGAAAGCGGAAATCGATTGAAACTGGATGAATTATCAAGCAGAAATCGCGTCTGGTGTCGAAAAAGGGGCGCCGGATTACGCGGATACGAGTTTTAGTGTGTAAATGTCAGTATAGAGATTTGAGAGAGAGTAATTAGGTTTATTATCAGGCTAAATATGGTTTGTAAAGTCTGGCTTTTATCTGACTAGTAGTTCAAAAGTAAAAAAACATATTTTCGGTTTTGTATTACTAAAGTGGTCTTGTAGTTGGATGAACTCAACTTCGAAAGGCATAAATTCGAATACTGTAAAAATAACTTGAGATTTCCTCGTCTTGTTTGCATATGCAGTCATAAAATTTATATCTACCTAAATTAAATACTTTTTGACTGTAATTAATTATTTTAGTAAGAAGAATAAACTTTATATAATTTTATTTATTCAAATCTCAAAATTAAGTTTATATAGTCCCATATTTAAACTGAAGAAAGACTTCTTGTTAATAAAAGGGGGCAATGTAAAATATTATTTATCTCAATAGATAAATGTTCCTATATGAAAATAAGCTGCAGAGTTAACTAAGTACAGTTCAGTTATCAACCTATTCACAACTGACCCGTTTCTATAAAAACTTAAATTGAAATCCCTTCCTGGGATTGAAATGTTATGATGAAAACGTTATAAAGCCATTTTGGTTTTATAAAGTTTACAAATAGATTAAATATTTGAAATTATAATTATATTCATGGTTTGGTTTGATTAAATAACGTCGCACTAGAGCTGCACAGTGGGCTATTGGTGACGGTTAGGGGTTTATCTCGAAGGAAAGACCCAGATTATATTTATGCAAATCTGATTTAGTTCTGCAATATAAACACTGTGGTTATATTCAAGACGTTTGAAATTAACAAATCAACATTATTCCTCTTTTAATAAGAGTTGAGGTCACTAATCACGGAATTCAAAGCGTGTTTCATATTCACAAAATAGATTGCGTAAAGCAAGTCAATCTGTAAGTCACTGGTTTATATTTATAATAAAATTCTTAGCTAAAGTATTTGAGTTACAATCCTTTGAAACGCTTTAGCACTCTACAGGGAAAATATGGGATCACTAAAAACAGCTTTATAGGGAGACCCGAGCCCCAAACCCTAATTGGTTTATTAATGACTTCAGAAATACCATTTTTACATGCTTTTTATTTTATATTATTAGAACATCTTTTTCTGAACAATAATCAAAAACAAAAATATATTTAAAAAAATTAATTTTGTTATTTTTTGAATTTTTTAAGCTTAAAAATACTTTTTTTAAAAATACTACTCCTCTTTCAATTTTTAATGTTTTTAAATTTTTTTAATTGATTAAATAACGTCAAAGTACATACTACAAACGTATGAATAGACTTTTGCAGATTTATGATTTATTTGTCTTCAAAAACTTAAAATAAGTTCAAAACCCAAAAAATATTCAAATTTTTAAGTTTAATAATTTGTAAAAAAATAATTTATAACTTAATTAAAAAAATCTATGCATACGTTTATAAAACAAATATTAGAGCTTCAAAATCTATTAACATTTTAGTTTTAAGTTAATTATTTACAAAACCTTAGGATTTTAAACTTAACCAAAATTAAAAAAAAATATTTTGAGTAAATGACGATTATTGCAGACGAAAAGTATATAGAAAGATGATAAATGGTATATAAACTTCTAAAAAAACACATGTTCTGTTTATTTTACTGTTTTGAAATTTTGTACACACCTTCTTAAATACGTTTAGCATCGTTTTATGAAGAAAAAAAGTTTAGCAATTTTCCTGATTTTGGGGCTCGGGTCACCCTTAAGTTCGATAACCGTAAAACAAGTTACACGGGGCTCGTTTTCAATATAAATAATTGAATATGGTACACACGTTGCTTTCGTTACCACACAATTTTAACATCCCCCGCAACCGATAATTTATCTTTAAAAAACAAACAATCCCAAACCCATTTATGATGGATCCTCTCACAGGCGTTTCAAATCACGGCACCATCGGAACCGCAACGCATGGTTGGACTCCAATCTCATCTTCCCCTCAAAACATTCCGTCCCACAATCGATCTCCAAGCGATAAGTACGCGTAGAAGAGAGCGAGGCCCTGCCGTACTTTTAGCCAAATGACCCCTACAAATGGACCGTACATCACACAAGAGGGAGAAATCAAAGAGAAGAATGTCGGCGGGCCCTTCCGACAGGGTGTGTCTGCTTGCTGGACAGTGCAGGGCATTAGGGGGATTGACCTGGGCATATAATTTTTTTTTGAAGAAGCACCCCATGCTTTCGGTGGTTGCTTTTTCGACAAATAATCTGTCACACGTCGGGAGATTGTTTGCCGATTGGGAGATTGTTTTGAACCTAAGGTTGAACTGTTGGTGTTGGGGGTGGCTACGGGGTTGCCAATTGGTGAATTTTAAAATAAACAAAATTATAGCAAAAATTCACCAACAAAATACTGAGCATTTTTTAAAAAAAAGTTTGGAAATTTATTAATACTATGAAAATACACTTTGTTGATGCTAATTAAACTGTATAAGTATAAACTTGTATGGATTATATGCTATTTTAAAAATAATTGATTTTTTTTATTGTTACACTATTTTATATAAATATATCTAAGGTTGTATCCTCAAACCTTGCAATTCACTTTTAACTCTCCTTTTAAATACCATAACTGCTTGAAAGTTAGAATTTTACGTTAACAAGATAGAAATATAATATTTTGTCATAGTAATCAATGACTTAATACTAATTAATTTTAAATCTTCGTTATTAGCCCAATTCTCTAACCTCGTGTGTATTAAAATGCGTCATTTGATGACTTCACGGACAGCCTTGCGCAATAAATGTACTAAAAGATATATTTACATCTAAATAAAACATAAAAAATGTCGACAGTATCGTATTATAAAACCATCTTTTTCTGGTTCTCGCTGTTACGCTGAAAAAATGTCAAATGACTTAGAAAAAAAGTAAAACGATAGTGATCAAAAAGCATTAGCTTTTCTTCATCAGGGTACACTTTTAAAAATGTTTTCGTTAAATATGCTCCAATTATATTTTTCGTCACATTTGACAAACTATTCTGTTTGTTTTTCTCAAACGACAAACTATTTTTTTATTTTTTGACAAATTGCTTCTCAATTTTGACGATATATTCAATCAGAACATTTAACAGGCATCTGTTTTGTCAAAATAATGAAAGTTTCTTCAAAATTAGCTACGCTTTTTTCAACAGTGTAGACGATGGATACCTGATGAAGAAAAGTCGCTGCTTTTTGCAACTATAGTTAGTATTTATTCCAATTTATTCGCGTCTAAATAAGCGGTATTGTTCGAACCTATTATGTATTTAAAAATACCAATATCAATTTTGATAATACGTTTGTCAATATAAACCAAACATATCATTTCCAAATTTGAAATTTAGATTAATGGCTGGTACTGTTTCTTTATATTTACTTTTTTTCAAAATCGAATTTTCATACAAAATACACCAAACTGGGAATTTTTCGCCAAATATTGCACACAGATTTAAAGTCGCATTATCGGTTTCGGACCCTGGTCAGTGCAGAAAGGGAGAGCGGTGTGATCTGGGGATCTCATTTGTTGAGAGTGCTTTGGAGGGGCCCCGTAGACCGGAAAACGAGGGGGGTGGGGGAGGATGTGCTTTTAGAGGAATTACAGAGATTTCATTTTTGATATGAAACAGTTGATGAGGGGTGTGTGGTTTTACTATAAAAACTTTTACAATTGCTGTCAATCCGATTCTACACCCTTTTGACAAGAGCGATTGGATAGCGACGGAAAAAAGATAAGCGGTGTTCCGGCATGGGCTTCACTTGGTTATATATATGTATACTGAATACGGTTTTCTAAAAGCTTATAATATATTTAAAAAAACTCCCAATAATTTATGTTCTTTATACCAGAAAAAAGTCTTTAAAAGCTATTTATAAAAAAATAGAACACCCAGAGAATTTTAGAACATCCATTGAAATAATACGCAGGTTCCCTTCAACAAACATACATTTTTATTAATTTGAAACTTCAATGGACATTCCTGCTACAAGTAATTCCTACATACCTTAGTGAAACATACAATATGAAATAAAACACGAGTTAAATTACTCAGTATCTTAAAATTTAAATCAGGTAAATGTGTATTTTTTTTTTTAAATAGAGTATTTCCTGAATGGTAGAGCATTAAACCACTTACGTCAATAAAGCCTTATAAAATATTTTTTGTCAGAGTTGGATAATTTTAATCTAAATTGTAACATATATTGTATTATCTGATGAAAACGAGGAGCAAAATAATTGTAAATACATAAATGAAAAGTATTTTAAATTATAGAAGACTAGATCTTTTTAGTAGGTAATTAATAATTAGTAGTTACTGATTATTAATATGGACCAATTTAATAGTTTTCTTTTTAATTTTGAAGCAATGATGTTTGTCATGATTGTGAATATATATTATAGAAATTATGTTACTACTTTGTTAAGTGGATTAATATATTATATTAGCATGTTGATTAGAATTACAAAAAGTCTTAAATCAACTGACGCTCAAGCGATTTTGGCAACTGTAAAGTTTTTTCTCTTTTTGGACATTTAAATAAATTTTCATGGGCACGCTATTTTATATTATTTAATTTTTTTTAATAATAATAAAGATATAGTTCGAAAGTTTTACCTTAAAGCTTTGAATTAAAAAAGTATTGTAAAATGAAGTATTTTTATGAATTTAAAAATTAGGTGCAGGACTAGAAAAGCTGAAGAGTCCTGGACGTATATATACGGCCTTGAGCGTAAGGAAGTTAAAACAGAAACTTTAACAGAAAAAAATACTCTAAATTACACAATGAAGTGAGATTAAAATAATGCAGATACAAATATTTGTTCAGAATAAAAACTAAAATACAATTTTAAACGTAAAAAAAACCCAAGCGTTTCACAGAATATTTAAATTAAAGTGACATTTCTTTCATTGTGGTCTATCGTCCAGATACATCAACTTTAAAAAAACTAACACAATTTTACAAATCCATTTACAAAGTATAACTTAACAAAACCTCTGAATTCCTAAAATTTCCACGCTTCAGAATAATAATAAAAAAAAAAGAGCCAAAACTTATCTTCCAATTCATTTTTCATTTTTGAATCCCCCGATCAAAAAATTGAATTTGAGGCTGACGGGGAGAAAAAAAACCCTCTACTTCTAGGATATCAAACAACTACAACATCTGAAAGAAAGGAAGGAAAAACTCCACGTTGATCTAAGCCCGGAGTGGCAGACACAAGGTGTGTGCGTGTGCACGGTTACAGACGGAGCTGGGGTACGATACCGATCCTAATCTTGTTAGCCTCCGATGGCGGAAGATTAGATCTCGGCTGAGGTGAAGTGAAGGGAGGAAGCCCTTCCCCCTTTTCTAAATCCAATCAATTGCATCACCCTTCCCTTAGTGCAGCTTTTGGTGTGCGATCTGCTACTATTTACACTAGAAATTCAGGGAGGGGGTTGGCGTTTGGGGGTATGTGTAAAAGTAGCGATGTTGTAATTTCTTAGAAAAGGGGAATCATTTAAACTTGATTTATCTATTATTCAATGCTGAGTGTGTGTTAGGGAATAGTTTTACTTTTATTCGTTTTTGTCTGCTGAATGTTTTAATAGTTATTTTGAGGACATTGGCGATTATAAAATTGTCTTCACTTTTTGGTGATTTAAATATTTTTTTTCCCAAGGCGTGAACTTGTATATTTTTACCGAAATTTTATTTCATTGTAAAGTGGTCGCTTTTAAGTTATACCTAAACAAATTATATTTAAAAATATTGTAATATTGAGTATTTTTATGAGTTTAAAAACTGGATGCACATAGATGGAAAAACTAGATGCACATTGATGGAAATACTAGATGCACATTGATGGAAAAACTGGATGCACATTGATGGAAAAACTGGATGCACATTGATGGAAAACTAGATGCACATTGATGGAAAAACTGGGGATCTCTGGACGTGATATCACGTCCCTGAGCAACACAGGTTTTAAAGAGGTGTGCAATACATTGGTATTCATCATTTTCATTACGTTTAAATTTAATTTACATTTAAAAGAATCTGTGACCGTTCAGTCTCTTTTCCGTGAATAAAAAACGTTTACATTTTAGTGAACAGAATGACAATGCATCTATGTTATATTTAAAAACTACTTCGTAATGACATTATCTATGTTAATATTTAAGACAAGTAAAATTGTCACAAGGATTTAGTTTCTTGCATTCAAAACCGTTGCAAAAAAACATAGTCGGGAAAGCTTTAAATATGAGCTGCAATTATTTAACGTTTGAAAATAAAAGAATAAGCACATTGCCATATTTCAAACAATACATTCTAATTGTAAGCAACCTGAAAACAATACATTTACTATCCATGTGTATCACCAATTATTACAGCAATACAGATAGTTTTTATACATTCATTTAAAAATATCCTGTGCTGAAACATTTTCGAATATAAACCATTATGAATCTTTTGAAAAGCATCGAAACTAAAATAACTATAAATGTAATTAAAAAATTTAATGTGTTGGAATTGTAAATTAAACTTTCTTGCGGTGAATAAAAATTTACAGCTTCAATAATTTGCTTGTTCTTTTATGAGTTTTAATGAAATACTTTTTTTAACCTATAAAAACAGAAAAAGTTACTCCCTAACCTTTGTTATTATCTTTGTTACTGGTAAATTGTGTGTTTTTGATAGAAATAACATTTCACTTTATTTTGTTGAGAATTTCGGCAAAAGTTTTTGACAAATGAACTATTTATCTTTTAACAAGATTTGTTACGGAATAGGAGTTGGATAGGTTTCAGAAAAAGTACTTTTTGCTTCATTTCTCAAAGCATTTTGGTTCGAAATGATAAAACGGACCTAACGTAGACAGTTGTATTATTAAAAATTTTGAATCGGTTCCAATACTTCTATAGTTTTTGTTCCGGTTAGGCGATTCAGTAATGGTTTCATATCTTATTATGTGAAGTAGTTGTTTTAGAAGCTATTTACTCAGTGAAAAATCACAGTATTTAATAAAAATATTCTTTCAAATACTAAATAAATTTTTAAAGACTATAAAATCTACATTTAAACGTCAACAAATCACTTGAAAGGTTGCTAATATAATTAACTTACGTAGGGTTAAATTAATTTTTTTATATTTTAAAGATCTTAGTTTAAAGAAAAAAGTTTACATTAATTATATAGTTTTAAATCTTATCTTATTTAAAACACAAGCTTGATATATTTTCGCTTTGGTAGAAGGACCAATCGTGTATCAACTAAGTTAACACTTGCTTTCAACTCTATTCAAAAAAATCATAAACCCAGAAGATTTTATTCTGCTTAATTAATTTTTTTTTCATAATTAAGATTTAAGTAAAGTTGAAATTTTTATAATTGTGATCAAGCAAACATTCTTGATCCGTGTCATTTACCGATTCAGATAATATAATATATGTAATGTCGGATTTTAT
This sequence comes from Troglohyphantes excavatus, assembly GCA_963932185.1. NCBI lineage: Eukaryota > Metazoa > Arthropoda > Arachnida > Araneae > Linyphiidae > Troglohyphantes > Troglohyphantes excavatus. The sequence continues at coordinate 24,967,338 of OZ010674.1, forward strand.
TTGAAGGGTGGTGTTGGAAAAAAAATCAATTACTCCTATTATTTCGAATTTCAAATTTAAATATTTATTTTTTAATATTTATTAAAAGAGGAGTCTACGTTTACCATCGAACATTTAACTTATTTTTAAGAATATAATTGTGTGTCTCTAGTGAAGTGAATTAAATATTTATTATACTTATAATAAGCTATACAATTACATTATTTTTTTTTTATTATCAAAAATGGATTGCATTTGGAAATCAGCGTACGGCGATTGCGGGTTCAACCCTTATCTCTAATCGAAGATCCATCGTGTAGAGGGGGATGGTGAACGTTAAACTTAAAGAGCATATCGTTGCCTCAGAGCAACAGTAGGATATGAGCAAAAACTGAGTTGCTTATAAAATTGATTTTAAAATTTGCTGTTTTTTCAATGCTGAATATCTAAGGCTGTTGTTCAGGGATTTCAAAGAAGACATAAAAGTGCCCGACTGTTCCACTAAATAAAGGCACATGTGGTAATATTAGCAAGACCGAAAACTTATTTTCGTTTTTTTTTTAGATATCTTACTGTTGCTTTGAGTCGACAATATCTTCTCGTTTTACTTATGTGGCGATTGCGTTTTTCCTCAGACACGCTGTATTGGTTGGTTACTTTGTTGAATTAATCAACTAATCCAGCACTTTGAACGAAAACGCAACCGCCGCAGAAAAAAAAAACGTCAAGACATGTTCCCTATCTTTAGTTGGTTTTGCTTCAAATGTATAGATATCGAATCGTCACTACACTGTCTAAAGTTTCAGTTCAACTATGTACCATATAATGGTGCAAAACAGATGTCTGTAGCAAACTACACCATATTATGGTGGAATCTAGGTTGTACCAAAAATCCTTTATCGGAAAAAAACGAAGGTTTCACCGATAATTGGTTCAACCTCTAACTGCAACCGAAATTTTCGCTATGGCTACATCAACTAACCGGAGAATCCTCTCCAAGAAAAACAACGACGACCAAGGTTCTCCGTGGCCCAGTAGATAACAGCGTTAGGTTATCAATCAGAGAATTCTTAGTTTGAGCCCGATCGGTGGACTTGACAAAGAAAAGTAAAAAAGTTGCGATTTTGCGATCGGAGGGTTGCCAGCCTCGCTACAAAAATACTACTCCTAAAATACTAAGAAAACTTTTGGTTCAACGTTTTACCAATAAATGATATCCGTAGTAGCACCGTAAATTGGTGAAACTAAGCATCAAATGTTTGTTGCAGCTAAATGGGTACTACATTTTGGTGCAAGGTCTTAATAAATTTTAACAGTGTAATAGCGCATTGTGTAGCTTTAGTGCGAAGTTAATAAGAACCAACTAATCTATAATTCTCAGCAATAAAAGTAGATACTTTTCAAGAACTTTATGAATCAATCATTTTCAACACGTCAATCTGAAACACTTGGACAGTTCTTTGAAGTCTCCCACAAAAACCACCCCCCCCACACAGTCACATCCATCTTTAGCGAGCCAAAGTTTCCAATATCCGGCCTCCGCATTGTTAATGGCAATCAAAGAGGTTCCCGAACAAAAAACGGAGCCCAATTCATCCCACTTTGGCGAAGGGAGGGAAAATACACTCGCCAACAAAGTGTACAGAGGACGATGATGCATGGACTCCTCAATGGAAATGACGCTAATTGGCGAAAGCTTTTAAGCGTAATCGGGAAGTCAGATTCATCACCCACTCAATAGCAAATGGAACCTGAAGCAAAAACCACAAGTTGGCGGAGAGTGTTGAGGCAGAAATTATATGGAGGGCTAATTTGGCTTGTGTTATTTGGCGGTGGAGCCAAGAAAAGAGTTAATTTGGCTGCTGCAGAACATGTTATTAAATAGGGTGATGTCGAAATGCTGGGGACTGATTGAGTAATCAACTTCGTGGTATTTTAATATTTGTTACCGATCTGAGATATTAATTATCTGACTAGACTTTTATTTAATTGCAGGTCTTCCTGAAGGCATGCGACAAAATAGTTTTTGTTGCAGAAAATAAATAGGTGAAACAATGTATTGGGTTGTTACAAATTGTTAGGAGATGGTCATTGTGTGGCTGTATCACATTTAGCTGTATCGGTATAATAAAACATTTTGCTCCAAATATTTCGGTTATATTCTTAGCAATTATTTTAGCTTCAGTACCAACAAAAAAAGTGGTTCAAATATAGTAAAAATAATGGCTTATTATATGTAATTAAGCAGCCAAACAATAATCATCGCCGAACAATTTGTGATCGCTTTGTATTTTTAACGTCTTTATTGACTATTCAATAATTGTAGTGTACCACTTACTGAAGAATTTTCGTGACAATTATGATATTCACCAACTCATGTCCTTGTTACATTATTTTTTCAATTCTTTCAATGGTTTTTATTAGAGACTATTACTTTATTCCGAATAAAATAATTGAAGTAAACAATATTTTTTTTTATGATTCCAGGGAATTGATACATTTTACTAAAGAACATTTATAACAACAGACCTGAATAAAAGTTGTCCAATAGATACTTTCTTTATGTTAAAAATTTTTCAAAGAAAGTGCGTAAAAATCTATTTCATATGAAGATATTGTAAATTTAATGTAAAATTTAGGAATAAAATTGTTTGACATTAACTTGCTGTAAATGCTTTGTATTGTTTTTGCGGTGTAGGCACCAAAAACTATACATGTTTATGTATACGAAAGAAAAAGCGATGCTTACATAAGACGTCCGCTGAAAATATTTTGTAGTGTTAAATATTTTTAGCAGATACAAGAATACTTTTTGGTCAATTTTGATCAGATTCGGCATTATTAACGTTATAGAATAGTTTATATAGTGGACATATCGTTATTATGAATATTAACATATCATAATTGTGTATAGTAACATATCATAAATGAGTATTGGAAATTATTATAAATATATAGTGACAAGTCATTTTTATCGTTTTATCATATTTTCTCGTGAGAACAGAAATTAGTGTACACTCAAATATAAATCATATGCACTAATAAAAATAATTCACTCTTTACTTTAACTTAACAAAAAGCATGTTCTAATTTAGTACGGCTAATAAATACTTTTGGATGATCCCAAGCGTAACATTCATAATCACAAAAACAAAGCAAAATCCACTCCATTCACATAAAAAAAAAATGAAAACACGACACTATTTTACACAAAACAATGAACAACAGACAAACCCAAACCCAAACATCCGATAAACCCCCGGCTTCAACCCGTCACCGACAAAGGCATCCCTATCAGGCTCCTCATCCAAGAGCCAAAGCAAAAGCATCAGTTGATGAAGACCACATGTAGAGAGAGGAAGGGAGGGGAACCCCCACATCAAATTTCGGAATAGAGTAGGGCTGCAACCGGAGCTGCTGCATCAACGAAGTTATTCTGAATCGAACATTGAAGTCCGTTCTGGGGTTTTGAATGAACGGAGCGAGTCTCCTGTTCTCCTCTCTGTTCCTTTTGTTCTTATGATGTTGTGCAGTGATAAGACAACAGATTATCCAGGCAGATGCGCCGATAATTACGATTTTAGTAATTGGATATAAATGGATGGTAATGGAAGGGATGTAGTATTGTAGGGTATCCTACGTTGTAGGATAATGGAGAGGGTTTATGGGGGGTGTATTTAAAAACAAGGAGTTAGGAGGGGTTAATAAAGAACGTATTTTTAAAATTTGATGTGTATTTAATAACCTTATCGGTTAGAATAGACGGGAAATTTTACGTTAAGAGTACACAATACCCTGAAAAATGTAAAATTCTCATTTATTTTCATTTGCTAATATTACAGTTTGGAATCTTCTAAATATGCCTGCAAAATCCCAGAAGAGTATCTGTGTTTTTTTTATGAGTTATTTTCGTTTTTATGCTGGATGTTGTATTATGTTTTTCAAGGAACGAAGTCTTCAAATCGTTTTTTTTTTTTTTTTTGGTTTTCCTTGATATTAAGTTATTTGAAAACCTAAGGCTTTTCTTATTTTTAATGGCGAAATGTATAATTTTAGAAGAATATTGTAAAATATGTGTATATTATAAATTGGCATGTAAATTAGCTCTATGAGTAGTATTTTTTTTTAATTATTAAAACAAAAGCGAGTTTTAAGAAATAATTGTGTTATTATGAATAACTATTTATATAAAAATCAAATACAAGTAGTTTACGAAATGTTAATACCGATTCTTATATATTTTAATTCAGATGATGCGAGAAATAATTTTCGTGAAAAATATTTATATTTAAAAAAAAAAGCTTTAAAAAATTGAATAATTTAAAATTTTGAAAAATTACAAACAATTAAGAAATTTTTGTGTGAACTATATTGTTTTATTATATAAAATTAAATAATATACATTAAAATTTTGATTCGAAATATTAAAAATAAGAAATAATAGTTTGTATTGGTACCTTGTCGTATTCATTAAATTCTTATGATACTTTGCAATGCCTGGATGTGATAAATTACAATTTAATAAACATTAATAGTATCATAGCTTAAATTATAAAATTTTACTTAATATAGGACATTTTACCTAAATTAAATTTTGAAATGGAGTTGTATATTTATGTCAATATCTAGTTTGCTATACGACATCAAAATTTTCTGTAGAAAATGTTTCATATTCATTTACAAACAAAGTGCATATGAGCATGGACGGATTGTATTAATTACTTTAACACTTAAAAAAAATTATTCCCATTGATTTATGCTGTAATGGAGCCTAGAAATGAGGGTACTTACAGCTTATAATAGAATTATGTACTTATTCCCAAGAATTATGTGCTCATATAATTTAAAATGTAAATTATATTTAACGCATTTTTTGCCAGCTGTTTATTTTTATAAATATTTTTATAAGTTAGCGTTAATTTTTTTTTAGAAACGCTTCATGCCAACGTGGGTTTACTTCAGAAAATCTTTAGTTTTGCAAATATTGAACAACAATTTAGATAAATGTTTTTATTAACTACTCATTTTGTTTATATAGTGAAAATTGACTGTATATAAAGTAGAAAATTAATTTAATGAACACTTACAACTTCAAAAACGATAAGGGTTGAAAGTTATAAAAATGTCAACGAAAACAGTGAAATATTTAATATTCAGTTTTATTTCCATATTGCTATGGTGGCTATGTACGGGTTTAACAAATAAATTAGAGTTATGAGTATGTGTACAGGTATGATGTGTACAACGCAAAATAGTAACGGTATCACATCCTATTTTAATTTTAAATAAGTTAATTTATATTTAGTTATCAGTGATTATTTAAGTGATATCACAGTATAAGTCACAAACGTCCCACTCCAACAAGTATAAATAAAATGTTTGTAACTAACCAAAAATTTTGTATTCTGTAACAACATTATATTTTAACATTAGATGCTACATAAAATACTAGATATAAATAATATTAATTAAATAATATTTTATTATTAAGTATTTTTATTTATAGCAACACTAAATAACAAAGTCTATGCTTTGTATTATTAAAAACAACTGGAAAATAAAGTTTGGAAGATCAATAACATGTTTTATGTTTCTTTAATAGCAGTCCTCCCTAATCAGCATTTAATTATTCCAAGTTTACATTTTACGACCCAAGTGCCCTTGACATAAATTTTCAGCAATTCCTTAATAAGGATCCTCCATAACCAAAATGTCCTTATCACCTTTCAAACACCACACACCAATAACTCCACACTACCTTTCCACTCAAATCACCCCTCAACTATTATTTTTCAGCGGCAACATCTGCCTTCAAGAGGGTAACTCAACACCCCATTTCCAGAACAACAATGCCCTATCCTCACAAGGCAACACGATACCCTCCGAAACCAGTTGCACGCACGCATCGCCAATCCTTTCCTCCCACGCGCCCTCCCCATAGGAACATCCCTTGCAGAACTGTCACTGTTCCTCCCCTCTACGAAAAGGAACATCGCAACCTGCCATCCATTAGAGAAAGTTAATGCCCCCCCCCTCTTTTATCCCCCCCCCCCCGGAAGAAACACGCGTTTGCCGTTGGGGTTAATTATACTGTTTCCATTAGGGATCGAAGAGGGGAGGGAAGGCTTCCCTACCATGCATGTGACTATGGGAGGGAATGCCCTAACGGGGAAGTGGCGATTTTGTCGCCAATTTTGGGGGAGTTTCTCTTGGTTTATTCAAGTAGAGCAATTGGAAATGACGAGTTAAAGGAGGCTGATTAGGTAGCCGAGTTAGGGCGTTTAAAAGTTGGCTGCATATTACATTTGTCCTGCAAGCGTACGTATGTATAAAGTGACAATCAAGTATTCAAAATAACATATATGTTGACAAAATCCTTCCTGTCGTAATTAAATAAAATACGACACCTAATTCGTAAATGTATATTGGAAAGAGTCGCAACTGAAATACAAATCATGCAAATACCATTCATTCGGAGGATTCGGGTTCGATTCCCTATACGTGTGTACTGTGCACCAATCTGGTAATCTTGAAGGTAGGCAGATTAATTTATTTCGCCCACCAAAAAATCTGCCGTGGAAAGAGGACTGGTATATGTTAAATCTATCTTAATCAGTCCAATGTTCTCACGCTTATGTCAGGTTGCGTGGTGCTCCAACTCGGGTGTTGTCCTTATTATCTGACCATGGTTCAAAATTACGAGGCCGTTTTCCTGGGTCTTTAGATCCTAAACCGTCATCAATTTCCCACTATTCAAGTATAGTGCGACGTTTGTTCAGCTAATTATTGAGATTGTGATTCAATAAAAATAAAAACAAACACTTCAAGCAAAAATTATAATTTTAAAGAAATAAAGCATTTATAAACTTATAAATTGACGAATATTCGCCAAACTGGACTCTCCTGCGCCTGTTAAATGTAAATATTCACCCGTAAAAAGAAGCAAGAAGTTTGACAAAGATAAGACTCGGCGTCTGTCTTGGCGAGGATTGATTCCGGAAACGCTGGATGTCACTGCGAGACAGCAGATTTCCTCCGGATTCCATAAATTTGGCGGAGTTTTACGCGAGGGGAAGAGTCTTGAATATACAATTACATTTTAGATGCGTGATATGCAAGTGTTTGAATGCTTTTCTACTTAAAGTTTGTGGACTACTTTGCCTTTGAGATTATTTCCTTATGGAAATTTTCTTAATAAACAAGATTTATCTACATTTTCTCAAAAGACCATGCTAGTCCATTACATTGCACTCCAGTTAAATATTTAGGGTCTTGGAGAAAACGATCAGGGTCCCATTTTTGTTGAAATCGAAGTTAAACGCCTTAATGTTAGTTACGGTTTTGTAATTCAAAGTACTAAGTTGTGAACGGGAAGAAACTTGATAGTTCATAAAATATATAATCTTTGGATTCGAGTGTCGACTCACAATCACCAAAAATAACGACCTGTTCTTTCTTTTCAAATTGAGCAAGAACTGCACGTTTCTTGAACATAAAAGAAACGCTTTTCTTTTGTTAGTTTGTTCTTTAAGTCCATTTAATAGTATAACATCACTTTCGTATCGACTTATTTTATTAACAATTTGCACTCGAGCGTCGTTTTAACCCTTTGCACTCCGATGTCGCCAACATAACGACCAGTTCTTTCGTTTCCCTGTTCTTTAAAATAAACGAAAACAGCATGATCTTGTGTTTAGAACATTAACCTTTTTTCAACTTGTTCACTTGCAAATACAAAACAGATTCGAATATTTTTCTCTTTATGAGTATAAAAAAATCTGTGGAAAAGAACGTACAGAGGAATAACTATTCCATAGAAAGAACACAAACCGCAAAGTGTTCTTGGAGTGCAAAGGGTAAAATATTTGCACTTCAGTGTCTCTTCTGAGGCGACACCATAACGACCAGTTCTTTTTTCTGTCACTGTTCTTTAAAATTAACCAGAACAGCATAATTTTGTGTTTAGAAAACATCGATGTTTCAAAACTTGTTCTCTTGCAGATCCAAAACAGACGATTTTTGTCCCTCTATGAGCACACAAAAATCTGGGGAAAAAAAAAGAGCAGAAAAAGGGATAACTGTTTCGTAGAAATAACGCAAATGTAAAAGATGTTCTTGGAGTACAAAGGATTAAAATCTCCAAAATAACGACGCGTTTTTTTCTCTGTAATTCAAAATGAAAGAGAACAACATCTTCTCGAGTTTAAAAAGTTATTCTCTTACAAACTTGATTGAAAAAACAGTGTTTGAAAAATCTCTCGAGCCTTTGATGAGCATTTATCGTCCTTCCTTTGATCCCTTAATTATATAATTAATTATTTCGTACGTAAAACATGTGGATAAACGTTTAATTTCTTTAGTAATTTTTTTTTAGTTTATGTTTAAATGTTAGTTTTGTTATCTGAATGTGTTTTGACTAATTTGTATTCCCGTTTTGTAGTTTTAAAGTAAATGAAACCGTTAAAAATATTTTGTCCAACCTATTTAGAAAATCGGAAAAAGAATTTTTTATGTGAAAAATAAAAAAATAAAAATATGTACAATTAAACAATATAGAATTGTTAAATAAGTTCTTTTGAAATTAAATATTTTTTTTTTCTATTTTTTGTTCTTTTAATCAGCTTTAAATCCATTTTCATAATAACCAATAGAATTTAAACAAAAACATGAACTTGCATATCCCCTTAAATATCCGACTTAGAATTAATATATAAATTTTATAAATCAAATATTAAAGAAATAAGATTTAAAAAAATGACGTTTCTAATTAATTAAAAAAAATTGAGGAACGAACATAATATCGAAGTTGTAAATTTGTTTTGGCTGTAAAAACAGTTTAATTTATATTTTTAACAGAGGCTTTTTAGAAACTTTAAACCCAGTAAATTTCAATTACATGCAATGCAATATATTAAACAAGAAAGTTAATTGCGAAATTTATTCTGAAGGATTTATCTAAAAAACATGAAAGATTTTCTTAAAGTAACTCAAAAATAAAAAACATCAATTGGTCTTATTTACGAGGTAATTGAGCAAGAAAGAATGGAAAAGGCCCCTTCCCCTCCTCCAACAAACTACATTAAATTTTCATACGAAACAAAATAATACTTCAGCCAGTTTCAATTCAATTGCCTGTTCGCCCCATCTACTATTTAAAGACTTCAGAATAATAAAACATAACCTAAAACTGCCTCATTATTTTTCCTGTCGCATTTCGCCAGCACAAACAGAAAAGAAAGTAATTGAAAACCGCATTTCTCGTATCAAATAAGCTCTCCAATTGTTCTCCTTTACCTTTTTTTTTTCACCGTTGGAAAGCGAAAGAAAAAGCTCAACCAAGAAATACATTATTCATTTGACAGTAGGAAGCATTATTAATATAAACATGACACAAATTACATATTTGAATTTACTACCTGACGGTTTAGGGCAGGAAATGTCCCATTAATCTAAACTGCCCTCTATGTTTCTGCCATTGTGCTTCATACCATAACTCACGTGTGCAACAAAGAAAATTTGTTTCTTGTTTGTAATCGAGTATTTAAAGAAAGTAATGGGTACTTTGTTACGCGTTTAAAACCCTTAATTCAAAATTGTTGGCTATAAAGATTGAATATGGCGTGCAAGGATTACAGTGTAGCCTTCAAAGAAGCGGGCCTGACGTAAACTGCTTAATTACTAGGATTTCATAACAGACAGGGCCGCCCTTAGGGGTGTGCCACAGGTGAAGTCACACAGGGCCCTGCGTTTTAAATAGGGCCCGCGTTGACAAGGAAACAATTTCTTTAAATAATTAGAAAATCGATTCTTAACGTGAAACGTCTTTAAATAATTAATTTAGGAAATTAGGATGGAAATATGTTAGTGTGTCCATTCTGATACAACTCGGTGACGAATAGTATAATTGACTTAGATTTTGGCTTCATATACTAGGAAATTCGGCACCTATGCTTATATAATCATGAGGTAAAGCAAAACGCATACGTGACGTGGGCAGGGGGACCGCAGAGTCAGGCAAAACATAAATTTTTATAAGAGTGCTGTTCTACGGATTTTTAACTAATTTTTTAAAAAATATTTATTTAAAAAATGAGTTTCAAAGCAAACGAAAGCTATCATATTGCTACAGGTAGTTTATACATTGAGCTTTTTTTTAATCTAATGATAAAAAGAATGGTGCAAAACTGGTCTAGCTACAAAAACCTCAAAATCTGGTTCAAGAGGCCCCGTGGATTCATTTGCATAGAGTCCCATAACTGCTAAGAGCGGCCGCGAACAGTGTTACATTCATATCATGAATTGTAGTTTTATTTATTTAGTTTAAGAATTTTTAAGAATTCTGAGAACTTTAAAGCTACTTTCGTTATATTTGACAATAGTTTCATCGTTGAATCACGTGATTTTTTTATCACAAGAATCCTCAAATCTTGGATGAAAGACATTTATTCATATTCCTTTCCGGCATATCAGCTCATATTTAGTTCTTATACTTATATTGTCAGAATTCAATCAGGTCGTCTTGGCGGAGTGGATAGAGTGTTGGAGTTTGGAACGAGATATCCGAGGTTCGAGTCGGTTCCTAGATATGGAATTGTTATATTATTTAAAATAGTCCTCATTTTTGACAAAATAAATCCCATTAAAAATACCGATAAAATTATTTTCCTTAGTTTGACGAAATATTTAATCGGAGAGTACAGTAGGTGTGCTTCGTCAAATATGAGAATACATTTTGAAGTGTGCCTAATATTACCTACCAAGTTATGAAATGGAAAGAACGATGGGTGTTTGAAATAACGTCGCATTAGAGCTACACAGTGGTCGAAGGTTTGGTATCTATCCCGAATGAAAAAGGAGTCCCAGTAGCTCAGTTGGTAAGGCGTTCAGCTACTAATCAGAGGATTGGTGGTTCGAATCCGTGCAATGGACTTGACATAGAAAAGTAAAAAAGTAGTGATCTTGCGATCGGAGGGTTGCCAGTTTCGCTACAAAAATACTAGAAAGTCGTCCAGAATATCCAACAAATTACACTGGCGTGTATACGGGACTTATGCACGATAAATCTGATCGGGGTCCAAAGTCCCGACGTCTATTGAAGGCGTTGGGTGCCAGTTCAGGTGTTTCCTCGTCATCTGACCATGGTTCTAAAATAACGAGGTGCATGTATGAATGTGTGTGTGAATGTGTATGTATTCCCGGGTCTTTCCTTCGAGATAGACCCCGAACCGTCGCCAATAGCCGACTGTGCAGCTCTAGTGCGACGTTAATTAACAAACCAAACCGAATGAAAAAGGAAGGAATACTGTTTCGTAAGTTTCGAACCATGGTCAGATGACGAGGACAACACTTAAACTGGAATACCATGCAATCTGACATTGGCGGGAGGATTTTGAACCACACTTATTATCCTGATGTTACAAAAATGTGTTTGTATGAAATATTTTATGTAAAAGAGACATCCACATTTTTACCACATTCTGCGCCATCACTCAAGCGGACCGTTATTTAAAATGAAAAATAAAAATCCATTGGAATCCAATTGGAGCCTTTTCGGTTTTAATCTCACTTATTCAGTTATTTGATGAAGTTTCACCGTAATTTCACCGTAAAGATTATTTTTTTACATTTTTATACTCTAGTTCCATGAAAAACATTTTGCTATTTAAGCCTTGGCCATTACCTTTTGTAGCATGAAAACATATTTTTAAGGCTTGATAAATTAGATAAAAATGATTTAAAAAAATCAATTGCAAAAGTTAATGTATATTAGAGCCGAATAATTTATAAATAACAGAAATGTCTTAGTGGTCTGTTACTGGTGATTAGGCAACTTATACAATATAAATTAAAAACTCAATTTGCAGCAATGAAAAACTAAAATAGAATCTGCCGCAATTAAATATAAGGATATTACTTTCAAATTTTATGGTGATAATTGTTTATAGTGAATGGTTAATTTACTGCAAAATTTTAAAGTTCAAAACGTCTAAACTGGTCTGATGTCTGATGTATTCACCCTATAATGGGATAATGTAATAATATTTATTTCTGCACTATCAAAGCAAATATTACATTTCAATCCATCTCATACGTATAAATATAGTCTAACAAACTTTTTCAATCGATAAATGTAATTAACCAATTATTTTAATTATTAATGTTCATTATAACTTTTATTTAAGATGGCCAAGCTGTATTTAAACATTTAATAAATAAATTTCAGCGATTGATTACATTTCACAATCTACTTAGAAATACTTAAATTTATAATCATACCTTATGGTTTGTCATAAAAAAAATTATAAATAGAAATATCACTCACCCAAATCCAAAGCAGAGCTCAGGTGAAATGAAGACAGGAGTGTGACAAGTACTATAATGAGAGTGGCACCTGTGTATCCTGAACCCAGTGAGACACTCATGGTTCATCAGTGGTCACACCACTTCAAAGCAGTTCATCTCTAATCTCAGCGTAATGAACACGCTTTCTGAGCATCATGCGTCTAGGAGATTTCATACTTTCCGTAAGAAGTACCTGAAATACATAATTAGTCTTAATTAGTATCACGAATTCAGTAAACTATTCACTACTTTACAATACTTAAAATTTCACATAATTTGTACGATTCGCTTTGGTTGTATGAAAGTCACACTTGAGCTGCACATTGGGCTATTGACGACGGTTCATGGCCTATGAAAGACTTGGAAACAATGCCTCGTAATTGTGAACCATGTTCAGATGACGAGTACCTGAGCTGGTTTGGTTAGGTTTGGTTTGTTAATTAACGTCGTACTAGAGCTGCACAGTGGGCTATTGGCGACGGTTCGGGGTCAATCTCGAAGGAAAGACCCGGGAACACATACACATTCACACACACATTCATACATGCACCTCGTTATTTTAGAACCATATGGTCAGATGACGAGGAAACACCTGAACTGGCACCCAACGCCTTCAATAGACGTCGGGACTTTGGACCCCGATCAGATTTATCGTGCACCAGTCCCTTATACACGCCAGTATAATTTGTTGGATATTCTGGACGACTTTCTAGTATTTTTGTAGCGAAGCTGGCAACCCTCCGATCGCAAGATCACTACTTTTTTACATTTCTATGTCAAGTCCATTTCACGGATTCGAACCACCAATCCTCTGATTAGTAGCTGAACGCCTTACCAACTGGGGCTCTGAGTGTTTTTAGAAGAAAATAACTGGTTTGGTTTGATTAATTAACGTCTCACTATGGCTGCACATTGGGCTATTGGCGACGGTCCGGGGCCTATCTCGAATGAAAGACCCGGGAACAATGCCTCGTATTTGTGAACCATGTTCAGATGACGAGGACAATATCTGAGCTGGCACCCGACGTAACATCACTAGGCGTTAGAGCTTTGGACCCCGATCAAATGTAACGTGTGTTAGTCCCGTATACACGCCGTAGAAATTGGAGGCAAGTTCAGACGACGTATTGTTACTTCGCAGCGAATCTGGCAACCCTCCTATCACAAAGTTTGTCACAAAGTGTTTTTCAAGTCACTTATATAAGCCGTATTCGAACTCGCAATCCTGTGGTTGCTAACCGACGACAGTACCGCGAGGCTACGTTCCCCTGAAAAGGTTTGGTTTGGTTTTGTTAATTAACGTCGCACTAGAGCTGCACAGTGGGCTATTGGGGACGGTTCGGGGTCAATCTCGAAGGAAAGACCCGGGAACACATACACATTCACACACACATTCATACATGCACCTCGTTATTTTAGAACCATGGTCAGATGACGAGGAAACACCTGAACTGGCACCAAACGCCTTCAATAGACGTCGGGACTTTGGACCCCGATCAGATTTATCGTCCACCAGTCCCGTATACACGCCAGTATAATTTGTTGGATATTCTGGACGACTTTCTAGTATTTTTGTAGCGAAGCTGGCAACCCTCCGATCGCAAGATCACTACTTTTTTTTACTTTTCTATGTCAAGTCCATTTCACGGATTCGAACCACCAATCCTCTGATTAGTAGCTGAACGCCTTACCAACTGAGCAACTGGTGCTCGCCTCTGAAAAGAACTGTTAAAACTGACTTATTTTTGGTCCATGGCCAGATGACAAGGTTAACGCCTTTGGTAGCACCCTAACCAACTTCTGTAGGACATTGGACTACGATCAGATTTAATGTGCACTAATCCCTTATATACAGTGGATAGCTTTTGGCCTCGAGCGATTTTGACAATCCTCTGATTACCAAATCGCATAACACATGCTGAATATCGGACGCGCCCGTCGGATTTTTATCTTCGCTCTTAACAATTCGGCCACTATTGATCCAAGTCGACACGGGACCGAACTCACAATTAAAAAGTCTCAAGTTTTGATCCCCATAAACCTAGATCTTACATATTACCGTGCACACGGGAAGGTTATTTCTGTTGTGGTTCAAGTGTTCGCATGTTGATCGAAGTGAGGAAATTCGGAGAATATGGTTCTAGTTCGGGTGTATTGCTCTGCATCTGACAAGCTTAAATATCACAAAGCAGTATTCTCGGGTCTTTCTGTCAGAGTAATCCACAACTGTCTCATCCATTCTTACACATTTAGGGCACGTTTATTCAGTTAACCGAGAGTTTCTGCTGATTTAAATGTAAAATATGATCATGAATAATTTTAATAGTGGTCTTACTTGGGTATAGATATAAGAATTAATGAAGTAGTATGTGAATTCACATGATAACAAACAAAGGGTCTCAAAAGTATAAAATGGGATAAACACTTAATTACTCTACGTGAAATATACCATTCTGAAAAGCAAAGCTTAAAAGCTATAGCAGGATTAACTATTTTTTCCTATTATTAAATAAGCTTAATTATTTTTACTGCAAACACACACGGATAAATTACTCGGAAATACATCACAATAAAAAAATGGCCCAATTCAACCTTTTTTAATCTTGATAAATAAAATATTTTCATAAATAAAATCGCGAGGTGTTAAATTTTTTATTTCCAAGAAATAAATGCATTATAAAAGCATCTCTTGCATCGAAAAAAGAATAACCAGTCTCGGTTATTAGCAATAGCTACTGTCAACAAATTATATAACAACCGCAAACTATCTCATTATTTACATTTAACGGTTATTTTATAACTAATTTAATCCGGCGTATTCATAATGCACCTGCCGCTCTTCTCAAGCACACAACTCGAGTTCGAAGCAAGTTTGTTCTTAAACCAAACACAAAATGATCGATATTGCTAATGTAGCAGACGATTTTCTCCTCACCCCTTTCCATTTCCCCCCTCCCACCTAACACTGTCGTCCTCTTCAAAAGCATTATATTTCTTTTTTATAGACGAAGGTATCTCCGGTATACAGGAAATTAAGAACTCCTGTTATCGAACGCCGAATAATGTTCTTTTTGGCGCGAATTCTTAGGGAGGAATAAATAATAAAAAAAAGAGAATAGAATAAAAAGAAAATTCTTTTAAAAACTCCTAAAAAGGGGTGTAGAAGGAGGGTGGTTCGATGGAAGATTTGCCAGGAGTTCTGGAACAAGGCTTTCGGACAAACCACTGGCGTTAAAATGGCGTGATTTATGAACTGGAGAATTCTCGCAACTGAAGTGAAGCTAGTTCATTCTCTAATCGTGTTTGTTTTGGAAATGTGATTTTAAGAGTGGAATTTTTCTTGGAAGGTTTAGAATGGACGTGAAATTTAGGTCAAGATTTTTTTTTTTTGTATTGTGTGTTTCAAATTCTTTAAATCGTTTGAATCTAAAGTCCATGAATAACATTAAACAATCCCCTCCCCCTTATTCTTCCGATTTTTTTAATATAAAATGTTGGAAAGAAACACTGTTTTCTAAGAAAATAAAATGATTCGCACACTTCTAGATTTAGATAATTGTTTAAAAAATTTCTCAAATGTGTAGTTTGACCTTCTTTTTACTCTAGGTTAACGCACTTATACTAGTGTTTTACTATATTGCAATTCTTTGTATTTGTTTGATTGAACAAATACATTAATTGTTTGCTATAAATCATGAATTTTGGCAAAAATATTTCCTTAGATTTCGCCAAACTATAGTAAAATTTCCTCCAAAAGTTTACCATAGTTATTCCACCTTTACTATAGATTGCTATAAACATTTAAAAAAATATTTTTTTATATTAGTTAAAATAAATTAAAAAATTAAAATATCAACAAATATATCTACTCGATTTTAAAATATTTATATATAAAACAAATCATCTAATTAATTCTGAAATAAAGTTTAAACTATTATTCTACATTTTCCGCACATTTCTTGTTTTTACGTTAAATGTTGTTGGTTCCATACTTTAGAACTCCAGGACACACACAAAAGTTCGTTTATTATCGTATTAATAACATTATCGTAGTTATAATACTTAGTTATACTAAATTATAGTTACTCAATTATATTTTACACGTTTAATCTGGGTAATAAGATATATTTGTTACCTCAATATTTTAAGTGTTCACTAAAAGTGGAGGTCGGCGCATTGTCGAACTTTCAACTGGATATTTTGTGGACACTTAAAAGTTGAGAATCACTGCAATGCACAAAAGCTGTTTGGCCTCAAGTTGCGGGGAAACCCATTAAAGCATATGCATTAAAACAAATTAATTGTCCTGTCGGTAATTTGAAACCGCGATCTATTGTTCCGAACTCCAACTCGCTACCGACTCAGCTGCAGAGGGTTGGCAGGTTTCCTTCCCAGTTCGGTCTCTTCCCCATTTCTATATAACGCATGCGCAGATCGCCGTCACTACTGCTCAACAATTCCTATTGGAGGGACAATTTAAACATTAATTAAAAAATAACTAACTAACTAACATTTTAAAATTCTGGTTTGGTCTGGTTAATTGAACGTCGCACTAGAGCTGCACAGTGGGCTATTGGCGACGGTTCGGGGCCTATCTCGAAGGAAAGACCCGGGAACGATGCCTCGTATTTTTGAACCATGGTCAGATGACGAGGACAACACCTGAGCTGGCACCCGACGCAACTTCAATAGGCGTCAGGACATTGGACCCCGATCAGATTTATCGTGCACCAGTTCCGTATACACGCCAGTATAATTTGTTGGATGTTTTGGACGACTTTCTATTATTTTTGTAGCGAAGCTGGCAACCCTCCGATCGCAATATCACTACTTTTTTTACTTTTCTTTGTCAAGTCTATCGCACGGATTCGAACCACCAATCCTCTGATTAGTAGCTGAACGCCTTTATCCACTGAGCAACTGGGGCTCCCTTTTAAAATTCTGGCCCTCAGATGCGCAATTAGAGGTTGATTAGTACTTATGTTTAAAATTTCAGACATTTCCGTGCAGTGGAAGATAGCGTTTGGCGTGCCATAGACAGACACTCTTTTATTATTAATTAATTAAAAATAAGTGTTCCATTAATTAGAAATAAGTGTTTTCACCTACCATATTAAATTACTACACATATTACTATTTAAGGATTTAAATAAGCTCTGAGCTGAAAATGAGCTATGCATTGTAATGCATCGATATATTTTACAATATCTAACAGCTATATCTACTTTCGGTCTGTCATTTAACAAGTTCAGTGTGGAACAGGGTCATTTGACCCCGGACTATGTTTTATTGAATTTGAGAAATTATATGACTTTATAACACCGCCATACTATTTTCAACTATATGTTCAAAGTTAAAACGGCTATAGACATTTTTGATAGTTTACCTCCCATATGCTCAGCACGAGGGGATATTTATTTCATATGACCCCGTTACTGCATTGAACGTGTTAATATTCACCTAAGAAATTATACCCATGTTTAGCAAATAGAAATTAATCAATTCATTCTTTTCCATTCCACAGATTTTATATTCCCTACCTAAAAACAAAATCAAAAAATTAGAAAATAAAAATATTCTATCCCCAAAAAATTCCAAACCCCTTCTCACAGCACCGACACACAATAAAATCAAGCAATAATCCCTTCCAATAAATGATCTACAAAGTAATCCTCAACTTCCCTTTACCGTCTGCTTCTGATTTAAGCCCCCCTCCCCTATTTCTGGCGAGTTAATTAATTCCAAATTCCTGACGATGCACGATTGCAGGGTTATTTAAAAGACCCCCCCCCCCCCCCCCCCTTCCCTGCTAAGTCCTATCATTGGCTGGATGGAAAATGCTATATCTTCTCTTAATTAACTCTCAGGAGGCTCTTTTCGAACGTTCGAATGTTTCCCCTCCCCCCCCCCCCACTTGTTTGACGCACCCCCCCTTTTACATTCTAATACTTCCTCACACTTTTTAGAGGGGTATGATATGATCAGATTTTTTCTTTTGTTTTTTGGAATTAGATTTCGGTATTTTTTTTTAATGCCGTGTTTTAATAATAATGAATAGGGTGGCCGTAATAAATTTTTTCACGGTTGTCAGTTTGCGATGCTATCGAAGAACGACGATTTCGTTTTTTGTAAAGGGAGACAGAGAGTATTTATAGAGTATTTTATTAAAAATTTCGAGGATTTTTCTATAAATCTTAAAATGTTTATGTGTTGTAATTAGATTAAAAACAATGTTTCAATATCAATAGGTTGGTTGGTTGAAAAAACGTCGCACTGGAGCTACACATATTATCGTCGGTTCGGGATCTATTCCGAAAGAAAGACTCGGGAACAATGCTTTGTCAATTTTTTAAAAACGTGGTTAGATGACGAAGACAACACCTGAACTGGCCTTTCACGCACCTTGCATAGCCCTCTGAGGCTGATGAACGTGATATCACGTCCAGGTATATCCAGTTCTTCTAGCAATACACCAAATATTTAAATTTAGAAAAAATATTTCAGAACTCATAACATTATTTTAAATATAAAGGTTTGAGGTATAGCCTATAAGCTCTTACAATTAATTTTTGCTTGACCATCATTGGGATAGGCGATCTTAGACTACGAGAAATTTATCGTGAACTAGTCCCTTATACACAGCGGCTGTTTTCTGCAGACGACCTGAAACGAAACTGGCAACCCTCTGATCACGAACTTGCTAAACTGTCAGATGTGATACTCGAACTCACGACATAACCCACCGATTATCGGCCGTACTTTATCGGTGGACCAGATCTAGCCTCAGTATTAGTAGGAATATATGCCATTGGTTTAAAAAAAAAAATGTCTAACTTTAACGTAATTTATTACTCTACTTGAAAATTCCTAAATCAAATAATAGTTTTTTCAGACTTTTATTAACGAAAACACATTTTTACTTTAACTGTGTTTTGTTTCACTATAAATACTACATCGATTTGACTCATATTTATTATCCATGTATTTTCTAATTGACTTTTAATTTGGTTTGCTATCGATGTGGAATATGTTGCGAATATAAAATACATAATCTGCATTTGAAAAAATCATGAATCCTGTTTGAGTAACTGATGTCTTTCTAAAAATCGCTTAAAAAATATGACGATATTCAGCTAACTTACTTAAAATGCGAAATGTAAATATAATAATAATAATAATAATAATAATAATAACAATAACAGCAGCCACTTTCATCCTATTCAGGTTTCTTTTACAGTAAATGATTTTAAAAGTAGAACCAAATGTTCTTTTGAGATATTTTGTTCGTACACAGGGATTGCTTGAAGAATTTTGTGACACAAGCGAACATAGTTTAGACACTTTAACTTGAACACATAAAATTTTTAGACCATTCTGTAACCTGAATCACATTTTAAATTTTCTAATTTTGTCAAATAAAACATCTTCATTTATTTAACTAAGTTACGAAATTCCGAACTTGGAAAGAAACCATTGGTCTGCACCATTTTCAAGCAAGGAAAATAAAACCTAAGCTATGTATCTTCTATAATAAAATAACATACAGAAAGAAAGAAATGTTAAAGACATTTATTTAAATATAATATAAATTTAATTCTATAAAAATGTCACATTTTCAAACAAAATAATTTACGTTTTCCCCTTTTTCAAGAAATTTTGTTCAATAATAGCTGTAATATTACTGCTTTATTCGAGAAATAATTTAGAGGATACAAATATATATATTTTTAAAATATTATTTGCATTGTCGATAGTTTTAAAATTGATATATCTTCTTTTAAAATTAATATATTTTTGAATAGGACATCGTTTTTTAAATATTAATTCGACATCAAAATCCATTTGATATCTCAATTAATTTATAGAAATTATTTTTTCCCCATGAAGTTGAACATTATTTTCTTAAAATTTTAACTTTTAACGTCGCTTTTTAAGAGCAACTCAATAAAGAAATAGTTTTTTTTAAATTTAAAATAGGTATGACACAATTATTATAATATTTTTAAATACGAAGGTTTAGTTAAATCTCATTACAAAATTTTTACAAATTAAACCGTTGAGAATTTCACTTTCACTATGGGAATTACAATAAATTAAAACCGTTAAAGTGAAAATCATCTCATACAGAAATTTAAAATTCCTTTCAGAATTCATTATATTCGTAAATGACATTAGATAATTCCAATAAATTGAACCACTGGGTATAAAATCTCATTATCATTTAATAGATATTATATAAATTACTCTCATACACTTATTTTTCTATATATTAAACGTAAGACATTAAAAGTAGTTATTAACTAAACTGCCACAAATTAAGCAACGGGGTATAAACTCATCACAAGAAATAACATCAAACATAAATACTTTCAAACAATTTTTTGTAATTTTATTACCCAAATTTAAAGTCATATTACTCAAATTAAGTTTTCACCAAACTCCAAAAACCTCACGAGATATCTAAAACAAAAAGGAATCTCCAACTCCAAAAAAGAAGAAAGCAATAATAAAATAAAAACCTTTCCCCTATTTAACTCCAAAATCCATTTATGTAAACTCCTTCCCCTCTTTCTTGGACAGTAATCCCCCTTTAGCCCCTATTTAAAAGTCCGCCTGCCGCAAAATGACACCTCGACATTCGTGAGGGATTAAAAATTTCATTAACAAACTTCCTGCCTCATTAAGAAATTCATTATAGAGATTTGTGAGGGGCATTTTTGCCCTCCCTCCCTCCTCTGCTGAAATACTACCCCCTCAGTAGGATCGTTTTAAAAGGGGGGAGGTGTTTTTTCTTGCTTAAGTCTTCTCAAATCCCTGAGGGGATTGAGTTTTAATTAAATCGGAAAAGGAATACGTAGAAACATATTCCAGGATAGGGTTGCCAATCAGGAAATTGAGAAATCGCCAAATTTGAGAAAAAAATATCCTCTTTGAATTTCCTAAAGACATTTTATACATATTTTTTAATTAATCTTTTGGACTCGATTGGTGACTCTCAATCACTAAAATAACGACATGTTATTTTCTTCCCTGTTCCTCAAATTGAACGAGAACTGCATGTTCTTGATCATAAAAACCTTTCTTTCCCGATTTGTCATTTATCCAACTCTTTCGAAAAACATATCATAGTTTGGGTATCAACATATTTCATTATCCCTTTGCGTTCGAGTGTCGTTTTTAAGTCCCCAAAAATAACTATGTGTTATTTTTTCTTAGTTCTTCAAAATGAAATAAACAACATGTTCTTGGGTTTAAAAAGTTATTTTTGCAAAAACTTTAATAGAAGCAATTTTTTTCATCTTTAAGTACCAAGTAAGTTGGTGATAAAACTTTTTTTCAGTTTGAAATTCCTCTCAACACAAGTTTATTTAAAAAAAATATTTGGCAAAAATTCCATAAACCACTAAATATACCTTTGTATACTGAGGTAAATGTAAAAAG
Organism: Troglohyphantes excavatus; assembly: GCA_963932185.1. NCBI lineage: Eukaryota > Metazoa > Arthropoda > Arachnida > Araneae > Linyphiidae > Troglohyphantes > Troglohyphantes excavatus. The sequence goes on from OZ010674.1 coordinate 24,989,100, forward strand.
AACACTCTAAAAGTTATCTCTATAAAAAGAACAGAAACGGGTTGTAACTGTTCCATAAAAATAACGTAAATATCAAACACAAGGTTGCTAATAAGAATATATTTAGGTATAGTGGCGACGATTGTAAGTCGAAAGAAGAGGTTTCATTGTAGAAAAAACCCAATTCTTTACAGTTTCCCTGGAAATATGTTCAACGTTTTAAAAAGTGGGGTGACCCTCGCCCCACCTGTTTTACTAAGTAAATAAATGGAATACCAATTCTAGGTATTCCATTCATGGGAACAGGCTTCATCTAGTTTTAAACTGTACTCTTCCTTCTAGCTAAACTGTCTAGCAGTTTCTTTCTTACGGAAACAAACTCGATCTAGCTCACTGTACAATTCCGATAAAAAAAAATCTGGTGACTTCGGCCAGTCACTTCGGTCAAATTACATATCACAGTCTCACCTGTCACTAATTTTTCCCACTATTTAGGCATATTATTTTTTAAAAAACGAATAACGGATATATGGCTAATTAATGAATGTACTTAATAAATGGAATGTTTGGAATAACATTAAATATATGGAGTGTTCAATTACTTCAACGTCACAAGAAAACTAAATAAGTACTGTACATACTTAAGAGGTTTCCGGATAACAATGAGTAATTAAAATTAAAAAAGCAAACAATTGGGTATGAATTAAGGCAACAATAACAAAAAAAGTAGCACCAAGTTATCCCCAAAATTGCATTTTTCGCCAAAATGTGGCACCGCTGTTTCGGAAATGGAGATTAGAGGGAGTGATTAAGAAAATAGGAAGGGGAAAGAGATGTTTTAATTAGGTGTCGTCGCGATGATTCCTTCCAAGAAAATCAAAAAAGTGAAAAGGAGCAGGAGATTTGGAAATTTTTCACTTGGAAAAGAGAGAGAGAGGGTTACCAGAGGTTGGAGTTGCAAGGAAAAGAAGAATGGACGGAAGGTCTCGTTAGTTCAATTATCCAAATATATCTCTTGTTTCCTGACATTTTTTTTTATCTTTGGAGTTTCTAAATCGTATGTTATTGTCTGTGGATGTCGAGGTGATTGCTATGTAAATTAAAACTACCATCATTCTTAATAGATTTTTTAGTTATCGTGCTTTTCAAAATTACTTTGCTTACTACACTAACCAAATTAACTTAGTATTGGCACTTTAAGATATTAAAAGGAATACAAGGGGTCTTAGAATAAAATAGCTTAAAAATTATGTACCTTTTGGGAATTAGTATGGTAGAGTTATCAGATATTTATTTTTTTCATATTTATTATAAATATCCACTATTACTTTTTATCATAAATATTTAGTTTTAAATTTATTATAAATATACAATTTTTATTTTATTATAAAAATATTTTTCACAAAGAGGGAAGTAATTTTTCATAGGTATTCACTTATGAAAAAATTGTCCACGTTTTGCAAAAATTAGATTATTAAAATCGTTTACAATTAATATAATCAATAATCTCGATAATCAACAAGCATCGTAATAGTCAACAATCATCTCAATAGTTAACAATCATTTCGATAATCAACAAGCATCGTAATAGTCAACAATCATATCAAAAGTCAACAATCATTTCCATAATCAACAATCATATCAATAGTCAAAAACTATCTCGATAATCAACAATCATCTCAATAGTCAAAAATCATCTTAATAGCCTATAATCATCTCAATAATCAACAATCATCTCGACTAATATATAAAATATCAAAATTCTTATTCAAATATATTAACCATTTTTTAAAGGGTACATACAATTTTAGCTGCCAATATTCAAATAAATAGTCTTTCCAAATAATACAGTTCTCCCTAATTCTATTTAAAAAAAAATCTTTTTTCTTGTCAGCAAGCTATGAAAATAAATTTGAAAGATGTAAATATTCAAAATGTACTTTGGCATAACTTTAAGCAACAGAATGGAAGAATACTCTAGAATAGAACAACCAAAGAATATTTTTATAAATTATGAAATCCCAATAATCTATCGACATTTTCGGTAGATTCTTGAGATCTATAATTTATTTGTATTCCGAAAACATATACACTACAATGACACCACACAATTCGCAGCTCACCCAAAGAGAAAATTCATCACACGCAAATTCTTTCGTGTCTCTTATCTAATTCCTCAAGGACGAAGCTTTCCGGCAACAAATTCCGCCGCGGAATTATCAAATTCAATCCATCCGGAAATTACGCGGGATTATCAAGATCCAAAAGGGGAATAAAACAAAATATTTTTTTCTGATCAGCAAGCTATGCAAATAAGTTTGAAACAAGTAAAAGTAAATATTCAAAATGTTCTTTGGCATAATTTTAAGTAACAGAATGGAACAACACTTTACAATTACAACAAAAGAATGCTTTTATAAATTATAAAATCCCAATAATCTATCAACATTTTAGGTAGATTCTTGAGATCTATAATCCATTTGTATTCCGAAAACATATACACTACAATGACACCATACAATTCGCAGCTGACCCAAGAGAAAATTCATCACACGCAAATTCTTTCGTGTCTCTTATCTAATTCCTCAAGGACGAAGCTTTCCGGCAACAAATTCCGCCGCGGAATCTTCAAATTCAATCAATCCGGAAATTACTGCGGGATTATCAAGATCCAAGAGGGCCATAAAACAAAATATTTTTTTCTGATCAGCAAACTATGCAAATTAGTTTGTAACAAGTAAATATTCAAAATATACTTTGGCATAATTTTAAGCAACGTAATGGAACAATACTCTAGATTTACAACCAAAGAGTACTTTTATAAATTATAAAATCCCAATATCAATATTTTAGGTAGATTCTTGAGATCTGTAATTTATTTGTATTCCGAAAACACATACACTACAATGACACCACACAATTCGAAGCTCACCCAAAGAGAAATTCATCACACGCAAATTCTTTCGTGTCTTTTATCTAATTCCTCAAGGACGAAGCTTTCCGGCAACAAATTCCGCCGCGGAATTATCAAATTCAATCCATCCGGAAATTACTGCGGGATTATCAAGATCCAAGAGCGGAAATTCATCATTCCGCTCAAACGGTGTTGCCCCTTGCCTCAGGGGAATAACATTAATCAGGCTATCGCTCATTAGTTACGATATTATAAATAGCTTAAGGTCTTGCGAGCCGGGCACACATGGGGGGGAGGACGTTTCGGATGCAGCCGAGCGACAATTATTGTATCAAGTGACAAAATTAATCGATTCCGTATCGATCGGTTTCCTGATTGGATTTCATATTAAATGCTGGGTGGTTAATGGTGGCGGATATTGAAATGGGACGCTATGGGTGGGAAGGTAATATTGTTGCATAAGATATAAGCAGGGATAATAACCAGTGAAAATTGAAGTATTGCATTTTTTATTATATTCCGTCAAAATCTACTTATCAAGATGCTATTATCAAGATATTAAAAAGAGAGCAACTATCTTTCCTTTCAACTGTAAGCTATTTTTATTAAATACTGCACAAAATCGACTCAAATTTAATATTACCCACCTTAATATTTTTGAGGTTAACCCTATAGTGCATAGCGTAGCATATATATGCTACACAACTTTAAAATGATCGCTAGTTGCATCTATTGAGTTTTATGTTAACTATTATTGTATTGTCACGTAGGGAACCATGTGCCTATTTCTTATAATCGTGAAGGTAAAGTTTTCGAAGATTGTTTTATTACTTATAAGTATAATCTGGCTCTACGAAAAATCCTAGCTAACACCATAGGCATATAGATTGTGTTTAACTATATTTTCATACTTTTTCAGCATTACTTTAGTAATTACACATGATGATGCATATTCGTTACACAACGGTTTTTACTTATTTATTTAAATTCGCACTTAGGATTTTTTTGTATATTTTTTCAGCGGTCCAGGGGCAAAAAGAAAACGAAAAAAAAAATTTCATTAAAAAAAAAAAAAATATGCACTAGAGGGTTAATTTACCCCAATGTTTTTTTTTTAAACTTTTTACTGCACTTAATGAAAAAAAACTTTGTAAAAAGTATTTTTAATGTGTTGTATCCAACGTTTTCGTGACGAATGTTAATACTTTATTAAAAGAAAAATCATATCGTGTATAACACTAAAGTCGTCTTTTATTTTAGTGTTTAAATGTAATACTTTAAGATTTGTGATCTTTCAATTGTGGTGATGCTACCACATTCACAGCGATCTCTTTATAGTCATCCACGTGATACCTTTCATGGGGTTCGTTTCAGAACACTACTCCCATTACTCTAATTTATTTCGTATAGAAATATAGAAATTGTTGGTTGCTGCAACATATATTTTTATTGTGAGCAAATTGTTAAAATATGTTATCATGTACATAAAGATCACTATAACTCATATTATTTTATACAAAAGCATTGTTATTATCAGCTAATTGTGTGTGTTTTACTTATGATAAAATAAACTTTTATATATTTAAACTTTGTATTAAAATATTTTAAAACATCGCTCAATTTTATTCTTTTAACCTACAAGTAAACATGAAATTGTAAAATATAATAAATAACATTTTAGGCAGAATTCAAGTCAACTTAGTTATTTATAAACTTTGTCTATATTTAAAATTTATTCATATCACTCAATAATTATTGTACAATGCTTGACACAATTGAATAATATGTATACATTGCGGCAGCCTTACGTAACTTGTTTTTTTTCTTACAGTTTTGAACACAAATGAATGCCGTAAACAATGAGGTGTTTATACAAAACGTCTGGATTTTAACAAAAACAGAGCACGTCTTTTTTCAGCTAAGAAAATACACTGGGAGATTTCCTTTCTCAGCTCAACGCGTATTTTTATTTTTAAAAATAGAGCTTCTAATAATAGATGAATACAGTTATTGTTCAAAGAGTAAGAAATACAAAGTAACTATATTTAGCGATTTTGTTACCAAGAAGGATAGAAAGGAGAAATAGGCAGCCTTGTGTGATGGTGAAACTTAAATATCTACAGTATGCAGTAAATGTTTACTTTACAGTAGATCTCATTATAACTGACCCTATTACAACGGACGTCGCCTATAACAGACAGTTAAATTTTTTTTTAATAATAATAAAGATGAATATATATTTATCTGACGAGTTTTGCATTTCCGATTGACAGATTAAACATAGAACTGTTTGAGTACAGATTTTGAAGCTACTGACTCATTAAAAAAATGAGGTTTATGAGTTGAGCCAAATTTGTAATTTTGACAAGATTAGTTTTGTTTTGGAGAAATCTACCTGGCAATACACAATCTTCAAAAGCCAAGAAAACTTTACCTGGCAGAAAAACAAGCAAGAAGCGTGTGTTAGTTTTGCGAACTGCAAATGGTAACCATTTGCCGTTGCCGTCGGCAAAAGCCGAAATCAATCGGCAAAAGGCAAAAGCAAATAAACCCCCAACAGAAAATATTTTTAAAAAAGCTATTGAATGTACAATTAACATGAACCATGGCCTTTTTGTTCTAAAAATGATTGCAGTGTCTGCGTTCACATCTTTTTCAATTCAACCTATGTTAAAGTCTATTTTTCATTTGATATATAACAAACACTTTTTATAGCTAACTACAGTACTTTCATTGATGTACTACTACTCCCTGTTTCATTACGCCTGTTTTAGATTTTTTTTTTATAAAAACCGGACTTTCATTAAACCGGACAATCTATAGTCCATATTAGTTCGTTAGAAAATGGTTCTACTGTACATCTTAAATATTAATAATATAAGCTATCGACTATATACATCAACAATTACTTTTTATTATCTTCAATTCAACCGGCATTATTTGTGCAGTTGGAACATCAGAGTCAAAGAACTTTAATAAAATCAATATGTATTATCAATATTTAATATAATCAATATAAAGCATACAACCATGATAATTTTAAATGAAAACGAGCTCAACAACTTCAACTAAATAAAACGAACACATTGGTATTAACAACTCCTGTGTGTTTCACTCATGTTATGACGATTAAATCTTGATTAATTTGCACATTTTTTACGAAACCCCTACTTTCACAACTTGTCTGTCAACTGGTGTAAGTAATAAAAATTCGAAAATGAACTAGCGCTATTTTTCATTACTATGTAGCTAGACCCATCACTTAGCCAAAATGTGTGGGTCCCAGTTCGCTAAGACAAGTTGCCTAATAATGATAATAATGCCATTCAAATTAACATTATAGTCAAGACGAGGTGCAACCTTAAACGCTCTTATGTCGGAAATCCATTTTGTGACTTAATCCACTTGGCAGCCAACTCGCCCATTTCAAAACTAAAGTCGAATGTTTCTTAACTTTGAAAATTATTTACGCTTAATCATGCGCTGAATTTCTATTTTTAAATGCGACATCACTAAAGTAATGAAGTCGACACTACAAAAAGTGAGGGAAAAAAGGAGCTGAAAATCTTCATCACTTTTGAGAAATGATTCTGGCCTACTAACTTTAAAGAATGAGATCTTTTGAACGAGCCGACAGTTCTCTTTGAAGCATTAGTATATTTTTATATGTTACATGAAAGGTGACGTGCCGTCACTTTCTACTCATCGCTTTTTTGCTGTCAACTACTTGAATATTGATGATAAAAGAGCTAATTTTAACAAAATGGTAACTTTATATGTAGTGTTAAGTTTCGAATTGTCACTTTTTCGACTTTACAAAATTTATGAGAATCTATGAAAAGCAAACTTGTATTAAAAGATGAGGGAACAAGCATGTAGATAGATAGTCATGATGGAAACTGACTACAAGAGTGTTTTAACCTCTACTCTGAGCAGTTGAAATGATTATTTTTAGAAGCATCTTTAATAAAAAAGAAATGGGTAATAATATGGAACAGATACATGCTAACAATAACTTGATGTACAACATTAAATTTTATCCCCATAAAGAAAATCAAGTTTTTTTAGAAAGAGTTCCTAATGATTATGGATTCAGAATAACCTTTTATAAAAAACTTTTTACAATTTTCTCTGAAAATTACACATTTATTTTTACCCAAAACGGATATTTGGATGTATGTAGGGAATGCATTAATTTGCTTGATGAGTATGCTATAAGTTAAGTTTTTTTTTTATAAAATATCAAAATTGATGTAAGGATGTTCATTGAGAAAGCATACGGTGAGTAATTAAAAAACAAGTTATTGGAAAAAATTCATAACCTGTGATTTTAAACGGAGTCGAAATAATTGCTTTTGAAGAACACCGAAAAATTTAAAGCAAACTATGTTAATCCATTTTTTAAAATTTTAAAATATGAAAGTTCTAAAGCGATATTGCTACTGCGAAATGAAGTTGCATGTAATATTATTTCTTTACTTAACACAAGAAAAACTTCTCAAATTAAGTTTAAAAAGAATTTGTAGAATGGTTGACTTCTTTTGTAGAATTAAGAAACTAAGCAAGTGTCTATTAGAAAAATCTGCATTAAATTGGAAATGTTATCTCAAATTAACAATGATTAAGAGGTTTTATTAATTGTACAAAATGTATTTGCTTTACAATGAGTACAAATATATGTGAGTACTTATTTCATTTTGAAGGTGGTTATTTTTAACACTTAAAAAAAAAGGAAAATTAAATTAGTTTATATGGTAATAATAGTTTATTTCTGAAATTTATATATGAAAGATAACGATTTATTTCCTATTATTTAGAAAGTTTTATATGTGTACTTTAAAAAGTATCAGATTTCCAATTAAATGTAAACTTTTAAAAACGGAAGTATAAAACATCTTTTTCTGAATACCAACCTAATAATTATCATTACCAAAAACAAACAAAAACATAGTCTGGTCCACTTACAGATGTTACAGAACCAAATAGATCCCTTATTAGTTTAACTTTCGGACACTCATTAAAAGCCGTAAATCCAGACTACAGAGCATCCACAGTAAATACATAAAAACAGCTCATATTACTAATACCAATACCCAACAGGACCATGTTTTTCTCCATTTATAATCCCCGTCTCCGACAAAAAATTAAAAAAGTAAATACAGCAAATCAACGTATACAAATTCTCCAATTCGGTATCAAATAAACCTCTCATCAGTTCAATCCCCTACTTGTTAGACATTCATTCAAACTGCAAATCCAAACTAGAGCACCCATCTTGTTGCCGAGCGCTCAACAAGTAGACGCCCCTCTTCCAAAGCACCTCCACGTCCAAATGATCCTTGTTAGCCGTCTCTACAAGGACTGATTAAAGTGGATGAACCAAACATCGCCTTCTCGGGTGACACAAAGGGCAAAAAAAAAAACCAACCCCTTGACGTATCCTACCAGTCTATTTCGCCTCATCAAAGTCGTACCAAAGGATCGAGGGCAACACGATCCAGCCTCATTACCGCCGGAGGAAGGGCCCCCCTTTTTGACCTACCGACACCATTAGGATGAGGGTGTTTGTTATCCTCTTCCGACACCCTCTTGCTTTGACACCCCCGTGAGGTCTTTCCTAGGTCTTTCACACACGGCCACCCCATCAGAGTTCGATTTACTTGGGATTATCCTAGGTTTTTTTTGTATTCTTTTCTTGTCTTGCATTTTTTGACGTTCGACTCTTTGGAATGTTTTTTTATACCAGTCTGTAGAGGTTATTTGAGAAGGGAAAGGGAAGACCAAAGAGTGTAGGGGGGGGGATTCTGATGATTGGAGGTAAGATGAGACTGGGGAATGTGACTGAAATGCGAGATTTTGGAGTGAAACTTGTTTGAATGACTGGTATTAATTGGGCAATTCAAGTGTCGTGTTTCGTTAGAATTATAAATTGGATTGGATTGGGAAAGATTAAATTGACAAATTGAGTTGTCAGTTCGAATCTAACATAGGATCATCTAAATATAAAATTAGCTGCTGGTTATCATTTAAATGCCCAAAATTTGGTTATACGTTCTGATGATAGTATAATTCAAGAGAATCATTAGTATACAGTGCTAGTAATCTTCCTATCCAATTTCGTCTTTTTGCCGTTCGACTTTTCAACTTTTTAAAATAAATTTCTAGATAAGTTATTTGCAGTGGAAAAAGAATTGGGATGGAAATTCTGATGATTGGAGATAAGATGAGACTGAAGTATGTGATTGAATTGGAAGTTTTTGTAGTGAAACTTGTTTGAGTGATCTTTATTAATTGGATGTGATGTGAAAGTTCAATGGTCGTGTTACAATAAAATTAGAAATTGGTGTGAAACGTAGCAAAATCTAGTTGTTATAGTTAGGCTAACATGTGATTATCTAAATAAAAAATATTATTTTTATTTTGTTTAACATTTGGCATTAAAATCTAAAATTTATTCCCATCAAAGTTTGAAAAATACCCCCCCCCCCCCGCCCCCCACAAAATGCAATAAAACTACAATGCTAATTCTTCATGATTTTGTTTCAAACAGTTATTAGTTAATAACTACGTTTGTTACCATTTAGTCAAGTATAGGAAATTAATCCATCATATAGAATCAAATGCTTTTTAAACAAAATTTACCTTTAAAATAATTTTTATAACAATTATCGTTTTGATGAATATAAAAATCTTATATAACTGCAATCTAATAAACTGCAATAGTTTGTTTGATTCAAATTTAGTGAAGGAAAAAGTGTAAGAGATAAATGAAATGTCGTAAAAAAATATTTAATATTCCTTATGCATTTGTTAAACTCTTATTGTAAGCTATGTACTGCGTGTGGTTTTTATTAGGGCACAAAAAGATGGATTTTTCACTTTTTGAAATGTAATCTATTCTACTCTGCTCTCTTTTCAAGAATCAGTTCCCATAAAAAATACACACACACAAAAGAATTCTCCCTTAACACAAGTTTAAATAGTTGTCCAAAAATAAACAAAAACTTGACGAATAGTTACTGCCTCCCACACGTAATAAAAGCAGGCCGTCGAGAGAGCGTGAAAAGAACTGAAATTCCTGCCCCCCTTTGATTAATGGGCCTTGTCTCCACCCTTGATGAATCGCAGTCGTTCCAAGGGAAAAGTCAGCTCGCTTATTTATATGCTACGAAACGTTATAAACCGAAATCTTATGCTGTTCATCAGGGTTTATGGACACTATCACAGGAAAAAGATCATCAGATTTATTTATATGATAAGTATCGAGTTTAGTTTTGGTTTTATTGTCACTTAGCTAATATCGTGCTGTTAGGAAGGAAGGTTGATACATATTGGTAGCGTACATGAAATTAAAAGTGGACATTTATTGTTTTTATAATTGGTTTCTTTAAAAATTCATTTAAGCTGTTTGAAAATTTGGTTATTAAAAAATTTAAGAAATGGACAGTTAGTTTGAGCTGCTTATTGTAATTTACTATGATATATTAACTGATGTTCTAATTACGACAAATTATTTAAAAATAAAAATTGTGACTTATTACTTTTTTGCATTAGTGACATCGGCAATGGTTTGCTTTAAGTTCAATGTCTCAAAATAGCGATTGAGGAACGCATATACCATTCATGTATCGGCCATACGATATGTCACAATCGTGACCTGTTCATTTTATTTAACCTGGGGTCATTGGGGAAGTGAAACGATATACACAGTTTTTTAGTTCCTAAATATAATCGGTGTTATTTTTTTTCACAAATACATAAAATATTCCCAAAATTTTTAAAACCATCTGTACTTTAAAAAAAAAAACATGTGTTGGAAATATAAATACCATGCAGTAAAAACAATTTTACAAAACACCAACCACAAAATATTCTTTAATAAACATTTTTGCACACTATACGGACATTTAAAAAAATGGTCTAAAAATATGGTTGTTTAAGTGCATAGAAATTGTTTCGATCTTTTGTCTTTTGATCAAAAAAGTCATTTCTTAGAAAGTTGAGCGTAGGTTAAAAATAATTATAAAGCTGGAATAAAAAAAGAATATTTTCGATTTAGTACTAAAATTTTTAAACAGCACAAAGGCTTAGATAGTTGCCAAGAACAGTTCATTAAAATATCAATAATTTAACATTGGAGAGTGTGTAAAATTTCGGTTTACCTAAATTTAAAAGTTAATTTATTCGCTTAGAATTTATGCACAATAAATACCACATGTGTTAAAGCAGGATGAAAAAACTTCCTAAATTAATTTTCACCCTGATAATACCATTATAATATCATTATGTAAGCAGTTTTCAAAATGATGTGAACAAATATGATGCCCTTTTATAAAAACATCATTTCTCTTATCCACATGGCATTGTTCTTTTCATCAGATCAATATAAGCGTCGCTTGTTTAGATATAGTAGTGATATACAACTACAAAACCATAACAAAAGGTTAATTTTAAAATACATTAAATATTATAAAACAACCAAAAAGATGCCCATCACAATGACACGGTAATCTTCTTTTGGGATCTAAACAAAAATATCAATTCGTAATTTCCAAAACTTTATGAATGACAAAAGTCGATTCTGTTGCAACACCACCAAAAATAGTCGTCTGCCATCGAATTTTTATTTTAACAAACATTTAGCAAAAAAAAACTTTCATTGATTTCACATCTCTATTCTTCATGCCTGTGAAACTCAGCGGCGGTTACGATCAGAAAGGTAGTAGGGGTAATAATCTCCCCAGAAAGGTTGGGGGGCACCCCCTGTGGGCTCTGAAAAGGGACTGATGAAAGGTGTTGGGGAAATACTCGCTTTTCGTTTAGGGAAAAAGGGAACTGTTGAATCTGGCTCGTTAAGGCGATTGTTCGAAAAAACGACATGTTGGAATTGCGGTTAATAAAGAGGAGAATTGTGAATGGAATAAATTTTTTTATTATGCAACTCTTTTAAACGTTTTTTTCTTTAAATATTTTTAAATAATAAAATTGCAAATTTTTTTTTTTTTTTATTACTATACATATTATGCAGAGTTCACTGAATGTATAAAAGTAGCCGCGTTTTTTTGTGCTGCTAAGGACCAGTTTCAGCCAGATGTTTAGTTAATAGTATCACAAAACACTTGAAAAAACTATTTATTTATTTAATGTCGCTAGAGTTGCACATTGAGATATTGGTTAAGGTTCAGTATCTATCCTCAGAGGAAAACCTGGATGCACTGCTTCTTAATCTTTAATCAGGGTCCGATGACGATGTCAACTCATAATCTATTATCCCACTTTACCAAATCTCCACACCATTAGCAGTGTATGTATATTTGAATCACGACAAATTGAAATTTCATCAGCTTCCTCTACGGAAATGAAAGTTATCTTTTAGGAATGAAATCAAATCTTGAGCGTTATGAATACTATGCCAAAATTTTATCGTTGAGCTAAAGCAATTGCTTCAGCTCGAAAGTAATTTTCGTGTACTCGAAAGTACCACAACAGTATCCTTTCTCAGTGTACTGAACAAACGAATGGATTAAAGAGCACACGTGAAGCGTATCTCGTGGGTGTTAATAAAAATGTAGTGGTAGAAGCTGTATTCAGACCTAGTCATCAATACTGCAAAAAATACACAATACTCATAATTTAAAAATATATAAATAATCGCGATTTCCGACAGCTATTTGAGAAAATGATTTGTCTTTTTAAGTCGCATACGACAGCGATTAGAATAATCACATAATAAATATCTTAAAAATGTAAAAAATAAATATCTTAAAAGTGTAAAAAATAAATATCTTAAAAGTGTAAAAAATAAATATCTTTAAAGTGTAAAAAATAAATATCTTAAAAGTGTAAAAAATAAATATCTTAAAAGTGTAAAAAATAAATATCTTAAAAAGAAAACGAATAAAATATATATATAATGATTGTTATTTAAAAAAGAAAAATATTATATAGATTTATAAATAAATGATTTCTGTTCTACTGTAAATAGCAGTCTAGCATAAATTAAACTAAAGAAAGAAACCTAATGGTTTGGCAAATAAACAGTTCTATATTCAGTATTTGTTTTGTTTTCAGAGAAGTTTTCTAATACTTTGCACTGAGCATTGTTTGCGCTGCAATCTACCCAGAATACCTATTCTTTTACGAATTCTGATTTTGGGAAACGTTTTTGATGGGTGAACTGATAACAATGTCAAAATGTAACATGTCACAATATTTATAGGTTGATTTATAATGTAGTTGCCATAGGTAACAGAAACAAAACATTAATAGCCCAGCAGCAGTGTTTCAAACTGTATCCCTTTTTCCTCAGTCACGGACGAAAACAACTTACCTGCATAAATCAGAGAATCTAATTTGTAAACATTGCAAAAAAATACCAACTCACCAAAAGAGTAGGAGAGCTTGTGAATCTTTAAACGTTGTGAGTGTAATAGAACTGAAGGAAAATGGGATCGGTTGCGGTAGCTGATGAAAGTCATACTGTTATTGGATATCGATATATTGTGGCAGTTCAGTAAGACTGTGTTGTAGTACTATAGAACTCCAATTATTCTGACCAATTTTGAGTAGATTCCAACCGGTTAATCGAATATCCGAATAATTAAAAAAAAAAAAGGTTATTCTTAGACATAAAAAACACGAATTTTGCTTTAGTACACTGTTAAAAAAGGTACTAAAATTAGTAAAATGCACTCATTTTTGAATTACATTCGATGTTTATCATAGCTCTGAAAACATAAGTTTCATTTTTGAAAATGACATGTACTCAAAAATGAGTAAAATGAATAAAAAGAGCAGTTGCTTGCCTACATATACTACTTTCATAAATCACTTTCAATAAATTTCCACAATTACAACCAGGACTTACCGGAAATCGAACCCAATCCGTCTACCTGATATCGACCGCACCGAAGTCCAAAGCCTTATCCATTGTACTACCAGACTACCACGTGTACAAGTTATAAACAGAATTGATGGTAAAAAGGCGTGGCAAAAGAGTGAGAAGTAATATAATTGAGTCGTAATAACTCATTTTCCATTTAAGCAATCGCCAACAAATAATGTGGAAAACCATCTTCTGAACAACTATTTTAAGTTTGTCAGGTCGATTTGCTAAGATGGATTAAACAGAAGAGGAAATTATAAATTTTAAATAACACTGTTCAGTTTTGAAAAAAGTACCGATTACTTAAATTTGAGTACGTCAAAGCTCATTTACGATGCAATTGTACTCAAAGAAAATCAAGTATGTTCAGGTACACATTTTTAAGGATTTTTTTACAGTGTATATAATGTAATTTAATGACTATTAAAAACAATATAATAAAGTTTTAAAATGTGGATTTTACCGATTTCTATTTTTTTCTCAAAGCGATCCAGATAACTGGATATGGATTTTGTTTGATCCGGATAATTGGAGTTCTACTGTAAAGTAAAAGGTAGTGGTTAGAACTCTGAACCCTTTGCACTCCAAGAACACTTTGCAATTTGTGTTCTTTCTATGGAACAGTTATTCCTCTATATTCTTTTCCACAATTTTTTTTTATACTCATAAAGGGAAAAAAAATCCTAATATGTTTTGTATTTGCAAGAGAACAAGTTGAAAAAAAGATTGATGTTTTAAACACAAGATCATGCCGTTCTCGTTTATTTTAAAGAACAGGGAAGCAAAAGAACGGGTCGTTATGTTGACGCCTGAGAGGCGACATCGGAGTGCAACGGGTTAAGCCCATGTGTACACGTGTGAGGTTTTGGTTGTCTGTGGGCCGAGTATTTAACGGTTAATGTCCAGATCAACTAGTCTACTATTTATTATAGAATTGAGAATCTACGAAATATAGGAAGTGTATACAACACGACAATATTACTGTTATTTGTAAGTTTTTTCAACAGTCATATTTCCAGTCTTTTTTCTATTCAGAGATTTCAAAATGTGTTTTAAAACCAAAAATTAGACATGGGCAGTTTAATTTAAATGCTTTTAATTTTTCATATTTCAAATAAAGTAATAAAAAAGAAACAAAATATTTAGAATAGAAAAACAAAAAAATGTAAAGAACATTATTTTTTAACACGTCTTCTGCCGGCCACGCATAAGCGCGTGATACGTTCTTCAAAATAACACGTAAAAGACAATAGTCGACTTATTCTTCATCGGCATTCGCTTAGACACCTACAGTAAACGTGATAATAGACAAGAATGCAGAATGGAATAGAAAACTGTAGGGTCATGAAATATTATAAACGTAAATACACGTAATTTATATCAACCTACAAGTACGTTGGTAATGGTTATGTTCGATATATACATAATGGCAATGTGTACTCACATTTGGCAACCCGAGTGTTCTTCCGGACTTCCAAGTGTACTTTCGATAATCGTCAAATCGATTAATTTAAAATCTTCAAATCGATTAATCGTCAAGTCGATTAATTTAAAATCTTCAAGTCGATTAATCGTCAAGTCGATTAATCGTCAAGTCGATTAATTTAAAATCTTCAAATCGATTAATCATCAAGTCGATTAATTTAAAATCGTCAAACCGATTAATCGTCAAATCGATTAATTTAAAATCGTCAAATCGATTAATCGTCAAATCAATTAATTTAAAATCGTCAAATCGATTAATTTAAAATCGTTAAATCGATTAATTTAAAATAGTCAAATCGATTAATTTAAAATCGTCAAATCGATTATTTAAAATCGTCAAATCGAAAATCACAAAAACGAAATCGCAATGAATTTTCTTATTTCCGGAATTTTGATATTTATCGAATCATCGTCCAAATACCTCAGCGGGTTAACTATTTTAAATTCACGACTCACCGACATCAGATGGTCACCTAGACCTAAAGCCAAAGAAACGAACGACTGTTTATGGAAATGCAAAACTCGCGCAACTGTTTAAACTCGCCACAAATTCACGCCGGGGCCGAACGGGAAACATATTGCGGGGTGCATCTTAAGCACTTTTCAATCTCTTCCGCCCTCCACGAAAAAAAAAAGATAAAAAAAAAACCTAAGAAAAAAAACTTTTTTGTGTGTCCCAGCTGTTCCCGCCACGCCACTGGTACAATAGCCCCCCGACACCCACTACTCTTCCCCGACGCTATTGATCGCAGGGGAACCCGACGAGCCAGATATATAGTGTGAGGAGGGGGGGGGGGGGAATCATAAAAAGAGGACTCCTCACAATGCTTGTCCTCACTTTTACCCGAAATTCGATTCACAAAAGGAGAAGAAAAAAGGCGGAATAAAAAAAGCAACACACCTAAACTTTTGTTCAGTTTGTTTGCTTATGAAATATCGGGATTAGTCGGGTACTATATGAAGGTAGTTTTTTTCTCCCTTCATTCCATTTTTTGGTGTGTTATTGTGCGCTTTTGTGAGTCGTTCGCTGGCCGCACGAGTTTTGGAAAGGGGGTGTCATAAAGGGTGTGGGAACGAGCGGGTCTTTACAAAAGGTTTTGAGGTATACAAGGTGAAAGATGGCACAAAGCGGGGTTTCAACACTTTGTGGGAGAAACGCTTTTTTTTTAATTTCATTTTTGAATGGATGCGAGTCAGTATGTTTAGAAAGTATCAAGCTAATTTGTTTGTAGGGGGGAAAAGGTTTAATTAAAATGGTTTCACGGGATAAAAATTTGAATGAAATATTAGGAAAGCAGATCTTTTGTTATCAGTTTTAGGGGGTTGGGAATGGGAATAAAATGAAAAGCTGAAATAGTTTGCTTTTACTTTATGAAAAGGATATTTTAAATGGGAGTTTATAAGTCATTAGTATCATTCAGCATTTGTCGAGATAAAATATTAAATTCAATTTCAGCACAATTTTCAAATAAAATATCCTTGTTTACTTAAAATTGAAAGTAGTAATGGCTAAACTGTTATATGGAGACAATATTCTATATTACACACTAGACATTTACATACGAACCATTTATATTACATACTAACCGTTTGGCACTGCGTTGTTGGGAACATTTGTGTGGCCCCTTTTCGGGTATCGAACCCGCAACTCTTTTTTTCGAAAACAAGCAAACTACCTTAACAAGCTACAAGGGCACAATCTAGATAGTTATTGGAATTTTTTTTTAATGTTTCCTAATGCAATATTTTTTTAAAAACAAACCGTAGATAATTATAAGATGAACGTACAATTCAGCAGTACTCCGGGGAATTCCCATTCTTTTGATATCCCACTTGTTAACATTTGTCGCGTGTAAAAGGCGCAAAAAGGATCTATTATATATAAATAATATATATTAGTATACTATCAATCCACAATGGTTTTACATAATATGAAAAACAATGTGTCATTGTTTATGCTTATAACCTTCTGATATATGAAATTTTTTAAAGGACTTAAGCGGTTCTTCTCGTTTTAATACTTGATAGACTAAAAGTACGGTGGTACGGCTCTGCAGATAATACAAGGTGTCTAGATGTAGAGCTAAATAAAAAGTGGATTATTATTATTCTTCCCTTGAACAACTCAATTGATATTTTCAAAGCACTCCTACAACATGTATATCTTATAAATGGGCCAAGTTAAGGATTTACTTAAAATATTTTAATTAAAACCTTGACTCTTGAATCTTGTATTTGAAATTGAGCGGAGCTCAAAGTTAAACACTTAAATATTTCTTAGAGTCCATAAGAAGAATGAATGACTCATAGCGATTGTAATTGAATTCAATTATCTCTTTTTAAAACATTTTTCAGAAAAACTTAAATTAGTTTTTTCTAGGCGTAAATATAATAACTTTTTGGAGTAATTGCTTCACGGATAATGTCAGGAACATACATATATACATATACACATACATATATACATATACACATACATATACACATACATATACATATATACATATACACATACATATATACATATACACATACATATACATATATACATATACACATACATATATACATATACACATACATATATACATATACACATACATATATACACATACATATATACATATATACATATACACATACATATATACATATACACACATACATATATACATATACACACATATATACATACATATATACATACATATATATATACATACATATATATATACACATATACATATACATATACACATACATATATACATACATATATACATATACACATACATATATACATACACACATACACATACATATACACATACATATACATATATACATATACACATACATATACACATACATATACACATACATATATGAGTAGGTGAGCGCAAAAATGGCCCAACCCACATTTTTTTAAAACTCATTTTATGATATTAAACTTTCTTACAGAATACGAATTTACTGAAGCAATATCGGTCTAACCCATTTTCCCGTAATTTCTGCTAGAAAGCGTTCATAGTTCGTTTTTGAAGTAAACACTAGTCAAAATAAAAAAAAAATCCAGTAATCCCACATTATTGGCGGTTTTAATTGATAATAATAATAACGGATTACATATGTTCTCCACATATTAACTAAGTGCCACAATTATTTGAAGTAAAATAAATAATCACATTTTCAAAAATATTCAAGCTCCGTTTTCTTTGCAAAGTATATTTGGGGGTTGGGTCATTCTCGCGCTCACCTACTCATATATATTTCAGATATTAATGTTTTTTAAATAAAATTCATTAGAAACAATTATTTTTTTCTTGTCACTTCTTTATACCGAAAGGGTTCCTTACTAGTCAAAAAATAATGGTCCGAGTAAAACATAAGACGTAATTCTTGGAAAAATACATTTGGCAGACACCGCATTTATCCTAAACCGCTCCTAAAATCTAAATTTAGTCTACATCCTGAATACAATGAGGTGAAAAAGCAGCATGTTAATGACGTCCTGTCAAGAAGATCTACTTGGGGAACATTCCTCGAAGACCTCACTGGTGGGAGAATCGTTATAGGGAGATAACAAAATCCAGAAATAGTCCTTTGTGACACCTAGCGTAAATAGAACGATTGAATTTGTTCGTTCACCTTTGCGAGCCTAATATTTCTGCATTGGAATGTTAGCTTCCAACTCTTTCTTTCAACACAGTTGAGAGGAAATAACATCTTGTTATTTTCAACACGTTCTTCGAAAGGAATGACAAGAGCATGTTCTTGAATTCACATAATCCTTGCCTCATTTACGGTTATCTCATTTACAAAGACATGTGTTTTTGATACTTAACCCTTTGCACTCCAAGAACACTTTGCGATTTGTGTTCTTTCTATGGAACAGTTATTCCTCTTTAGGTTCTTTTCCACAGATTTTTTTTATACTCATAAAGGAAAAAAAAATCCTAATATGTTTTGTATTTGCAAGAGAACAAGTTGAAAAAAAGATTGATGTTCTAAACACAAGATCATGCTTTTGTCGTTTATTTTAAAGAGCAGACAAAAGAACGGGTCGTTATGTTGGCGCCTGAGAGGTGACATCGGAGTGCAAAGGGTTAAAATTAAAATATATTTAGTTGATCCTCGACAGTATTTCATTTATTTTAAATGAAAGCATATTCGTCAAAAGGTTAACATTCCTTATCCCCCTACGAACAAATTAAGAACTAGTTGTCTGAACAAACGAAACTTTTACCAGTTGAATGGTCAGAGAAATACTGAATAGCATGTTTGTCCATAGTGGGATTGTCTTTTCCCTTAACGGTCTTGCGCAAAAAAATCCATATATAACAGTTATAATAGCTCGAATCTTCCCTTACGATTCCTAATCGTCGCCAAAAGCCCATTATGTAGCTCTAGTGCGACTCTAATTAAAATAACCAATTACAGCCCCTTCCCTGCCCCCTATTCATAATGAAAAAATCATCTCTAGCAAGTGATGTTCCATGTTCATACACTTCTAATTAACATGAAGGACTATTCATACAAACTGTTGTTCCCGCTCGAAGTTTTTTAATTTTTGAGTCGAAATTGATTGTTTGTTAATTTATAATTTTGATATCAAAACTAGAAACGATCACTTATAACGTCTCCCCCGTCTTATATTTTCAGTTTCAACAGCTGACTGTTGACCTGTTTTTTTTTTAATTCCAACTAACTGTTCTTTCAAAAGAACAGGATGAGAAAATCCACTGTTCCGTATAAAGAACGCAAATAACACATCCCTAATCTTCGAGGAGCAAGAGCCGTGGTCTTCGTCTTTCGTCGTGTTAGTGGGTGGTGTGAGAGACGGCCGATTCACATCGCAGGATCAAGAATGAGCCGAGACAAATTGTACACAAAAGCTTTTTCTGAAAAGGAAGTCGTATACATATCTGTCTTGCCGATGACGAATCCTGAAAATGCGCAAGAAGAAAGGACCGTTGCTTCTTGTGTGTGGGAAAGAAAGGCAAAGGAATGCTATTTCGGTCTGAGTCAACATTCTTCTGCGGACAAAAAGAATGGTGATGGAGCACCAGATATTTGTCAAAAGTTATGAAAAAAGATTTTTGGGGTTATGTTTGAACCGCCATATGCAATGAAGGATTATATACTTTTTCCTTAAATTATACATTTTTTAATAATTGCTCATGAATAAGATGAAATTACCGTAGTACGCAAACCACCCACACACAATATGGACATCTTCTTACATCTATTTATCATATTTGGGCTACCACACTGTTAACAATGCGTGCTCAGGTCTGACGAAACTTTTGTAATTTTTGACTAAACAGACGTTTGCTATATGCTCCGATTAAATATTTTGTCAAACTGAGGAAATATTTAATCGGAGTATATAGCAGACGTCTGTTTAGATGTCTGCAGACGTCGGAGCATATAGCAGACATCTTTTCATTTTGTCGTTTTTATCACGAAATTTATTTCGTCAAAAATGAGGACAATTTCAAATAAATGAAGAAAGCGCAATTCGAACCACGAACCTCTCCGTCCAAAGCTGTATTCACTCGAAAAATTATTTCTGTAGAAAAATCATATGTATTATCCCTTATTACGAACATTGACCATCGCCCAACAATTTGTTACCACCCTCGTATATTACATCCCATGCAACATTATTTGTGTTTTGTTAGCGACAAATTAAATTTTGTAGGAATTTCTTTTAAAAATTTAAACAAAATTTTAACATGTGTTTAAACATACAGAAGGCCAGATATATTATTTCAGTAGTAAATCCCTTTTGCTGGTCTCACACGAAGCGGATATTAATATGAGAGGTATAAAACAAAATGTACGGACGAATGTAATTTCAGTGACGGAGCAGTGACGAATTGTACTTTTGTCTCAAGAATACTAACGTTATGTTTTTTTACAAATGAGTTTAAAAATAGTTATCAAGCAGTTCTTAAACGAGCCGTTAGAAGTGCTGCCATCTATGGGTCGAATTGTTTTGAGCAGAGTGTCATCTATGAGTAGTTACAAAGAATGAGTGAGTGTGTATGTGAGGGGTGGGAGGGGGTCATGTAATAATTATCACAAGGGCATGATAGATTAAAAAATTAAAATAGCTAAATTGGATTATAAATGCATCAAAACAGCTGAATTTTAAGCATTTATTATTAATTAATATTTACTTTTGGAAATAAATTTGTGAAATCAGTATTATCCATACTCTTAAATAAAATACCTAAATTAAAATATTAAAATAAAATATTAAAATAAATAAATGTTTTCCAGCAATCTTTTAAAATCTCTGATATACTTTATAAAGATTTTTTTTTCACTTCATCGTTAGTGCATTTATTTTGTCATTAAAACAAAATGTAAAATACGTCGTCGTAATTTGATCTTAATGATAAAGGGACCCCCCTTTTTTTTCTCTCTCTCTCTCTCTCCCCTTTTCTAGAAATTTCAAAGAGTGGAAGAAAAGCAAAGCGAAAATAGGAGCATTAATGTTTATTCTCCTTCGACGTGAGGTCGGTTTAATTAAATTTTCGTCCGTGTTTACATTAAGAAAGGAAAGAGTTTTAAGAAATTCGAAAGAAGAGAGGAGTAATTAAGTCTTTGGGGTTAATTACAGGGAGGAGAATACTTCAGAGCTTCTAAAAAGAAAATGGCTGTGTTCGGTTCTGAAATTTCCTTTCACGGGAAAAATCCGTTTACTTGTAACTACCCCGGGTACATATCACTTAAAGCAAAAAGGTTTGTTCGCAGGTTGTATTTCTTTGAGACATTTCATAGGATTGCAGTGGCATTCTCGACAAGAAAGACAATTGCAATTATAATGCCATAAGACAGGATGGAGGTTTATAAGGATTACTTAACTAATGTCAATAAAAATGCCATGCTTTTGATTTGAATGATGGTCGAATCCACTAATGTTAAAGCATGCTGATTTTGTGTTAGCATTGAAACGAAGGTTTAATAAAAAAAGATCGCGTTTCAAATTGGTAATGTAACTAAAATTTCTCCCCGGAAAAAAATTCAAAATGCAATGCTTTTAGTTTGAAATGATGTTAAGAACCTGGTTGGAAGAGAAACAAGCTCGTAATAGGCGGTTTGAGAATTCTATCTCCGTCGCCAACCGGTGCTTTTCTGCTTAAAGAGGTCCGATAAATATTAAATCTATCATGGTCAAAATGAACTCGCATTGGTCGCACTGGGAAAGTTTGGGGAGTCAGGTGTCAAATCAGGTGTTATTAATTTTTATTTGATCATGGTTCCAATTATGAGGCAATTTTAACCATGTGCAGATACAGTGCTCAATGGAATCAAACAAATGAAAATAAGTAAAATTTTGATAGGGTTGTTATTATACAACTTTTCAATTTTATAAATATAAATAAAATCTAATGAAATTAATTGAATAACCTAGTTTAATATGCTATTAATCTGTGTGCAATGTTTATTATTCTACACTGATATTCGAGATCAATAATATTATTTTCTCACAATTATAAAATACATAAAACTTGAATATACCAAGAACCTTTTTTCAAGGAATTTACAAAGCTATATATGAAAACGAATGTATCAGTTTTAATATACATCAGTTGACAACAATGAAAATGTGTACTTGAAAGATATATGGGAATGAAGAGCAAACATTCAAAGATATTTTGTCACATTAATACAGCAGCGATCGCGTTGTGCTCGAGTCTGATACGGACAACCCCAGGCGAATTGAATTATATAAGGGACGAAATAAGAAAAATAAGAACTGGGATAGCATATTCTTGTTAGGGGCCGTCACTTATTACCCCGCATATCGCGATTTGATCCGCATTTGGTTGTTACATTAAACCCTACCAAGATACAGTCCACATAAGTCTAGAATATAATGAAAAACGATCATCTCAACACATAAATTTGCTTACATATAGCACAAAAAAACTATTGTTTAATTTTCATTTATCTTTTCCCTCGAGGTGTAACTATTTTTTTTCTCCTTACTACCCGAGCGGTACAATAACATTGAAGAAAATAAATCAACAGCGACTGGGACATCTAGTCACCATTTTCTCCTTAATAGCAAAATCATCTGGTCGAATAGATCATTTGTTAGTTTTTGCGAGCCTCTCGGGCGTCATAAGTGACGGTCCCTAATATTAAATGATGCCGATCCAGTAAGAATCTTTTCAATTCCTTTCCAATTCGATTCACCTAGCATTGGGTAGCGCTAGCTAGCTCTGTAGTGTTAAGGTAATTCGATTGAAAATGTAAATAATTTCTCTTAAATGCCTTAATTCATGTACAAAAGTCAAACTTTATAAGTTAACAGCTTCCTTGACTACCCGAGATAACTCGTGTTGAGATTTGTCATCTGACCATGGTTCAAAAATACGAGGTATCGTTCCTGGGTCTTTCCTTCAAGATAGGCCCCGAACCGTCGCCAATAGCCCACTGTGCAACTCTAGTGTGACGCTAATTAATCAAACTAAACCATTTTGAGATAACCAAGATAACTCGTGTCTATGGCAAATACATGTTATCCCGAGTTAATTGTGATTAGCTTCAATCAAACAAAATGTTTACTACTGGACAAATAAAAATAAGTTAGTTCTACAGAACATTCGAAAGAAAACTCTCTAGTGTAATAATACAATTGTCAAAATCTGTGGAAAGAAAAAAAACCTTTTGAATGTTTGCTCCTTAAGTATAATAATCAAAAACTTTAAAATATTTTCATATAAAAAAGATATTTAGTTTGAAAATATCCCTTTAGTCAACAATTACAAGATTGCAATTCACTAAAAACCGTTGACAGAAAATCATTGCACGTCCTTTTTCGATTTCAATACATAATACCAATATAATCATTCCCATCTTCTTGTATTAAAGTAACCTTTTACCAGAGACGCAAATAAAACGATCCGATCAAACCACCCCCTCATTCCACAACCCTTCGAACACTACAACCACCCCAAAAACAAAACAACAACTCACCAAAATGGTTCATTCATACCTCATAACAAAACTCCTAAAGATCCCTCTAAAAAACAACTCAAACTACCTCACCTACACATAAAAAGAACCATACACAATGTATTAATCTTTTGGAAAAGTGCCCAATGGTAAGTTCCCGCTCTTCTGTAGACCTCCCTCAGGGGTGCGGGGAACAAAAGAAGATGTTCCATCGCACCACCCATGAGGGATGGGTCCATGAATGGCAGGGCCCATGCGGTGTTTTGTCGTCCAGGGCCCTCAGTTAAGAGCAGGGCCATTGTGTCCGCGCTATTGGTTATAATGACAGATAATCTCTTTTCACGCCTTTGGATTTTCTTAACTTTTTTTTAGTATTGGTATTCTTGGTTTCTCACTGGTTTTTTTTATCTTTAAGTTTCTATTGGCTTTCTATTTTTTTATGTGTGTGTGTAGTCCGTGTGTTTTGTATTTAATGGCGCGTTTCTTTGTAATGGGAAGGTTTTTTTTAGTTAAGCTTACAAAGAATTTTGGGGCTTTGGAAGTTTTTCTGGATTGGAGTTGGAAATGATAGGTTATCTTTTTTTTGAAAGGTTGTGGTTAAATTTCAATATTGTAGTTTGTTGTTTGGTATTTGGGGCAGTGGTTCAAATCCCGTGGTTAGTTAAATGGTTCAAAGTCGACTGTGAATGTAATTTTCAAAAATCAAATGTTAAAAAAATCTTCCCTCGTATTTAAATGGATTTTTGTATTGAAGAATAACAAACTTGATTAAACATATACGCAAGCACAAATGTAAAATTGAATATTTGAAGTAAAACAGAGTACATAACTTCATCGACAGTAGAAATTATTTAATTTGCAAAATCATAAACTGTAATAAGTTTAGTATTTTAAGTAAGGAATTTAGTTTATGAATTAAATAGTTTAACAGAATACACCGAAGTTTTAAATTCCGAACAAACGTAATGCATTAAATATATAATTAAAAAACTATTGTTTCTTAAATGATTAAAATTCGAAAGTTGGTGTTGAAATCGTTTACAGCAGGTATCTTTTTCAAATAATTACGCAATTTGTATATATCATATCTCAAGATTAATGTATAAACAGGAAAAATCCATATAAATAAAAAATTATCAGCGAAATTATTCTTTCTATAAGACTTGTTCAGAAATTAATTAGAGCGAGGGAAAATATTTTACAATGCAAATATATTTTTATTCATTGAAAGTTCAATGTTTTGCGTAGTAAAAAATATAAATCTTTTGAAAATTGGAAAGAAGGTAATTTCAAAATGCTGGTTTGAAATAAAGTCATCGTGTGTATAATAAAACAAAAAATTCTAGAAATCGAAGGCCTTCTACAAAAAAAATGTTGCCATTCTCTGAAATGCAATATTATAATCTATTCTGCATGGTCCACTCCGATTGCACATTTCATACAAAGAGCGAAACACACGGTGAAAAAAGAATCCCTCTATCCTTTAAAGCAGAACGATATTTCCATGAAAAGCAGACGATACTCCTCGTGTGTGGTCGAGAAATACGCGCCAAAAGGAACGAATTCCCTAAAAAAAAAAAAGAACACCTAAACCCGATCTGTTTCATTTCAAATCTCAACCGGAGATACCAAAGAACAAAATCATTGATGCACATACGAAGGGAAAAGTCCAGAAAGGGGGGAAAAAGAAGAAAATAGAAAAGTCTCGAAGTTCTTTCACTGCCAACCCCGTGACACATGGGTTATGCTCGTAATGTAACGGGGGCTCAAAAAGGGCTTGTAACGGGAACCTCCGTTACACGGGCTATTTGTTTTCGAGAGTTAGAACATCATGTACAGTCATCTGCGTCACATCTTCCCGATTTCCTCTATGAATTTTTTCCCCCTGCGTGTAACGGGGTGTGCTAGGCTGGATTTGAGATCAACCGTGAAATAAATGATATTTCCTTTTGAACGAGGGGAAATTTAAGTTTATGACATTGCAGGGATTTTTTTGGGGGAACTGAATTCTCCCACGCTGATACCTCTTTAATGCATTAAGGAATAATACAGTGGGGATACAGTTACAGCGTGCTGTCACAATCTTGTTGAGATTTCTAAGCTCATATTTATATCACTAAATAATGATTTTTTTCATTGCAGACTGATTCTCAATGCAATTATATCACATTAAATATATATAGAGTGTTTTTGAATTACTTTTACAACTTTGAACCGCAATAAGACCTAAAAGAAATTATATATAAGTTTTGTTGCTTGAACATGTAACAGCAACATGTGAAATTTTATTTGTAATTTTTTTTTTCCAAAACCATTAACGTACTATTTAACGCATCATTCCAAAACCATTAATACTCCAATAAGCCGTCAACGCAATGAGGTTTCTCTTGAGAAGGGGTGCATGAAAATTAACTTTACAACGTTGGCACGCAATAATAAAACCTAAGGAAAATAAAATGAAGTTTTTAAGGTAAGGTAAGTTAGGTTGCTTGTACATATAATAGAAGTTTCATATACAAACTCTTATTTCTTAAAAAAAAAAGATTTTATAATTTTTTTAAATTGCATACAAATGAAATTTTATGTAATGCTATTACATGTATAAAAAACATTAACTTAGCTATAATATTTTTTTAAAGATTTTATTACAAAAATATATATATATATATATATATATATTTTTTTTTTTGTAATTGTTTAAATAATTTTTTAAAGTTGGTTGGTTGGTTGATTGATTGATTGATTGGGGTTTATTAGCACAAGGGCCAAATATGGCCAAGCTGCGCCAAACACTAGATAATTTTTTAAAGATTTTTTTACAAAAATTATTCTATGGCAGAGTTTTCTTACTATAAAAATTAACTTTATATCTTGATAATTGCATGGAACCGACATCGAACAGTTAGAGCTCTTTAATTACAAATATTAAGTAAAAAGGACAAAAAATTAACTGTTACAGTATTTCTATCCGAAAATTCGCTGTATTTAATGGACTTATGCATACAGTTATTTTTTTTTTTAGGATAGTTCTCGAAATATATTTAATTACACATACACAAATATTTATTGCCTTCTTTATGTGTTTATCCAATTTTATATTTATTCAAATGTTTTACAATATATTGATATTTAATTCATACACTAGCAATAAAAGCAAGTAGTAAATGTAAAAGCATCGAGTAAATGTACAGTAATCTGATTACATATACAGTCAACCAAATTGAACTTCAACGGCCTTTGGATCGGTAAAGTAGACATTTTAAATAAAATTTATAAAGAATATGGATTCACATTTTTAAAACATGTTATATACTTCAAAGTGTCAAAAGTCATTTTCAAAACATTTAGCTCATTCAAATTTCATACTAATCACATTTATTTTAATTTCATAAGACCAGCATGAAGATAAAAAATTATATTCTCCATGACAACATAAATATAAACAATTACATTTTCCAAGCCAAACATGAATCTCAACATTTTCATTTTCCAAGCTGAACATGAAGATCAACAATTTCATTTTCCAAGCCAAACATGAAGCTCAACAATTTTATTCTCCAAGACATCATAAATATAAACAATTAAATTTTCCAGCCAAACATGAATCTCAACAATTTAATTTTCAATGCCAAACATGAATATCGCTATTCCTTTTATTCAAGCCAAACATGAAGATCAACATTTCTATTTTCCAAGCTAAATATGAAGATCAACAATTTAATTTCCCAAGCCAAACATGAAGATAAATAATTTCATTTTCCAAGCCGAACATGAAGCTCAACAATTCTATTCTACTTGACATCAAAAATGATAATTATTTTCGTTTTCCAAGACAACCATGAAGCTCAACAATTTTATTCTCCAAGACATCATAAATATAAACAATTACATTTTCCTGCCAAACATGAATCTCAACAATTTAATTCTCCAAGCCAAACATGAAGATCAACAATTTCATTTCCCAAGACAACATTAAGATCAATAATAATTATCAGACAATGCAAAGACTCTTCATCTTCCAAACCAATAATGACCACCCCCATCCAAAAATCACCCAAGAAGATGAATAGATGATGATGAGATGGTTAACAAGAGTGATGCCACCATCCATCAGCCCCGGACACAAAAACCAAAAAAGAATAACTGAATAGGGGAAGCGTCGCTAATCGCTCTGGAGCAGCCCGGACTCTCGATGCAGCTTCATTATCGTCCCTCTGACGCTTCCTTCCTCTGCTGATGTCCAAGAGGGGGGGGGGGGGGGAGTGATACACACACTCAATGATGTGTTCTTCTTCGGATATGTAAGTGATGGATGCGACGGGATGGAAGGATACAAGGGGATGGAGTAAGAATCAATTGAATGTATGGAGATGGTCAGTTTGGTTTATTATAACATAACTTATGCTACCGCGTTGTGGCACATTATATAAATCGCCAAACGTAAAAACTGGTTGTTGTATATCGATGCCACAGTGAAGAATTGAGTTAAGTAATCAATTCAATAGTTTTTCAGGACATCAATGTGGCCTTATTATAAGGAATGGGAAAACAATCGTCTGGGGTTTCTGGACAATTAATATAATTATTTTTTATTGACCACAATAAGGTACCGTATACATTATAATTTTAGGGTTCAAATTAGCTCTTAAACTCGAATTAATAAAAATGCGTTTAATACATATATGCACAAATGTATTGATGCAGAAATTAGCGCATGATTTTGGAACAGTAAAATTTTTTACGTTTTTTTAGGTGTGTAGGGTATAATAGATGATAAATGATTTTAAGAAGAAAATCTTACTTAATATATATAATTATTCAATTTGTAATATATATAATTATTCAATTTTTTTTCCAAGGAAATATTGAAAAATTCGATGTTAGAAAAATACACATGATTGTTGGTACATTTTCTAAAGGTTTAAATCAAATACCATAAATAAATTAAATGTGTTTTTCAAATCATATAAAATAGTTTTACCTGTCATGTTAATTGCCGTATTGATTAGCTTTTTTTTAAATATTCCATTACATTTTGTGGTATTAATTTAAGTTTACCATGAATATTTATTTGAAATTAAATTTTCTCAATAAACAGGAATATTTTAGGTTTAAAATTAATAAAATTTTAAATAAATATTTAAATATTTTTTCTAATTATTAATTTGAGAATTTTTTGTGAAACTACAGAAATATTCCATTATATTTCCGACCAATACATAATAATTAATAAAAGAAAATACAAGACAATACATCCAAATAAAAATATTTCGAGATTCGTTACAGATTAATCAACAATCAATTTTGAACTTAATCAGTCTTATAATAGAGACAGTAAATCAAACATAATCTTGTTAGAAAACAAACCATACTTTATTTATCCTAGAAAAACCCCGCATCAAAATTCGCTGACTTTGACAAATGATTAACCCATAACAAATTGTTATCTTCCACGTCACAGACGCAGAACAACTCAGCACGACTCGATACATAATTTCGAACCTTATTTACACAGCTTGTAAAGAACAATTAAGATTTTTCCTCCAGACAACTAAACTCATTATGGGGCTTTATTAACAATTGGAGGACGTTGTTAGATAAAAAAAGAAGAGCAAATTTTCTACATGGATTCACAAAGTGAAAAAGTATTAATTAAACCGCTAAATGACGCGAAAATCGAAGTTTTGCTTCCACCACGCGAAAGAAATATCGAGTTTGCAATCGATGCAATTTTTTTCGAATTTTTCTCTCCATTCCCCCCATTCTTTTTCAGCCCTTGCTTTGCAGCAATGGGTAGAAATGATCAATATTAGATTACACTGGAGGGGGGAAAACATGTGGCTTATTATGGAAAGAAAGTTTTGTGGCGACTTTATTAAACTTGAAAGATATTAATGTTGAGGGAAAAGAAATGAGGCGCTTAAAAATCAAAAAGCTTTCAAGGCATACTCATAATTAATGGTAATTTTTCATCACTTACTGGATAGATAAGAACGTAGTTTTGTGTTAAGAATCATTTAGAAATATTGTTGGATTTTCATATTTGTTTAAATCGAAATAATTTAGAGTTTCAGAAAGGTTAATTAGAAAAAAAGAATGTATTATTTCAGCAAAGTTGTTAAAGTTTGAAAGACATTTTAAGAAGTTATATGAAGCGTACTGTAAAAACATTTACTGTAAGAAATAGTTTATAACTGAGCAAATGCAAAAATTAAAATTTCAAATATAGTTAAATTTTTTTATATTGGATATTTATTTTTTAATTCCCATATATGTAAATATATAGTTTGAAAACTGCACAGACTGCAAATATGTAGTATAAAACTCAAATTCTATATATACATTCTACTTGCTGAAACTATCCTAATCCAACAGTGTGGAATCAGTCAATCGTAATTATAAAGGTTTAGATGCAATTTTAAAAATGAAATCTTAGGAAAGATTTTGTATTTATTCTTAAGAACTTGATTTTATACAATAGTATTAATTTGTTACCAAATTATTAAAAATTATAATTGGAATTTTCACCTACGATTTTAAGAGAAAATGGCTATTGACAGAAGTCGAGCGTGGGTTGGAATCGTGTACATGAACGTAAATTTTATCGCAAAATAAATGTCTTAAAATACTTTATATGTTGGATAATTTAAAACTAAATCAATTTCACATAAACAAAATTATCTACCGTGGTCCTATCGCAATATAATTTTTTCATATGTATTTTTATAATTTGGAAGAACAATGGTTTTTTTTAAGATTAAAAAAATCTCATTATAATATCCATAATAATAAAGATTTAAATGTTAATAAGTTTTAATTTTTTAGAATGTTCTCTAGGCATTACATATGAAATATTTCTTCATTTGCCAAAGCTTCGAATTCGCCTTGTACTAATTTATTTATATTCCATTCATCAACTTGTTGAAAAGTACAGAGTAATAATCAAAGATTTTTTTTTATTATCGTTTTTATCAAAATTATTTATTAAAAAATAAATGTATTTATAACAGTCTAAGAAGTTTTTTTAATAAATGGATTCATTACAGTAAAAAGAATTATACCTAAAAAGTGCAATTTGTTTTTAAAAAAGTATATGCTATTAAATTAAATGCAAGACAGTAAATTAAAAATGACTTTTTATTAAAGAGATAAAAAAGTATAAATTTTTTATGATTTAATGAATTTTAAACACTGTTGAATTAGAAAAAGGTTTTTAGTACAGAAAATTTTAAAAAATGATAAAAATATGAATAGAAAAAAACAACATTTTTTTTCCTTAGAGTTGAATAATTCTTTTTATGAAATGGAATTCATTATTGGTTATGTATTCTTATTTTTAGAAATAAAGTGTTAATTCATTACATTTTTAATTTGAAGCAAATAAACTATGATTTTAAACAATAATTGTTATGCTGCATTAGTATTTTCTATATTGAGATTGAATTCATTGAGTTTCTTAATAGTTACGATTCTGTATCATAGTTAAATTCCTTTGGTACTGCCATAGAAAATAATAAGGTCTTCAATGTAATATTCAATTACCTTGTTTTTCGAAATATACTTATTAAAGAGCAAAGAACTTTCGCTCATTAAAAATTAAGAATAAAAGATTACAATGATTTAGCTTATTCATTTCTTGGAACTTCCTTCGGTGGAAGAACGGTATGATTTTATTATAAAATATTTTAAATCTTTAAAAAATGGGAGTTGTATGTTTTTGACATTAAACTTTAATCCAGCCAACATTTTTAACAGCAATATAATAATATACTTTATGAAACATTTTGAAAAAAATGCTGTATTAACCATTCTGCTTTTGGGAGAGTTCTCAATGTGTAAGAATTATATAAGAATGATCCCATTATTAAAAACCACAAATTTGACAAAATAACGAAATTTTCGCATATTTGTCTTAGATAATTTTTTATAAAAAGATTTTTTCATTTTTTGATAATTTCTTGCACAATTTGTTTACAAAATGGACATAACGACGAAATATTTTGAAGTTTTTAAGAAATAATTTCTTTGTACTTCATGAGTAAAAAAGTTTAGTATTTTTTTAACGAAAAGTTTAAACGAGGCATATTCTGGACAACTTTTTTTTTAATTTTAAATCACTCTTTGTGACCATAGTATTATAATAATTGATATTATTATCAATGCATCTAACGTATTATTGTATTGTGTTTATTAAGTATGAAAATATATTGAACGACATTTATAACTTATTTGTATTTTTACAGTTAGTTATCATACTTTGATATATATTTTTAAACCTTTTGTTTTGTCTTCTTTTCTACAATTACAAACTTCCTAACAAGTTGACAATAATGTAAAGTTATTATAAAATAGTTAAAGATATTGAAATTACATCTATTTAAAAAAAGTTGTTTCGTTTATAGAAAAATATTTCGGAAAATTCATATAACAAAAATTAAATCTTACCGACTAATCCCGAGTAAAGATATTTTTACTTGTTTATTTATTGTCGGATCACTCAGAGAGGACAGCACCTCGTTGCCTGGTCAGAAGAGCGGCAAGCTCGTAATCGGATGGTTCAGAATCCAGGTTGTCTAATAAAACATTGAAATGTAGAAGAAGCTGGTGCGCGTTAAATCTTTTGTGGTTCGGTTCTAATGCCCTCCCGTTAGTCGTAGTGTGCAAATTTGGGTAATGCTATATCAGCTCGGGTATTGTTACCGTCACATGGTCATGGTTTAAAATTAAAAAGGAATATTATCTGGTCTTTCATCGGGACCAATCACAAACAGTCAGCAATATTCTAGTGTATTGCTACGTTAAATCAACTAACCCACCATAGATAGATTAGTATACTCGAAAATCATCTTTTCCTTACATTTTATAGGCAGAGATCGCGCCAATATCCCACTGTGCAGCTCTAGTGCGACGTTGATTAACCGAGTAGAGATCGATATGTTAGCACGGATTTTCATAACGGCGAACTAATGTTGTAAATGCCCATGTTGTAAATGGTCGGACGGTTTCTCATCATAGTAATCAGCTCTCAGATAACGAATAACTCACGTGTATCCGAGGCTGAAGATAACGTTCACTGAGGGGTCTAAAGGGGGTAGAGAGAATAGGGCAGAGAACTTCCTTGCAGGAAAGGGTTGTTAATTGAAATTCTCTAATTTATTCGCTTCGGTAGGATAATAGCAACGGATTTCAATGGCGTGTCTTACACGTGGATAAGTATAATTGTGGAGGACCAATAACAGTAGAATATAGCTATAATGATTAATAAATAGGGGTTTCAGGTGGTATATATTTTGTTTATACATCCCTGGTTTTTATTTAAATAATAATTAATTAAATATACAAGAAAAAATTTCAAATCGTAATGTTGTAAAAATTAAAAAAAATTAATAAAAAATAGTTAGATTACAATTTTTAATATCAATATTTTAATATATTACGTTTCAGTTAAAAATTGAAGCACTAATATTCAATGTAAATGATATAAAAAAAGTTAGTGGAATAAATTTTATAATTTTTTCGATGTTGCAATAGGGATTATAATGATGAGGACTTATGCTTTTAGGACTTATGATGAGGATACGTTATGCTTTTTTTGTAGCAAAAGCAATATCCACAATCTTATATCATAAAGCATTGCATTAAATGTAGCTTTTGAAATCCCTAATTATGCAAAATGTCAAACGCTGTTACCATAATAAAAACTAGACCAATTGTAATATAACAAAGTTTTTTCTATGTACCTTTGTTTTATTGTTAAAAAGTCTCCTATATTTGAACTGATTTATTGCAAAAATAGCTTACAAGCATTAGAATTTTTAAAATAACTTTTAACTCCTTATAACTATTCAAAATAAATCCCTCTGATATTTATGAGGTGAAACAGGTAAATTGAAGATGGAAAAAGCAAACGTAGTTTTTCCTTTTTTTTTTAAGACAAGCATTTAACAATATTTTATTTATCATACGTATATTTAAATATTTTTGCTTTAATGAATCGCAAAACATTATATTGCAATATCTTGCTGTTAAATTAACAGCCTAATTAAAACCGTTGGTACATACTTCTCTCGTTTCAGTGAATCAAGGCTTTCTCAACCCAACTCTGCAAAAGATACGATAAAAAGTTCCTTTAAAAATTATCATAAATAATTAAATACGAAAAAAATGAAGAACATTGTAAAAAAATACAAAAATATTTTTAAAAAATAAACTTTAAAAGTTTTAATATTTCTCTTCAAAACTATTTCGCATAAATATTCACCATTGCCACGACAAAATAATATTTTATAAGAATATGTAGCCAAATATAATTTCCCAAAAAATTTGTTCCGTAATGTAAACACATTTATCAAAACGTCTTTAGCACATTATTTTCAAACTCACATACAGAATATTAAAAAAAAAAAATTACAAAAATATTTGAAAAATAAATGTTAAAAGTTTTAAAATTTCTCTTCAAAAATATTTTGAATAAATATTCACCATTGGCATGTTCACCATTGCCATGACAAAATAATATGTTATAAGAATATGCAGCCAAATATAATTTCATTAACTTTTTTCTGTATTGTAAAGACGTTTATCAAAACGCATTTAGTTGATATTTTTAAACTCGCATATGAAATTTTTTTACCGGAACCAAAATGTAGATATATTTGAATACGCCATTGCCATTTAAATTTCACTACCCAACCAACAGAACAACCCAACCCGCCCCCACCCAACAATCAGTACCGGTAAGTCTTACCTTTGCCGAAAAGACCAGCAACAAGTGATTCCTCTTTTATCTCCTAATCCTTCACCTACTCTCCCACCGTTATATCCTTCCACTTCTAACCACCACACACAATATAATCCACTCTCCACACCATCCAAACAAAATCAGTGTGGTTTGTGCTACGACACTCGCACGATAGTTTTATCCTTGGGGTCGAGGGGGAAGAACTTCTCCCGACTGCAGCATCCCTTCCCGTTCTGTGAGGGAATAAAGAGGCCTGGAGTCGGCAGCGTGCCCGAATCCAGAGGTTGGTCGCACGCGCCCTCTATGGGGGGAATCCATCCTATCGTCTGATGAGAATCAATCAATACCACCCCTGGAAGCACCCCCCGATGAAGAGGTGAGATGGTGTTATTATTCAGAGTGGTGAAGTGTGCAAATGATAGCCCGGGAGGTCGGAGTTGTTAAGTGAACTAGTAATTAGTAGTTGCGCTTACTTAACCCCGGAATTTGGTTTTGACTTTTGGCAACAGGCATGTGGGGTTATAGACGTACAACTATAAGCTTGTGGAAGGATTCTTCTTGTTGTTGAACACAGTGTTTAGGTAATATTAATAGAAATTTATTAATATTGGGTTTATAAAAAGGGCGTATGAGAAGTATCTTTACAACTTTGATATGCAATAAAACCTAAAAGAAATAAAGTAGCTAAGTTACGTTGATTGTCTACGTAACAGCAAGACACGCCGGTTTATTCGTACGAAATTTTTTCCCTAAAAAACAATTAATGAACCATTCAATGCATCATTCCAAAACCATTAACGCACTGAGCTTGCTGCTGAAGATAGGTGTATGGGAGTTATCTTTACAACTTTGAAATAAAATAAAAGTTCAAGGAAATAAGATATATCAATTACGTCACTTGTACATATAACAACAACACAAAGTTTTTTAAGTGTTTAAAAAAATATTTTTATTAAAAAAAATTGTAATTTAAAAAAATGCAGTTTTTTTTTAAATTCATGCAAATAATACTTCATGTGTTGCGGTTACATATACAATCAATATAACTTATCTATCTTATTTCTTTTAGATTTTATTGCGTATCAAAGTTGTACAGATACTTCTCATACACTCAGTATAATTAACTTTTAGCGTAATCCAACATGACCGATAAATTAAATAAGCTAAACTTGAACTATTCCCTTTTAAATTTAATTTGCAATTTAATAAATGGGAAGTAAGGGTTATGCTTATCATTAGATATTTTCCGATTGTACCCAGCAGAAAAAAGTCAGCAGAAAACCTTCATCAAAAATGTGAAATTAAAAGTTTTTTGCAGGAAAACTGCAGTTTTCTTTGCAAATCTATAAAATTAAAAAAAAATGTTCCAAATTGCTTCATAAAACATGTAAAAACCTACAAACCACATGCAAAAAAAATTCAATTTTGAAGCATTAAAGGAAAAATGAAGATTTTTAAAGGATTTATTCAGGAAAATTAAACATATTTAAAAACATTTGTCAAATTCCTTTATAAAACCTTAAAAAAAACCTTTATTTTCACAATTTTAAAATAGGTGTTGACATTTTGTGCTGGGTAATTCTAAAGGAACAAATAATTAATTTAGAACGAACAAAAACATAGTTCCATTATTAATCTTTAATTTAGTTAATAAAATAATCCTTAAAATACTGAAAGTTCTAAATGAACCATTTGTAGAGCAAACGACTTTAGGCAATGTTTTTTTCATGTGTACTTTCCACGTTTTATTGTCTTCCTATAAATGGAATACATATTGAAATCTAAAAAATGACATTTGAAAGGTCAAATTTAACATGACAGGCACGGCTATCACTGAACATTTGTAAGGACGTCATACAATAGATTCAAATGTGGTAAACACGATTACCAGTAAACTATAAAACATTAATACAAGCTTTATTCTTTTCTTAATGCAATCTCTTTTTATTTTCTGTCTTTAGATTCTCAAAAAGTTTCACCCAACCAATTATTATTTGAGTTATTCCATTAAATTTTCAGTACATTGCATTATCATATGGTTGAGATGGAAGAGACTAACCTTTCCCCGCTCGATTAGCTGAAGCTAACGGCACAATTACTATTACAGCCTACGGACACGCTTGATCAAGAGAATGAATTCTTTATTACGCAGGGGATTTAGCGAAGCGTTACAATCACTTTCCAGTCCAGATAGATCTTGACCCTTCTTACCTATGAAACGAACGGATAAAAATTCCATACGTCATCTATAAATTATTTAAAACTTAGCTTTGTAGCCACGGTGCTGCTGCTGACCCGTTAAATGTGTATGTAGCTGAATATAAAAAACAATTTATAGTTTCAGCGTCTTAGTTTATATTTGAAAGGTTTTTTACTATAACCGAAAAGTTTATGTAATTCGTCGT
This sequence comes from Troglohyphantes excavatus, assembly GCA_963932185.1. Taxonomy (NCBI): domain Eukaryota; kingdom Metazoa; phylum Arthropoda; class Arachnida; order Araneae; family Linyphiidae; genus Troglohyphantes; species Troglohyphantes excavatus. The sequence continues at coordinate 25,026,485 of OZ010674.1, forward strand.
GGATTTTACCTTAATATTATATAGGCCGTCGTTGAAATATCTGTACCTCAGAGCAGAGCCGGATTTACAGTTAGTGGGCCCTTTCGCTGAATATGTAGTATGGGCCCTTTAACTACAGGGTGGGGGTATAACCCCCAGAAAAATTATGGGGAAAGGGGTTTAATTTTTTAAAAAATTATATTCCAAAACTGCAAATTAAATAATTTTTAATGTACATATGAATACACTTATTTTTTGTAAATTTCCAATACTACGTTACAAACTGTCAACGAGTCTCAAGGTGCAATGGCATTCTGGAATCTATGAAAATGATACGAAAATATCGCACTCGTCTTTTTATTACCATCAACTGGCTCTAAGCGAAATATAAATGTAAGAAAAATAAAAACAACTGATTCCCCCCCCCCCCAAAAAAAAAATGCCATTGTAATTATCACAATTTAAACAATTTTTTTTAAAGAACATAAAAGTATTAATGTACATTTACATTGTACAAATCTATTTAAAATTGGAATTGTTCTCCTTCATAAAAAAAATGCAAATCCTATTATCTTTAGAATTTGCATTATCATCTTCCTAAATATTTTTTCCGCACATTGACTTCTTTTTTGTATTTGTGGTGCCCCTAGGCTGCAGTTTGTGCATAAAACTGGCCCTTCCCATGCACCTGTGTAGGCGAGAGGACGTTTGAATCACGACAGAATTAGCGTGCACTACTCCTTAGTCCGCTTTTACATTTAACGACACGACACCGATAAATCGTGAACGATTGCGAAGGAACGACACAACGTTTTATCGTATCGTCTGATGGTCAGTTTTTCATTGCACCGATACCGTTCGCCGAAAACGACAATTTTTACATTCAGTGCGTGTTCGTCTTTTGTCGAGAGCACATCTATTCTGGATATGGCGCATCGCAACAAATTACATTATAACAAACTGCGATTGTTGTATTTGCTGTATTTATCAAAGCAAGACATGTTGAAGGAGATTTTTATGTTTTATTTGAACGTCTACAAAAAGCTAGAGCTAGAGCTAACCACTAGAGCTGCACAGTGGGCCATTGGCGACGGTTTGTCTAAATATTGCCTCCTACGCCTTTTCTCGAACAATATTGTTCTTGTAAAATTCATCTCGCTTATCCCAAATACAGCTCTTTACTTCCACTAATTCACAGAAGCTCACAATATCGAACTTAAAAGCCATATTGATAATATAAATAAAAAAAAACACAGTAGACTATAGCAGACGGCAACAAGTTTTTCCGAAACAAACTCAACATGTCGTCACAATGAAGAAGGGAATGCGCGTGCCAACCATAAAACGTTCCGATAAATTGTATCGTCTGACCGGCAACGACAATATCGTTATCGTATCGGCTAGTGAAAACGCGTCCGGCTTTGTATGTGTATTTTGAGTACCCCGATATCGTGCCACTGAAATCGTATACGATTTATCGGTGTCGTGTCGTTAAATGTAAAAGCGGCCTTATTCAAGACGAACGTTTTTGCGGATGAAAGTGGCCACCCACCGCACTCTCAAAGTCGATATTCGAATGTTATTATTTGAGTAGTCTATCACAGAACAACCGGCTGATCTTTTGCTGTTTTGGGATTTTAAATATTAAAATAGATAACGCAGCAAAATAGAACCAAGAAGGTTTTTAAGAACATAAAGTTAACTAATCACATTCCATATAAAATAAAAATGATAATTATATGTATTTGCCCTATTAATTAAAATCGGTGTACGGTTTTATTGCTAAATGAATATGCTACATTTAATCCTACAAATTTTACGCTTTACAATGCAAGATGAATCGAATTGGAGACGAGTCGAAGTAGAAAGATTCTTACTGGAATGATATCACTTACTATTAGGGCGCGTCACTTATTACGCGTGGAAGGCTCACAAGAACTAACAAATGATCTATTCGAGCACATGATTTCACTCATAGGGAGGAAAGAGTGACCAGATATTTGAATGGTTGTTAGTTTGTTTCCTTTATTGTTATTGAACCGCTCGAGAAGTAAGAGAAAAGTTTTACCTCGAGTCAGGCACGTAGGTAAGGGGGTGGTTCAGGGGGTTCAAACCCCTCCCATTGTAAGTCAAGAAGAAAAAATTAAAAATCGAATTACTGTAAAAATAGTTTAAAAAACTAGAAAAATTTTACTTTCTCGTATTATACTTCTTGTAAAGTTGATATTTTCCGAGGGTCCTGCTCCGGAAAACATTTTTTCAAAAAGCTACAAAAACATGTTTTGAGGCCATTTTTATCTCAAACTAAGCTTCAAAAGACATCATAGGGTTCATTTTCTAGCTTTTGGAATTCGGCGACAAAGGGACAAGATCGTCCAACGGGCCGTATACACAAGATGCTGCAAAACCGTATATTATACTAAACAATGATTTTCAAAACATAAATTTGTTCTCTAAATTTATTTCATAATTAGAGAGTTGTATTTACTAATTTTAAAAATAGGTAATGACTGATATTGGTAACCATTTCATGAAAAATAAACGATTACTGTTGCTGTTACGGTATTTACCTGTCAACGTAATCCTGTTTACTCTTAAAAAAAAATAATAAGTGTAAATAAGAATGGGGGAAAGTGACCTAAAGAAATTCGTTGCTCAGCCACTGAACCCCGGCCATGAAAAATCTATACCTACGTATCTGCCTCGAGTGAAAATATTTATGAAAATCAAACAATAGTTTTTGCTGTGCAATATATAAATATATGTATGTATTAAGATGATCGTTTCTCGTTATACTCGAGTTGAATGTGTGCTGGCCCTCGAGTGTTTCGAAATACCAAAAGCGGATCAAGTCGCGATATGTGATGGCCTGTAACAAGAATAATGTATTTCAATCCTTATTTTTCCAACTTCATCTCGCCTTCAGTTCGATTCACCTTTGATTGTGCCCATCAGGCACAACCACTGAACTCTAACTGTAACTGCTGGAAGGCTCAAACTTTGTTTCCTCTACGGGCGCGTTGAAACCAATTGAAAGCTGCCATACTGTGCCCCAACATTTTTTAAAAAAATGATTTAGTGGTGTTTTTTATTACCAAAGCATTGTAGAAGTATTAAATATATATAAATACTATATTTTCTTCTTATAGAATTAATTTTTATATTGCCAAACAGATTGTTTTTGCTCTTGCTTTTTAACTACTTCTACTTTGACTTGCAAATGACTTCCTATTTTAATAGCAAATTACATTTAAAATGGGTTTAAAAAGAAAATAAAAAAAACTTACCCAAAAAATAATATATGTCGGCGTATTTTAACAAGAAAAATATACGAAATATTGCGGTATCAAGAAAAGTGTGCCCCATCATGGCGGCCTATATATCGGCTTCAAGTCAACAGAATGGCTTGCCCTATCCAGAAGTTACAGTTAGAGATCAGTGGGCACAACGCAAGCTCTGCAAAATTAAAGTTAAATGCACCTTTAACAGAAGGAATTCCTTTTAGTCTAACCGAAAACCGTCTCATCGCTTCTGATGTATCGTTACTTAAACGACACTTTCCTCACCCCATTGAACTCCTATAACACCCTTTAGATTAGGAAACCCTACATCCATACAGCATTTAGCGAAAGCAGCTTTGGTCCCTGGTAATGCAATTAAACCAGAACAAAGGCTCTTTGGGCGGAGAAGAACCAGCCCTTCCTTTGTCCTCCACTAATCCTTCGCTAATCCTGCCAGGCGTGTGATGTCAGAGGTCCGAATAAAGTCCCCATCTACTAAGCAGAGAGGGGAAGAATCTCATTGGGTGGCAAATAGACCAAAAGAAGTGGCGAGTAACATCCATGAATGGGATTAAATGTCGTTTGGTATAGCTTGCTTATATTCCGGAAAGAATTATCTGGAATTGGCTGGTAGGTAGCGGGGATGGCGTATTGAGATTTGGTCGCGTTTAACCTGCAATACCAAAATTTTCTTTTCTGGTTTGTTGATATGCGCCTGGTACCTTAATAAAAAAGGAACTCAATTATTTTTGCAATAGTTTTTTTATCGTATATTACTATCACTGAATTCTAACTTCTAGAACGCTCATAACCATTTCCCTCTATGGTTTGGTTTGGTTTGGTTTGGTTAAAAAACGTCGCACTAGAGCTGCACAGTGGGCTATTGGAGACGGTTCGGGGCCTATCTCGAAGGAAAGACCCGGGAACGATGCCTCGTATTTTTGAACCATGGTCAGATGACGATTTCCGTCTATGAGCTCGATTGAAGCTATACTGTAAGCAGCCATACTGTAACCCCAACTCATTATTAAAAGTAAATCGCTATAGAAATGTTAAATGTGTTTATATACTGTATTTTCTACTAATAGAATTAATTTGTATATTGCTAAAAATATAGTTTTTGCTTTTACTTGTTATCCACTTATTATTGGTTGAAATGGATTTCAAAGAATTGGCATTAAAAATGGGATCCACGGGAAATTAAAAAGAAAAAACGGCCAAAAGAACTACAATTCGGAGCATTTTAGCACGAACATTTGAAATATAGAGGTAGAAATCGAAGTGGATACAGGTCTTTAACCTTCAATTAGCTTCAAGTCGACAAACTGCCTTGCCCAATCCAGAAGTTATAGTTCAGTGGTTTATGATAGCTTAAGTTACTCGTAACACATAATGTTTAGCTTGAAGTCAAATATAAAAAGTCCTGATAAATGTATCTATATTGTTCATATGTCTTACTTAATAAATATTTGTTTTGACTTAAACTATATTAATAAAAGGATAGCAGCAAGTTCAACTTTTTTAAATAGTTCATCGTTTTGCTATAAAAGTTCGGAGTACGTTGTTAATAGTTTGGATTTCACATAGTTTGGTTTGTTTAATTAACGTTGAACTACAGCTGCGCAGAGGGCTATTGGCGACGGTTCGGGGCCTATCTCGAAGGAAAGACCCGGGAACGATGCCTTGTATTTTTGAACAATGGTCAGATGACAACACCTGAGCTGGCAACCTCAATAGGCGCCAGGACATTGGACCCCGATCAGATTCATCCTGCACCAGTCCCGTATACACGCCACTATAATTTGTTGGATGTTCTGAACGACTTTCTAGTATTTTTGTAGCGAAGCTGGCAACCCTCCGATTGCAAGATCACTACTTTTTTACTTTTATTTGTCAAGTCCATCGCACGGATTAAAACCACCAATCCTCTGATTAGTAGCTGAACGCCTTATCCACTGAGTAACTGGGGCACTTCACATAGTTAACTTCGTCGAATAATCCTTTTTGTCTGTGAACCTTATTGAATAATATTTAATGAGCTACAATTTGACATCATTACCCCATTTTCAAATATTATCTCTCAACATGCTTTCATTAAATTTGAATTTCAACGGTTGAAGGCAAATTAGTTTACTAATTAAATTTCTACCGATTACACAATGAATTTTATTCTGGGATCAATAATTACAAAATAAAAATTAATTAGAAATCTAATTACCGTCTCGTTTACTCTACGTTACTTTTAAAGAACTATTCTTTTTATCAAATGTCATTCAAAAACTTGATGTTCCCAATATCGACCTAATCAGACTTATTTTAAATAATAATCCTGTTTAGTCCAAGGAGCACTGAAATTATTAATCAAAGGATATTTATTTAATAAGCAGATGTTTGTTGCTCTAAATCATTACATGCGAAATAGCTTAATAACGGAAAACCGGAGTTGAAATTTTAGCGATGTTAGGCAAAATAAATTTGAATAAACTCCAACATATACTAATTATAATCTGTGCTTAAATATACAAATATAAGTAATATAAACACATTGAAATTTGGTCCTTGTATATAAAGGTAAAAAAACTGTTTATTTTATAATGAGAAAAACCTGGAAATATTTATCAAGTACTTATACTTTCATCCTAACCGGACAACATCTCAATGTTTTCCAATATATGGTTTCCAAACTAGAGTTATCTGTAGAATACTTTAAAGTGCTTCATAGAGCTACAGAGACTATATACATAAGCTTTATTGATTTATATGTATATTTATACGCCGATTTAAAAGCATTTGAAGTGAATTTTAATAAACTACATCTACAACTATGTAGCGTTGCCTACCAGTGCTACTGCCAAGCCTCCGGTGGCGTTGCCTACCAGCGCTACCGGCAAGCCACAGCGCAAGGCACTTCCCGAAGCGAAGCTGAGGGAGAGAAAAAGGTGGTTCGAGGAGACAACACTCAGCTCGCCGGCGTTTATTGGAACTCTCCTACGATGTTAAATATGTTTTTCCTGTAACTTTAATAACCGTTTAATAATTCAATGTTAACCTTCGATATTTAAGTGAAGCACATTCACGGCTATCTAAATAAATATTAAGTTGTAAATTAAGGAGTCAGATTTATTTTATGTCAACACAGTCACCTAAATTGGTGACCCGGACGTGATGGTGGGGGGCTCCTGTAGCGTTGCCTACCAGTGCTACTGCCAAGCCTCCGGTGGCGTTGCCTACCAGCGCTACCGGCAAGCCACAGCGCAAGGCACTTCCCGAAGCGAAGCTGAGGGAGAGAAAAACATATTTAACATCGTAGGAGAGTTCCAATAAACGCCGGCGAGCTGAGTGTTGTCTCCTCGAACCACCTTTTTCTCTCCCTCAGCTTCGCTTCGGGAAGTGCCTTGCGCTGTGGCTTGCCGGTAGCGCTGGTAGGCAACGCCACCGGAGGCTTGGCAGTAGCACTGGTAGGCAACGCTACAACTACATTAACATATTTATCTACATCTGCGGTTTTTAACCTGTGGTACGCGCAGCTTGAGGGTACGTGGCAATCCGTTTCGGAGGTACGCGAAAATAAAAATATTAGTAATGGCAGAAAACACCTAAAATAAAAAAAAAATTATTAATAAATTCTAAAATAAAAGCCTATAAGTGTCATCAAGTTGAGTCGTGTATGATTAATTTGCCAGCTAGCCTAAGAATATTACTGCCTAACAAAAACAAACTTTATTGCGTAAAAGGATGGTGAAAAGGATTATGAGGGAAGGGAGTACTCATAAATGAGAAGTTTTATTGAGGAGTACGTGAGAGAAAAAAAAGGTTGAGAACCATTGTTCTACATCAATACAACAATGTAACTATCCAGTATCAATACAACAATGTAACTAACCAGCACTCGCTGTTACAACACTGTTACCCAATCATCCTACTCCTGTTGGCTGCTATACATAATTTTAAAACTAATGCATCAGTATCAGATTGGCTGGCATTGATATTTGTGTTTGATTGTTTTTGAATTTATGCAAATAAAATATTAAGTTAGAACGACACTTATTCCAAATTGTAGGGGTAAGTCCAGTTATTATATCCCGAATATATTTATTTACACTGTAAAAATAATATACTTTAAAATGAGTACTTGAACATACTCGTTTTTCTTTGAGTACAATTGCATAATAAATGAGCGACGACGTACTCAAATTTAAGCGTCCGTACTTTCTCATAAATGTGCAGTGTGATTAAATATTGCTAATATCGGTTTCTGTTCATTCAAGCCATCTTAACAAAGCTACCTGGCAAACTTAAAATAGTTGTTCAGAAGATGGTTTTACACATTATTTAAAGTCAATTGCTTAAATGGAAACTGAGTTATTACAACTCAATTACTTTAATTCCCATTCTTTTTGGCACACCTTTTTAAACGAAAAAGACACTGGACTGAGGTGCCCGAGGGTCTGGGTTCGAAGTCTCGGTTATAATTGTCTTATTATCGAAAGTGATCTATGCAGACAGTCTATGTAGGCAAGCAACTGCTCTTTTTATTCATTTGTACTCAGTTTTGAGTACGTGTCTTTTTCAAAAATGTAACATATATTCGGAGCTAAGATAAGCATCTAATATACTCAAAAAGGAGTACATTTTACATATTTTTGAGTACCTATTTTCAACAGTGTAATATGACACCAAGTTCTTCTACCAAATTCTTCTTTTCATTCTGAAGCAGAATTCTCCCTTATCTAACCCCATATACAATTCCCTTCATAATCGTTCCAGCATCGTCAATCAGTACCCTCATCTACACTCTACATCACTCCAACAATGTAACTCATTCCAGCACTTGCGATTCCAACACTGTTCCTCATCCTATTAGCGCTTTGTATACAAGTCGGATCCTCGGGAGGACCTATTATCGCATTCCCATTCATTGTTAAGCAAGTCACGTGGGCACATTCGTCATCTCCGGAGAAGATGCCGCCGCACCACTCCCCCGCACCCGGCCACTTGACGCGAATTTTGGGCACGTGTCAAGCATTCATTTCCGGTTTTCTGCTAGACCCTCCTGCGATCCCGTACTCTCACTCCCCCACCTCCCATTTTCTTCGGAAGATAAGAAATTCTTTGCTATTACCTACCATCTATCCCCCTCCTAGACTTTTGAAACTTTTAGCTGCTTAGTGCGATGGTTTTTACGTTATTTCTTCCCCACCCCCGCCCCCTAGATCGTCTCACACATACGTCGCTTTTTGGACGCCATTTTTTTTTTTTTCACTTTCTGCTTTCGTACTTCCGATTTCTTTCACTTTCGATATGAATTCCTTTTTTTTTATTATTTTTATTATTATACATCGTTCGTTTTTTCAATGTTTTTTTTTAGAACGAGGGGGGCATCTGGATTGCGTAGTTTCGAACGGAAAAGAAGCTTTTGACGGGGAATCCAGATGAGGAATTTGAAACGTTTTGGTTGCAAACAGTCTAATGAATGGGGATTCAATGAGAATAAGGTACAAGTTACTGTATTTTATTATTAAAGTAAAGCTTTATTATTATGATTAAGTACTGTATTTATGCTTCATTCTTCAAAAGATGGCGATATCTTAATATTTTCTGTGTTTATTTAATTCGAATATTTGAGAGGTCGTTTTTCTCTTGCATTTAATATTTGAAGATTGCATATATGATCATTGTATATTAATGCAATTTTTAATTATCTATTTTACACAGTGGTATGACATATTATGAAGTGTATTATACATTTAATTACAATACATTTAATTTGTAGGTACCATTTTTATATTATAATAATTAAGGGCACCTGCAAAGGATTTTTGAGAAAAAAATAGTTGGTTGGTTAAATTAATGTTCTATTAAAATTGTCGAATCAACTGATGGAGAAAGGAATATCATAGAAATAATAATTCAGGTGCATTGAATTGACATTATAAATAGGCCCATTGGTTTCCAATTATTTTGTAAAATAATATTTATGATGTTAGTCCCATATCTTAAAAACAAGGCATTGATTTGTCAGAGAAAATGCAACACAGGGCTACTGAAATATTACAAAGGTATTTCATGCGTAATTTATGGATATATATTAAGAAATAATTATACTTTGGAAGAGAGAAGGATTAGGGGAGTTCTGATTCAACTGTTCGAATTTTTTAAACACGGATGTCGAGGTTTAGATTTTAATACCAGTGATAGAACAAGAGGTCATGGGTTTACATTAAACAAATAACACTTTAATATGGAAGGAAGAAAGCTCTATTTTTAATAATAGGTTAATAAACAAATGGAACAACTTTTTCCATTGAATATAGTTCTTTCTACAGGATTAATTGATTTTAATAAGTTAGATATTCATTGGGGAATAGTTAGGATACACTAGGCTGGACCAAACTTATTAGGCCTTGAACCTGTTGATGGTCATCAATATTTGTATAAAAATGTAAATACTAAGAATACGAAGACAAGTATTTTAGTTTTATATTTACATTTATTATGTATAATTAATTGAACATCACGCAATGAGATGTGGCGATGATTTAAAGATATATCCCGACGGAAAGACCCGGGAACACTATTTTTTTAGCAGGGTTCGGTGGCAAAGATAAAACTTCAGCAGGCATCTCAATCACGACATTTTGATACTACGATTAACGAGAGAACATTTAAGTCGAGGGGAATTTAATTTGAAATTATTCCCTGACTCTTCGGATAGACTAACCGAAGATTTATAGATTAGGCATTTCATAATTAATAAACAATAACATCCTCTAAAATATACATAACATTTATAAAAAAAAGATTTCAAGTTTTGATTTTCTTTTAAAGAAAAGGAAAAAAAGAGTGGGGTTATTTAAATTTTTCTGATATCAAACACATCTATTGAAAAAGACATATTACAAATGTTAAAAAAACGTGTCTTTTTCTTACTTTTTAAGCTATTTTTTTTATCGCCTTTCAGTGCATTTACTGAATAAATTTATTTGGATTATATTAATATTTTTAACTAAACTCAAGTGCATTTCGTGCTCACTTTAAATGGCTTTTGAATTATATATTAAATTAGTATTTTTAATTGTGTTTTCGATTATTTAAATGAAATTGATTACTACCTTTAACAATTTTCATTGAGAACGACACTTTATTAATTTTTATATTATCCGTTTAACTTTCATCAATAAAATACTTTAAATTTAATTTAACTTAACACTTACGAGTTGTGTTAAATTACGTTCTAAATTTTAGAATTTACATAACTTAAATAGCATAGATTTTCTATTTTAGACAATTTATACAATGTTTTAAATGACTATTTTTTTAATGTGTCATCTTTTATTTTAATCGCTTATAATCGATTTGCTTAGGATATATTAATTCAAAATGTCAAATGGAAAATTTAATGTTTATTTAAAGATTACCATTAATATTATAATTTATTAATTATTATATCACAAACTTAACAAAAACCCAAGCTAATAGTTAGATAAATGTCAGGTCAATAGATATGCCATTGTGAATATAGTAAACATAACAATTAGTTACATAGAGCAAAACTCTGAATTACTGAAAAGTTATTAAAATGTATAATTGTATTTTTTTTACTTAGTTTGCATTTGTAAACGTTTAAGCAACGGAAGTTTCAAATGTACTGTACATGGAAAAAAAATTACTTTAAATTATTACCATAGCTTTGTAAGCAAGCAAAATAAATATAACTTGTACAGTTAATTAGTGTTATGCAAGATTGGGACAATTTGATATATTTCACATGTTAACTAAATCTTTTATTTAGTTAACATAAGGGATTTTGATTTAGTCAAGACACTTATTTTTAGATTTTTTATATAAAATAGCTTTCAGAACAAATTAACTTCTAGGTAAATGCTAATTCAACTCGGTTTTACACAGATTGTTAAGAGCGATTTATATTACAAAACATAGCTACAAATTGAGAACCGTTAAAAAATAGAGTAACATAAGATTCTTAACCAAATGCATATACAAATCCTTGCATCAGCATGCATTCAGGAGAATAAAGCATTATAACTATACAAAACCACAATTATTTTGAAAAATAACTTTAATTGTTATTAATACGTATCTTTTGATTTTAAATTATTAAATTCATTGGTTCTAATCTGTTATTAGCTTGCATGCAACGCGTTGTGATATGCTTTTCTGCTATGTAAAGCTATTAAAGGAAAAACTCGTTTTACAGGGTTCGATTTCGAAAGTTAATTCTTAATTAATAATGAAAACTTAAAGTAAAGACATGATTTTATTAACCATTTGGACTCTGGGAACATTCCTATGTAGTTCTTTTTAAAGAACAGTTACATCCTGCGCATGTTCTTTTTAAATAAGATCAACAGCGCCTTTTTTAGGCTAACAGCACACGGTGTTCCCAGGTGGTCACTCTACGTATTACTGACAGCTTGATTTCTATGATCTGACGAGAACCAGAGAGTTGTTATATTAAATAGAGAGCGCCTTCAATACCAGACTCTCATAAGGCGACGGTGTCAACCTTGAAAAGAAAAACCAACATCACGTGGTTATAGCGCTGCCACATTTGGCGTTCAGACATCTGCAGGACATTATACAATACTTCGATCTCGCTTAGTTCTGAAAGTCGCCAAGGCCTGCCAAGTAATATTGGCGCATGAATTAATTGGCATTTCCACATATCATGTGGTGTCAATGATGGACACACGGAATTCAGCATTTTTATTCCTCTATTTGTATCATTACTCTATGACGAGAACTGGTATGTTACTGGTATGGCCGTTGTCCTTATCCGATTCAAAGAACAGGGAAAAAAGAACGAGTCGTTCTCATATGACTGAGAATCACATCCCGAGTGCAAAGGGTTAATAGAAAAAGTATTTTATTGATACTCATGTTTAAATATAATTTCCTTTTCTATGAATTCTATGAACATTTCAAAGTTCGAATAAACTTGAACATTTAACCACTTTAAATGAAGAAGGTTATTAGTATATCCAATATTTAGCATTTAAAATATTTTCGTAAATATAACAATAAATAGTTTAGCATAAGGTGCTAGTTTTTCTACTTGGCATAACATTAAGTACTTAGTGTATTGGGAGCACATTTTAAATTTTATAGTCTCTAAGCACAATGTATCAATCATAACCGAGTCGTAACCAAATTTCAATTTCCAACATGGCGTCATGCTAAAATCTATATAAAATGAAATGCATTTTTTACTCGTTATTTTTTAAAGAAAACTAAACTGCTTCTCAAGATACGAGAACTGGATAATATCGTGGCGTAATATAATTAATTTAAACAATGACACAACATAAGTACTTAAACTGCCCTTACGTAGCGGCCATATTGAAAATATAAAACCAGCTTCAACATTTAACTTAAATGTCATCCATTAAAAGAGTTACATTTGAACTGTTCAATTCGTACCTTGACAATACTACTAATAATCACCCTCCCCCCCCAAAAAAAAATATTCAATATATCTTCAATTTAAACAATAAAAAAATCGTAAACTATTAAACTGAGCATTTGAAGAATGACAGCCATATTGGAAATATAAAATCTGCCTAAAAATGTAATTCAATTCCGTCCAAAGAGTCGGTTTCATACCCTTTTGTCCTACCTCGACCCCAACCCATTTCTTCTATCCAATCCCACTAATAAGCCCCCACACAAAACCCCATATATCCCTAAAGCTTTTCTTTTAGAGGGGGGCTATAGAAAACACCTGTCCCCAACCCTAAAACACAGAACCAACCCTCTCATTTCCCATCAAGGAAAGAATAGGGGCCGTTCCTCGGGGCACAAACAAATCAGCCCTTTTCTTCCCCCATCGACCCCCACTAACAAGAACACAACCGGGAAATGAAAAGAGTGGTGTGCGATTGATCCGGCTTCGATCGATTGATTAGGGGGGGGGGGGGGGGGGGGTCACAGGTGGTCCACCCGGTAATGGAGTCGATCCGCTTGACCGGTGAAGGGACCATTGGTCATTTCTCTCTTTCTGTGGAAGAACACGGGATGTGGTGGGTAGGAAACGGCACTCACTAGAACTGGACACAATTCCAGGGAGAGTAAGATTCTTAGAAGCATTCCGTAATTGGTTTTGTTCCCATGTGGTAAATCTGGTGTTTCAAGCGGAGAAATATATATCAATAACGTAATTAACTATATAGGTTTAAGTTTTCTTTGATAAATGGAGTAAGTAGTAAAAAGAATGATATTTACACTATTAGTTTTAAATCAATATTAAACAGGGGTACATGTTTATTTGGTTTAAAAACAATGTAAATAGTCTTATTTTCTCAAAAAAATTATGTATTTTTATTTTTCATATTTTAATTTTATTTTATATCATTCTTCTTGGGGGTGATCTTTAAAGTTTTTCATGTTTTCCTGTACAAGTTTTGGATATAAAAAATTAATTACAAATGTATAAATATAAACTTAAAGAGATAGCTTAAAGAGACATGGTACCAACTAAACTTTTTTTTTATTTTGGATATTTTGAATAAACATTTTAATGTATATTATTTAAATTTATATAAAAGAACAATATTTCACACAAAAATTCCATTTTTTTTTCAAAACTTTCTTCTTGTTTAATTTTTGAAACGATATCGCGTTTTTTTTAAATATTTATTTATGTTTTTCACTACAATTTGTTCTTGCATCCTTTGAACCAAAATACAAATAAATTGACATGATGTTTTTGTATAATACTTGAATTTTATTTTGTTATATAAAAAGTTATTCATAATAACAACGCAATTTTTTTTTTCTTTCTTTAGAACTATTTTTTTGTGGTAGTGTTTTAAAAACATACATATATACATATAACTTATTATGTCAATTAATAACGTATGCATATTTTACAATATGTTTTAAAAATTGTACATTTCTCTATTAATAATAAAAACGTTTCGAAAAATTTAATATCAACAAAAACCAAATCTTGAAAAAAAACTATTACATTTTTTTCCCATGAAAACATAATACATGCAGCATAAAATCTCAAAAACCTCATTAAAAACTTAGATACAGTTCTAAAATTTTGCAAACATATTTAGAAGAATCCAAATTATAATTTAAAAAAATAATTTATTTATTTTAATATTATAATTTTTTGGGTACTGTGTTCCCTTAGAAATATATTTATTAATAGATATATAAAATATATTTATTTATGATATATATGTTTTATAAATAAAGTAATTTAAAAAAAACGGTAAGATATATGAGCTAAAAAGTAAAAAAACAACATTTCTTTTTAATTTTACGAACAAGTTGAAGAATTTTTTTATATCAATATTAAAATTATTACAATTTTTTTAACCGGCGCCAAAATTTAGGAATGTTTTTTGCAAATTGGCACCAACTTTCAAAAGTTGTAATGTGTATAAAATAATATTAAATAATTAAATTTCTTCAACTTGTTTGTAAAATTAAAAATTATTTTACTTTTTAGTGCATTTTTTTTTAAAGTAGGTTTTTTTCCCTAAAAATATTATTTTATTTTCCCTTTTTTAATTTAGCAGTGTGCTTCACTCACAGCTATTATTCACAATGAAATTCAAGTTGTTGTTCACGTCTCAAAACCGGTATAGTAAATGACATGAAACAAAACTATACTGTCTCAACAATGTATACTTTAAAATAATCCTTATCCATGCCAATAAATGCTGGGTAAACGAAATATCATTGTTGTACAACATCTATCAAACAATGAAAACAATTTGAAATAGGAGAAACTTTAAAAAAATCAGGTTAATCGATATTTCCAAATATATAAAAGCCGGATAACCGATTTTATATGCAGATTTTACCAAAGTGGATTTTTCAAAATCCAACAAAAAAAGAATTTTCGAACTCGGACAATATTTGTTTTTAAACGGTCCAGTTAATTGAAAATTCCGGATAGTTAAATGCCGGGAAACCGGATGTTTTTTTTACAAAAAGCTACCCAAATGAAACATCCCTTACCCAACTAAACAAAAATTGTCCAAATATCTGAATTATGACATAAATCTTGCGCGAACATACATGAAAAAAAATGCATTACAGTATAATTGACAACCCATCTATTTTTGGCGCGCTTCTGAAAATGTTTGACACGCTTTGATGTCGGTTAAGAATATAAAAATGTCAACTTATTTCTACGAAAACTATCAAGAATATTTTTTTAATGAGTTGTGTGTTGTTATAGTCAAACGATGTTAACCGTGATATCATAATTTTTCTCTTAGTGGATAGATTAAATTTACTTGAAGAATTGTCATTCTAAATTTTAAATGAAATTTTTGTTTATTCTTTCTGAAATTTCTATGTAAAATAATTAAATATACTAATAGGACATTTCTAAAAACAAGCAAGTAAAATAATAATCAATTCCTTAACATTGTCATTTTACTATTACATAAAAAAAATCCACATAAAAAGTTTACACGAAACAACTATCAACACTCAGATATAACCTTGAAAGTATTTTATTTTAGTGTTAAATATATATATGCGTAAAGTAAATATACTAAATGCCTAAATTTTTAAATTATTGATACATTTACAAATTATTGTCACCCATAATTCATCTAAACTTGAACCTCTAAAATTCCAGTAAGTGGTCTAACAATTAACGTTAAAATATTAAAAAAGGATGTTTCGAATTTTTTTTTAATTCTGTAAAAAATGTTTAATTTTTATATTTTTATTCTCTTATTCTCTGAATTTTTTTTCTTATTTCCTACAAGATTTTTACCAAGCTTAGAAATTTCTCCGTGTTATGTAACCTGCTTGTGCTTTGAAATAAGCAACGTCACAGCGGTAAGTAACATAAATATTTAATTCGTATAAATTGTAAAATATCTATTAAAAATTCAATATATTTTATATCTGATGTTTATTTTTTATTTGTTAAGAAAAATGTCGACTGAAGAAAAATTAATAATTCAAGGTTTGGTTTGGTTAATTAACATCGCAATAGAGCTGCACAGTGGGATATTGGCGACGGTTCGGGTTCATTCATACATGCACCTCGTTATTTTAGAACCATGGTCAGATGACAAGGAAACATCTGAACTGGTACCCAACGCCTTCAATAGGCATCGGGACTTTGGACCCCGATCAGATGTATCGTGCACCCGTCCCGTATACACGCCGTTAATTTTTGCGGATGTTCTGGACGACTTTTCTAGTATTTTGTAGCGAAGCTGGCAACCCTCCGATCACAAGATTACTACTTTTTACTTTTCTTTGTCAAGTCCATCGCACGGGTTCGAATCATCAATCCTCGGATTAGCAGCCGCACGCCTTAACCGCTCGGCCACGGAGGCCTCTTAATAATTCAAGGAATGTTTTCGCATTGCGTATTCTGCTTAAATTGCAGTTATAATTGTACACGTGAGTTTGTGCGCGAAATTTTGTGTTATTAAAATTATAATATAAATATATGATGTACACTATGAACTTAGCACATGTAACTAATTCATATTTGTGTAGTAAAAAATAATTGAAAATTATGCTTATATCGTGTATAAAAAAAAACTTTTACGAAATATATATTGTATAATTTTAACAATGCTTATTCGGAGATAACAATTACAATTATAAATTTAATATTTTAACAGACAGAAGCAAATTCGCATCAAATCATTAGAAATGATTTCTTACTTTGTTGAGAAAGATTTTGTGTTGCAATGGTCAAGATATTTAACAATGCTTTCCTATTTTTTTCTATCTGTTACTTCAGTTTCCACTCAGATTTCACGGATTAAATTGCTCGTAGAAACTAATGCCGAAATTTACGAAGCTTTTTAATAAATTTCTGTATGTAAAAGCGTCTGCATTCATCGGAAAATAATGTAAGTAAATCGATTCGTTTATTTTATGTATAGAGTTCAATGTAAACAAATTTTTATAAACTTTTTGTTGAAATAAATTTTTTTAGCTAGTCTGTTACGTTGCAATAAAATATTTTTTACTCAGGATTACAAAATACATGAAACCCATTTTCGATATTAGTTGAATGTATCAAAAAGCGTCGCAAAGAAATTACATTGAAAAAATAATTTCCGAAGATATCAAGTAAGTTTTTAAATGTAGAAATATTGTATATGTATTTTCTTTTCGATTTAGTTTCTACCCTCATAAAATGATTTAGTAGATTTATTTATGCATAAAAAAACACCATACTTCAACCTAAGATAAATATCTTCCATAATCCTTCACGTAATTTGCGTATAAAGCTTCTTAAATAGCGCGCAAAGTTTGAAACCCAATTAAATAAACTAGACATATTTATCAAAATCTTGCAACGTTAAAAAAAAGTGAAAACCGCACTAAAAAGTTTCTTATTTCATTTTAGGGCGCTTGCATCGTCTCGAAATGAGAACTTTTTACGGCTTTTTCACTTCTTTCGGTTTTTTAATATCTTAAGTTGTATATTTTAAGAGCGTAAGCTTGAATTTCTTGGCCGAATGCCAGCTCATGGATGAAACCAATATTTTCTACCAATTCGCCTTAGGATAAATAAATGCAAAAATGTTTTATTTTCTTTGAAGAAATAAAACATAGTACAAGCTAAGATAATGCCACTGGAATATATAAGTTTTTTTTTAATTTCAAATTAATAATCAATTACTGAACTATCGGAAAATTCTTAAGCACACATTTTGTTGTTTATTGTACTTAACACACCTAGCATTTAGCAACTTCTAAACACTTAGAACTTACAAGAACATATATGAAATGTACGTTCTTTTAAAAATACAGTTATTACCGATTCAATTCTTGTCCCTAAACTTTGATGATTCATGAAAAATAAAATAATCTATTTTTAGTTTCTTTCTGTAATGAAACGACAAATTAACGCGAAAGAACTACATCCAAGGATTTTTACTGAAGGTTTGGCATTGAAAAAACTAAAACTTAAAACTTTGGTACTAAAACATTTTTAGATGCTGAATCTATTATTTTTTAACTGAAAATCATGAGGTTTTTGTTTATTTTTAAGAAGAGGACAAAGGAAATGTTTATTTTGTGACATTATAGACTACAGTGGAGAGCAAAAGGATTAAGTTATTTTAGTTAATATTTTAAAACTACTCAATCGCGTATACGTATAGAGGAAGCGTATGTATTGAGATCGCCATGAATGAGTATTCGATACAATTATACTTGAAAATAAAGAGATTTAAATTGATATTTTAAGATGATAAATACATAATTTAATAGTCAGTAATATATTAAATCAACCACATAAAGCATTTGATGTATGTATAGTAGCAGTATTAAATAAAACCGCTATGTGTTTTTGTATTTAAAATTATTGTAAAGTTATTTCAATTTTAAAATTACTGTAGTAGTCTTTTGTATTTAAAATGATTGTAAATGTTTAAAGTATTATAGACTAGCTGTTAATCGCAGTTTCATACGCGTTGAAAAACGTTACCCCATTGGTTGGTTCTCAACATTTATTCCTTCTCTTTTTGTTCTCGAAGGCAAAATAACTTGTCTATTATTCAGACACCTCCGGTACATCTCCGAATGTTAGCTTTTTCGTTAGTTTTTCCCGCTGAAGCATAATTATCAAAAAGAGTTATTTCGCCAAAGCAATTTTTAATCGTCAACTTTCACTATTGTTTAAAACAATAAATATATATTGTTAAACCACTCCGAGGAGTAACATTCAAAATGTATTTTAAAGTATTTAATTGTTGTCAAGATCTTATGATTTTATAACAATGTAAATACTATCTTTTTAAATGGCCATTATAAAATAGCTTCTAAAACCGTTATGAATGGTTTTAACCGGTTTAACTAAACGGAATTTTAAAATTTCAAGAGTCAGGTGCACAATTACAGGTTCAATGGTATTTATATATAAATTTTCAGATATTTCCGATTGTGTTTTGATTGTGTTTTGAGATTGTGTTTTGCGTGCCGCAAACACACACAGACTTTCTTTTATTATAACAGGTATTTTATTAGTATAAACTCACAAAATAAAAAAAAACAGTACGTTTCTATTTATTTAATGTCGGTTTATCCATATAGTACTACATAAAAACATACAAAGCTCCTTAAAGTTCGCCAATAAAAAGCTACATAACTAATTCTAATTGAGGAGTAAACATTCAAAATGAGTTTTATTAAAAACTAGCTGATAAACCCGTTCTACGCACAGGAAGGAAATAAGTTACAAAATAGATACAAATACAATAATTATAAGCGAAATAAATAATATTCTTAATTTGTCACCCATCATGGGGAACGAAATAAAGTATTAAAAGTTCTAATTTGTAACGAAATTTTATTAGAGTGGCGATTTTTTTTAGCGTGGTCCCGCAACAACTGGAAAGATTGATATTATGGAGAAGTTGGCTGTACAATAATATGGATATATATATATATATATATACGTTACTCTTGTTGATTAACATCCATACTTTAACTTTTAGTAACATCCCAGAAATTTAAAGAGGAACAATTCTTATAATTGTGTAATAATAACTATTATAAGAAAGGCGAAATTTTATTTATTTGGCGACATTTCTTATTTATTTGACGACATTTTGGCGATATTTAGTCATCAGCCAATCATATTGATTCTCATAGTTTTACATACTATTAAAAATGTCCATTGTTTCAATTTTATATTTTCCATTGTTACATGTTCTCCATGTTAATCCTATGGGAAGGTTTTTAAAAAATCGTTATTTTGGCAGTTTGAGTTCGAATTTTTAAAAATCCTTTCGTAGTGCATCTCTACCGCCCAAGATGAACATGTGCTCCAAATTTCAGCACTCTATGTCTTTTAGATCTGTAGATATCCAAACTAACGTTGCTACTAACATCGAAAAAAGGGTTTTACACCCCCTTAAATACGTTCGATCGGAACAAAAATAGCTTACTTTTCCTATATAAGGTATAAGTAACAACTTTGCCAAATTTCTTCTTCATAGGTATACAGGAAGTGGGAGAATTAGTGATGAGTGAATGAGTGGGGTTTTCGCATTTATATATATAGATTAGATTATGAATTACTAGATTCACTCAAATATTTCATATCGAACTAAATTACTTAATTAGTAAACAATTAACTTACAAAATTGGAATATATGTACGAGTCAATATAATTAGTTAAAGTTTCCCACTAATCACCTTCATGCGACAAAATACGTTAAGAATTTCCAATTAGAAACTCCAATTAGAAATAAATTAATAATTTATCTATAGGAAGTTTTATTTTGAACGCATAAGATAAAAAATACGTTTTAATAACTAATTAAGTAAGATATCTATCTCTCATAACAAAGTAAGGAAAGGATGTTTAAACTTCAAATTAATATGATCTCAAAATGAAAGTAAGAAACTTATTCGGAATTAAAAATGAATATAAAATTAGAACTTGATGAATCATGAAAATAATAATTTAAAAGAAATTGTGATAAGAAAGTATTTTTTTTCTGAAATTGATACCGTTTTTAACACAATATCAGGTTTTATAAGAAACTAATTGGAATTTATTCCATTATCGAATCAATCAAATCTAGTTAAAGCCCACCATTCTCTGCTGTGACATCGAAAATCAATAAGAAAGAATCCACTCTTTTGATAGATAATTCAAGTGTAAAGAGCGATATTCCATTAAGGGAACCGAAACATTGAAAACCTTTTCTAATGGTCACACCATAGAAATGTTTTATAAGGTTTAAATCATTCTTTCCCATCTTTTTCCCCGGTAATCTATCACTCAGCCCCAGTTGCAGCAGACGTGGAACCTAACCATTGCTTTTATCTCTAGCAGCAGGAAATAACAACTCTCCTCTCCTCGACCAAAAAGATCGTTCTTTTCGTTGAAGAGTGGAAATTCCTTTCGTTTAAGTGGCACAAATATTTGCGCTCGGATGGTTCCTGGATTGATCGGTAGAGGGGGCGAGGGGAGCTGAAAAATATCCCTTGGGGGTGCGAAGCGTCAATTAAATGTCACAGAGGGGAGTTGGGACAGTTTCTGTAGAACGCAAAAATGGGAATCTGGAGAATAAATGTTCACCTTTTTGATTGTTACGTCATACAATGGGTTTAACTATTTCTTTCAGTATTATTTTTTTCCTCCAACTTCATTTTATTTTTTATTGGAACTTAAAAGAATCTATGTCGCATTGTTTTTTGACTGTACAATAGACAGACTGAAAAGATTCTGAAATGGTATTTTAGCCAATATCTGACACTTTCAGCAAAGATTTGGAGCGACATATTCTCAATTTTAGCACGGTCTAAAACTTACATAGTTTAATTTTAGCCTTTTTATGAAAACTAATTTGAGTAATTTAAGTATGGGGAATTTCTCAGAACATTCAATCCTAAATTTCAGCTTTTATATGAAATGCCTCCGCATTTTTTAAATACCTATATAATTACTTTAAGAATTAATTTTCATTATTTCTTATAAGGAGATTTGCTTTAGGTTCTACATTTCGTTGTCGTTTATTTATATATCTGTATATTTTGTAGTCTCAAGTCCACAAAGGGCATTTTAAAATTTGTATAATACAACGTCAAAGGAATAAATATTTTTGAGATTACCATATTTTGTGTTCCTAGAGTTTCCATAACACGATATGAATAACGAAAATTCCCTCTGACTTGTAATCAAAACTCCTTTTTGCAATTTTCCTCCACACATTCCTTTTTATTTATTTTTTAAATATTTTTTTTTAATAATTATATCAGTAGAGAAGGTTTACAAAAGTCCTTCTAATGTTTTAAATTTGAAAATTATTTAAAAAAAAGATTTTTTGTATCAGCTTTTATATTACGTGTACTACTGGAAAAACCGGAGATACTCGAACGGATATACACGTTTGTATCCGCCAGGTGGTTAAAAAGAAATAAGAGAGACCATGGCGTAAAACGATAAGTTAGACAATAAACATAAATTTCGTTCAGTGTATCTGGAAACTTAGATGTGCAATGCTGAATTTTGTGTAAAATTAAATATTTTATCAATATCTATCGATTTCAGCTATAAACACAGATTTGTCAAATATTTTTTTTAATTATTTTTTTAATGTTTCTATGTCAGCCTCTAATAGGCGAAATACATATAAATATATAAAAAAATGCATCTAATTGGAAAGATAATGTAATTAATCATTAAAGAAAATCACAATATTTTTTATAAAACCCCATTGGAGTATCAGAAAGGAAATAGCAACGTTCCCTTTGCAAGATGATACATTGGGACTCTAACTTTGTGACTATTAGTACAATTCGCCTAAATGTGGTCGCGTTCTAAAGGGTATATAATTAATACATTGTTGTATAATCTTAAGTTAAACTTATATATGATTTATTATGGACTTTAATGATATGGATAACGATTTTTCAACGATTTTATTTCCCATATTACACTTATACCAATATCTTCTCATGTATGTATTTTTCTAGAAATTTACTTGTTTGGGCAACTTGGAAAAAAATTATTTTGCCTAAGAAATTGGAAAAACTTAAGCACTTTCACTTTGAATGTTCAGTTATAGCCACGGAGTAAAGAAGAAGGTGGAGGTGCGAACAAGTCTAAAAACGGTTTGCAATATGAAGTAAGCAATCGCTTAAAAAGTAGGAACTGGCGAAGTGTTTGGCGCTATTCCAAAGCACTACTTTGTACCAGTACTTGGCAATAATTTATTTTTCCCTCGTAGGAAAACTACTGCAAACTAGGTTTGTTTGTTCCTAGTTTGGGGTTGCTAACTTACGTCTCATGAAATCTCGCCAAATCATCTCCACTTTTTTCTTTACTCCGTTAGTTATAGCACACTAGGCTTGCCATCGTTTTCCATTTACATCAGAATGGTTGTCGTACAACTATTAATTGTTGAGATATTGTATACACAGACAGTGGCGTAGGAACTTCTTTTTTTCAGGGGGGGCTGAATTTTTTTTTCAATACATATATTGTTATACAATATAAAATAGTATGGAGTTGCGAGCTATTAAACAATTAAAAAACAATCAATGCTTTAAAATGTTTTAATGTTAAATGTTTTAACTTGTATCCGTTTTTGTTTGGACAGCTTTAGAACATAAAGTAACCAGGAAAAGGTTAATAGTAATTTCAAATGTCCGTATTGTACGCTAAAATATGAATTTTTTCAGATTTGAGGAATTCGTCTCTATTTAACTTTCTTTAACAAAATCTTAATTTTCTAAAAGAAGAAATTTCAACTATATAAGCTGTTTAGAAAATAGTGCATGAATCTGATGGTTTATTATTTGAAAGGGAATAAATTACGGGATATACGATTATAATTTATGAAATGTCCACAAATAATATTTTTTTTTATTTAAAAGCGTATTTTTTAAATTTTTCTTAAAATTACTCTTTAAAGCTTTAGCGTTGTAGCTTTCAAAGCAAATTCTCCCCACTTTAAAACACGTTTAGAATAAATAAGGGACGCTTTCTTTCGAATGCATCTTTGTAGGAATTTTCTATTTCTACAATTTGTTTTTTAAGTAATTTTTTTTTAAAAAAATTGTATAATATTAGGGGGGCTGAGCCCCTTCAAAATAATTCCTAGGGGGGCTCGAGCACCCCCAGCCCCCCTACTTCCTACGCCTATGTACACAGACAAGCAATATTTTTAAAATCCACTTCAGAGGTTTCGTAAATTATGAACAAACAATGAAGAGAGTTAAAAAAATGTTGACCCCTAAAGCATCCCACGTCTATTTAAAACGTACAAATAACAATGCTAATGTATAACACAGATAATTGTGATTACCAATAATATGAAAACGTCTATTTTGCAACAATGCTTTTTAATATTCTTTTGCTAACAATGGCAGCGCAAATGACAGTTAAACCGATTGTTTAAATTGTGTTCAATCTGACTCCATTTTGAGGAGATCGTGCACGCAAAGTTTAAACTATATATTCTGCTAAAATATTGGAACTTTTGCAAGTAGATATGCTTTAATTTGTTGCCCTTAGGTAAATAACACTTATTTGATTTATTTGCTTAGGTAAGTAACATTTAATTGTTAAAATAAAATATGTTTGTCTAGAACAGTAAAAAAAAGGATTTTATGTTAAACGCCATTATAGCAGGTTATAGAAATAAGATATGGTAGACTTTAAAACCGGTGCAAACAGAAAGTAGATACGCAAGTTGTTACATCTGACACCTCACCAATCCACGACTCTTAAGAATCTTGTTTTATATAAGGATCTTACACGAGTCAAAACTAATTTCCTATCGTACGTGACCATATTTACGTCAATCGTGCTATTTACCCCGGATTTATAGCGTCGACATTATTTCGGCCTTGAATGAAAACGTCCATATTTATTTAATTATCATATTTATTTATCTGAAATTTAATTTGCACAATCACATACACTTTTTATACCTTACATCCGTACGCATGTTGCGTTAAATAAAATTTTACATACATTTTTGCCTAATTTAATTCAAACTTAATGATATTTATATAAAACGTGCTATTTTGTCACCGAGTTATAGTGTTGAAATAGATCCTTCTGAAAGAGTAACATAGTTTTTCTATCATTGGATTTCCCCTATATAGCTCGTTTTAAAGACGTTTTATGTCAAAGAGTTGTGCTTCACTCTTAAGCTGAGATTCGAACCACAATACTTTGGTTACGAGTCCACTGCGAAAATGGCAGTCTTTAAAATTACGACACTCAATTAATTTTAAACTAAAACGTGTGCCTCACCCAGATAAGCACACGATTAAAGTTAAACTGCTTTCGACTTCGTTAACTAATGTCTAATAAGAATTGTACAAAATCATTAGTCATTAAAAATATATAGCCAACTAGATGAATCAATAATTGGTTATATATATTTTTAACCAATTGACATTAGAAGCTCGTATTTCATTCAGAGAATTTGCAAATACTTTCTAAATGCAGAAAAAAATATTATTTTCGTTTATTTACTATTCACCTGAAAATTGAGAGATTTTTTATAAGAACAATTTAAAAACTTATTTATATTTTGTCAATTCTAAAAATTGGTTTTCAAATACTCGTATTTGTGTTTTATTAAAAAGTCGGATGGCTGGTAGTTCCGTATAACATCAATTTTGTTGAATTCTATTTATTGTTTTTGCAGATGCAGGTGTCTTGTATAAGCACATAATTCCACAGGCACAGCTGAAGCGGATGTCAGAAAAGCCAACAAGAAACTGCAGTTTGGAGACCAAGGGTAAACTGCGGGGAACGAGTGAAATTTCTCATTATGAATGGCAGACAAAACGAAACTCCATTTCTACACCCCGAAATTATGAAGAATGATCTCAACAAAAATAAACAACAAACTGCAGCTGAAGATCGAAGGAGAACTACGGGGGAAGCAGTGAAAATTCTCTTTCTAATGAGGCCCACAAAAGAAATTCCACCTTTACACCTCAATAAGAAGACTTAAAATCTCAACAGAAATCAACATCAAACTGCAGCTGAAGATCAAGGGCAAAACTGCGGGGAGGAGGGAGAGTGTAATTCCTCTTTGTGATGGGGGAAATAAAGGGGAAGTAAGAAGGCGAAATACCTCAAGAAAAATCAACACCATCAAAGTGCAGCTGAATACCTAGTGAAGACTGCTGGGGGTGGGGGATAAGTGAAATTTATCTTTTTTTGTGATGGGGTACACAAAGATATATTCCACTTTTACATAACCATATGGAAGACCTCAATAGAAATCAACAACAACAGAGTGCAGCTGAAAATTACTACAAGAAGGGGGAGGGGGGATGTAATTTATCTATGCGATGGTGCACACAAAGAAAAATTACAGCCCAATTAGACGATTGAAGACCTCAACAGAAATCAACATCAACAAACTGGTAGCTGACGATCACGGGTAGACTGCGGGGTACCAAGTGTAATTTCTCTTTGTGAGGGGGCACACAAAGAACATTACATCACAATAAGCAGACGAAATACCTCAACAGAAGTCAACAACAACAAACTGCAGTTGAAAATTACTGCAGGGGGGAAAATGTAATTTATCTTTGTGATGGGTCACACAAAGAAAAGTTACACCCCAATAAACAGAAGGAAGACCTCAACATCAAACTGTAGCTGACTACCACGGGAAGACTTCGAGGAACGAAATGTAATTTCTGTTTGTGATGGTGCACACAAAGAAAAATTACACCCCAAAAACGCGATGGAAGACCTCAACAAAAATCAAAATCAACAAACTGGCAGCTGACGATAACGGAAAGACTGCGGGGTAAGAAGTGTAATTTATCTATGTGATGGGGCACATAGAGAAAAATTACACCCCAATAAGCAGAAGGAAGATCTCAACATCAAACTGTAGCTGACTACCACGGGAAGACTTCGTGGAACGAAATGTAATTTCTCTTTGTGATGGTGCACACAAAGAAAAATTACACCCCAAAAAGACGATGGAAGACCTCAACAGAAAATGGCAGCTGACGATCTCGAGATGACTGCGCGGTACTAAGTGTAATTTATATGTGATGGGGCACACAAAGAAAAATTACACCCCAATAACCAGAAGGAAGATCTCAACATCAAACTGTAGCTGACTACCACGGGAAGACTTTGGGAAACGAAATGTAATTTCTGTTTGTGATGGTGCACAAAAAAAAAATTACACCCCAAAAACGCGATGGAAGACCTCAACAGGAATCAACATCAACAAACTGGCAGCTGACGATCACGGTAAGACTGCGGGGTACGAAGTGTAATTTATCTTTGTCATGGGGCACACAAAGAAAAATTACCCTCCAATAAGCAGACGAAAGACCTCGACATCAAACTGTAGTTGACTATCACGGTAAGACTTCGGGTTACTAAGTTTAATTTATCTATGCGATAGTGCACACAATTAACAATTACATCTCAATAAGCAGAAGGAAGACCTCAACACAAATTAACATCAAACTGTAGCTGACTATCACAGGAAGAATTCGGGGTACGAAAGTAATTTCTCTTTGTGAAGGTGCACAAAAAAAAAAAATTACACCCCAATATGACGATGGAAGACCTCAACAGGAATCAACATCAACAAAAGGCAGCTGACGATCACGGGAAGACTGTGGGATACGAAGTGTAATTTCTCTTTGTGATGGTGCACACAAAGAAAAATTACACCCCAAAAATACAATGGAAGACCTCAACAGAAAATGGCAGCTGACGATCACGAGATGACATCAGGGTACGAAATACAATTTCCATTTGTGATGATGCACACAAAGAAAAATTACACCCTAAAAAGACGATGGAAGACCTCAACACAAATCAACATCAACAAACTGGCAGCTGACGATCACGGTAAGACTGCGGGGTACGAAGTGTAATTTATCTTTGTCATGGTGAACGCAAAGAAAAATTACACCCCAATAAGCAGACGGAAGACCTCAACATCAAACTGTAGCCGACTATCACAGGAAGACGTCGGGGTACGAAATGTAATTTCTGTTTGTGATGGTGCACACAAAGAAAAATTATACCCCAAAAACACGATGTAAAACCTCAACACAAATAAAAAAAAAACTGGCAGCTGACGATCACGGTAAGACTGCGGGGTACGAAGTGTAATTTCTCTTTGTCATGGGGCACACAAAGAAAAATTACCCTCCAATAAGCAGACGAAAGACCTCGACATCAAACTGTAGTTGACTATCACGGTAAGACTTCGGGTTACTAAGTTTAATTTATCTATGCGATAGTGCACACAATTAACAATTACATCTCAATAAGTAGAAGGAAGACCTCAACACAAATTAACATCAAACTGTAGCTGACTATCACAGGAAGAATTCGGGGTACGAAAGTAATTTCTCTTTGTGAAGGTGCACAAAAAAAAAATTACACCCCAATATGAAGATGGAAGACCTCAACAGGAATCAACATCAACAAACTGCAGCTGACGATCACGGGAAGACTGTGGGGTACGAAGTGTAATTTCTCTTTGTGATGGGGCACGCAAAGAAAAATTACACCCCAATAAGCAGACGGTAGACCTCGGGAAGACACGGGAAGACTTCGGGTTACTAAGTTTAATTTATCTATGTGATGGTGCACACAATTAACAATTACATCCCAATAAGCAGAAGAAAGATCTCAACACAAATTTACTTCAAACTGTAGCTGACTAGTATGGGAAGACTTCGGGGTACGAAGTGTAATTTCTCTTTGTGAGGGGGCACACAAAGAAAATTCTACTTTTACACCCCAATAAGACGACGGAAGACCTCAACAGAAATCAACAACATCAAACTGCAGCTGAAGAGCAAGGGAAGACTGCGGGGGAAAGAAGTGTACATTTTCTTTATGATGAGGCACACAAAGAGATATTCCACCTTTACATCACAATCAGTAGACAGAAGACCTCAACGGAAATCAACAACAACAAACTGCAGCTGAAAGTTATTGCAGGGGGCAAAATTAAATTTATCTTTGTGATGAAGCACATAAAGAAAAATTCCACCTTTACACTCCGAAAAGATTAAGGAAAATCTCAACAGAAATTAACCAAAAACTACTGGGGTAGATCAGAGGTAACCTGTGGTGAACGAGTGTTATTTCTCTATCTGATGAAGAAGACAAAGGGAAATTCTACTTATACATCCCGAAAAGATGACGGACAACCTCAACGGAAGTTAATAACGATAAATTTCGGTTTACAACCAAAGGAAAACTCCGGAG
Source organism: Troglohyphantes excavatus (assembly GCA_963932185.1). Lineage (NCBI taxonomy): Eukaryota > Metazoa > Arthropoda > Arachnida > Araneae > Linyphiidae > Troglohyphantes > Troglohyphantes excavatus. The sequence continues at coordinate 25,055,465 of OZ010674.1, forward strand.
AAGGATTTCAATTTCTCAATACGATAGATCAAACAAAGAAAAATTACACGTCAACACAACATATTACTAGACTTATTTAATATATATATATATATATATATATATATATATATATATATATATATATATATATATATATATATATATATATATATATATATATATATATATATATATATATATATATATTAAATAAACTATTTTGTAAAATCTTAAAAGCAAAATTTCAAGTTATTTAGATATTTAGAAAATGATTTCTGATAAGTTAATCATAAACTTATAATACATGTTAGAATGTATTTCTTAAACGACCAAATAATGTCTTATGACTGTCATTATAACAGTCTTTAAAAAAACTTTTTTTCTTAAAGGAATTCGAAGAGTTGCAAAAAGTTATATCTCGCATGTGTTAACTTAACAATTTTCGTGGTATTGATTCATTAGTTTAGGTGTTATCATTAGTTTAGGTGTTATATATATAAATTTGGTGTTTGTATGCTTATGGAGCATTTTACAGTCACTCAGGTTTGGAATTAAACACGAGAGTTTATAAAATATATTTAACAATTTTTGCTTTAAATTATCTACAAAATTCCAAAACAGCAGTTATTATCCAAATTTTAATAACTAATGCAATTTTATAGGCGAATCTCAAACTTTAAATTAAAGCCATTAAAGGTCTAGAATGAAGGTGCAAATTTTTACAATCGAAATATTAATGCATTATCTTATCCGTAGGACTATACTCTCATCGTAATAAAACTTTTAAAATTAAAATGCTGAGCATGTCAATGATAGATGAAGCTTAGTTTTTTTCTGCACAATCACTACAAATGAATCATCGTCATTCTACTTTTGAATCCTTGATGTGTTCTAGCATTATATTTGTAGAACTTGTAAAGCGATACGTGGAGTAACTTTTGAGAAAAGATACTTAGAAAAATAAATTACGAAATAAACGTGCTTTTCATTCCGGATTTGTACTAAATATAACAAACAACCCATTTTAATTGTACTAGAAATAAAATTCGGATGCTGATAGAAAAGAAACAATAGGATATCCTAAATATATTTTACTATTCTGTAATCTGTATCTTATAAAATCGAATATAAGATAGAACGTTATCAGAATCAGAATAGCATATATCAATTTCAACCCTTTGCACTCCAAGAACTCTTTGCGTTTTCCATTCTTCTATGAAACAGTTATTCATCCTTATGTTCTTTTCCCTAGAATTTGTTATGCCTATAGAAAAAAGAAACCTAATCTGTTTTGTATCTGCAAAAGAACGAGTTGAAAATAATGTTTTATCGATGTTTTTTAAACACAAGATCATTCTGTTCTCGTTTATTTTAAAGAACAGGGAACCAAAAGAACGAGTCGTTATGTTGTCGCCTGAGCGGCGCCAACGGAGTGCAAAGGGTTAAGAAAATATACTATTATGTATTGTGTTTCTTAAAAAATCATATATTTTAAACTTCCAGTGTTTCCTTAGGAATATTCTACTCCTTCCAACCATCACATTCGGACAATATCGCCAAGGAAACACGCCAAATATATACAGAGAGTATGAGTGAGGGTGCGAAAAAATTTCCTAAAAAGTGAAATACGAAGGGGGACCAGCAAAGGAAGAGAGAGAGAGAGAGCCACCTGTTACGATGGGAAACGGTGCAATTTATTCCAGAGCCATTCTTTTGAGGGGAGAGCCGGGCCGGAGCTCTCCTTCATCAATCAACCGTCCGTCAAACGAGCGGTGGGTGGGGGTTGCCGCATAGCCAACCCGGAATATCGCCAAGGTGCTATTGTGTTGCCTATTAGTTGAGATTGGGGGGCTTGATTTATTGTTTAACAATAAGGTGTGTCAGGTGGTTATTTTTTTTTGTATTTATTATGCATTATTTGTTAAGTTTTCTTTTTACTTGAAAAGAAGAATTGTTTAGTAATATTCACAGGCTGGGAAAAGGGAGTCAGTGCCCATTTAGGAGAATTTCCCTTTTGGATTTTATTTTTATTTTAATTCATAACAGTTATTAAAACTATAAAAACCTCACTGTAATAAAAGTACTTAAAAATGAAATGCCTGAACCTACTGATTTTTCTTTAAGTACAATTGCATCGTAAATGAGAGACGGCGTACTCAAATTTAAGCAACCGTACTTTCTCATAAATGTGCAGTGTGATTAAATATTGCTAATATCGGCTTCTGTTCAAGCCATCTGAACAAAGCGACCTGACAAACTTAAAATATTTGTTCAGAAGATGGTTTTCCACATTATTTAAAGTCGATTGCCTAAATGGAAACTTAGTTATTACAACTCAATTATCCTATTTCCCATTCTTTAAGAACATCTTTTAAACAAATATTTTGTTTATAACTACTTCACGTCGCCGTGGTGGTACAACGGATAAGGGACCAAACTGCGGTGCCTTAGGATCTGAATTCGATTCCCGGTAAGTTTTGGTTCTCATTGTTGATATTTATTGAAAGTGATTTATGAAGGCAGCTTATGTTGGTTAACATCTGCTTTTTTTTCATTCATTGTGCTTATTTTTGAGTACATTTCTTTTTCAAAATTGAAACATATATTCGGAGCCATGATACGCATCAAATGTAATCAAAAATTAGTAAATTTTACTCATTTTTGAATACCTATTTTTAACAGTGCTGTGTTATTAAACTTTTCTTTAGAAGCGTTTTCTAAATTGATAAATGAATATTATGAAATATTAATATTTAGTCATAATTTAAATTATATTTAAATATTGCATGGATACTACTTTTCGGACAAATATACATTACTTCAATCAGAATAATCAGTTAAATGTTCATGGTTAGCACCATAGCAGTGAATATAAACATCCATGAAGCAGTATAACTCCTTAAAATATATTAATGCATTAGTGTACAGATGTGCTAAGCACACAAAGGAATTGGGATACGCAAAAGCAATTATTTTAATCGGCAAAAACTACGGATAATTGAGAGGCTGACATGGAGAAGACAGTAAGTCACAAATTTCGAGTGTTTAGTTTTTTTCACGGAAAAAACAGTAAACGCTCAAGCCAATAAAATGAACTAAACAGTAAGTCAATCGGCAAAATGGTTTAGTTTCTACGAGCGACGAAAGGTGGCACTTGCATGTAGTCCACGATACTTGGCCTGGAGAACAAATGCTTCCAATTTAAATTTACTTTTTGTGACTTACTGTCTTCCCCATGTCAGCCCCTCAATTGTTGTTTTTCATTCCTTTTAATAACGCTAAAAGCTTTGAAATAGCTTTCCTGATAAATTAACAAAGTGTCACTTATAACTTACGAGTACTGATGCATCGACATTTCTTGCCGTTCTATGATAATACTCCTTAATATACAAAAACAAATATTATACGCATATCTGTTGCATCGGGTAAGGTTAATTGGGGTATTCACAAGCGACCATTAAGTTCGCTTACAATTAGGGTTCAAACTAGAAAATACTTTTTGATGCTTTTAGAAAATCGAAAAGACATTGGACTCCGATCAGAATTAACGTACACCAGTCCCGTTTACACGTCGTAGAAATTGGAGGAAAGTTCGGACTATGTATTGTTACTTCGCAGCGAATATACCAACCCACCAATCACAAATTCGTTCCATTTTAACATTTTTGTCATATATTATTATCAACCGTATTCGAACTCGCAACCTTCTGATTGCTAGCCGACGATGGTACATCGAGGATGCGGACCCCTTCTGAAACAGTTGAAATGTCATACAATAAGAAATACTTCATTATCACATTAATCATGATTGTTAAAAATTATAGAGTATTTGATTGCATATTCATAGAAAAGGGTATAGTTAAAGCTATGTGACTCATAGCAATAATGCACACAAAGTTGCAATAGTAATACGCTATATGACATGGCTATTTATCATGCATTAATCAACTAGATCTTAATTTATTAACATCTATGAGATATATGTAGGATAAATTGCAATGTTATTCAAAAATATTTTTTTTTATGTGAAAATTTGAGTGATTAAAATTACATTGAAACACTTCAAATTGAAATGGTATTACACAAATTTAGTTATTTCTGATTAGAATTTTCTATAAATGCCCATTTATATTAATTTGCGTTTCCTCTGCAAAAAGTTTGTACAAGTAAATTATAGAACTGTCATATTTTTTATTATTTAATCAACTAAACAATTTGAATTAATTTTCAAAAAAATATATTATAGGAAGAAAATCAAAGTCACGATTTATGCCATCTTTTTTAATTTGCTAAAAACGACATTAACGGTTTTTCTGTTTTCTTTTAAACTTTCACGGTTATGTGATTTTGGTTATTTTGGTGGTTGGTATATATCAGAAAATTACGTGTAAACTGATTAAATGCCATAAAACTTTAGAAAAACATGTGTTTTTTGTCAAGGTAATTTCCAAATCACACACTAAAATGCCTTCCAAAATAATTTTAGAAAAGAAATTCAACAACAAATATCAATACAAATCCACCCAGTAGTTCCAACAAAACCCTAAAAATAGTTGAAGTGAAATATAATTGTTCTAGAAACGAAATATTCAAATACTAAACTTGTTTTACGGATAATAAAAAATCCTTAACATTGCACACCAAAATTTCTGGTATAAAACTTATACGTTGCATCAGAGAACGAGACGATAAGACCAAAGCAACGATATGCCGCCAAAAGTGGCAACCCGGACGTGTCGAAGAAAAACGTCGAGCTCTCGGTCGATGAAACGTATGCCGCTCACCCTCCCTACATATGTCTTAGCTGCCGACTTTTCTTGACAGAGGGGAGTATATATCTATATGCATTGTGGAGATATCTCTTACTTCCACTTTATCAAATTTTCTCGACTCAGTCGTTTGAGACAGTTCTGTTTGGAATTCGATTTCTCAGACAAACCGAATTTCATACAAACGCATTATTTGATGCGTGGAGGGATTTCTTAAATAAATATTTCACCTCATTCTGTTACTTCTTTCGATAAACAGGCTCATTAGAATTACGACAAAGTAATTAAGTTGGTTCACTATGTGGAGTAAAGTCTTTTTTTTTTTAAATCAGATAAATCCTTGTAGAATCCTTGTAGAAGTTTTATATTTTTGATAAATATTATGAATTATAATTAATTATATTTAATTTATGACGCTTTGTACTATAAAAAAAAAGAATTTTTTGTTTTCAATGAATATTTTATTTTATAGAAAAACGAGATAAAAAAAGTGTAGCTATATAATTTTGGGCTTATTCAAAGTAAGATTTTTTTTAATGTTTATATTGGTTTCCCGTTTTAGTTTCCATTTAATGACATTAATAAAAACGAATTATCTCAATCAGAAACATTATCAAAATATTAGTTTATTTACGTTTCTAGATAATTAAATTTAAAAAAATCATATTTTTACGACATTTTATTGTAGTGTACTCCTTTTAACTAAAAAAAGTGCTATGATTAGAATAAAAATAATGCAGTACATTGAAGTTTTTGGGTAACCGTATTTAAAAATTAATTTTATTTGTTAAATACAATGTATTTCATGACACCGATATATGTAGTGTATTATTTGTGGTATCAATAATGAATAAAAATGTATAAAATGTTATCGTAGTCAAATTATATTGCGAGTTATAAATAATCTGAGCATCACAATCTTTGTAACATGTTATAATGACGATTTTTCTAAAATAACATATTAAAAACTTTTTCCAAAACAAAACCATGTACCAAAACTGTTCTATCATTTTTCAAAGGTTAGAAAAAAAATCTATATTTCCAGATGTCGTCAGAAATCCCCTCCCCCTCCCCACCACAACTGTTATATTTTTCTAAAAAACATCATTTTACAAGTTGCTTAAAGCTCGTACACACAGACTAAATATTTAATATACAGCATATCAAGTAAAAATTTACAACATGCCATGTGTCACACATTCTTCCTAAATGCAAGTTATTTAAAGTGTAACGTTTATGTGGACGCAATAACTACGACAATAATAAAGAAAATGACCTCTACTAGTGATGGTTGAAAATGTAATCAAAGAGAAAGACCTGTGAGAACAATGTCTTGGAGATATTAACCGGAGTTACTAACTGCCTTGGAGATATTGCGCAATAACTATGACAATAATAAAGAAAATGATCTCTACTAGTGATGGTTGAAAATGTAGTCAAAGAGAAAGACCTGTGAGAACAATGTCTTGGACACAGTTAGTGTTGAAGATATTAACCGGAGTTACTAACTGCCCTGGAGATATTACGTACGTAATAACTACGACAATCATAAAGAAAATTATCTCTACCAGTGATGGTTGAAAATGTAATCAAAGAGAAAGACCTGTGAGAACAATGTCTTGGACACAGTTAGTGTTGAAGATATTAACCGGAGTTACTAACTGCCCTGGAGATATTACGTACGTAATAACTACGACAATCATAAAGAAAATTATCTCTACCAGTGATTGTTGAAAATGTAGTCAAAGAGAAAGACCTGTGAGAACAATGTCTTAGAGCTAACTGTCTTGGAGATATTAACCGGAGTTACTAACTGCCCTGGAGATATTACGTACGTAATAACTACGACAATCATAAAGAAAATTATCTCTACCAGTGATGGTTGAAAATGTAATCAAAGAGAAAGACCTGTGAGAACAAAGTCTTGGAACTAACTGTCTTGGAGATATTAACCGGAGTTACTAATTGCCCTGGAGATATTACGTACGTAATAACTACGACAATCATAAAGAAAATTATCTCTACCAGTGATGGTTGAAAATGTAGTCAAAGAGAAAGACCTGTGAGAACAATGTCTTGGAGATATTACGCAATAACTACGACAATAATAAAGAAAATTATCTCTACCAGTGATGGTTGAAAATGTAGTCAAAGAGAAAGACCTGTGAGAACAATGTCTTGGAGATATTACCGGAGTTACTAATTGTCTTGGAGATATTTCTCGGAGTTGCTAACTGTGTTGGAGATAATACCCGCAGTTACTGTCTTGAAACTATTATCCAGAGTTACTAACTGCTTTGGAGATATTACCCGGAGTTTTTAACTGTCTTGAAGCTATTACTCGGAGTTAGTAACTGTCATGTAGTTATTAACCATAGTTACTAACTGTATTGTAGCTATTAACCGGAGTTACTGTCTTGAAACTATTACCCAGAGTTACAAACTACTTTGGAGTTATTAGCCGGAGTTTCTAACTGTATTGAAGCTATTACTCGGAGTTAGTAACTATCTTGTAGCTATTAACCAGAGTTACTAACTGCATTGTAGCTATGGTTGGCACTCCAAACTCCGCGGAAAGAATAAATTAAATTAATCTGCCAAAAGCCATTTTGCCACTCTTTGGTCTAACAGCCAACGTTTCAAAAAATGTGCACAATACTTTTAATGCAATAGTTATTTCGAAAATAAATAAATTAAAATGTCCAGAAAATAACTGCGTTAGAATATAAAATCTTCGTCTACAGTTACATTCCATCCAAACCTTTACATTTCATATTACAGAAATTCGCGGTCTCTCTTCCTACCACAAACGTCTTCCATGCACTCAGAATACATTAAAAATCAATCTACTAAAGCAATTTTCCAGAGTTTTTTTACACCCACACGTACCCCACATGTTTCCCTCTAAAAAAAACTTTTTTACAACTTCAAAAAATAAACATCACCCCCTCCCCTCCTCCTCCAAGCAAAGGCAGAAAAACAGTCGTAATAAGCATGCCTATGTATTTGCAGTACTCTCAAACCGAGAAGCAGAGCGCACACGTTTTTACTACAGCGTAAAACCAGAAAGTGACAGCGAAAGGCAGAGAAACAAATCGGTCTCCGGAAAAATAAATATTACACTCGCAAGAAACAAACAAACCCGGGCAGAGACTTTGTAAGAGGATAAACTATAAAGAACTAAACCAAATTCGGGAAGAAAATGGGAAGAATGTAAGATGAGATACGCTCTCTGGGAAAATACCAAAAAAATAGGAAAAGAAATGTTGGTTTGGAATCAAGGAAAGATAGTAAATGTTTACGGTCTTGAGGATTAGGGTTACCAGTGGAGCGAAAGGGTGCTTCATCGCCAATAGAGATACTGTCATGTAGTTCTTTTTATCGCCAACGCTGAAGGATCTCGCGAGAATACAACGGGGAAGAATATATTCATGAATTTATTTTCCCCAAGTGTATATTTTAGATTTAGGGAGCATAACAATATCGGAAAGGAGAGCTGCTTTTGAAATGAAGTTTCTGAGGTGTGGAAGAAGGGCTCTAAAAATAAACGGAATACATTTTACGAAAATATGAGCCATTGAACCGGATGGCTACTTTTAAGAGTTTAAGTTACACTCAACTTCAAATAGGAACTGGGAAACTATCTTAAAAATTTATAATTGTGATTTTGATTATGATAAATTTAGCTATGATGACTCAATATAATCTAAATATTATGAATTTGAAAAATTGAAATTTTTATTAGACTTTTTAAGTGACCACCAAAACATTTTGTTTATTGAAAATTATGGCTAAACATTAGTAACTTTATTAAATGTAAATGCGTGACAATATATGTGACAAAATAATAAGGAAAGCGTAAGGTAAATAAAGATCACAGCGTAATAATAACTAATATTTTATCATTTTTAAAAGTGCAATTTTCTATTTAAAATTGTTTTGGCTTACTTAAACTAAATTACGACATAAGAGTCTGTTTTATTTCAATAATAACACGAAATAATAGGTTAATATTCAAATCTGCACTATTTAAAAGAGTAAAAGCTATAAATGATAGTTTATTTAGATGTACAAGCTATAATGCACATTCATTTTTTAATTATTTTATTTATACCATATTATTATTTTATGAAATCCAAAACTTCTAATCTTCCCTTAAAATTATTCCTTTAGTGTTAATTACGTTTCATTCTGTAAATTTGTATCACGTGAGCACAAATTTTTTCCAACCAAATTATTATTTCTTCTATTAAATATGGATTTTCAAACAAAGATACAAATTTTATATGAAAATAGATTTAAGGTTTGTGGGGAAGGTAAGTCAAATCCTTTCTTTTGATAGCATTAAATGTTTTTGATATATGCTACGCAAATCTAATATTCTACTTTATTACAAAGGCAATTGTTTGAATTAGTGTACATTCAAACTTATACACTAAAATATCTTAAGAATTGATGTCGGTTTATTGTGAGCTATGTTGTAAAGGAAAAACAAAATTATGTCTGATAAGACATACCCAACTTTGTTTTTCCTTTACAACACAGCTCACAATAAACCGACATCAATTCTTAAGTCTGATAAGACATACACATCATTCTAATCATTTCGAATGTTTTTTGACGAACTATATGCATTCTTCCTTTTTCACTTGCTACAATAGAGGTTACTGGCTTGTAGCCAACATAAGTCTTCAATATCTCGATTTCAATAAAGAGTGGACCCTCATCGTTTATTACGATAGCCGAGCGCATATTGGAACGAAAACTTTTCGATTTTTTTTTTCTGATTTTAAGTCAAATCGCTTTGAACTGTAATAGTATTCTTATTAACAAGAGGGAACTTTTCTCGTTGCACAAAGGTACGTTGTATTTTTAAAACATAGTCAATTTTCTATAAGTCTGTATCCCAATGCGATTACATGTAAACATAATTAAATATAATTTGAGCATCTAAACAGAAATGAAGTGACACCTTTTATTATGTTTGTGTATCATTTGGAATACTGCCACCCAAAAACCCACCCGGTCCGAGAACCATGGTACGGCAGCAATACTGATATTCTATTATCAATAAGCTTAAAATTTAATTACTTCATTCTATTGTTATTTCTATTGTCATAACATAACTTGTCAAACTAAATCAAAATGTTGAAGTCCGACTGGTAGAGTTTTTCTCTCACTTTATTGTATTTATATCAATAATTAAGCAATATATATTTGAACAACGTTAGTTGGTTAAATTAACGTCGCGCTATAGCTGCACTTTGACTATTGGTGACGGTTTGTGGTCTATCTAGAAAGGAAAACCGGGTATACTCTTGTATTTTTAAAACATCGAGAACATTCAACAATATACATAAACAACAACGAGCAAAATTTTAATAACATATTTACATACATACTTCATAACCACGAGTAAATTATACACATTGACTAACTCAATATAATGTGGCACAGAGTAATGTGGCACACGGTGTCAATTCATCAGGTCTTTAAGCTGTGATCGCATTATTTCTTCTAATGAGACTCCATATAATTTGAAATAAATGTGCTCATAACCACACCTGCATCAATGATCCTACTTCAATAAACGGGAGAAGGGGAAGCACCTTTTCCATACATTTTAAATCGCAATTCTTGAACAAATTTATTTACGAAATTCTTAACCTCTATATATCATTTCTCCCTAAACCTTTCACAAATAATTATAAATAATTTTATTGATAAGTAATTACCTACAACATACATCAACATATTAATATTTAAAAATATATATTCCTTAATATCAAGTATAAAATTTGACCTCCCCCCTCCAGCAATATCTAAAAATGAAATCTTAGTTTTCCCAAATTTTTTTGTTATCTATAACCACATTCCTTACTGCCATTAACTAAATCCCCCCATTAACTTTTTTTCATTCCCACTCTAACCAGCCAAGAAGACCAAAAAAAAAGGGAGGATTCCCCGCCAAACCACCGGAACCCTGGCGCGTTTTATGTCGGCTTTAGCGGCCATGTGGAGAGGCTTTTATTTGCCCATTTCTCTCCGCCCGACTGCCTCACGTCCGACGATCATCGCACACTTTCCACCGGGGGGCTCGGCCGTAAAAAAAATAATAAGATAGAGAAATCTCCACTGCGCTTTAATTAATTTGTTTTCCGTCCAATTTGTTTTAATCCAGCTGCGAAGGACTTAATGAAATTGTTTCGTTATGATATGGGTGGGGGGACCGGTTAAGTAGATAGTTTCGTGCGCTTTGAATAGATGGGTGTTAAAGAGGTGTTGAGATCTTTGGTGTGATTCGGTGATTGGATGAGGGGAAAGATTGGGTGAGACGTGGAGAGTTTTGATTGGGTTTAAGGATGTGGTTTTCTTATTCCTTGTTGCTAGTTAGTGATTTGGTGCGGGTGATTTTGTCAAAGAAATAGTTGATGCATGGTATAGTTGATTGACAGTATATTGAAAATAAATATTTAAACAAATATGTTATTCGAGTTGGATGTTAATAGTAAAATTATTTAAGGAGCAATACAGTAAGTAAAGGGTAGTGTTTAGCTAACTATCTAATATACGATAATTTAAGAATTGTTAAATGTTTTATAATAGTGTTTTTTTTTTGTCGTTGGAGTAGCGTAGATGAATTTGATAAAGGCTGGAAAGTGTGAGTAACAGAATTTTTTTTGGCTTTAATTGTATTAAAATGGCGATTAGTCAAGTTGAATTTAAATTAGAGAAGAAACCCAGTGGAATATTGACAGCAATCTATGCTCTAACTCAAGGGAATCCGAGAAAGTGTATTGTCATTTTGAAAATGGTAATATGACAACAACAACTTTTATTGTACTAAAATGGCGATTGGTCAAGTTGAATTAAAATTAGAGAGGAAACCCAGTAGAATATTGATAGCAATCCATGCTCATCCAAGAACGTGTATCGTCATTTTAACCATGGTAATATGACAACAACAACTTTTATTGTACTAAAATGGCGATTGGTCAAGTAGAATTTAAATTAGAGAGGAAACCCAGTGGAATATTGACAGCAATCCATGCTCATCCGAGAACGTGTATCGTCATTTTAACCATGGTAATGACAACAACAACTTTTATTGTACTAAAATGGCGATTGGTCAAGATGAATTTAAATTAGAGAGGAAACCCAGTGGAATATTAACAACAATCCATGCTCTAACTCAAGGGAATTATCCGAGAACGTGAATCGTCATTTTGAACATGGCCATATGACAACAGCAACACCTGAACTCTAACCAGTCCTATTCTACGATTGGTATATACAACCACGTGGGTTTGTGTTCACCAATCAAAGACGCATCTGCAAAAGCTAACGCGCGTTGATACCGCTGGTGAAAAATGGGCCAGCATTCAAATATTGTAAATTAGCTTTCATTCGAGTATCTTTAAGTTGTACTAAACAATACTCTTTTAACCCATTGGCGCACAAGCTATTTTAGCAATTGTAAAGTTATTTTCAAAGATTTGGAAGTTTAAATATTTTTTTCTAGACGTGCACTTATACATTTTTACCGAAAAGTTATATCATTGTAAATATGTCGCTTTTTAAGTTATACAAAAAAAAAATAGAATTAAAAATATTGTAAAATTGAGTATTTTTATGAGTTTAAAAACTGGATGTGTTGATGAAAAAACTTGAGATTCCTGAATGTGATATCACGGTCCATGAGCGTCAGAGTGTTAAGCATATTCCCTAATACATTTCCTGTATGTAAAATCCACATCACTGTATCCATTTAATGATGCGGGTTACGTTTCAATGCTATATTCAAATTTGTTAATGCTATTTTGGAATACTAATTTTGTTGAATGCTGGTCACAAAATTCCCTTCTAAATTAGACATTGATGTAGAAATGTTAAGAAGCATTGACTTTATGGCATATCATAACCAAATAAACAGAGTGATTTGTATTTACCAATCGTCGAACGGGTCTAAGTCGTGATGGGGAAGTTTAAAAAGTAGGATTTAGGTGTTATTTTTTGTCATATGACCGTGTTCAAAAGGACGATACACGTTCTCAAGTCATTATGCTAGGGCATGGATTGCTGACAATTTTCCGTAGGGTTTCCTCGGCTAATTTAACCCATTGACGCTCATAGACATAATATTACGTCCAATTTAACTCTTCCACGCTCATGGACGTGATATCACGTCCAATTTAAAGCTTCCACGCTCATGGATGTGATATCACGTCCAATTTAACTCTTCCACGCTCATGGACGTGATATCACGTCCAATTTAACTCTTCCACGCTCATGGACGTGATATCACGTCCAATTTAAAGCTGCCACGCTCATGGACGTGATATCACGTCCAATTTAACTCTTCCACGCTCATGGACGTGATATTACGTCCAATTTAACTCTTCCACGCTCATGGACGTGATATCACGTCTAATTTAACTCTTCCACGCTCATGGACGTGATATTACGTCTAATTTAACTCTTCCACGCTCATGGACGTGATATCACGGTCAGAAACCTATCTCTAGTTTTACCATCAATGCATCCAGTTTTTAAACTTATAAAAATACTCCATTTCACAATATTTTTAAAATATAATTTTTTAAGGCATAACTTAAAAGCTATCTCGTTACAATGAATTAAATATAGCGATCGATCTTTTTATTCGTAAAAAAAAACCATTCAACAGCGAAACTATTCGGGATCCCTTCCAGACAGCATTACTCCCACATTTCATTCCCGGCGATTCGCCCACTTCAACCAAACCTAAAGACGCGAAAGACAAGCGGACCAAAGTAGCAAACCCTTCAAATCCAAGAAGGAACAACAAAGAAAACTGCTTTGTTTCGAGCACTGGCCGCAGAAAAAAAGGACGCTGGGAAAACAAAGTGAATCTAAATAATTCCATTTCCCAACAGTTTATGGATCGTAAATCATGTGCCCCGACGCAGATTGCATTTTCTTTTGTCGGTGGATTCTTAGTTTTTTTTTGTTTTCTGTAGGGAGTGACATTGACGTGGATCGATGTGACTTGGGTTCGAGTCGCAGAAAAAAAAAGATCTAATATTCGTCAAGTGCTCTGGTGGAATGTTGGACTCGGAACTGGATGTTGTGAATGCATATCTCTGATTGGTTTTGGAGATTGTTTAGTGGAATGACTTTCTTTTAAATTGGGGAATATGTGTTATTAATGTACTTAAAGTAAAATGATGTCACTAGGTTTCTTTGAACTCATAACATTGTTACTTTAATTTATAACAATGCACAATGGGTTCAGTTTGATATCTATATATTTCGTTCCATAACCAGATACTCTATCCCTAAACCAAAACTTTTACCGAAATTGGATTATTGTAACGGCAATTTAAAGGGACCACTGCACATTTTTACTGTTATGTTAATATTGTTAGAAGTCTATAATAGATTTTATAGTTTTTTTTATGTAAAACTATATAAAAGCATAAGAATAAGGTTTTTGTAGTTGGCATTTGTGTAAATAATTTCAAATTGGGAAATTTGAAACATTTATTTAAAGAAACAATATTTTTGTTTTGCCTTGTATCAACGTCATTTTATATATTTCCTCATTTGAATCCGAGGCCCCTTTTGCAAAGCCGCCGCATAAGGGGGAATGCGTCGCACACCCTTAAAATCTGCCCTGCTAAAACTGAATTCACAACTTGAACTTTTTGACCTGGAAATTTGACACACGTGCTTCCAAAAAAGACTATTTAATTTCTGAATTTGTGAAGTGTCAGCTGAAGTGATATGGCTTGTTTGGTTAGTTAACATTGCACTAAAGCTGCACATTGGGCTATTGGTGACGGTTCGGGGCCCTTCTCGAAGGAAAGACCCGGGAACAACGCTATGTATTTTTGAACCATGGTCAGATGACGAGGACAACACCTGAGCTGGCACCCGACACAACCTCAATAGCCGTCAAGACATTGGACCCCAATCAAATAGTAGTAATTTAGCGAAAGCTACTTGGCGATGAAATTCAAGCGATTCACTTCTAAATGTGCAATTGTTTAAAAACAAGAAGTGATTGGAATATCGGAGCTTAGTTTTACCGCCACGCAGCTTTTGCTACGGCAGATGAATCAAAAGTTTAGAGTTAATTGATCTATGAATTAAGTTGGCAATATATAATTGTAATAAACGTATTGTAAAATAAGATATTTATATCCTTTTAAGGTCATCATTGTTCACTATTATGATATGAAATTTTGGGGTAATAAAAGTAAGTAATATTTTTGTATTAAAATTACGATTGTCGGGTTTTAATTTTTTTATATGTTTTAGGGGACCATGTGTAACAAAACTAAAGGTTTTAAACAGAATGCGTGTATGTCTGAACTCAAAATAGTGAATAATTGGGTTAATAGTAATTTGTAATATAATTTTTCAGAACCCTCAAAAGGGACAGCAAGGTTACCATAAATATACAACACTCAAAAATTGAATATTCCCATCATTAGAAATTGTTTCTCTAACGCTACATTATCAATTTAGTTCATGTTTTTGGTGCTTTTATGAATAGTAACAGTAAAATGCGCAGATAAATTGTACACAATAATTCAAAACTTTAAAAAAAAAACGGCATTTATCTTATGCTTAAGCTAATTACCATATTCGAATGACATTTGTTCCCTACACAACCAGATACCCGGTACTCCCCTCCCCAAACAATCTACAGCATAAAATCTTTTCCAGGTTGGCATATCGGCGAACAGAAGTGAATGGTTTTTGTACTAGGAAGAAATCAAATATAGTTTTTAATGCATGATTTTTGTTAGGAAATAGGAGAACGTTCTAAAATATTGATTTTTTTTCGAAAAAATACTTAATATTTTTACCAAATCAATTCCAATTCTCAATAAAGCCATCCAAACATCATTACACTTCCGATCTTGGTCAAAACGACCCCCCCCCCCCCAAATCCACAATTTATTCCGCCCACAGCACTCCCCCACAAACACCACACCGAGCATATTCTCGTCCCATTCGCATACCCCAAGTGATAACCACACAAAAGGCCCGAGGACATCTAATCCGAACACACAAAAGGCCCGCCCCGATCTATCGAATGGCCACTCAACCGAATGGGTTTTTCCCGAGGAGTTTGTCCGACGGTCTTGGCAACGTGTGAAGACATACCCCTCCACCCTCAAAGAAAACAGGGGGTGTGGGGGATCTTGATAGGGTCGTCCAAAAAGGATGATGGCCGGTGAAGCCAAGCGATTATGATTTTCTGGATGCTTCCTTGTTCGTTTCTTCGCTGTGGGGGCATGGGCTGACTTAAGGGTTTCTAGGGTTGCCTGATTGGGTGCGGGGGTGGAAGGAGTTGGCGAGTTTTGCCAGGGTTAAATGAGATTGAGATTGTAAGGAATAGATATTTGCCTTAGATGTATTAGTAATGAGAACTTAATTGAATGAATTAAAAAGGAAAAGATTCCAATCGGACCCCTTTGGAATATTTTCCTTTTTAATTTCACCCAATCATAATTAATTAATATATTCGTCCGCAGTTGAAAGTACCAAGTTTACAGACCTAGGCCCGCACCAACTTTGCACCGCCTTTTAAGGGGCAAAGCTCAGGCCAAACAGCCCATGAAAATACAGTGCGGGCCGGGTTGAATATGCCCCCCAGCACTGTAGAAGCCCAGCCGGCCGGGCGGAGAAGGCACCAGACGACGCCACCAAGGCAGCGCGCACCCGTCCCCAGACAACATTTATTAGCACATATTTTCAGGTTAGTTACATGCTTTTCATCCGGGGATGGTAAAAAATACCAAGTTTATAATCGGAGGGTTGTGGACTCGATACACGTTTTAAAATAGCAGCGAGACCGTATTGAAAAGTTGAGAGTTCACTCTTGTAGTTCGCCAAACATCAGCCGTGTAGAAGAGGGTGGTGAATGTTAAATTAAATTGGAAGATGAGGATCTGTTACATAGACTTAACGTAACACATATCCCTTTTTACATCTTACGATTTAATTAGTTGCGTCCCAAATGTGCTTGTGTTGGTCGCTGTGAAGAAGTTTGGAGAATGGGGTGTTAGTTCAAGTGTGTCCCTTAATCGTGGTTCAAAAATACGTGGCAGAATCAATGGCCTTTTCTTAAGTATAGATTCCGAACTGTTACTGATGGCCCATGTTGAAACTACTCTATTGCAACGTTTATACAATCAATAATTTAATATATTAATTATATAAAAAAATATATACGCATCTGTTATATTGAAAAAGTTTCTTAAATGTTTATATGAAATATGCTAAAGAGTATCTCATAAAAAAAATAAGTATATTTTGTATTCATTTAAAAATATAAATACAATTCTTTATTAAGATATTAGTTTATTTTTCAGCTCCCTAAATTTTTTTTTTTATTTCATTGTTTTTTTAAAAGAATAACTAGTAGATACTATTCAGACAACGTTGTTAAATGCAATAAACTATGAATACAGTCTAACAATAATATATTCAAAAATACACCGTTAATTTAACCTTCAAAATAGTACAATATAGTTAGTTACGTTAAAAATATATTGTTTATTCAATTCACTAATGGTTGTTTATATATATAGCCGGAAATTTTCAAATTAAAAATAGGTAATAAAATTAAATTAGATTATTATAGATCTTTGTAAACGTATACTAATCCCTTGTAATAATAATAAAAAGATTTATTAACAACGCACACAACATTTTTAATCTGATTTTTCAATGCAAGGTCTATTTTTATATTAACTATTGTAAAACGCAATAATTCAAAACATAATAATTATTCTGTTTCTTTAATCTTCAATTAACAACACCAATCACTTGAGCAGAGTAATTCCACTTAAGTTTCCACTTAAGAAGAATCGCAAATTCTTGTTAATTGGAAACCGTTTTGCAAAGCCCTGAAAGTTGTTTTCCTCTCAATAATACTATATCTGCAGCAAAACAACTTCTACAGAAAAAGAAGTAACACAAGGAAAATCACTTGGACTACTTTGAGAATGTTTCAAATGAAGTTTTGTCAGTTGGATTTGAAAATGTTAAAAATTAACTGTGGCGAGTAGGAAAAAAGGAGATATTTGGTTTAGTTAACGTCGCAGTAGAGCTTCACGTTGGACTATTGGCGACGGGGAACGGATTTGCCATTGAACTGAAATCTTTTAAATCATTTTAACAATTTTTTGAAAAAATGAGTGAATAATATGAAATTTCTTCCTACACTATTAAAATCGTTATTTTAAAAAATATTTTTGTAATGGAAAATTTGAATTTTGAATATTTTTTCAATGAAGCGAGCTCTAACGCGAAAAAAAAATAGTAGTGAAGTCCTTTTATAAAAACAGCAAATAAAACTTGTAAATTAAATTATTAAAGAGATAATTACGGTTACCATTCATGCGAAGTGCAAGTTTAAATATTAGTTACAAATTATACTGTATCTTATACCACTGTACATCCTTAACAATAAAATATTATTAAACCAATCAAAACGAATTTTTGTAGTAAGATTGTAATATGTCTATGGTGGTACAATGACACCGAATGGTGTAATTTCTACGCCAACTTTATATCATGCATCGCCAACTATAGCATCCCCACCCACTGGGGGACCGGAAGAAAAGGACCGTGAAATATCTCGGTCTGCTGCGACCACACGTCAACGCCCGGACAGAACAGAAAAAACATAAATAAGGGGACGGTCAAGAGGGGGGAGGGGGGATTCTCTTGCTTGGGCGGCTATCGTCTGAGAGAACGATAATAGGGGGAGGGAGAGAACCTAGGATAAAGCCCCCTAACACCCCCTCCTAAGAAAACGGAAGAGATCGCTTGGAATTCTTAGGGGTTTCCAAGGGGATGGGATTTAGACAAGCCCCCCTTTCATGCAGGAATCAATTGGCGGAGAGCAAAAGGTTTGGAGTAAATCCTTTAGAGTAAAGGGTATGAGTTATGATGGGAAAATTAATTTCAACGCATAATCTTAGCAACCGGCCATGATTTAGATGTGCAATCGTATTTTTATCTTCAAAATAAAATATTATGCTCCCTTTGCTATATAATTAAGATACATGCATAATATTTTCTTAAATATTTGTGATCTTGCATTTTCAGACAAACGTGACTTACTTTTTTTTTACATTTTTAAGGGTCTTAGTACCAAAAATTTTAAGAACTTTTTTCACATTAAACTGTTGAAATTAAACAGTTTTGTTTGATATGTTAAATTGAAATGCAAAAAAACAACAATGTTGGAAAGAGCACGACTTTGTGAAGCAGAAAATGGGAGACACCTGCGGGACGTACTTTTTCACGTTTAAGTTTACAATATTCTCCATTCATATGCTGTATTTTGACAAAATAATGTTAACAATTTATTCAAATATAAAAGTTATATAGCATTTAAATCATAACGTTCATTTTGCACGATCCTGTATAAGTTAACCTGAACTTTCAATGAACTTTCTGTTTACATTTCGCAAATGGAATTTAATTTAAATTATTGTAAATTTATATTGATGTACATTCAAAACAGTATTTAAAGTACGAAATGACCATTATCGCTTTCTGGTACTTTCAGAAACCAAAACTACAGAAACATTCTTGAGATCACGAAGATGTATTTTGTTTCTAAAAAGTAAAATCTTGAACTAGTTCATAACTCTATATTCCAAGTTAGAAAAAAAGAAACAAATTCCAGTGCATTTCTGTATATCCCGACCACCCACTTCGAGTTCTTATATAAAAGCAATTGTAGATTTGGATGGACGAAAAAGGCTCCACTTTTTTTTCTGATTTATACTTTTTCTTATAAAGAAAAAAATCCTCTATCGATTAATGCAAGAACCAGCCAGCTCTAAGTGTTGAATATAGATAAAAGGAGCTGTACTTTTGTATTATACGATGTAAGAAACTGAGTTTTTTTTCCTTCTTGAACAATATAGAAAACTGGAGCTGCCTTGTTCTTGTACCCACATTCTACAATAATAATTATTCTACATAACCCCAAGACCAACCTCCAATCAGTGAAAAAACACATACAGTTCCCCAACACACATAAAAAAGACCACAATCCCCGGATTCCTTCCCGGACAGTACAAGATCGATCTACGTATCGATGTATTTTCATTCGACGTTTTATCCAGTGGACCATCGCCCAGTGGCCGCTTGCACTGGGTACTCACGCGGAGAGCCATAAACGGCAGAAGGAGTTGCCTTTAATTTATAGCATCGGCTACGCTCGATCAATGGCAGTGGATCGCATTCCTCGGCTACCCGATTTGGTTAGCCCGTAAACTGATAAAAGGTTAGGGGGTTTCTATAGTGTTGGCATATAAAACTTGTGTGTGAGATAGATACGCTAATAAATGAATGAGATGTTTTATTTGTTTGGTCGGGACACTCAGTAAAGATTAGTCGGGTTATTCCAATGCTATTTTTACTTCATGATTTGGAATAAATAGTATAGAGAGCCAAATGCTTTATACACTGTGTAATGCAGTTGCTGCTTATGATTATTATTTTTCTGTATCTAACACTACGAAAAATAAAATTTGGTTGTGTTGTTGTGACTGTTTTCTCTTATCATTATCATATAAACAATATAAGTAATAAAATTATGTTTGGGTCGTTGTGTGGTTGTAGAGTTTTATAGTTCCTACCCGTTTTAGAGTCTTTGCGTCCAAAAAAGAACTATAAAAATGAGTAGTTATTTTAATCTAGATCAGAAAATGCTACAACATTTCCAAAAACTAACTTTCAACATTTCACATTTATAAACTAGTAATTACAACACATACTAAATATTAGCGGATATGTGAATATCAAGCACATTAAAAGTTATTTTATTAAATTTTTAGGTAAGTTGGTTTAGTAATGCTTCCAGCATATAATTTTTATCCTCATTAACTCATAATAACTGACACGCAGAGATATTGCTACGTAATTTCGCCCCATGGTTTGAATACGCAGTTCCTTGTATTCTCATCCGTCTCTCTCCAAAATTCCAGATCACAAACAGTAGGAGGACAAATGAAGACGTGGATGCAAGAACCAGACAGCTCCACTTTTTTCCGATTTACACTTTTCCTCCCTTATTTTTATAAATAAAAAAAAACTGTATCACTTGGTGCGTGAACCAAACAGTTCTAAGCAGTGGCTTTAGAGATATAAAGGAGTAGGAGAGGTACTTTTGTATGATACATGCAAGAAACGTACATGGATTTTCGTCCGTCCTGACTAATTTTGAAAACTGGAGATGTCTATTTCTTACACCCACGACTTTAATTGAGAAACGATAGGTTTTGAAGTGTACTAAGTATTCTTTTCAGCACGAATAATCTTTGACTTAATAAGAATAGAGATCATTTATTGTTTTAAAGCAATCTTTGCTACGCGAGTTTATTGCAATTTTTCGTCAAAATAAAGTCTTCTAAAATCTGAAATTTCTTGAATGAATTTTTTGTACCATTTAACAATTAAAATTGGGCCGACAATTTTTATAAACCTGCCTAACAAATTTACACTATTCTTCGCAAAAAAAATGATTAGGTAAGCAGAAACCATTCTATTTTATTTATATTTGCATAACGGATTTTATTTATCAAGCATTTCTTAATGAATAAACTTATTACTCCCAAATAAATGAGCATGATAAAAAAATTAACTAATGAATTAAGCGTTTTATTAGACACATTTTCCTATATATGAGCTTTAAAATAAGAGATGGATTCTGGTCATATATCTCAAAAATACGAGGCATCGTTCCCAGGTCTTTCCTTCGAGATACGCCCCGAACCGTCGCCAATATCCCACTGTGCAGCTCTAGTGCGGCGTTTATTAATCAAACCAAATCTCGTCATATATTCGCCAAACTTATATCGTATTATGAATACGATCAATGGTTTTTTTAATTCCAATAAAAAAATTAAGCTTAAAAACAATGTACTAAATTTACTGTAGTTACTATCACTCAAACATAATTCAAGTATTAAACCTCCAAAAAAATATTATCTACCACGGTTCAAAAATACGAGGCATCGTTCCACGGTCTTTACTTCGAGATTGGCCCCGAACTGTCGCTAATAGCCCTCTGTGCAGCTCTAGTGCGATGTTAATTAACAAAACCAAGCAAAACGATATTATAATGTCAAAATATTTAATGTTGATATATACTCCCTTATTGAGTTTTGTAGCATATTTATTTTTATTTGACTTGGTCGATGTTTTAGATTTTTTTTGTTTAATTAACATCGGTTTGTATGGTTTACTTAACAGTGCACAAGAGCGGTACAACGGACTACTGGTGACGATTTCCAATTTTCTGTTTGGTTTGGTTTGATTAATTTACGTCGAATTAGAGCTGCACATTGGGTTATTGGCGAAGGTTCGGGGTCTATCTCGAAGGAAAGACCCGGAAACAATGCCTCGTATTTTATACCAATGATGACGTATTTTATACCAATGATGATGAAAACAACACCTGAGCTGGCACCCGATGCAACCTCAATGAGCGTCAGGTCATTGGACGCCGATCAGATTTAAAGTGCTCCAGTTCCGAGTACATGTCGTAGAAATCGGAGACGAGTTCAGACGACGCATTGTTACTTCGCAGCGAATCTGGCAACCCTCCGATCACAAGTTCATTGCATTTTAAAAAAAATTTCAAGTCTCTTGTATCAGTCGTATTCGAACTCACTACCATCTGGTTGCTAGCCGATGACGGTACCTCGGGGATACGAGCCCCTTTCCATTTTTCAGAAAATTTCTAAACAGTCTATAGATACGGACTTTGATTTTTTTAATAGCAAATTCTGCTTCAATAACAAACATACGAACAAAGTGTATTTTTGATTGTTACATTTTGTAAAACAAATCTGTTATCATGTAAACAACGCAACCCAAAGGGAATATAAAAATTTTCAATTTTGTTACTCGTCACTTCTTAGTTTAAACTTCTCTCTGTTGTCGTCCCTCTGGCCAGAAAGGATAAATAAATTCCCCTTTAAAGCCAACAACACTTCCCAATGACACTTTTATTTATTGCTGTAAATTTATCTTCCATTTTCTTTGGCGGAAACAACGTCTTACACCTATTACCTTGCAGGCTGGTGGAATATTGTGATGGATATACGGGGATTACGGAAGATTTGCGAGGGGAATTGTTTTTGATAATCCTTCAGGGATTTCGGATTTCGTGTAGGAATCAAGGAATGGATAAGTTTTTTACTACCATCAAAACATTGCGAAATGAAACAGGTAACGATAAAACCGCCATTAATCAGTGGATTTAATCATGTATATTTATGATAAAAATTTGATCAAATTATTTTAAATCATTAATAAATAAATTATGTTGTTTGTAGGAATGTTACTGGGCATGCAAAACTTTAGCTTTAAATTATTTTTTTATTTTATAAATAAAATATATTTATGCTGAAAAGTAAATAACTTTTTTTATATAATGTAAACAGCTACTCTAATGAAGCCACTAATATTTAGTGTAAAATCGTTTTCTCAAAAATACAGAAATGCAAACTGAGATTTTCGAATTGAATTACCTCAAATTAACTATTATATCGTGTATGTGTTTGTAAATTTACATATCCAGTTGGGCATTCCACCCACATCAATCACAGTTATATACAAATTTGCATATTACCACAGACTGCAACAAATGGTATATAAAGTCTACTGGGTCTCTATTTTTTTTCAACATGGCATTCAATTATGTTTTTAATAAAAAAAATACATATCTACAATATTTATTAAATATGCATTGCATTGAAACGTAATTTTAATCCATAAATACAATCAATTATAAAGTAGAAACTCAAATTAATTCATTTAGCTAAAACTTTAATCCAGTTAAAACAACTTTATTTGGGGTTTCGAGTGGCCCAGGGATACCAGCCAGCAATCGGAGGATTGTAAGTTTGAATATGGTCAAGAGAGACTTGACAAATAAAAAAATTAAATGCTTCTATTTTGCGATCGGGGGTTGCAAGATTTGCTACGAAATAACAAAAATGTCGTCTGAACTACTTTACTTCCACCGATGTGCATACGGGGCTGGTGCACTTTAAATCTGATAGGGGTTCAATGTCCTGACGCATATTGAGGTTGCGTTGGATGTCAATTCATGTGTCATCTCGTCATCTGACTTTGGTTCTAATATGCGTGGTATTATGTGTATATGATTGTCTAATGTCTTCCTGTCCAGAGAATTAAAGATACATGGATTACAGAGATAAAGCAACCCAATCAGGCGAGCAAAAATCTGCAATCAGTCAACTTGATCGCCATTGCATTGGGAATAGAATATCCTGTCAATACTTTACTATCCACTTCTCATATAACTTCCTTTATGAATGATTTACCCCAACTGGTCTATAAAACTCAGACGTTTCCCTTTTCCTATATAAAATAGAAAAGAAAGTAATCGAGAGCAGTCGAAGGTAGAGGGCGACTGAAATCAATTTCTTGTGGTCTCCCTCGCCGTGGAGCATTACTGGAGATTAAATTTAATGGAGGGGGAACTGGTATAGGATCTCATTTCCTATTGGATTTTTCCCTCTTTCAAAGCTGTGCACATAAGGTTTTGCGTCCCGGAATTCTTTGTTCATTTAATAAATAAATGTCTTCGATCCCTTTTTAATCTGATGAAGGATTGATGCATAACGTTTTTAAAAGGTTTTTTAAGTGAAGAAGTATGAGGCATTAAAAATGGTTTGAGTTATAATAAAAATGAATGGAATGTTATGGTTGAGTTAGTATTTGGAAAAGAAATGTACGAGTTCATAATATTGAACAAATTATGAAATTATTATATTAGATAAATAGAGTTTTTAAATATTTTTTGTGGCTGCTTTATTCATTAAAATCTTCCAAACCTATCTTCCATCAAAGTTTGTACAAACTTTTGAAAGCAAAAAAATAAGTTTCAAGAACTTTTTATAGTTGGTTGGGTTGAAGCAACGTCGTACTAGAGTTGCAGTCGATTATTGGCAACGATTCAAGGTCAATCTCGAAGGAAAAGCACGGGAACACTGCCTCGAATTATTGAACCATGGTCAGGTGACGAGGTCAAAGAGGTGGCAACCTCAATAGACGTCAGAACACTGGGCTGCGATCAGATTTAACGTGTGTGCACTAGTTCCTTAGACATGGTGGACATTTTTTGGTCGTGAAATGGAACGAATTCGACAACCCACCGATTACCAAACTGCCACACACATGCTGGGAATCCAATCCACGCTCATCGTGTGCTTGTCCGAGTCCCTAACCATTCGGCTACCACAGGCCTTAAAGACCTTTTTCCAAAAAAGGGAGATAAAAAACTTTAGTATAAATATACAAAATTGTAAATCAACCCTATTGGAAAATTCTGAACTTAGTAATTTCGCAAAACTTCTCATTATTCATATTTGGTTTTGTTAATTATTGTCGCACTAGAGCTGCACAGAGGGCTATTGGCGACGGTTCGGGGTCTATCTCGAAGGAAAGACCCGGGAACACATACACATTCACACACACATTCATACATACATGCACCTCGTTATTTTAGAACCATGGTCAGATGACGAGGAAACACCTGAACTGGCAACCAACGCCTCCAATTGACGTCGGGACTTTGGATCCCGATCAGATTTACCGTGCACCAGTCCCATCCGTACACACGCCGTTTATTTTTGCGGATGTTCTGGACCGACTTTTCTAACCATTATACGTATAAAAATACAAATGCCAAAAAATCTTTTCGCTCGATTTTGGTTACAGAACCATAACTTGTATTTTCATGTTGCTTTTTACCTCAACTCTTCTGCATTGATTTGACCCAAAGTCTGTATTTACATTCATTTTAAAGATCTTATTTTCAGCGTTGCAAAATGTAGGATAATAATGCACACATAAGTCTGTAATAATTGCAAACACATGTTTGAGATTTTTTGCGCAATGTTTTTCATTTTAGAATGACTAATCATGTAACTTCATGTTTATAAAACGTTAAATTCTTTTTTAAAACCTTACTTTTTATTATATAGATTAGTATAGTAGAGTATATGTTTTATGCCGAAGTTGCAGTTGCAAAAATAACTAAACATGTTGGAATATCTAAACATAATCAATGAATTTACATTAATACACCTCTTCCGACAAGAAAATAACTTGGAAATGTTTCTCTTAAACATAAAGAACATTAAGTCAGCAGTTGATTTATAATTATAATATATTTCTTGAACCTTTTGCACGCCTAGAACGTCTTTGATATTTTCGTTCGTTATTTAAATTAAATTCCTGTTACACTTTATCTCCAATCTTGTTTTTTTCCCAAACAGTTTTTGTTATTAAAAAAAATCTGTTTTGTAGTTAGTAAGAGAATTAATGAAAAAACAAAGCGATTTAAACTAAAGTACATGCTGCGCTCGTTCGCTTTTAAAAACAAGTAACAAAATAAATGTTTGCTACTTTGTCGTCAAAGTGATAATAGTGGAGAAGAACTGATTAATTTTTTAAAAAAATGAAATTGTATCGGTAGTTATTAACTTTCATTCATTGTATGATTTCTATAGTAAAATTACAAATGGAATATCAAAGAAGATAGAAACATTGGGATACACAAATATTCAAGTTCAAACATATCCCAATATTCGCCCATAAATGAGTTCTTCATTTCTCTTCTACTCTCAATAACACAGCCTCGACCGAAGACAACTCAATTCCTTCGAGTCGTTCATCTTCATTTGGCGAAGATTGTTCCAACACTATCGATCACGTGATCGCCCATCAATCGACAGATTTCCCCTTCATGAAATTCGAAAGGAAGCCCTGTTTATTGTTTACTCTCGACGACAGCCACCACAGCGGAATTGAATATGTTGAGCGACACGGTTCCTGGAGTAAATGGATTTGCAAGTTTGCCTACGCATCGGTGTCGAGAGTGTTTTTTTTTATTCTTCTTCTCCAGGTTTCTTTACTTATTCATCATCGTAACTGATGTCATCCATAGAAGCTATGGAGAAAAGCAAATTTCTTTGAGAGGATATTTGCTGGGTGGTGTTTGATTTTGAATAGAGTTGTGCAGAATTTGCTTTACGTGTTCTTTGTAGGGCAAATGAATACAGATCAATTCTGACGTTGAATGTGAAGGAATATTTTTGAGTAACAGACTCTGCATTTTAAAAGGAAATTTTCAGTTAGTTGATGTTCATGGGAGGTAATTTATCCATGGTCAGCTACCACAGTTATGCTGCATTTATCTCAAATTCATTACTATGTCAATTATTAATATATTAATAGAAAATACTATAAATGGCAACAATTTCAAATGTTAAATACCGTAGATATTTGGCCATCCAAACTGCTTGTCTTATGCAAGCGAATATAAACATTATAGTGTGACGCATGAAAAAGACAGATGCATGCACTTTTTCATATACGAGTTGTAATGACATTGTGAAATGATCATCAGCAGGCTGACTTCACCCCGTTGATTAGGAGTCTCTAAAGATAACCCGCTGATAAGTCACTTTGAATTAAACCATACATGGTTTGCAGAACCTCCATTGTTAACTTGCTTATTTCGTACAATATAAATTGCTTTGGCTCGTTGTACACTTTGCATAATTTGACACAAGGTTTTACTGTCCGTCATGAGTATACTCGTGTTTGCATGTCCAAAAGCTACTACCATCATGAAGATACACATGTTTGCGCGCCGTAATGTTGCAGACATTTAACGAGTATACTAGTGTTATGCATGTCCGAACGTTGATGAAAGTCAGATTACGATTATACTCGTATTTGCAAGTCCGAATACTGTCGACAGTCACGAGCATATACATGCTTGTCCTAATCCTGTTGACTGTCATGTTGTGTTTGCATGTTCGAACGTTGCCGACCGTCACGAGTATAATCGTGTTTACAAATCCAACTCTGCTGACAGTTATGAATATGCACATGTTCGTATGCCCTAATGTTGCTGACATTTAACAAATATACTCGTGCTTGTATATCCGAATATTGGTAACCCTTACGAGTATACTCGTATTTGAAAGTCAAAACACTGCCGACAGTCTCGAACATACACATGTTTGTATGCCCTATAACGTTTCTGATATGTTCTAATGTCCTTGATTGTCATGCGTGGTTTGTATGTTCGAACGATGCTGACCGTCCGGAGTATACTCGTATTTTCAAGTCCGAACACTGCTGACAGTCGAACATACACATTTTGTATGCTCTAATGTTTTTGACATGTGACGAGTATACATGTGTTTGCATGCCGAACGTTTCTGACCTACACTAGTATATTCGAGCTTTTCAAATGCTTTTAAACTCGAACAGTTTATGAAAGTTGTTGTTGTGTAATTAGAGCGTTGAAAGTAAGAACTCCCCAAACTTTCGGAAAAATATTACTACACAGTATACCATACCTAAAAAATATAATTTGAAGTAAATAAATGTTGAAGCTTGAGCAAATAAAACTTATTCAAACTTCAACACAAATTGTAGAAATAAAGTTTACAAAAATTGCAAGTAAATTACCCAACCTGGATTCTCGATCGTTCAAGTTGCAGTATAGAAAAAATACAGGTGAAACCTAGATCAATTCATGGAGAATTAAATAACTTTTTTTCATAAGAAAAGCTATTTATTATTCGTAGTTGTGTTCGAGACTCGATTTTAGCCGGAACGTACCGGAACGGCGTTCTAGTATTAGGGAAAAAAAATTACGATTCCGGACTTTGGTTTGATGGCTGATGCATTGCACTTCCACATCAGGTTACAGTTTCGGTACCTCTATTTCTAGAAATCAAGCACTGGTTATGTTTATTAAATGTAATACGAAAAGCTGTGTGTATATTAGTATATTTTTCTGTACAAACCAGAAACCTTGTTGGAGCATCAAAATTGGTACTCTGCCCTAATACGAGCTCTACCTACCGTAAAGGTGGATATAAATTATCACGATTGCTGATAGATAAAACATGTAGTATTACATGTCTAATCTTGATCACTTTTTTTTTATAAAAGCAAAAAAAACCTGCTTTATGATAAATATTCCAATGACATGAATTTGAACATCTTAATCAATGAAACAACATTTTTCATAAAATATTGCCAATTCCAGAATATACCAAAATTCACCGTGATGTATCCATGCCAACGTATACGTCCCTTAATCAGTTCGTGTTGTAGCACAAGCCACCATTTATCACCGTTCCGTTCATTAAAAACGGAAACCTAAGGCACGAAACTTTCTTACTCTAACATTCTGTTATTCTTTCCGTAACAAGAGTTTTTCCGAGAAGGTAAGAAGATTATTTTACCCGTTTTTTAACGAAAAATGAAATTGGGTATTCCCAAGTCTGTTATGTGAAAGGTAATAAGATTCTCTTATTTTTGTTATTCAACTCAGCTGAGGGATCAAGTTTTATTACATGGGATAAAATCTTATCAAAATTTTGATAAGATAAAAATATTTTTCCAAATTAAAATATGAAGTTCTTTAAAGCACACAAGGAATGAAAATATTACTTTAATGGTAATATCTTTTTATTTGATATCACTTTCTAATTCAATTTAGTTTAGTTTTGGTTAATTAACGTCGCACTAGAGCTGCACAGTGGGCCGTTGGCGACGGTTGGGTGTCTATCTCGAAGGAAAGACCCGGGAACACACACATTCATACATGTACCTCGTTATTTTAGAACCATGGTCAGATAACGAGGAAACGCCTGAACTGGCACCGAACACCTTCAATAGACATCGGGACTTTGGACCCCGATCAGATTTATCCTGCACCAGTCCCGTATAAACGCCGTTAATTTTTGCGGATGTTCTGGACCACTTTTTCTAGTATTTTGTAACGAAGCTGGCAACTCTCTGATCACAAGATCACAACTTTTTTTACTTTTCTTTGTCAAGTCCATCACCTAGGTTCGAATCAGGAATCCTCGGATTCCCAGCTGACGCCTTTAACCGTTCGGCCACGGAGGCCTCTTAATTCAACTTGAAGTACAAATATTCACATGAGAAACTTATTATTTATGAATGGATTTAATAAATTTATCGCAAAATAGTTTTTAAAATAATTTAATCAGCCTAAAGTTAAGAAATGTTTTTCTTTTCTTATCCTTCTAATAAATCATTATTATTATTATTTAATGGGAATTAAATAATGTCAACGATAGGAATTTAAAAAAAGTTCACAAAACTCAGATAGGGAAAATTTACCATTATTTTATTTAACGGGGAAAAACTTTCATAAGAATAAAACATGATTTTTTATGTTTGAAAACATAATACGAGAACCCCAAAAAACAGTTTAATAAAAAAATGTTAATTTTTTTTAAATGTTAAGAAAAATAATTTGTCACACAGTAGAGTACCATACTTTAAAATTAAATAAAATATGGTTTTCTTTAAAAAATTCCACTTCTTATTGACAGAATGAATTGTAATAGAATATGCACGTGACACCCTCTAGTAATATTATTAACGTTACTAGCAGGTCAAATTAGCGTATGTCCGACCACGTGGCTTCTTATTCACCAATCAAAGACAAAATCTATTGTTTATCTGAAACATTTAATCTCAACACCAGGTTGCTGTCATACCAGAGGTGAGCTTGCATCTGGTGCCAACGTCGCCATCTTGACCATGATTCAAAGTAACGAGACACTGTTTCCGGAACTAATGCAGCTGTAGTGGGTTAGGTTGGTTTGGATTTGTTAATTAACGTCTCACTAGAGCTGTACAGTGGGCTATTGGCGACGGTTCGGGGCATATCTCAAAGGAAAGACCCGGGAACGATGCCTCGTATCTTTGAACCATGGTCAGATGACGGGGAAACACCTGAACTGGCACCCAACGCCTTCAATAGACGTCGGGACTTTGGACCCCGATCAGATTTATCGTACACCAGTCCCGTATACATGCCGATAATTGTTGTGGATGTTCTGGACGACATTTTCCTAGTATTTTGTAGTGAATCTGGCAACCCTTCGATCACAAGATGACTACTTTTTTATTGATCTTAGTCAAGTCAGTCACACACGATCGAACCAGGAACCCTTTGATTCCCAGCTGACGCCTTTATCCACTTGGCCACGGGTAGTGGGACTAAGTCATTCGACCTACAAATAAACTTGCACCAGCCCCTTGTATCCAGTTAGGGTTTACTATACAATGTGTGTCATAATATTTTTTTGTTTAAAAATATTTCTTAATTTTTTTTTATTTACATAAAAAGTCAAACGATTGCATTGCTGTGTTTCAATATTAACAGATATTATCCGACTTTTTCAACTATAAAGACACCATCACATAATTTATTTCCTTCTTTTACGCGCTATTCATTGAAAACCCTTTCGACGGCAAATTATTGCAACTTCTTTTTTCTTCCCTCTTATTTCACATCCATTTTTTAATAGCGGACGGATGGCAACAGAATCGATATTCATTTGCGGGCGACATCTCGTGTGTTAACTCGGAACAAAGAAGTAAGAAATAATTACTGCAGAATCTGTTCCAAACGTTGCCACAGCAACAAGTATAAAAAGAGAGCCACGCAAATTATTAGCGAATCTTTGGCGACAGATTCTTCTTGCTATGTTCCCCCTAAATCAATTCCGTCATCTTCAAATGAAGAAACGCAAGATTGTATTTTAATTCCCTGTGTTATTTGCATCTGCTTTTTTTTCTGTGCATAAAAGAAGGATAAAAAGAACGATTCTAATAATTGACAATTCGAACAGCATGGAAAGTCGAAGAAATTGGAATCCGGTTTCAACAAGAAAAAAAAAAGAAATATGACAGGAATTGGATATTTTATTTTTTTACAAAGAAATAAGAATCTTCTATTTTTCCAAGAAGTAATTACAAAGGTTCTAGTTTATATTAAATAGTTTTTTGGTGTTCTTTTTTTTTTTTAGGAAATAAGTTCAGATGTCAAAGATTGCATTTGACAATTACTTAGTAGTAATTAATTTTTTTTTTATTTGTGAAAGAAATATTGCCAAATATTTTTCCTCTGGTGTGTTAATTCACACACAGTTACAAAATGAAAGAAACGAAAGATATTAATAAATGTTTTTAGAATATGGCGCAGAAGTTTTAATTTGACTTTGAACCATTAAATTTAGTTTTTTTTAAAAACCAACACGCGAAACTTATGTGTTTTTCCATAATCAATTATGCAATTAAAAAGATATTCAAGATAAAAATTACACAATAAATCACAAAGTATTTACAATATTTTTCTCTCTAGCAGAAAAGTAAAAAAACTGTTGTTTTCAATAGAATTTATCGACATTTTTAACATAAATATTAACCATGAGAATTGTACAAGTAATATATCAATTAATAATACAATAATGCATTATAAAGTAAAATTGAATAATATAATTTTAAATTAACTTCGACATTTTTACGTACAATTTTTTATATCTTTAGATTCAATTAGTGACCGATAATTGTACTTTAACGTTTTTCAAAAAAGGCAAAAAAATTTTTTGACATGGTATTTAAAAAGTCAATAAAATAAAATTTAAAACAAAGTAAATATTTGCATGTTATTTTTAAAAATTATTGTAAAAAGAATGAAATTGTTAAGAACTAATCGCTGGATTGGACATAAGAGGGAATAGTTATGAAAACTAAAACATTTGAAACATTAAAAATTTGAGCATGTATTTACTATACTGATGTTTTGGTGTAACTTTTTTTCGTTTAAAACATTTTAATGCTGACTACTTACTCAAACATATATTTTAGAAATTATAGTATATACTCATTTACGTTGATAAATATTTAAGAAAAATAACTCTGTTCATACAACATTTAATTAATACGTTATAAATAATTAAATTTAATTTAAACATCCTTTTGTACGGATAAAATTAAAATTCATTAGAAATAGAAAAATAATGCAATACGTTAAAAAAAATTAAAGCAATACGAAAAACTCAGTTTTTAAACTTGACAATCAGTATATCGAATTAAAAATCACTTTTTAATTATTCTCTGAAATTTAGTATCGCTCTTTAACCTATGCTATCAAGAAGTAAAACTGAGTTTACATACAAACAGACACATTTCTATAACCTGGATTGATATTTACTTATATATTTATAAAACAAATGTATTAGTGATTTCTAAGTTAATACTTTTTAAAAATATATAACATAATGGGTACCACTCAATAAAACATACCTCATTCTTGCGCAGTCAAGTTTCGTATTTCGTTGCCGTTCTAGCATTCTGTACACGAACGGGTGGTGGAACCCGCAACCTGCAATGAAATTACAAAGTTTAATTAATCATTTACTACACTACTTTGGGATTCAGAAGATCCAAACCAGAAAATTTCAACAAAAGGTGGTTAAAACAAAACTATCCTTAAGTGAAGAGCATTTCTTCTGATTTTCAAACTCCTGACAACCTATAGTTTGCTTTTCAACAACCAACCGCTTGGGTAGCCAAAATCCCTTCCCCACCCCCTGAAAAAAAATTGCTTTAATTTTAGTGCAGAAAAGTCGCATACTTGGGCAGAAGAAACACATGACAATATTCATGAATTTTTAATATATTTTAGCTTCGGCCTTTACCTTTGAAAAAGTTAAAAAAAAATCGAAAATAAAAACCTTTAATGGAGTTTTTATTTTTGTGGAAACAGTTCTTACGCGAAAATGACTTGAAAAAGCTTTAAAGTATAACTAAGTCTTCTAAAGTCTTCTAACTTCTTCGTAAGTTAAAAACAAGTTGCATCTATTTTCTTCAATATTCCTAACACATACCCTTACTTAACTTGGGCACTTCTTTTTTGTCTCAAAAATAGATATGTCATTATATTAAGTTTTTTTTGTGTGAAATTGTTTTTATGAAAAATTCTTAAATTAACATGAAAATTTAAGTTATTGAATAAGTAAAAAACTATAAAAAAAATATCAATTATTTTTATTATTACCTTGACACGTCCCTCTAACTTTAAGCGCTTTAAAAAAAAATTTAAAAATTTAGAGTAATGTTTTCCTGTAATTGGCAATGATACGAAAAAAGAAAATTTATATAGATAGTTATTGAGACCACAAACTTTTTTTTATGAATTTTTACTGTACCTCTGGAGATTCAAACCACTTTTTGGGTCCATTTGGTTGTCAATTATTGTTTTAATATGGTATGGTTTGATTAAAAAATGTCGCACAACAGCTGCACAGTGGGCTATTGGCAACGGTTCATGGATTATATGTAAGGAAAGCCCCGGAAACGATGCCTCGTATTTTTGAGCCACGGTCATATGACGAGGACAACACCTGAGATAGCACCCGACGTAACCTCAATAAGACATTGAACCCCGATCAGCACCAGTCCCGTATACACGCAGTATAATTTGTTGGATATTTTCAGACATCTTTCTAGCATTTTTGTAGCGAAGCAGGCAACCTTCCGATCGCAAAATCACTACTTTTTTACTTTTTTTTTGTCAAGTCCATCGCAGGGTTTCAAACTAGCAATGTTCTGATTATTAGCTGAACGCCTTTATCCACTGGGCCACTGGAGGCCATAAAGTATATTTTCAGGATTATGGAGGGTATTTTACGTGCACACTTTTTTCAAAAAGAAAAAAATGTGCGCAAAAAAGAGTTAAATAATGATTGTATTAACAAATTCAAGGTTATTTTAATTTATCCTTCATGCATGCATTTGCAATTATCATTTAAACAATAAATAAATAAAAAAAAAGTGAAGTATTAAAATAAATTTAATTATATCATACATATAAGAAACATTTATCATATCTGTTGGAAATTGGGAAATGTAACAATTTAGTTAGTCTTGTTACATAAAAGAACCTGTCATTTTTGGTATCCAACATACGTTAACATTTCTGCGATACTATAAATAAAAAGTAACTATCAAGTTAAACTTTGATTTTAGAACTAAACTAACTACACCAAATCTCATTACAGACCAAAACTTTAAATAGCAAATACTTTTAATTAAAAAAATATATTATATTGACTTTTGTTACAATAATTCTTTAATACATTTTAAAAACGTTTATAAAAAAACAAAATAACAATTTATACAAATGTGTATATAGTAAATATTGTATTGATTTTAAACAAAAAATATCCAAACTTTCATGTCAGTATCTGTTTAAACATCTGTAATCTGTAAGAATACAACATCTGTAAGAATATTTTCGTAATTTTTTTGTTACAAAGTTGCATTGCTAGCATCCATGCAAGATTATAGAGAATATATTATACGGATATGCTTTAGTTTCTAGCAGTTCTTTACATTACAGATAGTATAAAGCATCGATTCTTAAATTTACAAAAAAATAATAAAGTAAAGATGGTAATAGTCATGCAAATAATACAAACCTACCTATGCAAAAAAACATAATTAAATTTAAATATATTAGAAATATATACTTAATTATACGTCTATGCCAGGCACGTAGGTAAGGGGGTGGTTCCATGGGTTCAAACCCCTCCCATTGAAAATCAAGTAAAAAATTACAAATCGAATTACTGTAAATATCATAAAAATATTTTTAAAAACTTTAAAAATTTCAATTTCTAGAATGATACTTCTTGTTGAGTTGCTTGAGGGAAAATCTGGTATATGATTTGAAATAATTTTTATCTCAAACTAAGCGTAGCATGACGTCATCGTGTTTCATTGTATAGCATTTGAATTTCGGTGAGAAAGGGAAAAGATCGCGAAACGGTGCCGCTTAAATAAGTTGTAATCAAATATATTATTCTAAACAAGGAATCTTAAAATTTAAATTTGTTCCCTAAATTTATCTCGTAATAAGGGAGTGATATTTACTAATTTAAAAAAAAAATAATGACTGACATTGGTAACGATTTCATGAAAAATTAAATGATAAATTTTGCTGTTTCGATATTTATATGCCAACGTATTTCTGTTTACTTGAATAAAAACGTATAAGCTTTAAAAAAATGGGGGGGGGGGAGGAATAGTTTGAATTTGGAAGAGGAAGGGGTAGAGCTAATCGTAGAGTTATCCAACATTTCAAACACGAAATCAATTCTTAATCCTGCGCTAGATTCATGTTAATTCTTCAATAACAAACAATTTTAACAAAAAATTCTGACTTCCGATAAATTAATTAACTACTCTTTATTGCAAGAAATATTGCACTGCATATTGTATTTTAAAGAAATTATTTCAAAATTCTTTGATGATTTCAATTAGTTCATTTTAACATGCGAATCTTTGAGTCAGCTATTACTTTTGATTAGTAAATATAGATGGCAGCACAAAAATATAAATTTAAGAAATTTAATTGGAATTGTAATATAGTTAGATTTTTATTCACTAGATGGCAGCACCACTTTATTTCATTTAAAACTTGTTTATATAAATGCCGAACTACAACGAAATTTGAGCAGAATTAGTTGAAGTTAATTTGATCTCTATTAAAAAAATAATTATAATTTATTTTCTCTCCTTAAAAGGTCAGATTTTGGAACGAAATGCCCGATATATAATATTTTTCACTTAAAATCTAAGATGTCAATAAATTGTTGAACTGATTTTTCGTAACGTTTTCAAAATAGTGTGGTTCTTTAGTTTTTTTATTAAATCTCTAGGTTTTTTTTTAATTTAATTTTTTTTATATTTTTGTAATTAGAATTGGAATATAAAAATGTGATTATTAATAGGGCTAAAATTTAAGTTGCAACAATCCTCGTTAGCCCGATTTGTAAGTTTAAAAGATTAGAAGAAGAATTAACTTTAAAAGATTAGAAGTAGAATTTAAAATGTAAATTAAAAGTTTAAATCCAGTTCAATTCCTTAATTGTGTACATTTTTGAGAAGAGTTTAATATCTCGAACTTTATTCTTTATTACAATGAAACTCAACAATTACAAGAGGCTTAATGTTTTAACAAACTACATTTAGTTAATAATAAATAGATACGGTCGGTGGTAGCTGTACCGGAATTCGGGTGTGAAATAAAGGCATCGAGTTCAAGTCCCGATTTGTTTAACCAAACAAAGAGTCCCCAGATAACGTTGGTTGGTATAGTGAATTGGTTAGTTGAATTAAAGTCACAGTAGAGCTGAACAGCGGACTTTTTTCATTCGGAAAGATCCTAAGTAATCCCGATTTGTCTAATACGTTTGTACTATAGATAGCAGCACGTAAAATGTTTTATCAAGAATATATAACTGCAATGTATAATAAGCAAATTGAGCTGTTTTACAATATTTTTAATACAGGATAATTACAAAATTATATCACAACTTTGAAAAGCTACATCTCCGCAACCAAACAACTTCGAGACCCATTCTTCACGTCGTTGTAAAGAGAACATTCTGACATTTCATTTGGTTAGCAAGAGATGTCTCTATGAGTTATCTTTATCACACTTTCGAATAGAACTTTTTGATTTTACAAACACCCTTTTTTCACTAAATTGAGGAATTAAACGTAAGTACTCCACCTATACGCATTGTTGTGCGATTTTCATCTCAACAAGAATAAAAAACAAACTTTTTTGTAGTGCAATAAAAGATGCTCGAGAGACATTTTTAGCTAATTCAAAATTCTTCTTCACAATTGATAAGTAGAATGTCTATGTTTTTAAGTTGCAGAGATATAGCCTCTATTGTGATATTATTTTGTAATCCCCCTTTAAATTCTTATTTTAAATCCATTTCATAAAAAAAGAACGGCATTTCTAACGACGTGAGACCAGTGACTTCTTCTGGAACACGGGGGGACATTCGATCATCGAACTTCTCTCCAACATGAGAGAGTGATTAATTTTGGTTATACAAAAATGTCGAGAGACTGACTTAAAAGACTGAAGAGAAGAGCAGTCAAGAGAGTGTCTAAAATCTAAGTGAGTGAGTGTCTCTCAACGTGAAGGGAGTTCTGACGATGGGGGGATCGCCCTCTAATTTTTTCCCTCTCATTCCATTGGTTTTCCTGCATAATATGCATCTCGTCGGCTTTCCCGTGATTTGGTAGATTCGACTGATTCACTCGATTGGGCCCGACGAGATCAAAGAATCACATACTTTACTTTATGGGTCCGAGATCCCCTAAAACGAAGTTTCTTTGTCAAGGTTTCTTTCAACCGTTTTATGGCGGGCCCCAGACAGGCGCCTCGATATTAAATATTGCCTCACCACAGGGCTAAATAATATAAACATTGGAGTAAGGACTCCCATTGGGCGACAATGTACTTTACCGCGCCGCGCGGATGAATACTGTTGGGAAGAGAAGGTAGAAATAACGTTCCATCTTTGCTTTTGCAATGTTAATCGTGCTGATTCTGTCTTGAGAATCTGATTAATTAATAGTCTTGTCTTCATTTCTTGTAATTAAGAAAGGAAGTATAGACAATTATTAAACGTGTAACATTTAATGTATTTTTGAAAGCCAGAAATGTGGTTTTAAAACTAGGATGCATGTACTTCATCCTATGACAAACACCATGCGAAAAAGAACGATATTTTCTGCCTATAAAGGGTGTAAAGTGATCGTCACGCTTAGTATTCCTTCCAGTTATTGTTATAGCTCAGTGATTTCCAATTTTGAATTTGGTACCCTAAAATCGATAAAAATTTATTATTTTGAGGTTTTTATTTTATAGTAAACTTTGATTTCTTATCTTTCGATAGATTTTCTTTTGTGTTTCTAGTCATGCTAGTAGTATTTTACATTTTATTAAAAAAAGTTGTAAACAAGCGATTTTACCAAAGATTTTAACCTTTAAATTGATTTATCTCAAAACTATACATTTTGAACTTCGATGTATTTTCTCGGAAACTACTGAACTTAAATGCTTGAAATGAAAATTTCTATAAGCATATAATAACTCTTTTATACTAAACGTTACTTATAATTTAGGAAAAAAAGGAATACGAAGTTTAAAAACTTAGGTTTTGCCAATTATCATAAACAAATTTCTCGAAAACATAATTTTTTATGTAGTGTTTGCATTATAAAAAAAGTATGGCAAGCTTAAAAAAATGTATTAACATTGGATTAAGCTGTAGATTCTGTGCTTCAATTTTCAAAAAACTATATGCAGCATTTTTGTAGAAATTGAAGCATTGAAGTTTAAAATGAGATAAATCAGTTTTAAAGGTTGAAATTCCTGGTCTAATTGCTTGTTTACAATTTTTTTAAAACAAAATTTAAAACACTTCTAGAGCGACTACAAGCAAAACTAATACATCAATAAAAAGAAAATAAATCAAAGTTTAATATAAAAGAATAATCTCAAAATCGAATATTTAGGGTATCGGACCCCCTTAAGTAGAATATGGTCCCATATTCAACTCGTCGCATATTTACCTGTTTGTTATAACCCCCCAAAATAGATTGCATAAATTTCAATGCATTTATCCTACGACTTTAGGATAGTTAGGAAAAACTGAAAAAGCCAGACAGTTCGGTTCCCAGACACCCCTACGTGGGGAGACGGAAAAGTGAATGACCCAGTGAAACAGCGAACCGGTTGTTGTGTTAATTAATGGAAAATCGACCCGCCTTCTACATCAGAGCCCATGAGGGAGCGATTCATCCCAAACGCAAAGAGACTACCATAGACATACACTGCAAGGAAACAATAGAGGGTGGAAATAAAGTTGACGATAGACGTTATTTGAGTTTTTGGGTGTGGAAGGTTTAATTTTCGTAAAAGATGCGAATCGATCTATGGTCGAAGTTATTGTTATCGAGTTATGGTCGAAAATAATAAACAATAGAGGTTTTAAAATAATGAACCAAACTATCTTGGCACTTTATTAGTGATGTTGTGTTATTTACCAATTATCAGGCTCCCCCCCCCCCCCCCCTAATAATCTGGAAACCCTGAAAGTTGAGGATTTCAACTTCTAAAAACTCCGAGTTGGAAAAATTTATGCCTAAAGAAAATTAATATTATTAACAAATGAAAACGAAGGAAGAATAGAAATTGCCCAACTTGTAAGATTACATTTAAATTAGACCTCAGAACAGACACTGCATTGGAATATGGGTGCAACAAATCAATTCTTGTGGGAGAATTGTTTACTATTACCTTAAATATATTTTTTAAAAGATGAAAAAAGTCGATAAGTTGGAACTGGGAATTTTCAGCACTGTTGAGTTAGGAATTTCGAATCGTTAAGTTAGGAAATTTCTTGTTTCAATCACCCAAAAATATTTTTTGTGTAACGTCACTACCAACTGTAACCACTTTATATCTCGAAATTTAAAAGATGTGCCGATTTTGAATGAAAGCAGGTTTATATTGACGCATATTAACACAGGAACTTGTATTTATTTTTTTAGATGCTTTAATAGTTTCATAAATATTAGGTCCCATGGAAAAATTTTCAATGAAAATACTTTCAAACATAATGAGGGAGAATGTACCAATTTCCAACCAATGCCAAACATAAAAAATCCTTGCAACTACTGAACTCGCATTAAACTGCAAAATGAAATCTACCTAAATTACGTTTAAAATATATTGAGTAACATTGATTGAAAAGACTTTTAAAAACACAATGATGGGCTCTTAGTTTTAAATAAATTTTCCAAGAGGTGCATTCACTCTAATTGAAAATATTTATTTTTCTGGCGTAATTAAACCGAGGAAACCCATTAATTACTACAGCAAAACAAAACAGAAAACAAAGGATTAAACTTAAATGTAATTATATTATAGAAAAATGTATCCAACTATTTTAAAAAAATTCTTGTGCATTTATCTATAAACTGCTCACATGTTCTGAGCATTGCTTCTTAAGTATCATCACAATACACGCATTTTAAGGTTTAAACCTTTAATAAAGTTACAAATTCAGAAATATTTTCCTATTTGTGTTTCTTATAAAAATAACTTGGATAAATACGCTTTATTAAAATATATAAATCAACTCGCGACTATCTTTAACATGAACAATCACATCTATTTTCCTTAACAATAATAATAATACTATTACTTAACCCGAAATAATTATACTGGTCAATTCCCTTAGAAGTAATTTAAAAGAATCCCTTTTTTATGTGTTTAATTTACCGCCTAGCAACTGGATGCATTCGGATTGCCTTTCTTAAATATTTCCGCTTCACCGATCAAGCGCTTCAAAAAGGATAAAAATCCGCGAAACTTCTTCCACTTACAAAGGCTAATCAGTCGCCATTTGAATACAATGGAATATTAAGTTCCCCTTCTGCTTTTACGACCACCGACAGTTGCTTCTCAGTTAATAGGCCTTTTTGCTCAGAAGTGTTTGCATTCAAACCCGTTTGTGAAACGGATGCTAAATATAGAAAACACAAGCGGCGATGCTGGAAATGCATATTTCGAGGCACAACAAGTTATTTTTTTTATATAATAGTGATGGTATTGTTTGATACAATCACTAAATGGGGTGCAAGTGAAGATTTATTTAACCTAAAATAGAAGAATATATGTCAGTGAGTAAGTGGAAGACAGAACAACCAACTAAATAGTGGGTTTCGATTTGATGTGTTTGTAGCAGGGTAATGTGTGCAGAAATTTATGAATATGTGAACAATTAACCGTTCTACTGTATTTGTCCGTGATTTCTACTCCTCCGCAACTTTTTGTTATTATTTTGTTATATTTCATTGTTATTTCAGAGTTGACGGCTGTTATATATTCTATTACAATCAAATTTCTAATTTGACTTAAACAATTTGTTTTATAATGCCTTTTACACGATAAATTCTATGAATCCAACAAAAAAACACTTTTTCCCCGTCTATGAATCGTTGTAGACATTGAGACATTGGAGCAAGGGTAGCCCGCCTTTAAATGGAAGCCCTATTGCTTTCAAATAGACCCTGGAACATCAAATCGAGTTTTTACATGCACTAAAATCCTTACCCCTAAATGGCATTAAACTGAAACACATAATAAATATATTAAAAAAAATTAATAAGTAATGAATATTCTTAACATTCTGTATTTTTTTAAAAAAAATTCCAATATTCGAACAAATTTAACACAAGTAGCAACTTTTTTTTGCTAAAGTTAGTAATGCCACTGTTTTAAGGTAAAATTAGTAGCAAACTATGTTAAGAGTGTTACATATTTATATAAAATGTGGCATTTGGGGGCCCTTCAAAAATGGAAAGTGTAAGTCTGGGCTTCCCGGGCCTATTCGGTAATCAGGCCCTGGTTGTAGGTTTAGAAATATAATTATTAATATTTAAAAAAAAAACGAAGTAAATAAAAATATACGATTATGTTTCCAATAAATAGGTGAACGTTTCTTAAAACAATCGTAATTTTACAATTTTTTTTTCCATATACAAATTGAACTTCAAACGTCAATAATTTAGTTTTAAAACCCATTTCCCCTACCTTACCTCATTTGATAACTGAGCGGAAAAATATATAACTACTACTAAATTATAATATTTTTTTTCCAAACCGTTATATCCCATTACAAGCGTCTATATAAACTACAAAGCCCTTAATTCCCATAAATCGCAAATACATATCCGTCTCCTTCGCATTTTATTTTATGTTTTTGTCCTCTTTTCTAGTTTTCAGTTGTCAAGGATGTCCTGCAATACGAGCAGGTGGTTCAAGAGTTGGAGATAAAGCGAAACGCCATACATTCTGTTCGCGAGAGCGATGTAAACAACCTATCTTCAAAACATGTCTGACAAACTTGTCAAACATTTCATTCGAATAACGGAATAAATTGAACGTATTTACTGACTTATTGAGATGGGGTTTGTTTTGATTCGACATTTTAATTTTCGGTCCGTTTCAGCAACATCCATTGCTATAAACAATGGATGTTTTACAGGTAATGTTAAAATGTTATAAACCTTTGTCCTGAAGAATGACTTAGTGTATTTGAGCAAAAGTAGAAGTCAATTTCAAACCTTTTTCTAAAAATATAAAATTGTCAAAATACCAAAATCAGGTATATCATTTTCAAATGATTTTAGATCGCGATTTGAAGATCATTCTCCAATCCGTCTGTTTAATCTGCTATTTAATCAAGATTGCCTAAGGTAAACATATTTAGCCTCGCCATCTTGGAAGTCCCACGTTAGTGACGCAATAGTTTAAGAAAGGCATGAAAAGTAAAATATAAGTAAAGTAGAACTCCAATTATCCAGATCCATTGGGACCAGATCTCATCCTGATAATTAAATACCCGGATAAATTCTTAGTAAAAAAATGTTTGCTTTAGTATGTAATGTCATTTAATGACTATTAAAAACAATATCATTCACCGATAAAAAAAAACTTTTAAAATGTGTATTTTGCTGATTTTTTTTTCTCCTCAAATTGATCCGAATCCGGATAATTGGCTATCTACTTTGTTAAATCTGGGTAATTGGAGTTCAAATCTGCCACTTTACTTCGGAACTCGTATTCGAACTCATTACACAAACATTATATAGCATACTATTCTCTTTTCTATAATCCCGCGATATTCATTAATACTTAAACAAATGTAAATACATAAACAAATGCAAATACATGAACAAATGCAAATACATGAAAAAATGCAATACATAAACAAATGTAATACATAAACAAATGTAATACAT
Organism: Troglohyphantes excavatus; assembly: GCA_963932185.1. Taxonomy (NCBI): domain Eukaryota; kingdom Metazoa; phylum Arthropoda; class Arachnida; order Araneae; family Linyphiidae; genus Troglohyphantes; species Troglohyphantes excavatus. The sequence continues at coordinate 25,098,811 of OZ010674.1, forward strand.
AAACAGATGCGAATACAAAAACAGATGCAAATACAAAAACAGATGCAAATACATAAACAAATGCAAATACATAAACATATACAATACATAAACAAATTCAAATTTATAAATTCAAATACATAAACAAATGCAGTATATAAATAAATTCAATACATAAACAGATACAATACATAAACAAATGGAAATACATAAACAAATGCAAATATATAAACAAATGCAAATATATAAACAAATATAAATCTACATGTTAACCAAAAAAATCATAACATTTTAAATTTAAGATAATGTTTAAGATAGAAAACTGTTTTTAAAAAATTGAGAGTTAAATCGTTTATGTGTATTTATCATTATTTCACTTATCAGAAATATTTATCAATATTCAATTATTTGTATCTAACAACATTTAATATCTATAAATATTCAAATGAATACAAGACAAAAAAATGTGTAAACATCACCAATTTTTTTTTAAGTTTCGGTTGTCTAAAGGCAATTCTACACGGACGTTATTTACACTCGTTATCTGCAGATGTCTCCGACTGGTTGATACAAACCACATAGTTAGTATTCTCCAATCATAGCGCAGCCTTCAAAAGCAAACGCGTACGAGTAATATCTCTATGCGCGTTATTAACGCGCGTAAGAGTTAGCAGATGCCTTTGTGATTGGAGAATAAAGTCCACGTGGTCACTGCACTTGCCAATCACAGAGGCATCTGCTAACTGTAACGTGCATAAAAAACGTCAACGTAGAATGGCTCTACAGCCCAAAACGCGCTGTTTTATTTACGAGCTATGATTTCATATTTGTTTGTACTCCTTTGACTCTTCATATCGAGAAAAAACACGCGCAGCAAACTCTGAGTCACCTAGTTCTGAAGTAGTAAACAGTCACTGAAATGAGCATCCGGCGATAGTGTTTGTAGGCAGGAGCTCGTCTTCCGTTGGATCCGGATGCAACCGCTTCTATGGTACAAGTTCAGTGGGGGGATATATATTTTTGCTGTAGCTATTTTTTATTACAATCGGCCTATTTGATTACATAAGAAATCTTGCTGATTGAATGATTGAAACTGTACTTGGTGATTAGAATAATTTCATACGTAGTTAGAATCTGTATCATTTTGAAGCTTGGTAAAAAAGGTGCAAACTGCACTTTCATGTAATATTGGAATTTTGAAATCCATCTTCGAAATTTATTTTAAAATCCGCGTTGTAAAACAGCGGCAGAGCCGGATTTAGAGTTAGTGGGGGTTAGTAACGAGCCTAGGCTGAATATGTCGTGCATGCCCCCCCCCCCCCCCAATAAAGGGGAGAGAGTAAGGAATACTCACTGTAAAAGGAGGGGGGGGGGGAATTTTTTTTGTAAAATATATTTTAAAGAACTGCAAATTAAATAGTTTTCAAGAATACAAACACAATTCGGATACACTGATTTTTGTAAATTTCAAATACTATATTACAAAATATTGCCGGTTTCAAGGAATCTAAATATGCAATGCATTCTAGAATCTGTGAAAGTGATAATAAAATATTGCACTCGTTTTTGTATTACCCTCAAATGGCTCAAAACTAAAACAGCAACAAACTTATAAAAATAAAAACAACTGATTTCTAAAAAAAGTAAAATAATGTCATTGTAATTATTACAAATTAAACATATATTTTTAAAAGAATATAAAAATATGAGGGTATATCTACATTTCACCAATCTGTTAAGAAAAATACAATTTTCTCCCTCATAAAAAGATTGTAGAATACTATTTTCCCATTGGTATTAGGGTTACCATCTTTCCAAATATTTTTTTCCCTCAAGTTGACTTTTATTTCGGAGTGTGGTACGGGGCCCCTAGGCTGCAGCCTAATGTAGCCTATGCCTAAATCCGGCACTGAACAGCAGATGTTGTGTTGAAAGTTATTCACAGAACAACGGAGAGATCACAATATATAGAAAACATTAGTTTCACAATTTTTAAAATCTAAATTTAGCTTTTAGCAACTGACACTACTTTTCACTTATAGGGATTTTATAATCATTATATAGGTGATGGCGGATTCAAATTTAGTTTTCTGTAAAAAAAAAGTAGATTTTATTAGATTACTGACTGTCATAGAATTATCAATAAATTGTCTTAGATAAAATTATATAAGTTTCCTTTTAAAAAGAAAATTTTAAATATTTTTAAATTTTGTAAAATATAGTAAAAATACATGTGATTTTAAGGATTTTTATAATACTCAAACATTTATTTATATATATCCAATTAAAAATATATTACGTATAAAACTGTGTTTAAGTTAAAGGAACTGAATTCATAAAGTAATCCATTACAAGTAAACCAAACTGGTAGTAATAATTTCCATTTTACACTTTTTAATTAATAAAACAGACGGTATTTTCATAGAGTTGATACCCATCTTAAAATTTACTTAACATATTTTAACACTTTGCACTCCGCGAACACTTTGCGATTTGTGTTCTTTCTATGGAACAGTTATTTCTCTTTACGTTCTTTTCCACAGATTTTTTTTATAATCATAAAGGGAAAAAAATCCTAATCTGTTTTGTATTTGCAAGAGAACAAGTTGCAAAAAAGATTGATGTTCTAAACACAATATCCTGCTGCTGTTCTCGTTTATTTTAAAGAACAGGGAAACAAAATAACTGGTCGTTATGTTGGTGCCTGAGAGGCGCCTTACGAGTGAAAAGGGTTAATAGTAAATACATAATTATTTCTAAGAAGTATTCATTTATTTTAGAAGAAATCTATATTAACGATTGTAAAATCTGTGCAAAACGAAAAGTTTTAAACTTTTAATATCAAAATATAAATAGTCATAGTACACAATACAAGATTTTAGTAATCCAATTAAAATATTAAAAACGATATACTACAAAATGTCAAATCAAGTCACTGCTGGTTTAGATTCAAAGTATTCGGCCGCATTACATAAGCTGCACCCAAACCGAGACAACGACGCGACAAGAGAAAGGTGGAAATAGTACAACAAGATTTACATGTCACGTTGAAAACACCAACCTCACCAGTTTGAGGACAAACAGTCATCATCAAAACGAAAAAAACTGTCATCAATATCAAAACAAGTCTGCATTCGGTATGAGTATTACGATATCGCCATCAGTCGTCCAAATCGGAGAAGTAATCAGTATAAATCTTTTCAAAAAAGAAAGCCACTAGATTATACTAGATTAAACCACCACTACAACTGTTCAGGTATTTTTGTTGACAACAAAATTGCCTTACTTATGGATTAAGTGACTACTGAACTTTTGTTAATGAAAACAATGTATCAATGACAATAATTAAAAATGTTCTATCAAATGGGTTATTAATTTATAGTTTTTGTTGTACTAAAAGAATGCACTGTCAAAAATAGGTACTCGAAAATAAGTAAAATATACTCATTTGTAAGTACATTCGATGCTTATCATAGCTCCGAATAAATAAGTTTTATTTTTGAAAAAGGCATGTACTCGCAAATGAGTACAATGAATAAAAAGAGAAGTTACTTGCCTTCATAAATCACTTTCAATAAATACCAACGATTACAACGAAGACTTACCGGGAATCGAACCCAGATATCAGCCCCGCAGTCCAGTGCCTTATAAGTTAAACTACCAGGGAGACCTGAAGAATTTATAATCAGAAGAAATGTTTAAAAAAATGTGTGCCAAAAGAATGGAAAATAAGATAATTGAGTTGTAATAACTCAGTTTCCATTTAAGCAATTGACATCAAATAATGTAGAAAAACATCTTCTGAACAACTATTTTAAGTTTGTCGGGTCGCTTTGTTAAGATGGTTTGAACAGAAGCTGAGATTAGCAATATTAAATCACACTGACCATTTTTAAGTACGTACGATTATTTAAATATCAGTACGTCATCGCTCATTTACGATGCAGTTTTACTCAAAGAAAAACGAGTAGGTCCAGGTTCCCGTTTTTAAGTACACTTTTTCCAGTGTGTGGTATTGAATTAGATGTAACTTTTAAATTAAGTATAATACAATTAAAGAAAATACTAAATGTACTATTAATATATAAATACTAAATGCACTATTAATATATAAATACTAAATGCACTATTAATATATAAATACTAAATGCACTATTAATATATAAATACTAAATGCACTATTAATATATAAATACTAAATGCACTATTAATATATAAATACTAAATGTACTATTAATATATAAATACTAAATGTACTATTAATATATAAATACTAAATGCACTATTAATATATAAATACTAAATGCACTATTAATATATCAATACTAAATGTACTATTAATATATAAATACTAAATGTACTATTAATATATAAATACTAAATGTACTATTAATATATAAATACTAAATGTAGTATTAATATATAAATACTAAATGTACTATTAATATATAAATACTAAATGCACTATTAATATATAAATACTAAATGTACTATTAATATATAAATACTAAATGTACTATTAATATATAAATACTAAATGTACTATTAATATATAAATACTAAATGTAGTATTAATATATAAATACTAAATGTACTATTAATATATAAACACTAAATGTACTATTAATATATAAACACTAAATGTACTATTAATATATAAATACTAAATGTACTATTAATATATAAATACTAAATGTACTATTAATATATAAATACTAAATGTAGTATTAATATATAAATACTAAATGTACTATTAATATATAAATACTAAATGTACTATTAATATATAAACACTAAATGTACTATTAATATATAAATACTAAATGTACTATTAATATATAAATACTAAATGTACTATTAATATATAAACACTAAATGTACTATTAATATATAAATACTAAATGTACTATTAATATATAAATACTAAATGTACTATTAATATATAAATACTAAATGTACTATTAATATATAAATACTAAATGTACTATTAATATATAAATACTAAATGTACTATTAATATATAAATACTAAATGTACTATTAATATATAAATACTAAATGTACTATTAATATATAAATACTAAATGTACTATTAATATATAAATACTAAATGTACTATTAATATATAAATACTAAATGTACTATTAATATATAAATACTAAATGTACTATTAATATATAATTTGTTAGTTTTAACATATTAAAACTAACATTTCATATACATTGTTTTGAAATTGTATCAATACATTGATTTCACTAAAATAAACTTCTACTTACTTCCTTACGCAAGTAAAAAACATTAAAGTAAATCCATTACTTCTTTTTTTATTCATTTAAGTTATTCAAATTATCAAAATTATTGGCTTGGAGAAAGAAGGACCAATTTGCATTGGATTAACATTAGATTTTTTCCCTTTTCCTTCCAAGACACAGAAATATAATCTATTAATGTTTATTAACGAATAATTTCCTATAAAAAATATATTAATTTTATTTTTACTACACTATTTCTCTCCTTGTGTTTACACAAAAGATATATTTTAGCTATAAGAAAAATATTGACTTTTTCAATCTGTTGCGTCTATTGTTCGATGGATTATACAAAGCATCATTAAACTAAAGAAAGAAAAGACTAAGATTTACTCAATCGCCTAGAGACAGATTAAAGAACTCCCCTTAGAAGAGAAATCCTTTAACGTTTAAGAAGCTAATAATTTAGTTACAGAGGATATGGGAAACAAAACAACTCATACTGAAAGATGTTTATCGCAGCTGACATATTTAGATTTCCGAGAAACCGTTTGAGCGGATGCACATCAGATGGCTTATTTTCGACACAGGTGATTAAATCGGATCATCGCTCACATTAAAAACACGTTTTCAGACTCAATAGTTTTAGAATTGTATCATTTTGTGCTAAATGGGAAAAAGCATTATATAGCCCTCAAGTAAAATATACGCGAAGGAATGTGTTTGGGAGATAATTTAATACGAGTTATATATAGGATGAGGGTCCGAAATTAGGTTTGGTTAATTAACGTCGCACAAGAGCTGCATATTTGGTTATTGGCGACGGTTTGGGGCCTATCCCGAAGGAAATACCCGGGAACAATGACTCGTATTTTTGAACCATGGTCAGATGACGAGGACAACACCTGATATCTGGCACCCAACGCAACCTCAATAAGCGTCAGGACATTGAACCCCGTTCAGATTTATCGTGCATCAATCCCGTATGGCTAGTATAATATGTCGGATGTTCTGGACGACTTACTAGAATTTTTGTTAACGAAGCTAGCAACACTCCGATCGCAATATCATTACTTTTTACTTTTCTTTGTCGAATCCATTGTCCGGATTCGTGCTAGAAATCATCCAATTATAAGATTAAGAGATAAAGATAAAGATTAAGAGATAAAAGTTAGGCGTCATTGGTGCCAAGTAATTTTTTTAGTTGCCAAGATGTTCTACTAAAGCATCGTTTTAAAATGTTCCATATTGCTTTAACAGAACTGCCAACTGTTCCAATATTTTTTGTAATCGTTAAACCTTCTTTTGGATAAAATTGGAAGCATGTTTATATTTGTACTATAAAAATATCACTGTCTTGCTGACAAAATTACTGAAAAGTATTTGAACAATTATTGGATATCAACGTTAGATGTAAAGAGTGACGGGTCTTAAAACTGAAATTTTTAGGGGCAAAATATGATTAACGACGCTAATTTCGAACCCGGAATAGGAAATACCCTTCGAGCATGAATGGTCTGTAGTAGAGAGAATATGACGTCATAATCGTGAAGGCCACATCTCAGAGCGAAAGGCCCATATCACGTGCCATCTCTTCATAATTATGAATTAAAAAGTACTCGCGATTGGCTGATGAATTGGGAAATGTGTAACCGTTAAAATTTATGAATGGAATGACGTAATTAACCACGTGTCTGAGGCCATACATGTTGGTCCCACTTTGATGTTAGCGAGAGTGGCGTCATGACTCCCCAGCAAAAAAAGTCAGCAGGAAACCTTCATCAAAATTGTAAAATTGAAGGTTTTTTGAAGATTTTATAAAGGATATTGAAACAAAAAACTGCAGTTTTTTTAAGTTTTTAATTTTCCTGCATAAAACCTTTAAAATATCTGCTTTTTCCGTTCATGTTTAAAAATTGAACGTTTTTTGCAGTTTTTTTTACAGTTTTTATGAAGGATATTGAAACAAAAACCTTTAATTTTATAGATATTCATAAAAACTGCAGTTTTCCTGCATAAAACCTTCAATTTCAAAATTTGACGAAGGTTTTATGCTGACTTTTTTTGCTGGGTACTCTACTACTAAAGAACGGATCGCCAATAAGCGCGCAAAAATACACCTGTTATACAATTGGATAGATTTGAATACGTTTTATTTTTGAATCACGTCAAATTCCACGTGCGTTCTTTTAGGACATATCTGTTTTAACCGTGTGCTCACACCTGCGCCTCTGCTTACAGAGAGGGGACTGCACGGACATTCGAAAAGAGAGATTAACTTCCACCATTTCACAGTTGTTTACAGTTGTACGAGTGTGGCTGCACCGAGATTTTATACCGTTACTAGAAATTATTATATTGAAATTACTTTTTATGTTGTGGCAATTACTTTAAATTAAGAAGACAAAATAATATGTTTTAGATTGTATAGAAAAGAGATTTCAAAATTTGGCGAATAACGATATGTTAACTTTCTTAAAAATATTTTAAAGTGTCCATATCAGGAACATTGTTTCCCCGTGTAAAGTTTTAGTAGAGACCCCAGCAATGGGTTGGTTTGGTTTGGTTAATTAACGTCGCACTAGAGCTGCACAGTGGGCTATTGGCGACGGTTCGGGGCCTATCTAGAAGGAAAGACCCGGGAACGATGCCTCGTATTTTTGAACCATGGTCAGATGACGAGGACAACACCTGAGCTGGCACCCAACGCCTTCAATAGACGTCGGGACTTCCCCAGCAATGGGATTTTTAGTACACAAAGTGCATTTTAAAGGCAGGTTCCTAGATAAAGTATAAGATATAAAAAGTAAGCACTGATATTAATTTTGGATATACTTATGCTGATAGATCTTCAAAATTTTTTTTTTTTATTTTTTTGTAAAATTAATAAGAAATTATTTTATTTTTAAAAATAATAATTTTTCTTTTATAGAATTTAGATTTATTTTCATAGAAATTACTTATATTTTTATAAAAATTACTTTATATAAAATTAAAACTAATTTTGTAAAACAGTATTTTTTAGAAATATTGTAATATGAATTATATATATTTAAAAAAAATTTACTTAAGTAAAAATTTAGATTTTTTTTAAATGAAATCTATTTAAAAAAATTCTATAACACTAAAAAGAGACATTACAAAAAGTATACAAACCGGTTTACCGTTGAAATTAGAAGGACATCATTAAATATTTCTACTAATTTACCATAAACCGAATACATAAAAATTGAATCACTGAAGGAGTTTAAATGAAAAATTATTAAATATTCCCAAAGTCTATTAGATAAATTTATTTTACATATTACTTAACAGTTCTTTGATCAAGATTAACTACTGAGGAGGAACAGACAGATTTTACAGATGGATGTTTCAAAGCAAGATTTTACGCTTATTGTAAATGATTCTACACTTCACGCTCTCACAGAGCCTTGCAAAAACTTGAATTCAGTATTAAAAAAATTGGGGGGGGGGGGGCGGGTGCAAAGTTTAACTTCAAGATTATTGGAGACCCATGGTTAAAATCACAAATATAACAATCATGGAAGATGATTATTAACTTTAGTTATACTCCTCAACAATATTGTAGAGCAACAATCTTTCCTGCAGAGCACAAAATGCTTTGTGATACAGCGATAATGACTTATTTTATTTTTTGTTGAGATGACACGAGAATTCCAAAATATAGTCTGTTTACACTAACTCAAACTGACTCAACAGATTTAAAAAAAAAAAAAAAAAAAAAAAAAAGATCCAATGTCTATATTCCTATGACAAATCACATTATTCTGTTTAAACATCTTGCACTATTTATCGTGTTCTACTTCCGTGTTCAATAGTAATTTTATTTCTGAATATTTAAAAATATGCTACTTTTGTGATAAAACAAAGTGGTTGGTTGAATCATCCTCGCTCTAGAGTTGAAAATTGGGCTATTGGCGACGGTTCGGGTCTATTACGAAAGAAATACCAGGAAAAACTGCCTCGTATTTTTGAACCACGGTCAGATGACGAGAACAACACCTGAGCTGGCATCCGATGCAACCTCTGAAGGAGTCAGGACATTGGACCCCGATCAGATTTATCGTCACAAGTCCCGTATACACGCCAGTATAATTTGTAGGATGTTATGGACTACTTTCTAGTATTTTTGTAGTAAAGCTGGCCCCTTTCCGATCGCAAGATCAATACTTTTTACTTTTCTGTGTTAAGTCCATCGCACGAGCTCGAACTAGCAATCCTCTGATTTCCAGCTGAACGCCTTTATCCACTGGACAACTGGAGGCCCCGATAGGCGTCAGGAGATTGGACCATAATCAGATTTAAAGTACACCAGTCCCTTATACATGGCGGATATTCTTTTGGTTGCGAGTGGAACGGATTTGACAACCCTCCGATTACCAAACGATGGGACACATGCTGGGAATCGAACCAGCAAGCATTGCTTTCTTGTCCAAGCCAGCTTCTGATTTAAGAGTTTTGAGGCCATTAACGAAGTTTTCGGAAGGAAAGCGCAAAAAGGAAAAAGCAAAGGCATGTTCCTTACCGGTAAGGAACATGTCTTTGCGTTTTTCTTCTGCGTCGGTTGAGTTTTTCCCTCCAAGAAGCTGATTGGTTGGTCCGACCAGTTTCTAGAGAAACCAACCAATCCGGCGTCAAAAGCAACCGCCACACAACAAAAACGCGAGGAAATGTGCCTTACCGTTGTTCATAAAAGTAAATAAACGCTAAGTCTAAAATGAAAAGGTCAATATCCAATAGTTTCCTTAAATTGCCAAGAGTAGGATATGATAATAAATTTGTCACAATACTACAATTTGCGTTCATGAACCATAATTACTTTGCTTTTAACCATAATTACTTACATTTACTTACTTTTTCAAATGCCACAAAAGGTCTTTAAACGTAAGCGTTTTTGCATGAATGCATTTGTATAAATGGAACACCAAAGGTTTACTGTTTAAAGTATTTTCATTTGCGAATTGCATCGTGTAATTCTTGTTTTAGACCGTTCGTATAAAATTAACTTGTAACAAAAAAATTCTACAACAATTCTTCGAGGTTATATTCAATTGTGAAAATATTATCCTCAGAGGACACATATCCCATACCAAGTAGTTCCTTTTAAACAAATGTATGCAAAATAAAGAAAAAAAAATTTAAAATCAATTTAAATAAAAATAAAACATATTAAAACAAAATATAAGTATTTACTTTAAAAAAAAACATTGTTTACAGAAAGATGGATTTTAACAATTAAATATTATTGCCTCAACTTCATACAATATGATAAACTGGTTTAGCCCTTACTTAAAAATTTAAATTTTGAAATGATGGCTCTTTCAGCATGTGAGAGGTTCTATCTGCGAAAGCTTTTAATAACGAGCGAGCGTTGATAAAAAGGAACATTGATAATTTTCGTTTAGCATATCCTTTCAAGATTTTGTCTTTGTTCATTTATAGAAAGCCTTTTTGAACCATTTTATCAATAGTATATAAAAAAATATCTATCAAAAGTCTTAACTTTATAAAAATGTAAGGAATATTTATCATTTTAAACAACCAAGGACGCATTCATAGCAGCAATGTATCACTTCCGAAAAAGAGTATCATTATTTTATAAATGAGTATTCACTTTTAATAATAAGCCCAAAATATTAAACTAACCATCCATGACATTCAATGTTTTGAATTTAAAAGTATTCAATTTTAATTATATTTATCTAGATGTTTACAAAAAGCACCCTAAGGTGGGTCGCACAATAAATTCATTAAACAAGTTGGAACTCGAACATATATGGTTGGTTTCTTGGAGTTTTATGGCGGAAGAGCCAAATTTAGCTAAGCTGCGCCAATAAGAAGTTTGGATGTATTTGTGAAAAAATGGATGAATTCGTTTTCGTTATGGATAGTTAGTTTTTGTTCGAATATTTCTGTTTAAGGTTGAATATGATCTAATAGGAAAATCAAAAATAAAATAATTTATTATTTCATTCTTTAAATTTTACCTATTCACCCACATGAAATGTAGGGTAATGAAAGTGGGGTTTTCGATTAAAAAATATGTTAGAATTTAGGAGTCTTTTACACGTTTGAAGACCTACCAAGTCCAAAATGGAATTTTAATATACGGCTTTGTTTTAATCTGTGAACACAATATCTCAAAAGAACGGAAAAATACTGCGACATCCAAAGTTGGTAGAATGTGGCTCTAATTAATTGGAGGGTGACTAACGTCCTCGAACCAACAAACGAGTTTGGACAAGTTGTCCAATCAGCTTATCGAAACCATGTAAACAATGTGACGTCACAGCTGCCATTTAACGGAAGCCGAACTATATGCAAGTTACTGATGAATGAATATATGTAAGTTGTACTCGACAATAAGGTTAACATGAAAATTGAACATTCCAAAAGGATTGTGTCATTATCTCATTTTTTTTTAAAGTAGAGATTGCAAAGAAAAAAAATGTGTAGATAATTTTTGAAATTTTTATGACAATATAGACATAAAAATAATATTTTTCGGTGAATTCTGATAAGTGGAACACCAGACTTCAATAGATTAAAGCAAATATTTCCGAGCGTGAAAGTAATAATCATTATGCAATTCCTTTTCAATTATAACTCAATATTTTGTAACTATGTGTCACTGCGTATGGAATTCAGACATCACAATCTTAGAGCGTGATGTATCACGTGAACGGAAACTGCTAGAGCAATGTAAATGGAATGATACCTTTAGAAAACAGAGATAATATTCTGGAATGTATTATTCAAGTCAAATATTGTAAAATCGAAAAGGGAAATTTTTATGCTTCGAAATACTTTGGCATTTGAAAAGAAAAAAAACGTTTAATACGTCCAATTGACCTTGCAATTTTAGGATAACGCACTGACAACTACCGCACCTGCAACTAAATTATTTAGTTGCATGCAACTGGAAAAATCGTATATTTCACTGAGCAATTTTTAATTGCACAAAATATCCTTTCATTCGCTACCGCTGTAGCAAATAATTGACAATTTGGCAATTGTATGGGGATTGTGGAAATTTTTTTGAGGAAAATGTTTAACCTTTACTTTGGCGATTTAAAATTCACCCGGAATTGGTGTGTGACTTTTTTAGTTGCTCAGTTACTTAAAAGTTGCATAGCAATTGTTTCCCGTGCGCCGCTAGCTTACTGAGAACAAAACTGGAGGGAAAATGATAGATTTATTATACCCAGGTTTTCGTAGATTATAAAATGAATTCGATTCTAAATTTTTTATCCTGTAGCTATGTTCCAAATCGCCATCCTTGTTATTTTTATTTTATTATTTCTAAACGCAATATAAAGGGAGTTGGGAACTAATAACAAAATAAAGTAACTTTCCAATTCATATAAGGAAATTTACTTAAAACATATCGTAACCCGATTAAGACTCTAATGTATTTTTCTGATTTTTTTTGCATAATGAGATTTCCGAACGAGTATAATTCTAGAAATCTAATGAAACATTCGATAAACTAGAAATATTTGACTAGTTTGAAGCAATTTCGAAAACTGCTTCATGATATCAATTTTCGTTTATTGAGTCATACAAAATAAACGTTGCAGTAAAACAACACTTAAAGAACGGATAATATGGTCTATATAGCAAGTTTACGAGAACTCAAACATAGGTGAACAATTTATATTAGATTATTAGTACTGATAAATTTTTGTATTCCAATGTACGTGAAAATATATAAAGGTTATTTTTCATTAACAGAAAAAAGATAGAACATTTGAAATGTTCGATTAAATTTCATCATATTCTGAAGAAAACCACTGGTGTTTTTATTGGCCATGCTGAATACGTTCAGCTATCAGAGGTAGAAAAGTTTAAATCCTCAATAATGGATCGTATTTGGTATTTGAAAATTAAAACTTGAACTTCGCATGTAGCATAGATTATGTTCTATTCTGCAAATGTTCAACCGAATGAGGGATTATTTTTTGTGCTATGTTTTTAAATGGTGAAAGATATGTGATAGATTTTTAATGATAATGCAGCTTGTTACGATTGTGTTGGAGTCGTGAAAAAATTGTGATAATGTAGAATGCTTGAATTCCTATATATCGTAAGGTTGACTGTTTTGTATTATTGTTAAATTGCATAAAATTGATTAGTCATTATTTATGAAAAATTTATTATTTATTATTTATGAAAAATTTATTATTTATTATTTATGAAAAATTTATTATTTATGAAAAATTTATTTATGAAAAATTTATTATTTATGAAAAATTTATTTATGAAAAATTTATTATTTATTATTTATGAAAAATTTATTATTTATGAAAAATTTATTATTTATGAAAAAAGTGTTTAATGCTACAATACTTAATGAGAATGAATGGGATTTGAAAATATCTTTAATTAAAAATTTTATGCTTTTTAAATTAAAATTTATATTTTAATGTAAATCTTTGCTAGAGTAAGCATTTCTTTAGTTACGATAGTATAAGATAGTTCCGGAAGTACATATGTTTTTCTAATAATATTTTTTTTTAATATATCTCTTGTATTTGTTAAGTCTAGTCTCTAATTTAATTTATTATATTTGATTTTAAATAAAACAATTTAACTTTATAATTTTTCATCTTTTTATATAATTTAGCTTTTATTTGTTTCAGCTCTAGAATTTTATTAACTTAATTGTATTTTACATATTTAGCAATAGTGAAATTATTTAGAAATGGATTATTTTTATTATTCAAAAAATAGTATTTGTATTGATTTACTTTTTAGATACTGGTTTCCATAACTGTTAAAAATATTTTACTAGTCCAAATATTTTTATATTTTTGACAAATGTGATTGAATTAGTATAAGGAGCTATCATTTGGTACAATACGACCTCTCTAACGCTCGATCAACTATCAATTAAACAATGAGTTGATAAAAAACAGTATATTAAAAAAAAATTCCATTTTAATTCTTACAAAAACCACTGTAAAATTTCGTACAAAACTAATTACTCACTGTTGAAAAACCTTTCCACATTTGATTAAAATATAATTAAAAGCCACTATCTTTTCTGAAAATAGCTTATCATCCCAAACTATTATTAAATGTAACTCATTTCAATACGTTGCGTTGTCATAAAACATTGTACCTGCGCATATTTCTTTCCAAAAAAACTAGAATAATCAATTTATTTCTTTTCAATTCATATATTCTATATTTACACAAAAGGGCGACCCCAGCTGGTCCAACATCTTGTTAACCGTCCCAAAATCAGTCACACTCATGACTATTTTTTTTAGTGGCGAGTTCGTACACGGCCTTGCACAGAGGCTGGATTACGCATTTTCTATTCTGTGTGAGGTTGACACAGCGGGCTAGCATCACGAGACTTTATGGAGGACATTCTATAGAGGCTCGATCACACCATACTGCATTTAATCTTTTTTTAAACGAATTCGAGGCAAAGTTAGTACGCCATTTATTGGTACGAATGTTCTTAATATGAAGATTTTGGAAGAAATCTTTAAAAAGTTAAGTCTGTACAAGGGATTGCGGCATGAGTTATGAAGTAATGCAAACGGTCATTTGCAAAAGATATGGAAAATTAAAAAATAAATAAAAATATTTGAACTAAAAGTTTAATAAACGTACTCTGTAAATATTTGATCAAATTATATGTAAAAAATAATAGTTTAGTAGATTATATATACCTTAAGAAATAAAAAAAAGCGAAAATTAAATTTCATAGTGCTAACATTAGTGTTTATACTGTAATCGAATTTTTAACAAAATGCTAAAAACATCTATTTTTCTAAAATGTGAAAATCTATTTTCGCTTAAATGCGAAATTCAAATTAGAAAACTTTAACTTAAAGCTCCGTTTCTATTTTTGTTCAATTAAATTTTTCCTTACTAAAAAAATTGACTTTGCTTTCTTTTTTTAATTGTTAAATTATTGACAATGTATGTCATTTTGCAATGCTTCCCCATTTCAAAAAATCATATGTCCAAAATGTATCAATAAAAAATAAAGGCTATCTAATAAGTATTTTAAGTAAGGTCACAAACACAGAAAAAAATTAATCGAATTAAAAACACATGAATAATCAAGCAATTAATTAGAAATGCAAATAAGTTTCATAAAAGTGGCAATTTTTTTTTATAAAAGCCAGCTTAAACACTAATTTGCAAATATAAGATATTATGATAACTTAATAAGTGTGAACAATACATATGTAACTGATGTCTCACAATAAATTCCAGAAATTAGCAATTATGTTTCTTTTGAATAGGTCGCCCTTTAATATGCGCAGGGCCCTGTGCGAAGCTATCTGTGGAGCCCTTTGAACTGTATTACAAAGATTGTATTGTGTTAGAAGTTTTCAACTCTTTATTTAGAAAATACGATTACTAGTTAAACGGTAATAGCCCAATTGCGGCCGAAGAGAGCCAGGTTTACCATATTCTCAAAGAAGAAAACAATTGTTTATCGCCCAGACAAAAGGTTGCCATGGGCCGCAATTGGAACTTTCCGAGTTAAACGTACTTATTTTTTCATTTTACAGGATTACTTTATTTTTAGTTTTTGATTATATTTTTTTAAACTTTTGATAATAATTAAAAAAATTCTTGTATAGGATTAACATGAAGGGTAAACTCGTTTATGAATTATTTCACTTGAAACTAATAAACTTTATTTCTTCATTTCTTATTCAAGTTCAGAGTGATCACAGTTTCGTTTTAATCAACAAAATAAACGTGACGCATAAATGTAAAATTATAGCAAACATTTCTTTTTGCAATGGAATTAATTTTTTTTAGTAATTATTTCAAACATTTTAGAAAAATTTAAACCTTTAGCAAAGTATTGTTTGTTATCTAAATAAAATATTTTTTTCATTAAAAAAAAATTTAGAAATTTTGTAGCGAATTAAGTATATGTTTATGTTTTCAGAGCGGGGTCCTGTGCAAAGACACTTTTAATACACCCCCTAAGAGCGGTCTCGCTTTTGAATTCTGCGGATACCATTGAATTTTGCGTTTCATCTTTAATACCACATAGACTTCTAAAAAGCCATAGTGAAGCCAAACTCTAAAATATATATTAATAATTTAAATTATTATTGTTACCAGATTTGATACCACGACATAAATTATTTCTAATATGTTACTATCAGGTAATTCAACAATAATAATAATTCATCTACACAATTTAAATTAAATTTGATAATTTGATAATTAGTAGCATTAAATGTGTTTTATGCGGTTAATTTATTTAACTAAGTGGGTTTTATTTCGAAATTGAAATACATTTATTTTAATTTCTGAATAATTTACAAAACGCAAGCGAACAACACAAACGCCAACACTTCCTATGAAATTACACATAGCTGGGCGTTTCCGTGACGTCATGTTAAAGGAAGTCATTCATTGGCTGGAACAATGTAAATAACACGAAGGCCGAAGTCGAGCCTTTTTAACTCCATTTCGATTTTGCACAGCTGTCATGTCAGGAAGCGTGAGGCCCTTTTTTTTTTCAAAGAATTGTTTTGTTCGATTGTTGCTAGGGTCTTTCTTGGAGGCGTTTATTTGTTCGAGTGTTTTGACCGCGCCGTAAGTTCCTTGGATATTTTCCGGCAATAAGTTTGGACATTCGTCCTATCATTTGAGAAATGGAACTTTTCAATTGTATTTTATATGTAAAAAGTTCCGCAAACTAAATTTTATTCTGTTCAAAACACACTAGAGTGAAAAAAAACATGAAAAATCCGTAAAGTACCGCGAATGAAAATAGCTTTTTTTCCTGAAAAGATTGTAAATGGTTTGAGATATTTTTTTTTTTAATATTTATCATTTCGCCATTTTGTCTGTTCAGTGGTTGCCAACTCGTAGTCCGCTGACAATGGTGGTATGTGTGAGGATTCGAAGTACTTCGTGACAGTCTTCCTAAAGAAACATTTTAAATTAAATTCTTCCATTTATAGATTTGAAAGAGTATATTTTTCATTTCCACCCCCATAAAAAGTATAAAATTTGGTGAAACGGGTTCAAGTATACACTCAAATATATTTTTATTATTAGAAATAGACTCATGCCATTAGTTGTAAATGTTACTAAGTTTAACTAACATACTATACCATTTCTATGTTATTAATAAATTTACTTGCAAAAAATATAACATTTAACGTTTGAATTAAACCTTGTTGCATAATATTTGACTAGTGAGTTTTGTTTAGAGTTAATAAAAAGTGATGATCCACACTATTTAACTTGTAACCCGTGGACTTCCTAAACTTCGGAAAGATCACTCAGCTCATAACACAAGGGGATTCATTCGTATCCGATGCCAGACAAAACTTTTAGTTACTGAAATCGTATGGGGAGTAGCCTCTGGCGATAATTCGATATATATCGAAATTCCGGAAGTAAAAAATCATCGTAATTTCGATTTTGCGATTTTTGATGTGTCGAAAAATCGATTTCACGATTAGTCGAACGCCCACTCGGAGGTCCGGTAAAACACTCGGGACTCCAAAAGGTCAACTCCAAAAGAATTGATTTTGTTTATCAACAAACGTAAGAGTATGTTTTGGCAAAAGTGGCAAAGAATCAATATTTTCAGTGATAATTTTGAAAACAATTTCTTGATTTGAAACAATCCATTTCCGAAACGTAAGTTTTTGGTATCCATCTTTGTGTTGACTTAATGCTAATGTGCTTTATTCTAATCATATAAATCGGAATATTGATATATGGTAATTATCGATTTATTAACAATATGTATGTATCGAAAATATCAATGTATTAAAAATATTACTTTTCGGAAATATCGATTCATCGGAAAATACCGATTATTGGCAGGCGCTTAATCGCTATGGCAAAATATCATCATCATTTAAGTCTATTGGGCAGTGTCCTTTTATGAAACAGAAGGATCCGAATCAAACTGCAATTCACTTTTTGGAAGGTACGAGAGTTTCGTTTTCGAAAATATCAAAGCTGGGTGAAACGCAGGCCCGTCGCACCGGGGGGTTTTGGGAAAGAATGAGGGGAAATGACTCCCCCCCTCCCACACAATAATCTGGAAACTACAAATGTTGGGAATTTCGAGTATTAAAAATCCATGAATTGGGAAAATTTATGCCTGAAGAAAATTAATGTTATCAGAAAATGAAAGCGAGGGAAGATTAGAAATGCTCAACTTGTAAGATTAAACTTAAATTAGACCTCAGAGCGGACACTGCATTGGGACATGCGTTAAAAAAATCAATGCTTTCGAGATAACTATTTAATATTACCTTATCTCTAAAAAAGTTGAAAAATGTTGATAAGTTAGAACCGGGGAATTTATATCACTGTTGAGTTGAGAATTTTGAATCGTTAAGTTTGATTTGGTTAATTAACGTCGCACTAGAGTTGCACATTGGACTATTGGCATTGGCTCGGGGCCTATACCGAAGGAAAGACCCGAGAACAATGCCTCGTATTATAACTTTGGTCAGATAACGAAGACAACATCTGAGCTGGCACATAACACCGTTAAGTTCGGAATTTCGAATCGTTAAGTTGGGAAATTTCTTGTCTTAAACAGAAA
Source organism: Troglohyphantes excavatus (assembly GCA_963932185.1). Lineage (NCBI taxonomy): Eukaryota > Metazoa > Arthropoda > Arachnida > Araneae > Linyphiidae > Troglohyphantes > Troglohyphantes excavatus. Next base: position 25,117,629 of record OZ010674.1, read on the forward strand.
CATCCAAGTTTCGGGAATGTTCGAAAGTACGACGCTCATCTGAGGCCGGAGTTCACGAGTTGCTAAGATGTTCCTGTTATCGAAATTATTTAGATGACGTCGTCAAGAGACTGTCGGAGGTTAGTCGGAAAGATCCGGGAGAAGGTGTGTTGCTTGGATACTTCCTCAATCAGTCCCCTCATCGCGATTATTCTGAAAAACGGTTGTTTTGACATAGGAGGAGCGTCATCGTATTGAAATGGAATTCGGATATGTTTTTAAAATTTCTTAAATTTTTTTCACTTTTTTCAAAGCAATCACTAATAACCCGATAATATATGTATACCAGTAAAAAAAGTCAGCATAAAACCTTCATCAAAATGTTAAAATTAAAGGTTTTATGCAGGAAAACTGCAGTTTTTTTGAAGATCTATAAAATTAAAGGTTTTTGTTTCAATGTCCTTCATAAAAACTGTAAAAAACATTCATAAAAAAAACCTGCAAAAAACCTTCATAAAAACCTGCAAAAAACCTTCATAAAAACCTGCAAAAAACCTTCAATTTTTAATCAGGAATAAAAAATGCAGGTATTTTAAAGGTTTAATGCAGGAAAATTAAAAACTTCAAAAACACTGCAGTTTTTTGTTTCAATATCCTTTATAAAACATTCAATTTGACAATTTTGATGAAGGTTTCATGCTGACTTTTTTTGCTGGGTAGTCCGTGTAATTATACTTTTCCGTAGATATGAGCAAAACAAAGAAAACATTTTTCGACATTAGGGTATTTTTAACACCGACTGAGCCCTAGATTCGGTGTTGGTATTTCACTCAGTTTGCAAATACATTAATTAAACCTTCGAAAATTATGTAAATGTTATTCAGTATATCAATTTAAATTTCAAACTATACAATAAAAAAGTACCCATTGTAAACGTTATTAAACATCATTTTATATCCACTTTAATAATTATTTGTTATTCTTACCATGGTATCAGTTTAAAAACGTTATAATGTTGTAAAAGTGTTTTTTTAAATGTTTTTGAAAAATATGTCATTAAACCATATTAATTATTAATAGAATTCTCATGCTACCAAAATGTTAAAAAAATATTAAAAAAATTATGAAATAAAGTATTATAGACTGTACATTAAAATAATATTATACTATAAACAATTCCTTTGAATAACAAGAAATATATAACGTTCTACGTAACGATAACCGTCATTAGAGCAACAAAATAACATAACTTTAAGCAATGGACATTTTCGTGTTCTAATGCAAAAACGTATTACTCATTGGGTCTGATGTATCTACAGGAAAGAAGATTATGTAATTAAAGCTTAATTATGTGTATACACTAAAGAACTCGTGTCAACGTGAAGGATTCATTAAAGTATATTGGCTCATAAAATACGGATAAGAGGAAATACAAGATATATAGAGAAAAATTGTAGGTTACGTGAAATTGTTTATTCAATCCTAGTATTCTTTTGATTTTTTACACATATGACTTTTAAATGCATTTTAATAATAAACTTTCTTTATGCTTTTTACAATAGCTAAGTGAATATATTGTGCAATACAAATGCAGTTCATTGCCTTCAAATGTACTCTATTGGGATCTCATTATCCTCTTTTTGTCTAATGTAGCAAACCCAAACACTATCGGATAGTTTTGACAATATGAGTGATAACAGCGTACTGACGAATTTGACTAATTAAAAAAACATGATAAACTATTTGCACTTAATTAAAATTACCAAGATAGGTAAAATATTAGTGTATGAAGGAAATATTAAATCCAGATTTTTCGTAATTATTGCAATTTCACACAAACAAATTTTTTCTTTTAGTTAGACAATTTTTGAAGTAGTACACCCACGACAATTCCGCCTTGTGTATTCTCCAGTTTTCCCAACACTAGGGATATTCTTTAAAATAATAAAATTACCCTATATCGAAAAGATTTTGGTTTCGATTCTGAATAATTGGGGGAATTTCTAAAAACCATATCTAGTTAAGTAATTTAAAAGAAATATTTTTGGAAAATTAATGTTTCTGAAAAAATAATTCTGAAATCTTTGAAACCTCTATGTTTGGGCATTTTTTATTTAATTAAAAACAAACTTTTTGGGTATATTTTTAATGGTATTTCATTCTTTGTACTCCAATGGCGATTCTTAGTCACCAAAACATCGACTTGTACTTTTGTTCCCTGTTCTTTAAATAGAACTAGAACTTCATGTTCTAGAACATACAAAAAACGGCTTTTCTTTCTTAGCTCGCCCTTTATCTAACTCCATAAAAAGTATGACATCACTTGAGTATTAATATATTTTATTAACACTTTGCAATGGAGTGTTGCTTTTAAGTCTCGAAAATAACGACGTGCTATTTTTTGCTCTGTTCTTCGAAATGAAAATGAACAATATATTGAAAATGAAAGAGAACAAGATATTAAAAATGAAAGAGAACAAGATATTAAAAATGAAAGAGAATATATTAAAAATGATAAAGAACAATATATTCAAAATGAAAGAGAACAATATATTCAAAATGAAAAAGAACAATATATTCAAAATGAAAGAGAACAATATATTCAAAATGAAAGAGAACAATATATTCAAAATGAAAAAGAACAATATATTCAAAATAAAAAAGAACAATATATTCAAAATGAAAGAGAACAATATATTCAAAATGAAAGAGAACAATATATTCAAAATGAAAAAGAACTATATATTCAAAATAAAAAAGAACAATATATTCAAAATAAAAAAGAACAATATAAAAAAAATGAAAAAGAACAATATATTCAAAATGAAAGAGAACAATATATTCTTGAGCATAAAAGTTATTTTGTTTTTATCATCTAGAAACACCAAGTATGTTGGTGATATAAAACTTTCTTTACTTTGAAATTCCTCACAACCTCTGTTTTTCAGAAAACATTCGACAAATGTCATAAACCACTATATATATGTTTGGTATACTGAGATTAAAGTTCCGCTTCACACAAAACTTTTTTATTTTTACAATTATCCATTCAAAACGTAAAAAGAACAAGCTAAAGAATACCTCTTTAAAAATAACAAGAACGAGAGATGTAACAGTTCCACAAAAAGAACGCGCATATTTCTCGTATGCAAAGGGTTATTATTTTTTTATTATTTTAGAAAGAAATAGCCCGGTTCTTGCGTTCCCTAAAATTGAATTTGAAAACTTCACCATTGATTTAGAAATCCTGATCCATATTATTAAAAAATGGTTCTGACTTGTTGTTCTATGTCACGTACAAACAAACACTTCCACATATTCACATTCTCCCCACGGTGAACACTCATGTTGCCACATCTGAAGGTCAAATAATAATAAAAAAAACTTCCGATAAGTCCTTTCGTTCAGTTAATCTGAATAATACGCCATTTACGCACAATGCTGGCCAGTCCGTCTCGAATGAAAATATTCCGATAGCGACTCACTGTTGACGTCATCAACTTGACCTCCAACTGTGGGTGACTCTGATAATAAGATGGGAGGACCAAATAAGGCAGAATAACTGATGAGAGTTAACAAATTTCCGTTAAAGTCCACAGCTGGATATTTTGTTTACGTATGAAGGTGAATTCTAATAAACATATTTTTTTATATATAGAATACCTTTAGTACGAATATTGTTTTGTTATGGAATTTTGACAACGAAAGAAATATTTATAAACTTCAAGAACAGTTTTTTTTTTCACTGTACAAAGAAGCTGTTTAAATTTTATTTTCCGCTTAATGATATTTATAGTGAAACACTGCCTACCTTTGCCATTCAGTTCTTTTAGCATAGTAATAAGTTTTTTTAATCGAATTTAATATTAATTACTTATTTATTTTTATTTAAATATACTTTATCTTATATATAAAGCTGAAATCTCCAAAATCTGTCCGGATGTTGGTTTGTCAGTACTTTATAGGCTCCGTAACTACAAAACGCAGAGCTTTGAAATTCACAGAATAGTTAGATAAAAAAAATTAGAATTTTAACGTGACTATTTTCAAGTCTCTACGATGTTCCATTCGAATGTTATGACATTTTTAGCGTATCCCAGCAAAGTTTCATGAAGTGGCAACGGTAAAATCTGTTTATATCAACGGAGAAAAGCAAAAATGTAATATAAAAAATATATGAATCAATTGGAATGCCGATATTTACACGAAATACTCCATAACTACAAAACGTAGCTTTATGAAATTTACAGAGAAATTTACTTGAAAAATTTGGCATATTTTGTGATAATTTTTAAGTTTCAACGATGTTCCATTCGTATATTATAACTATTTTAATGTATTCCATTGACTTAACTAGGATTAAAATATCGTTTGCAATTTAAAATTAAATATTTCGTTATTGACTCTATAAAATTGACGTCATGCGTTTTGTTTGATTTAATAATTATTGAAAAACGACCGCACATTGGGCATTTTGCTACAATACGGAACCATTCAAAAATTTAATCAACCAGAATTTTATCTTCGGGAAATGGTTTAGAATTGTATTAAAATTTTACAATTGTTTTATCTCTATTGTTTTGTTTTTTGTATACAGGTTTATTGTAACTATATTTAATTCTCTTAGATCGAACTTTTTAAACAATTAATCCAAAATGCGAGTAATTTGTGTATGAACGTCCATTTTATTTATTTGAAAAATATTTTATGCAAGTATTTTTTTTAATTGTACGAAGCTTAGTTTCACTGTGAATTTTCAACTCTATATGACTTTTTAATGTTATTAAAGAATAAAGTTCCACAGATACCTAATGATAATTGAGAAAATAAATATTTTATTTAATGTGCGAAAGAATATTTCCTTTTAAAACATTAAATAGCGATCATTAAGAATGAAATGTTCTGAATTGTTGCTCTGAATGATTGAAAGTACATGGTGAGTTTATAATATACTGCACCGTTGGCTAAACTATCGCCAAGTTATAACAGTTTATTCTTTGGATAAAGTGCGTATTGGCTTTAATTTCCTGTGGAAACTTACTAAATATTTATATGACGGGCATTTTTCGACGGGTATTTGCAATAACAATAGAATCACAAAATAAAAATTTTATGAAAAATGGTTTAACAAAATAAGTAAATACGAAATTTTTAATACATTCATACGGAAATAAAAAAAACATTCTTAAAATTAAAATAGGTGGTTATTTTTCTGTAATAATAGCATTCATGGCAAATCTTTAAAACATGGGCATTTGGACATAGTAAAAGAGGAGAGAGGGGAAGGGGGTTAAAAATCGACGTAAAAAACGTCTGACTTTCGTCTACACGATAGTATATTATTTATATCCATCGGCTGATTTCACTTGGAGTTAAGGATTTTACCAATGTCGTTTTTTATTATGGAATTTCATGCAACTATGTACCGAAACTACCCATACCGAAAGGAAATTCCTATTAATTTCTAAAAGTATTTTTGTGCAGGAATGTTTAATTTTTAAAACTCCATACCTTTTGAGTAGAAATTATAGGATTTTTATCGGTGTATTAGCAACCAAGTAGTATACATATATTTTTACTTTTTTAACTTCTAATTTATTAAAAATAAAAATATTTAAAATTATAAAAAAACAGCTTTAACTTTTTTAAGGGGGGATTCTAAAATGGTATATGCGATTATCCCAGGGAGGAGAGGAAATGTATATATTTTCAGTTATTTGTCGTTATTTTATTTACCTCCGTGCGAAGAACGGGTACTTTTGCTAGTTTTATTATAAGGAACAATTACTAGAATATGTAGATTGAAAAAAGTTCATTATAAACTTTCTCAAAAGAATAGTTTACTATTGAAATATAAAAGTAAGTTTTAAATTACATGTGTTTACTTCAATATTACAGTTACTAAAACCGGTAAACTTTTTTACTAAATTATATCTGTACCTGTAAGAATTATAATTAAAAAGTATACTAATTACATTACACTTGTATTGTTATTAAAATTCATGCCTACATAGTATTAAAATAAATTTTAGTACTATGATATTTTAGTAACATACTTAATACATAGTATTAAGTATGCATTTTTAAACATACTTAATACATAGAATTAAGTATGTTTAAAATGAAAAATTAATTATTCTGACGGTAATTGAAAGGGTAAATATAAAAAATCAATTAAAAATTATGCCAAAGAATTTAAATTAAAAATAGAAATAATTAAAAAAATTATATACAACTTAAATATGGTACCTTTAATTACATTATATAGGACGATAATTATGTATAACGTTATACATATTATATATACATTATACATATAACGATATATTATATAGAACCCCTTATCAAAAGAACGAATAAATACAAATTGTATTATTTGAATTTAAATAATTCGCAAAAGCGCTTCAAATTTGAAATGCTAAAAATACAAAATTGGTACAACTAGTGGGTATTACTAGTCCTAAACGATTAAAATAATTATATTATTTATCAGGAAATTATTGTTAAAACTTAAAAGTCCAAAACATAATTTAAAATAAAAAATATATATTCCAAAAACACAACGTCGTTTGTATAGACCAAGTTCCAATAAAAGTATTTTCATAGATTTTGCTATTTTAACAGTCTGATTAATCTCAGAGGAGTTAAAGTCTTAAAATATTTAATTTTGAAATAAATTGTAAGATTTGAAGTACATTTATGTTTATAACCTCAGAGTACCCACAGGACAAGATATTGACGACCCTAATAACTATTTTTATATTTATGTATAAATGAAAAGTATTTAAGTTGTGTACGATGCAAAATATTACATTCATTTTGGGTTTGTTTCGAAACATCGCTAATACAATTTTAAGAAAAACTCTTAGGAACAGTTTTTGCTGTAAAATCTTAAAAACCATTTCAGTGAAATAAAGGTGAAGATTTATCAACCAGACAGGCAACAGAAATGAATTTTAATATATAGATACAAAGCGTCATCGGTTTGCCAAAATGGAGAGAACTAAACAACTTGCCCTGTTAAAAATAGGTAATCAAAAATAAGTAAAATGTACTCATTTTTTATTACATTCGATGCTTATCATAGCTCTGAATACGCAAGTTTCATTTTTGAAAAGACATGTACTCAAAAATGAGTACAATGAGTAAAAATGAATAAAAGAGAGAAATTGCTTGCCTACATAGGCTGCCTCCATAAATCACTTTCAATAAATATCGACAATTACAACTAACACTTACCAAGAATCGAACCCAGGTCCTCAGAGATCGCAGCCCAATGCCTTATTGGTTGTACTACCAGGGCAACAATTAGAAATTGTGAACAGAAGAAATTTTAAAAAGGTGTGCCAAAAGAATGGGAAGTAAAATAAGTGAGTTGTTGTAAGTAAAGGTGTTGTTAATAACTCAGTTTTCATTTAAGCAATCGACGTCAAATAATGTGGAAAACCATCTTCTGAACAACTATTTTAAGTTTGCCAGGTCGCTTTGTTTAGATGACTTGAACAGAAGCTGAGATTACCAATATTAAATCAGACTGCTCATTTTTAAAAACGTACGGTTACTTTAATTTTTAGTACGTCATCGGTCATTTATGATGCAATTGTACTAAAAAAATAAGTTTCGGGTACTCATTTTTAATTAAAGTTTTTTTTTACAGTATGTTATCAAATAATTTCATTTAAGGTTAACAACAAACACTTAGTCAGCTTTTTGTATATGATAAAAAAAATACTTTTATACTTCGAAATTATAGGAGAAATAATGAAAGTAAGACTTATTACTAAATTATTAATTCTTTTATTTCTCCAATAATACCATACCAATATACGATTTTCACAAATTACTTTCAAATAGTGGAAACATTAATCCTTTGCTACTGTAATATATAGAACTGTTATATATAGACTTAAAAGAAGACAAATATGGTGAAAAGAATGGGTTCAGTGTTTAATATACAATAAAAAAAAATAAGTGATCGTATCTTCAGATTCAAAAATGATATAAAAGTTCAAAAGATCTGATTTTAGCATCACGCTACATTAACCTGAAAAGTCAACCTTGGGATCGAAGTGTGTGTTGAAGGAAATGTATATCACTCATGTTAGGCAGTTAAAATGCTGAGGGTCCTTATCTACTAAGTACATCCTGATTGTCAGACTTTTATCATGAAAATATATCCAGAGAAGTCCTAGACATTTTCCTTTTCGATGAAAAGTATTTTAAAATTCCATTTATTCTTTTCATTCAGCGACAACATAATTGGCCAATTCCAGCCGTTAAGGAAGGACAATAGGTAATCAAAATTTAATGTATTCAAATTTTTAACAAGATAAAAGATTGTTGGAATTTTAAGTAATTCGGAAACAAGTTATTAATAAGGGTTTTAAAAAATTGTAAAAACTAAATAAAGAATTTTAGGATATATTTTAAAATTCTGTTACAGAAGGTCATTTTAGGGACGGTGTATTCAAGGCCGTCACCAGGGGGGGGGGGAGAGTAGGAGTGGTGTTCACACCTACAAAGCATACACTTGCTTCTACTTATTGACACACTGCTTTTCATTTACTTAATTTAACGCAAATTATTTTGATTATTAAACATTTTTCACTCTCAAATAAAAAGTAAATTATACTTAGATATACACCTCCAGACATATGAAATTCCACATTGAAAGGTAAACATAGGTTTATGTATAAAGATTAAATGCGTTATCAATAGAGATCCAATTTTTTAATGACTATAGGTTATACTTTGCTAATTTCCTTATGACATTATGAATTATTTACTGTTATTTTTCAATACTCCAATACACTTAAATTAGAAACTGCCATTGTTTTCAAATTTGTAAGAAATTTTACTATAAAAGTAACAATACATGTAACTAATATCAAATACAGATTTCTGCGTTTAGAATTTCAGACAAAAACATTCACAATCATCGTAAACAAATATTATAAAAATGCATTGAAGCAACTTTGTTTATTGAAACACCCGGTATTTGAAATTACAATTAAAGTACTCAAATTGAAACTTGATGAACATATTTACAATTAAAGATTGACACGTCAGATTGCCATTATCAATAATTAAAATTAAATTAAATTTTTTAGTTGGATATTCAGTATTTTAGAGCTAAACCTTATTCCTTACCTTGATGCCATAAAACATAAGAGATTAAATGACTGAAAGCTCGAATTTTGTTTAAAGAATTTTCAATGTTGATTAAAGAATACATCAACCCTATTATCTTGAAAGATAGACGCATAACAACTCCTAAAAAAGGGTAGGTTAATGTTCAGTACATTTTTTATTGCTATAGTTTGAACTATTAACATTTTCTTTTAACGCTGAGTAAAAGAATTCGAAATTTGACAATCAACAATATTGATTTTCCTACTCCGACAAGGATTCGTAAATAAGCTGCATTTTTGTCAGGGAAGCGGATTTCTTCTTAATACCCTTAATAAATAAAATGAAAAGGGAGGACAACTTGTTATGGTCCACAACAAGCATCAACGATTAAAAAGCAGCTCTTTGTGCTGTTCCCCCTCGTAACTTGCTCTCCATACAAGGCCACACTCTGCCATAATTCACAGCGAACAACAAATATGACCATTGGCCTTGGGATGTCACGTGATCGTGAAAGAGATGGTGATGCCATCCCGCGTAAAACAAATAAGTTTACCAAAATAGCAAAACTCTACTGTTTGTTAGTCTGATATCTCTGTACAATGAAATTAATCCAAAACCGCCACATATTTCACATGTTTCTAGGCGCCGTAAAACTCTAACAAAACAATGAAGTATGTGAAACTATAAAATTGACAATTTTATATTGTGTAATATAACTTTGATCGTATTTTTTTATGAGCGTATTACCTTGTAAAACGCTTTGTAGCAGAGAAGCCTACACATTCAAAAAGAGATCGAAACCAAACATTTTTATTTCATTACAACTTTTCAGTATGATACAATATTGACTACAGTTTTTATTCTTATTTTAAGGTGTTTATTCAGCAAAGATTACTGCAAGCTCATCATGTGATTTTTAAGGTATTTTACCGAAGATGGTCATCATACACAACGCCGTTTCGCAACTGTTTTAGAATTCGTATAACCGTTACAATGAGTTTATGTTTCTAACATACTACTGTACTAATAATAAAATGGTCACAAATTGTTGGGCAATGGTCAATGTTAGGCTGTTTTACTACACATAATATACATTTTTTTAGGATGTAACTACTTTGTTGCTACTAAATCTAAGCGACCTGTTTAAAATATAAGCGAAGTAGTTGGGAACAAATAATGTGTATTATGGCAATACAAGTAGATATGATTCAGCCAAAAAATTATCATCACACAAGAATTTGTGATCAAACTTTGTTTAAAATACAACGTCACAGGGATTTATTCTTAAAATTACATATATGTTGCATGGCTTGCATTGAATTTTGTTTAGTTGTTAATGAATACATGGTTAAACAAAAGCGGTTATAGATTATGTATCGCACTCTAATAATTAAACGCTTGTTCAAAAGCAGCTTTCTTTAGTTTCTCGAAAGAAAAAGAAGAATCAACAATATAAAACGTTGTCAAATATAAAAGTTTAATCTGTAAGGAAAATATAAATACCGTAAACTTTTATGTGTGTAAATTTGTTTTTAATACTTTATTTTACTGGATGCAAATTATTTTATTTCCCTTTAGATTATAATTTAATCATGGAAGTAAAAATTTAAATAAATGTAACTTGATACTAGTTAAATAATTAATATGAATGTTTCCTAGAAAGCTTTGATTTTTGTAAATCATGGATTAAAAATCAGTTAAATATGAACAAATACGATCACCAGTTTTGTCTAAAATATTTCTCAATGTTCAATATTTTACCAACAAGGCTATAAATATCACATAGCTAAATATCTATGAAATGAAAATATATTGCCTTGATTAAAATATCCAAAACATGCGATATCTATTAGCCTTAACACAATCGCTGCCACAATAGTGAAAAAAAAAGGTGCCTAAGGTTCCACATTTTTTTAATTCTTGATTTCCTCTTAAAATGACTCACATTTATCAAAGAAAAAAAATTATGACTTTTGTGAGTGAATCGTATGCAACTCACGGAGCGTCAAATCCAATATCAGTGGTGGCAACCCAATTTCAAAATATCCGACTCGCATACAAAAAATAACTTTTCAAGGAAAAATCCAGGCCAAGAAAATTTTTTTGTCTAGAAAGCTATGCAGAATGTGCCTATATCAGGATTGCATGGTTTATATGAAGTGTATACAATTCATAGCACGAATAGCGTCGTCTGCGATACGAGTTGTATTTCACTCACGGAACCTCTTGGACTTGTTTGACCAAGAGGTTCCGTGAGTTAATACAACTCATTTGGCATCGAATGTGTTAATGTAAACTGCTGTTGCCGTAACCTTTTATATCTATGAAACTGATAGGAATTTTTTATCAAATTTAAATTTCACAGTTGAAAATTAACAGTGGAAAAAAATTTGATCTTTTTTGTATAGCCATTGTAATTTCCTTAATATATTAATGTGAATAAAAATAAAGGTCTTAACCACGAGCGTGTGTATCCGTTCGAGTACCGCCAGTTTTCTCAGCATTACAAATAATATAAAACTTAATAAAAAAAATATTTTTTCTTTGGAACATTCTTGAACTTTAAAGCATTGCGAGAAATTTTGAAAGTTTTTTCTACTAAAATATATTTTTTTAAAATAAATTTTAAAGAATGTGTTGAAAATATAAATTAAAATTTTCTGCAGTGAAAATAAACCTACCATTTTGATATATATATTTTGCTCATTCTTCAGTAAATTAAATATATTAATATAATATACTAAAATACGACCAAGTGGTTTTTCCTTGCGAATATATGAATAAATATATGAAATAGTATATAAATAAAATACACCAAATGGTTTTTCCTTGCTTCATAATCAATTTGTCTGCATCTTCAGCGCTTTTCATGCACAATTATCCCCATAAAATTTTAAAATAATATCTTCCGCGTATCTAAATATGTTTGTAAGTGAACTAATTAACATGCAACACACGCGATCTAAAACTGGTTTGTGATAGCAGACTTACAAACAACACAGTAGGAATTGCCAACTGCGCTTTACTTTGAAAATGACCTTCTACGTTAACAACGTAATATTTAATTACTTGTCACTTTTTCCTATACGATCTCAACTTGACAATAAAACTTTTTTTAACAGACTTGAACCTGCATCTTTTAATTGCATCGTAAAATTCGAATGCGAATAATATTTTATGTTGTAATGAAGGCTATGTATATTGTTCAAAATAAAAAGATGTATGAATAAATATATGAAATAGTATATGAATAAATATATGAAATAGTATATGAATAAATATATGAAATAGTATATGAATAAATATATGAAATAGTATATGAATAAATATATGAAATAGTATATGAATAAATATATGAAATAGTATATGAATAAATATATGAAATAGTATATGAATAAATATATGAAATAGTATATGAATAAATATATGAAATAGTATATGAATAAATATATGAAATAGTATATGAATAAATATATGAAATAGTATATGAATAAATATATGAAATAGTAGTATATGAATAAATATATGAAATAGTATATGAATAAATATATGAAATAGTATATGAATAAATATATGAAATAGTATATGAATAAATATATGAAATAGTATATGAATAAATATATGAAATAGTATATGAATAAATATATGAAATAGTATATGAATAAATATATGAAATAGTATATGAATAAATATATGAAATAGTAGTATATGAATAAATATATGAAATAGTATATGAATAAATATATGAAATAGTAGTATATGAATAAATATATGAAATAGTATATGAATAAATATATGAAATAGTATATAAATAAAATACACCAAATGGTTTTTCCTTGCTTCATAATCAATTTGTCTGCATCTTCAGCGCTTTTCATGCACAATTATCCCCATAAAATTTTAAAATAATATCTTCCACGTATCTAAATATGTTTGTAAGTGAACTAATTAACATGCAACACACGCGATCAAAAACTGGTTTGTGATAGCAGACTTACAAACAACACAGTAGGAATTGCCAACTGCGCTTTACTTTGAAAATGACCTTCTACAGTAACAACGTAATATTTAATTACTTGTCACTTTTTCCTATACGATCACAACTTGACAATAAAACTTTTTTTAACAGACTTGAACCTGCATCTTTTAATTGCATCGTAAAATTCGAATGCGAATAATATTTTATGTTGTAATGAAGGCTATGTATATTTTTCAAAATAAAAAGATGTATGAATAAATATATGAAATAGTATATGAATAAATATATGAAATAGTATATGAAATAGTATATGAATAAATATATGAAATAGTATATGAAATAGTATATGAATAAATATATGAAATAGTATATGAATAAATATATGAAATAGTATATGAATAAATATATGAATAAATATATGAATAAATATATGAATAAATATATGAATAAATATATGAATAAATATATGAAATAGTATATGAATAAATATATGAAATAGTATATGAATAAATATATGAAATAGTATATGAATAAATATATGAAATAGTACATGAATAAATATATGAAATAGTATATGAATAAATATATGAAATAGTATATGAATAAATATATGAAATAGTATATGAATAAAATATACAAAAGTAGTTTTCCCTTGCTTTATAACCAAATTTTCTGCCTTTTAATATAAACGTGGAATATAAACGTCGTACCAAAATGTTAACATACAGAATTATATTTAAGCTAAATATACAATCATTTTATGCGCAAATGTTAAAAGATTTTCTAATTTTTATTCAATTTTTAGCTAGCCAATTTACTTTGATATGAATATGAATATTTTTTTTATTGCTCATGTAATTCTAAACCGTATTTTAAACATGTTTTAGAATACATCTGGTCAAGTAGCAGCATCCGTAGTGGATTGTGCATCCATAGGTCGCTGGAGTTGGACATCAGAAAAGAATTGACAGCATTAAGTTATTATATTTACTGTTTAAAATTGCTGATACATTTATGGAACATTAGAACACATTTCACTACTGAAAGACAGTGAAGCAAGTTTTACAATTAGCGACTCTGTCATCACGTAGTGAAAAGTTACAATTTGGGCTTCAACAACAAACTTTATTTATGTGCCATTCAAAAAAAAGGTTTTAAGCATATGCATAAAAAAAATATCAGTGTTAAAGGAAGGAAAAGAATCATACAACTTTCAGTTTGTAACTGATAAGTGTTGTGAAGATATTTTTAATTTTATATTATAATTTATACTATGTTATCTACAATGCCCTCGTGATTTTTTTTGTGTGTATTTTTTGGAAGGAGTGAGTGGCAACGGTGGATAAAAAAGAATTGGAAAAATTAAGTTTGAAAAAAATTGTAAGAGGAGATTTTGAGGCATAAGAAATAATAAATTGTCTTCTTTTTTTTACATCTGGTATGGTCTGTTTTCTTTCGATAATCTTTTCACTATAAATATTACTAGTCTGATCAAGTGCTATCCATTTTTCTTAACAGATTTATACATTGTAAATATACCCTAATGCTTATGTTCTTTAAAACAATGTTTAATTTGTGATAATTACAATGGCATTTACTTTTTTAGAAATAAGGTATTTTTATTTTGCTTAGATTCATTTGAGAGTAATACAAAGAGTAATATTTTATTATATTTCCCATGTATTCCGGAATGCCATTGCACCTTGAGAATGCTTGAAACAGTTAAAATTTTGTAATATAGTATTGTTAAACACTTAAAAATAATTTAATTTACAGTTATCGAATATATATTTTAGAACAAAATTTCGGCAATACACCCTACTTCCTACAATGCAATTCCTGCAAGTTAATAAAAATTGGAAAAAAAAATTAATTATTTTTAAGTACTTCTATTGTCTTTATTAAAAAGTGTTAGCGAATATACTCATTGATATCCTAAGTGTTAGTATATATATGATATAAAGAATATTATGGATTCAGTCGTGTAACAGACATGAATTTATCGAATTTTATATCCGTTATCCTTCTCAATTTTCCCCAATTTGTCCTCAATAGAGTAAAAAAACTTATCTTATAATGCCATTGGCAATACCCAATATATTTCTGAAAGTAAAGAGTTATATGATAAACTGCTTTTACTGTTTGTACGAACCCAACATTCTCGTAAACAGTAACATCATAAATATACTTAAATTTCATAGCAGAATTAAATATTTTTGCAACAATTAGAATTTAATATATCATAACGTTTTGTCGTCTGTTATACATCCTCTTTGAAGATATTAATTTGTGCCATATTTACTATATCCAAATACAGAAACTGAACCACACAGATGAATTCTTTATTTTATATCTTCGAAAAAAAGAGGACGAAAACTGTTCATAATGGAACATTCTTTCAAATTCGAATATTTATGCACGTCAACTGCTTCCTAGCAACGCGATACCACACACATAGTATTACATAAACTGCTTTTTCTACATAAACAAATTGCGTACATCTCATCTTTTTATCACGATGCATTTCCATATCATTTAGACAAAATTTGTGTATCAGATGAACCGTGGACTTTGATGCAAGCACAGAAGACATAATCTCCCCCTGGAACGTGATATCTTGGAAGTCAACACATTTATTAAATTTGACATTGACTCGGACGTCTGCATTGTAACTCATACGTCACTAACCCTATCTTGTTCTATACTTCCTGAACTTTGAACTTCTTGAAAACGCTGATACAATACAGACGTTTCTTTGTCATTGCCCAGCAGATTAAAATTCCATTGATAAATTATTTTTTTAAGTTGTTGGTTTACACGTTTTAAAAAAGTGAAATCGCTAGATATCAAATTATAACATTATTTATTAATCACACACTGTTATCTATATATATAAAAGCGAAAGCCACTGACTGACTCACTCACTGACTGACTGACTGATTGATCACGAGATCTCCAGATCCAAAAGCCCTACAGTGCTGAAATTTAGAACACAGATTCATCTTGGGCCCTAGGTGTGCACTAAGAAAGGATATTTAAAAATTCGAACTCGAACTGCCAAAATAACGATTTTTAAAAAACCTTCCCATAGGATTAACATGGAGAACGTGTAACAATGCAAAATATAAAATTGAAACAATGGAATATTTTAATATTACGTAACCTATGAGGAGCATTCTGATTGGCTGATGACTAAACATCGCCAAATAAAAAAAAATATCGCCAACTGAATAAAAATATTGCCAATTTAATAAAAACATCGCCAAATGAATAAGCAATTCACCAAATGAATAAAAAATTTCGCCAAACGATTAAAATATCGCCAAATGTACTGAAATATGATCATATATGTAAAAATAGCATAAAAATGGCAAAATATTGTCAAAAAGTGATAAAATATATGTCAAAATGGTGAAAATATGATTGGATAACGGGATATTCAATACTCCAACAACTATGAAAATTAAATTTGGCATGGAGGTACACTTTAAGCTAAAATTGTTCACTAAGAAATTATTTTCAAAAATTCGAATTCTAACTGCCAAAAGTAAAAATCCTTGCCACTTATCCACTGACTCATCACTAATTCTCTGTATATTCAGGAAGATGAAATTTGACCGAGTGTTTACTTATATCTTACACAGAAAAAGTAAGCTATCGGATACAAGCCGTAGTAATTGGTTCATGAACACTTTGAACCCAAAGTGGTAGGAAGGTCAGGCGAAGAGTGTGTAAATGGTCAATCTGGTTGACGCGGCCTACCTTTCTTTACTCAATGTTATGTCATTTATCCACGAAGGCTGATTTCCCTTAGAAATTCTTAGGGTGGAAGCGTATACTGCCTGTCATCAAGGGTGACCTTAATGCGGTATAAAGATCAGAGGGAAATGGGTTAACAAACGACCTGATCGACGCGACTCACTTTATTATACGACAGTAGGTCATTTATCACCCATAGCACGATTACCCGGGGTGTAGTAAGAACGAAATTGTCTGGAGTTAAGGGCGACATTCCCTTCACCGGGTACAAAGGTTAGCGGGTGGAATGGGTTAATAATTGGCTTGGTCGATGCGGCCTACCTTTCTTTATATGATAGTATGCCTAAACGAAGAGTTATGTGGGCGGAATCGAAAACTGTTGTTGTGGACTCCTCCCCCACGTGGTACAAGTGTCTGAGGGGGAATGGGTTTGCGTCCATCGTCTGTAGTAGTGTCTGTAGGGGATAAGGTTTCGAATCTTTTTTTAAAAAATTCAGTTTGGCAATTCAGTAAAAAATTTGATTCTTATTATTTTTTTTAGTTTAAAAAATTCAATATTTAAAAAGTGCGGGGGCAAAATCCGAAAAAAGTGCTGGGGAACCATCCACCCTTGGATATTGATAGGGTTTACAGTACAAAAGAAGATATTTGGCAAGTGAACTTTTTAAAATCGTTTTTTTTTCTCTTTATATTCTTGCCAATTTGTGAAACTTAACGACAAATGTTGACATAGGTGTCTAATAAAAGTTTTTCGGAGCTAATTAATATTAACAATTTTAAGAGTTGTGCCTCTTTAAATCTTTGGGATGTTACTAAAGGTTAAAATATGGATGTTAATCAACGGGAGTAACGTATATCTATATCCACGGTATTGTACAGTCGACTTCTCCATATTATCAATATTTCCAGTTCTTGCAGAACCTTTCTAATAAAATTTCGTTACAAATTGGAACTTTTAACAGTGTGGTTCCCGCTGATGGATGTCAAATTAAGAATGTTATTAATTTCGCTATATTTGCTATTTGTATCAATTTTGTAACATATTACCTTCCCGTGCGTAGAACGGGTATTTCAGCTAGTACTTTCTATAAAATTATTATTTATTTAATTTACAAATATCAATATAAGAATTTCTTAAATTTAAATTCATTAAATTTCTATTGAGCATATCTTAAGCTGTCCCTGTATTACGAATAAAAATAAACAACTTTTCCATTTTACTTTCAAATTTTTATTAAAAAAATTTCAAATAAAATTTCGTTCATCAAGAATCACTGTTTTTTGGTAAATTACCAATACTATGCCAACGGTTGTGTCAATTTCTAACAAAGCGTCAACTGTTTAATGAATCTCAAGGTGTAATGACGTTCTGGAATCTATGAAAAAGATAATAAAATATTGCACTCGTCTTTGTCAAATCGCTCTAAGCAAAGTAAAAATGTAAGAATAATAAAAACTGTTTTTTTTTAAAGTACATTACCATTGTAATTATAAGAAATAAAAATATTTTTTAAAGAACATAAAAGTATAAGGGTATATTTACATTATACAAATCTGTTAAGAAAAATAGAATTTTCTCCAGAATAAAAAGATTGTAGTATACTATATGCCTTAGGTATCATCCTTCAAAATAATTTTTGCAAAACTCTTCTTCTTCTTATTATTATTATTGTGTAAAGCGGGCCCCTTGGCTTCAGCCTATGTAGCCTATGCCTAAATCCGGCCTAAGTCTGGACATGTCCACTTTAAAACTTCCTCCCTGAACGGAATCTAAGAAAAATTCGCTTTCGTTTGTTTTGCAAATCGCGCATGAAGTAGCTAATTTTTTCCTTGTGATTCCGTGTGAAGTAATCACCTTGTGATTCCAATCACCTCCAGGTTATCGAATTGGGAGAAGAAGAAAATAAAATGAATTACGCAACTTTATTAATGATGGGAGTAGGAGGAAGCCTCGTTGTCTGAACTTGGCCTTCAGTCTCGACTGAATGACTCTTTTGACCTTGAACCGGAAACAACCGGATCGCCGCTCATTTCACTTTTACCCCTAAACAAGGCCCCGAACACAAGAGTTGAATCGCCGACAATGGGGGACCTCAGGAGAGATTCTTTTGGACCTAACGACAACTCAATGGGAGAAGTTACTGTAGTTCACAGTTGATGCCATGGGATTTTGTAAAAACTCCGATTTAAATAGTGTAAATTTTTTATTCTAGAATCCATGATTATCGGGGAATTTCAAGATATAGTGGCCAGTTCAATTGGAACCAGATCCCCTCCGGATAATTAGATAATTAAAGAAAAAAAAATATTTCTTAGTAAAAATAAACGAATTTAGCTTCTGTACAAATCCGTCACACAAAATTAATTTTGGAAGAGCTAAAACAAAAAAATTCCCAATTTAACAATTCGAAATCCCACTTTAACTATTCGAAATTCCCAACTCAACGGGGCTGAAAATTCCCAGTTCCAACATATCGGCATTTTTTATCTTTTTTTATATATATATTAAGTAATATTAAACAGTTCTCTCACAAGCGTTGATTAGTTGCACGCATGTTCCAATGCATGGTCGTAATCTTACAAGTTGGGAAATTTCTAATCTTCCCTAGCTTTCATTTACTAATAATATTAATTTTCTTCAAGCATAAATTTTTCCAGCCCTGGGATTTTTAAACCTTAAAATTCCGAACTTTTAGGGTTTGCAGATTGGAGGAAGGTCGTACTCGTCCGCTTTTAATTTTTAATATTTATTAACCTTGTATAGCTGCATAAACAAACTACTGGAGTTTTCAATAAGAGGTTCAAACACTTTTAAAAAGTTCTTAAAATAAATTATTGGAGCGTGGTAAACATTGAAAAATGGCTCTGAGTATTAATCCTTCAGTGCATTATTTTTTCTTTTTTAAATAAAAAAATGATTTTTTCTTTTTGCTTTTCGACCACTGAAAAAATATACAAAAAAAATCCTAAGTGCCTATTTAATTAAAAAATTTAATTAAAACCGTTGTATAGCGTATATGCAACATCATGTGTAATCACTAAAATAATTTTCAAAAAGTATGAAAATATATCTAAATATAATCTACATACCTCTGGTCTTAGATAGTAGATTAGATTTTTTGTAGAGCCAGATTATACTTATAAGAAATAAAACAATCTTCGAAAACTTCACCTTCTAGAGCCAGTTTAAGAACAACAGACCTCGAAGCAATTAATTGCCTTATTCACAATACTTTTTGTAAAGATGCGGGACCTAGCGGCGGCTATAAAACTAGGCACATGGTTCTGTACTTGACATTACTATAATAGTTAACATAAAACTCAATAGATACAACTAGTGGTCATTTTAAAGTTGTGTAGCATATATACTACACTATGCACTTAGAGGGTTAAAATTTGGACGGACAATTTTAATTAAAATGTTTCGTTTTAATAGCGGATCCAATATTTTTTCAAATTTAAAATGCGCTGATTTTTTTTCCCGAGTTTATATTTTAAAATATCATTAAAATTCGTAATGTGAATGAATTTCATGATTATATTTTCCTTCAGGTAACGATTTTAAGATGATTTGACACAAAAGCATAATATATTTAAAGTATTTTAAGAATTTTTGTAATACGTAGAACATTTAGTACCGTTCTAAAACGAATACTTCTCAACGTATAAATTCGCAAACTTTTTCTAAAAAGAATTATTACTACAAATCCTCATTTTAATTCTCATGAATTTAAAAAGGTACTGTAATAAGCCACTTAACACGTCACACTGGTTACAAGAACTCCCAATACAATAGAGCAATATGCAGATGATTCATTCTCACATTGGAAGTACGCTTCGGATATTCTAGGAGACATTTTCCTCGAGCGTCGCTTCAAGAAACAAATGGGTTCGCTGGCTGATTTTTCCGCCCTAGCTTCCTTCTTCCAGTGCCATTTTTCTTTGTGCCACATGCTCTAATGGACTACCACGCTATTAAGGTATTTAGCTGTCGTTTGAAAGCTCATTTCGAACATTAAAAGGTTGGAGGCGTTTTCTGTGTTACAGACTTCCATTGCATTGGATGTCTTTAAGTTGACACGGTCCCGCTTTAATTCTTTTTTTTAATCAAAATTTTAATTTATATTATTTAAGCACTAGAGCTGCAAAGAGCTAAAGCCCGTATACACGCCAGTATAATTTGTTGGGTGTTCTGGACGACTTTCTAGTATTTTTGTAGCGAAGCTGGCAACCCTCCGATCGCAACTATAAGCGTCAGGACATTGGACCCCGATCAGATTTATCGTGCACCAGTCCTGTATACACACCAGTGTAATTTTCTGGATGTTCTAGACGACTTTCTAGTATTTTTTGTAGCGAAGCTGGCAACCTTCCGAACGCAAGATTACTACTTTTTTACTTTTCTTTTTTAAGTCCATCACACGGATTCCTCCTCTGATTACTAGCTGAACGTCTTTATCCACTGGGCTACTGGAGGCCCAAATTTATTTAAGAGAATAATATTTCATACAAAAATGTAATAATAGCTCGTACTTTTTTAAAAAATTTTACTTTTTTTTTTTATAAGGATGTAAATCAGAAAAAAGTGGAGCTGCCTGGTTCTTCCACCCACCCCCCTAATTATTTGTTACTGATATCGTTACTTTAATTTACTATTCTAATTGAAGTATACTTAGGTACATGTGTAAATTAATAAGGAACATTCCTTTTCCCCACGTAATTATAAGGGGGTTTTCATACATAATTAAAATTTATATTTTGCAGTGGCATTATCGTAGCTACAAAGTTCCGAGTAGAAACTATGATTTGAAAGCAAAAAAATATGTTATCTCCAAAAGATAAGAATATTCTTCACAATTTCTCTTTTGACAAACATAACACAAAACCGATGTCGAAACGGGGCAAACATGAGAAATACTTGAATAATGAATTCAAAACGATCAGGTGAACACTTGTTTTCGTTCAAATACAAACGATAACATGAAACAAATACTCGAAAATGAGAACTCGCAACCATTTTTCTGTCAACAATACGAACGAATATGGGCTTTATAATTAGCTCTATCGTAAAACAACGACAGGTAAGCGCATGCGAGCAGCATTCATAAGCGTCGAATTGAAGCAAAATAAAGAACATTCCTTTCAGATAAAAGCGTAATCCTTGATCAGTTTCTAGAATATTTTAAATTCAAGATTTTTTTTTTGTTACCTCTTTTTAAAATTGGTAATGATGAATGTATGTTTGAATTAGAACAAAACAATAAGCCCGTTCTTTAAAATATTGGCATAAAAGTTCATATTGTTTAAGAAATCATTAATTCGTACTGTAAACTTTCAGATGTAACCACTAAGCTAAAATATAAAAACTGGAGTGAGGACTCGCATTGAGCAATAATGTATTTCACCGTGCGCGCGGATGCATACTATTTGGAAGAAAAGTTGAGAAAACATTCTAACCTTGGCTATGCGGGAGTCGTGTTGAGTATCTGATTAATTAATATTTTTGTCTTCTTTTTCTTGTAAATAAGAAAGTAAGTATGAAAAAACATTAAATGTGTAATATTTAATGTATTTTTGAAATACAGAAATGTGTTTGTAAATCTTCGCAAACCTATGCAAAAGAAATATTATTTCTATCAAAAAAGTGAGTGGTCAAACACGCAGTCCTCATTCCAGTGTTTATATTATTTTAGCTCAGTGGGTGCAACATGGAAAGTTATTTTTATTTATACATATTGCAACAATGCAAAAAATTCCATAACTTAATGAACACATTCATCTTACAACTAATTAATGGACGCTATTGCTCGACCTGGTGTCGAGATTAAACGTGACGTCACTCGCATTCTATTTGGTGGTGGTGACCATATGGTTTGTTATTCGTCAATCACAAAAGCTAATAAATCATGTGCTTTTGTTAACAGTCAAAACTATAATCTTAAAACTAGGTCGTGCATAGTATAACATTAGTCATAAATGATGACGTCTCTAAAAAATAAATTTATTGCAAACTAGAAGAGTAAAAATCCCAATTTATGTTTAATTCCAAAATAGATAGAGTGTGATCATTTGAATGTATCAATCTTAAGAAAAATTATTGTTTCCAACCATAATGCAGCTACACAGAAAATTCATAAAACGTTCATGTCATTGATATTTTAGAAATTTGATAACATTTATTTGAGCAGCTTTTTACGTTTCATGTTTCTGTAAAGAGACAAAACACAATGTACTATTTTAAACAAAAAGTCCATGAATAAAATCTAATTTAAATAAACGTGATCACTTAATTTCTAAGAGAAATTTAAATTGCATAGAACAGTTAAAACAAAATTTACAAAATATTTCATACTTCAAAACAAAATTTGTTTTATTGAAATATTCTTTTTCGGCATCGCTTCTTAGAAAAGGTTTCATATAAAAAGTATTACCTAATATTTTGTTCAAATTGCTATATTTTAAAGAATTAACTTCTTTGAATAGCGTTAAAGCTTTTGTTAAAAAGTTTAACTGAACAGTTTTCAATATATAATTGTGGACTAATTAAAATTTGTCCGACACATTAACTGCATTTTACCATCAGAAAGATATTGCAAAATAGTATATGTTGCTTTTATAGTTATATTTTAAAAGAAATTCATAAAAAGTATGTAACATACCAACGTTTCTTTTAACTCTTCTTTCCTGATCTATTCCGAATCATTTCTCTTTTACCATAATTATATTCTAAATTACTATTCAGATTTCAACTGCACATATATCTACGCAAATCTCATTCCATTATTCTGAGTTATATTTTCAACACCCAGTTCCATATCCTTATATGGTCATTGGAATGCATGTGAACCTAACTTTATTTTCTAGTCGGCAACAACATGTCTTGGATAATCCTCGTAATCAATGCATTCTTAACTCAATCATTGAAGATGCAAGACGTGTGTCTCTGCGTTCTCGGATTTTTAGCCAATTTCTCCAATAGAAGCGGAATAAACCAACTTGAAAACTTTAATACGGATCCTGAACTTTATCATAGCATAATTTCTTATATTTAAAACGAATTGTTATATTTATTTCAGTAATAAATATTTGTAACTGTTTGATTTAAATACCATTAAATTAAATTATTCTTATCAAAAATGTAATAAAATAATAAAAATAATTGTGTCTGGATTGATGAATTTTAAAAATTTCTTTTAATTTATATTTACAATACGCTGTGAATTATTTTTTATAATTTTTTCATAAACAGTAAGTTTCAATGATATAGTGTGGTCACAAATAGTTGGGCGACTGTCATTGTTTAGCTGCTTAACTAACTACACGTAATAAGACCTTTTTTCCATACTTTAAATACTTTGTTTGTTGCTATTAAAGTCAAGCACTTGTTTGGAAGTAGTTAGACAAATATAATCTTTTATTATGCCAATACATCTAAGTGTTATACAGCCGAACAATCACAATCGCCCAACAATTTGTGACCCACTGTAATATCTTTCAATTTAAATCTAAAACAAACACTTTTTTGAATTTTCACACATATTACAAAAGATAAAACATAACCACGCACGAGGAAAGCTTTCATTAAACCGCAATTTAGCTCTTTAACATAACGGATCACTTCAAGCAGAGCCAAAACAACTCGCCAAACTCAAAAGAGAGAAAGAGAAAGTCGTAATTTGCCATGCAAAGTGGTCATTAGTTGTAAAAACTTGCCAACGGAAACGGACTGTTTAGGAAAGGAAACAATTTGAGCCACCATCGCTAAGTACAGCTAGAGAGAGGTCATCTTAAGTTTGTAAACACGCTGTCGATTAGCCGATTACGCAATTGGCGACCTGCGCTTGACTTTCGCCAATGCTGCTAACAAATTTAAACAAGTATTTGGATTTGTCATCGTCTATTAAAATATAACTAGCTTAAAATTGACATCGGATAATAATAAGGTTATGATGTGGTCTCCTATTAGGACCACATCAGTAAAAATGAACTTATTTAATTATTATCTATTATTCTGAATTTAGGAGTGATGTGGATATTTTCCAAGATTGTTAGTAAATGAATTTAAAAAGAAAATGGAAGGTTAATATTTACAGTTATTATTAGTTATAATATACAAAGATAATTGAATATATAGGGGGAATTACGTCACAAGTGGCTTGGAACAAGGACCAATGTCATAATTGATTCTTCAGAGAAAAATGGCTTCAAAGATTGAGGTTCAGGTTTATTGCAGTGTTACGGATATCAAGGATCTGAATGGAAGAAGCAGCTTAACGACTATGGTTTCTATTTCAATTACAAGTTCAAATTTCATATATTCAAAATATTTTTTTAATTGATAAATTAGACATTAGTTTTCCTGATTCCAAGCCACATATATAAGAATGATTAGTTGGCTAAAATAACTAAAGCTAATAGTCTATTGGTGACGTTTCGTTTGGTTAATTAACGTCGCACTAGAGCTGCACAGTGGGCTATTGGCGACGGTTCGCTGTCTATCTCGAAGGAAAGAAACGGGAACACATACACATTCATACATCCACCTCGTTATTTTAGAACCAAGGTCAGATGTGGAGGAAACATCTGAACTGGCACCCAACGCCTTCAATAGACGTCGGGACATTGGACCCCGATCAGATGTATCGTGCACCAGTCCCGTATACATGCCGTTAATTTTTGCGGATGTTCTGGACGACTTTACTAGTATTTTGTATTATTGGTGACGATTCGAAATCCATTCCTAACACTACATCATGGTCCGATAACAAAGACAGCACCTCTTCGATCCCAACGTCAACACATTTGGGACGAACATATTTAACATACGCCAGCCCCCTTTACATGGTTAGTCTTGAATTGGCCGAATAAGAATAACTGAACGAAATTAAATTCCGATCAGAATAACTGAATAAAATAAAACATTGTGTTTCATTCCCTCATTTGAGGAACATTGCAAATTCTTCCCTTTGCAGATATTCTATTTCTGAGCTTAGGGAAAGTTAAGAATTAAATTAGTTTCTGGGTTAAGAAAAGTCTATTTTATAATTTAACCACAGCTTCATGGAGTTAATAGTTCGTAGATTTATTGGTTTGAGCGTGATTTAAAATTAAAGAGATATATTACACATCTATGACAAACAATGAGAATTTGAATTTAAAATTAATTGTACAAACATATAATTTTTTTGGTTTCTGGATTTATTTTATGCATTAAAGTTACTTTGAAAATGTAGACTAACAATGAAATTCACTTAATAATTTTTGAAATATTAATTTTCTAAAACTGCACGTCTTAATGGTAAATACTTCATTTTTTAATAACAAGTGTGCATCAAATTATTAAGATATATTACTGGAATTATTTCGGTATTTCCAATGTAAAATATGAAAATATTTTATACTCGACATGCAGAGGGAAATTATATTATTTGCTTAAGAATATCAAAGGATATAATAGTGAATTAAATATAGAAAGAATTTAAGCTATAATATTTAGCTTTAAATATAGAAAGAATTTTAACTATAGAAAGAATTTTAGCTCACAAGTCGATACCAAGATTAGTTTTTTTTTTCTAATAAGGAATACATTCAGTTCAAATTTTAATAGTTATGGATGGAATATTATATCGGTACATAATAATTGGGCTTTTGAAAGTGACTAGAAATTAAGAATAATTGTTGCTTGCCTAACTAATATTTCGTTTGGTCAAAAAGAGTTAAACTTAATATTTGTTTTAATTGCAAGTTCATTTCGAAATTCCCAGGTAAAATTTAAAAGGGATAACTAAGAATTTTGGTAACATATTCGAATACATTTGCTGTACACAATTAAATATTCTTAAACGTTGTTTTGTTAGTGGGAATATTATATGTATATTTAAATTTTTGGAGTTAGGATTACATATAAATAAAGTCTTGTGTTTTATATAGCGGATTATAAAAACCTGCGCACGTAATTCGTATAAACACTAATAATTAAAATTTTCATTTAATGAAAAAATCTGCTATGAATTTTGAGGACATAAGTTCATCAATTTACAGTAATTTAAAATTGCGTCATGAATACATTACAATTAAAAATTCTATCGTCATTTTTAAAAATCTGATTTTCAATTATAATGCCGTTAAACATGTCAATTACAAAACTTTAATCAAAAACAATTAATAAACAACATACGCAACCACATTTTGCGTTCTTTTCGAAATTCATACCAGGTGAAAACACGAGCTTACGCTTCGCAAAGCAAACTTCCAAATCAACAGGTGCTAATTTGTTTATATTATCTCCATAAAATTCGATCGCAATAAAGACGAAAATCGAAACGAAAACACCTATTTAGCGTGAACACCATCGATGACATAAAAAAACATTTAAATGTTTTTCCGCATTGTTCGGCAACAACAATCATTTATGATGTCACAAGCGCAATCGAATTTCAGGGTTAACCTGCCATTTACACTTGCTTACTGAATAGGTTTCTCTGCGTCAGCCCGAGCTCTGACAACAGAAAAATATTCAGTTACGTTCAGGACTGGAGTCAGGGTCAAAGACGAGAGAGAACCGGTTCCTATTTCCCTCTTTTTAGATGCGAGGGGGCGATAAATATTATAAATGAGACAGTTTGATGAGGGTTCATTTGAATACCATAAAGGCTATTACGAAACCGAATTGAAGTTTTTTTTTTTTTTTACTGAAATAAAAATTATATCGGATTATTTCTGTTAAATATTTCTATGTAAAATGGAAAAGCAAATTCAGAAATTGTTGAACAAAAGAAGTTTTAAACCCACTGAATGTCAAGGTCGTATGTATGAGTAGCTCAGATGCAAAAGCAGCTAAATCCACTTTTAAATACTTTAAGTAAATCACGAAAAACTGTCAAAACAGAATTAATATTAATAAAATTATATATATATATTTTTTTTTTGTAAAAATGAAGGAAAAATGCAAACATTTTCACTGAAATTTATAAACTCTCAAATTGCTTAATAAATTATAATTTAAACTTTTATTTTCACATAACTTGTTTTGCAACTGCATTAAGAATTTAACTGGGTTTGCGTCGTCATATTGTATTTGTTCGCAAAGATTAACATGCTATATCATTCCAAACAATTAGAAATAATGTTCACTAAATGCTAACTTTCGGTGGATGTAACTGCACCTATATCCCGCATGGATATAGGTACTTTTGTTTCTGCATTTCTTAAAAAAAATAGTAAATATCAGTTTTTGCCTTTTATTATTTTAAAATTGAAGCCAAAGTTATAAAAACTATTCTAACCAAAATAAAAAAAAATTCGAATTTTTGGATATAACGTGTTTTGCATCTAGACTACTCGTATCCAGCTTGCCTAGCAATGCACTTAAATGTCTAAATTAATAAAAATATTCCATTTCAGAATATTTTTCTTTTGTAATTGTGTGAGATACAACTTAAAAATTATCGCTTTAACATTTATTAAGATTTTGTAGAAAAATACAAGCAAAACGCGAGAAAATTTGATAAACCTCTAAGCGGTGGAAACAACTTTACAAATGTAAAAATTGATTGAGCGTTGAAGAGTTAAATCATTCATAATTATGCTTCCTTAAAACAATGCAAAAGTTGAACAGTTTGTTAGGCTAAAAAGAAACGGAACGAGATGATTTCTAAAACCATGAAAAATTGAATATAATTATTGGTTATGTCATGTGGCAAATTACGGAATAGACAGTGAGCTTATTTTTTTTAATAAAAATCTGCTTTCAAACAGGTGCTAATCATTCATCAAAACCATACGAAAACTATTACAATAAAAACGTGTAACAAAAATCTCATGCAGTATATTTAATTAATCAGATTAATTTTAAGGTTCCGTCACAATAATTAATCATTTAACTAATCAAAATCGATCATTTTAGTTAAATAAGCTATACTTTAATGGATTCGTGTTAAGAAAATCAATAGATATTCTCCATTTTAATAGCCGATTTGCAACCTTGATACTTGAAATCGATACAGGGATGAATTTAATGAATAAATTTATTTCTGTGAATACAAACATTCCATTAAAAAATTACTATAGTGATGAAAACTGAGTATTCCAAACCAGATAATCAAGCATAATCATCCGAATAAATACTCCATCACAATAAACGCAAAACAAACCTGCGGGTTTAGTAAACATGAGAAAACACAGAAATGTGTTCATGTTCGAAAAGTTTCCATTTCATATATTCATTGGAAGTTCGATTAAAAATATTTGTTGTAATACATTTTTCTTGGCAGACTTTTAAAAGTTTCAAAATATTAATTTAAAGTTTCAAATTATTACCAGTCCTATTGAGTAAATTATTTACTTAAAAAAAAGCTGTCTACCGTTAATCGAAATTTAGCTAATTGTAATATTCTTAGTTGGACTCTAATATAAGCTTTTAAAAAAATACTTTAAACTTCTTTAACACCAATCGTCTTAATAACGATATTTAATGTAAAAAATAATTTCTCAATAACACAAAATAACTAACAACTTACAAAAAAGAAATGCGTTTTTCTTTTAATACAAAAATACCAAAAACACAAAAAAAAAAAAAATGGAAAAAAAATTACGTAAATACCGTGAAAACTTCTACATAAATTGTATAAATAAATGGATATTCCAAAAACAATTGCATTGTCTCCATTCGTTGATGAAGAACAATTCCAATCATATCTGCTCATTTTAATTAAAAAAAAACGATCAAACAATTCGATCATCGACCACTTAAATCCCAAACAATGAACAATCAATCCCTAATCGGTTAATTCCAATAACACAGCGAGAACAAAAATGGCTTCCGGCGGGAAAAAAGGACGAGTTCGCGGGGAAGGAATCGCGTTCGAAAAGAAAATAATTGAAGAACAAAAAAACAAAACAGAATGAAAATAAAAGAAGAAAAGAACGGCGCTGATCTTCGAATCTTGAAGTGTTGTATCCCAAGCCACCACGTGCTCGCCATGCACTCACCGCATGGTTGCGTGACGTCACGGCCAGCTGGAAGAGCACCGGTTGGCCATTCCACCTGCACGTGACCGAGACATGCTCTCCCGGGATGATGGGAGGCAAATGAGGATGGAAATGCGTTGGCTCCATTATCGCTTGTTTGGCGACAACTAAAACTTTCAAGAGAAGATTAAAAAAATATTGTAATGTTATTTTTATTATTAATCGTTCTTTATTTTAGTTATTAATCGTTTTCATAGTATACTATTTTAGTGTATCTTCACGTAAGTGTATCACTTCTTGGTGAGCCAATTTCAATAATTATTTTAATTATATAATATTAATATGAATTGGTAATTAGTTTAGCACAGTATTAATTAATTAGTAACTATATTTTAAACTTTATTCTGTGATATAATCTATATTGATTTTTTATTTTTATTTTAAGAAATAGAAATTTGTTAACTACTTATTGAGGTTTCAGAAACATGTAAAATATAACTATTTTTAAAAAAATAAAAGAAATTATTACTAAAACAGTTTTTAGCAACAACAAAAGAGCTATACATGTTTGTTTACATTTTTTATTTCTGTGTTTGCTTTTTTTTTTCATGAGAAACCCTTTTATAATTTTGATGCCTGTATCAAACATTTAAAATGTTTCCCATTTTAAGTTGTTTTTTTTTATGAAATTTTTTTAAAATCATAATAAGTTACAACAAGTTTATTTTAAAGTAAAATTAGGTGTATCCCAGTCACAGGCTATCAATAGTTAGAAGTAATTTTTTTTTAATGTCCCGTCTTAAATTGAAAGAGAAACAAACCGCGTTGCACTGTCCAACAGTTAAAAATTAAACAAATACGATGAACTATACGTTTTAATATTTAATTTATTTCTTAAACATGTAAAAAGGTTTACCCCCATTAGGGAGCTTAAAATTTAATTCAATTAAACTTCTATTTGACCATCTGAGAGGGTAGCAGCGCATATATCAAATAATTTAATACAGATTCGTTATTGCAATTTTTTTCAAATAGAAAAAAATATACAGTTTTTAAATTAGTAAAAATAATCTTTATAAAAAAATTAAATCTAAAGCATTGTAGAGGAACTTAAGAAATCATCTCTATTTAAAAAAATATGCATTTTTTTCAGAGTATCAGAAACTTTTTTTTCTTTTATATACCGCATTTATTGATCCGAGATATTAATTGTATACCGAACTAAAAAAAGCAATAAAATTTAAATTCATAATTTACTATTATTACTGTCTTCTATAGCATACACAAAAGTTTTGTTAATTTTTACGTTAACCCCCTTTTAGAAATATAATTATCTCACATTAGAAATCTTATCTAAAAAATTATAAACCATAAATTAATATTTCTTTAAACTAACCGCGTGTACATATATATGTAGTATCAAAAGCAAGTCTCCGCAGAACAGGGCAGTCAAATAACCTATCAACCAAAAAATTTTTAGGGCCTTACTTTTAGATGACAATCCCACAAAAAATTCCGTTCAATGTCGTGGTCATTTTTAATTGAAAAATTTTGTCATCACAATATTGTACATCAGTCTTTTAATTTGCTACGTTACATATACTTGTCTGAAAATTACATCATTAAGGTTTATTTTTTATCTCGTATGAAGTTAAATAAATTCAGTATGTCGAAATTATGTTGTAAAACTGTTTAACTTTAACTATAGTAGTTGCGGAGAAAAGGTACATCGAGTTTATGAAAGATCGTTCCAAAATAATAAAAAAAAATTTAATATATCTGAAATTATGTATAAGGGAGCCCGGAAAGTCTCAGAATGCCCTATATTGAATATGTTGCAGACCGGCCCACTTGGGGGATGATTCACTGTGCTGAGAGGCCCCATTTGGGTTTGGAATGTGGCATCTTCCACTTGAAAAGTTTCGGTTCGGATTTCGAACAGAGAGAGCACCAGGCCGCCATTGAGTATGGTTGGATAAAATTCAGCTCCTCCACAAAAAGTATTGTTTGGGAATGTAAATAAAAACTAGTTAAGTTTTTAAAAGATGTCTCTTCTCCTTGAGTCTTCCGAACTACAGGAAATGCATCGAACCTGGTAGGTTTGCATTTGCATTTACAAAATTATGGCGCCCGAACAGGGACTCGAGGAAAAAGAGACAATGGAATCTCTCAAACAAAGACGCACAGCCGTGCGAGGTTCATTCACAAAGGCCGTTAAGCTCTTACGTGAGCTAATAACGGAAATGGCTGAAGCCGTGAATGTCCAAACAGCTTTAAATCTGCTAGAAGAAAAAGCCAAAAAACTCTTTGCCCTAGACGCTGTGTTCCAGGAACTCCTGCAGGGTCAGGAAGAGGGATGCAGCCAAGAAGACTTCAATAAAGAATGCTATGCTGCCGAAGTATATGAAGAGAAGCTTATAGCTTGCCGTGTCCGAGCTACAATACATCTAAAAGAATTGACGATCTCGTCGAGGGATGGAGATCGCGTTCGAATCCGAGGAGATTCATTCCCGGCCGCGGTTGTGACCCACTCAGCCGCCCTCATCCCCCCCGTCCCAGTATTGAAGGTCTCGACGACAGATGAAGATGCTATTCGAATCCGAGACGATTCCTTCCCGGTCGAAGTAGCGACCCCCTCAGCCGACTTCATCCCCCCCGACCCAGTGCGGCGAATGCCGGAAAGGCTTGTGTATGATGCAAGTTGTAAACATAAGGGATTATCGTTTCTGAATCAATGTTTGGAAAAAGAGCCAAACCTTCTACTTAGTGCATCTGATAGTGTAAACTCAGGTGAGTCAGTAACTTATCGTCATACAAATGTTTGTTTTGGTGTAAAATGCTCGCCATTTCAATTGTGTGTCACCATAAACCATCGTTTGAATCTAGTGCCCAGTGTTTTTACCACAACTGCCAATCTTCTAAATGTTGATGATTGTATCCCAAGTTTCTGTGACTTGGGGATCACTGGGATTCGTCCATTCTATTCGATGGACACTTCTACAGCTGTTAGAAACAGTTTCTACAGTTTTCGGAGTACGATGACCGAGTGGTGCACATTAGTGATAAATCGAATTAAATACATTCTTTCTGTGACTGATCCTCCTCAGTTCTGGCATAATATACCAGGTGTATAAAAAGCTGCCGACCTCGAGTCTCGTGATTGTTTAACTGAAAAGTTGAAACAATTAAAATGGTGGGAGGGTCCATCTTGGCTCTGAAAGTCAGAATCCAAGTGGCCTTCTAGTGTAAAATTCTAAATGAAGAGATAATTAGTTCTGAGTAACTAAAAAGTGTTAACTGTACATAATGATGTAGTGAAACAAATTGTATTTTGAATATTCTCTTCATATTTAGAAATTTAAGACTCTTTGTATCTCACAACAAACTCTATCGCTGGTAACGTCCCAAAGTGGACGAACTGTGAATGCACCAGATCATATGAGATATTAAGCAAAAAACTTTAGAGAATTAATATTTAGAATATTTTTTTCAATTTATACTTTTTTTTGCATTTAAATTTATATGTATATATATTTTGGCATTAATTAGTAGGCATTCTTTTAGTTAGCAAATAATTCATTGTTTTTGTGTTCAATGAACAATATGAGTGTATTTGTATATATTTTTGTATCCTTTTTGTATATTTGACTTTGCTTTTGTGGGGAGAGCTGTAGTAAGTAAAATTTGAGTTTACAAGTTTAAACTCAAAGGTGGGAGAATGTTGCAGACCGGCCCACTTGGGGGATGATTCACTGTGCTGAGAGGCCCCATTTGGGTTTGGAATGTGGCATCTTCCACTTGAAAAGTTTCGGTTCGGATTTCGAACAGAGAGAGCACCAGGCCGCCATTGAGTATGGTTGGATAAAATTCAGCTCCTCCACAAAAAGTATTGCTTGGGAATGTAAATAAAAACTAGTTAAGTTTTTAAAAGATGTCTCTTCTCCTTGAGTCTTCCGAACTACAGGAAATGCATCGAACCTGGTAGGTTTGCATTTGCATTTACAAAAGAATATGTTAAAAAGCTCTATGTATTTTTTCTCAAAATTTTAAAAAGATGCAAGTATAAATTTGATATCTTTGTACTCGAAACATTTTTATATACACTGAAACTTGTATTTAGTATAACAATAATAAAATTTATTTTAAAAATATTTTTAATTTATTAACAATATATTTACGTAATCAAACTCCAAAATTCTCCTTAAATAGCATTTTTTTTTATTTTAAAAGTGACATAACCTATTAAATTCTTGTTATATTACAAAACTCAAGCCTTAGAGTAAATTCAGATATGTTGCTGATTTTTTAAAGCTTTAACTATAGCAGTTGCTGAGAAAAGGCACATGGAGTTTATAAAACATCGTCCCGAAATAAAAATATCTGTATCGTTAGCTATGCCACTTTTAGTTGAACAAAAATATTTTTTTTTAATATTTAATAATCGTGAAAATAAAATTTAAAATGAGTTGGAAAGAAAAGTTTTAGGACATTTCAAAACTACAACAATAAAAAACTGATTGTTTGAAGAAATTGACTTTCCGGGTTTCCGTAAAGCACGTGTTTACAAAATATAAAAAAGCAGTATGGTATGAAGCCTACATTTCTGCTACGTGCCGACAACATGTTACAACCCCGAATAAAATAAGGACAATAGATAACTTAAGAAAATCCAGCTGCTATTTATTTACTTTAGTAATATTATATTTTAGTGCCACATCAGAAAAATTGCCGTGAGTGAAGTCTGGTATCATGTGTTCATTATATGGTATCATGTGTTCATTATATACTTTCACGTGCCATCATCATGAACAAGTGACACAGACGATTTATTGCGTCAGGCCATGTTCAATGATCGTGCAGAGCACGTGGATAGCTAGTGCTCGAACACTATTTGAATCAACAAAATTCCATTTGCGTTAGAAATCGAGAGTTGTCCGGTATAATCAGGAAATCGATTTGCAAGGCACAAATGATAGTTCTCCATAATAAATAATCATTTAGGAAAATAAAGGTTGAAAAAAGTTATTGATTTGTTTTTACATAGCAATTTATGTCATTTTTAATATTGAAATGATGAGCTTTAAAAGACATTTGGAAAAAAATATTGTAAGTTGCATAAAAAAAACTTTTAAAATAAAAACACTGTTAATATTATATAAAGTGAATATTATTATTATTAGCAAAGTAATAATATTTTAAAGTCAAAATATGTGCGCAATAACTTCGGCGTAGTACAGATCTCACGTAATTACCATCAAGCTAAAATTAACTAATTAATTTTGGCAACGATTCTAAAGAATAAACATAGAAATTAACCTTGCTTCGTTAGCACAGTAATAATATTTTGAATTCGAAATATGTACCCCATAACTTCGTTATAGCACTGATCTCATGTAATTACTATCAAGCCAAAATTAACTAACTACTTTTGGCAACGCTTCTAAAGAACAAGCATAACAATTAACTTTTAATTCATAGCACGTGAAAACCGAGTTTAAACATTTAAATATCATAAAAAAAACTCATTAGAATAACTCATGGATTTTAAGAAAACAAAAAATATTCCCTAAAATACCCAAGTTTGAAAGAATTACACTTTTTCCGTAAGTTATAATTAAAACGAAACACGAAACCAGTGACTTTCTTAAGTACAAAGACAATTAAACTAATGAAAAAACCAGTCACACCAACTCTTCCATTCACGTGAACAATTCATGGTGGAAACCTTACATCCCGCCCATTCACAAAAAAGCCACAGAAAACCCATTTTTATGCACGGGAAAAGAAAAGGAAGTTCAACGAAGTAGAAAATTCCCACGCTTTGGCGAGACGCTTGGCGAGGGATACCCTTTCCTCTTT
The DNA here is from genome assembly GCA_963932185.1 of Troglohyphantes excavatus. Lineage (NCBI taxonomy): Eukaryota > Metazoa > Arthropoda > Arachnida > Araneae > Linyphiidae > Troglohyphantes > Troglohyphantes excavatus. The sequence continues at coordinate 25,153,306 of OZ010674.1, forward strand.
CCCACCGCTCCTCGGCAACCCTGATGCATGCACTACGAGAGGCGTGGATAGGAATTGTTATTGAGCGCTGAAGTAACTTATAAGATCGCGCGTAAGCTCTTATCATTCCGTATGCGTCAACATTATCAGTTGGGGCTCTTCTCGTAGATACATCACGACACGCTGGATTTTATACCTCCTTTAAAGCCGTGATCGGCGAACAGTTAACACATATCTCTCGACTCTCTGATACTAGATGGGTTCCAGAAAGATGGGCGAATGCGTAGCAGATCCGTCGACCACCGCTCGGTGGTCAGCAGCGATGCAGAGCGACAAAATCGTCCCCCAGTGGAGCCTGAGGCAGAGTTGTCTGTGCACAGTGAAGGATTCCATCCTGGGCTGGAGCCGCGGACGTAGGAACAGCGTCAGTTCCCAATCGAACAACGAGAATCCTTTCCTGGAATACCCGATCGACCTGAAACACGAACTGCTCAACCACCTGTTGCGGCTGAAACCCACAGGAAGAGAGCTGCTGAAAGCTGCAGAATTGTTGGTGTCGTCCGGAATCCCATCCTTCGACTTGAGTGCACTGGACGACTGCAAGTTCAGCGACGTCCACGGAGTTCTGGAGATCCTCATCCGGACCGGCGGTTGCCTGAAGGAGCTCATCATGGCTGGACAGTGGCTGTACCACGAAACCAGCAACGCACTGGTGCAGGCCCTGCTGAGATCCTGCCCCAACCTCAAATACTTAAAACTCCAGCACACCACCAAGGATGGCCACGAGCTGGAAGTCGCCCTCAAGCATTGCCCCCAGTTGAGGAGACTGGAGATCATGCATCCTTCCATGGACGAACACGACGTCGATGACCTCGTCCAGGCCATCGAGGCAGACCCGAACTCCTACTGGTGTGCAAAGAAGACGCTGACCGAAGTGAGACTCCCCTCATCTGTGAACGGAAAAAGCGTCCTGAAACTCCTAAAAGCCTTGCCAAACCTCGAATACATCTCCTGTACTTACCTCGATCAAATCATCGATGAACTCGAAGAGATTGAAGATGCCTCTTACTGGAAGCAGAGGGCCTCTGGACTCTTGGGCCTGCATGTTTCCTTACCTGTGTGTGAGGACACTCCTGGCCTTTTGGTGGACTGGTTTCCCAACTTAGAAGAAATGTCTCTGGAGGTCCAGGAAGGAATGGACCTCGAACCGCTTGCCAAACTTTCCAAATTGAAATCCCTAGAGCTAAAGAACAGTCCTACAATTTCCCTTTCTTACATGGACGAAGTGCTTCCTCTTCTTGCAGCCTGTGGTAAAAATCTTCTCAGTCTGAGCTTAGAACGTTTCGACCTGATCGATGTCACCAAAACCGCTACTTACTGCCCTAATCTGAGGTCCTTCAGTGCCCAGTGGTTCACGATCCTCAGCACGAGTATAGGCCGAGGATCGAAGAAACAGTTCCTGAACTTGAGATACCTTCGCCTGAGACCCAGGGTCAACAGGAAAGTGTCCCCGGAAGCCTGTGAAATTCTCCTAACTAACAGTCAGTGCCTTAAACATCTGGAGTTTTACTGCAGCTATGGTCTAACGGATGCTCTGGTCACCAAATTGCTCAAGACAAATCAGTTCACTCAGCTTAGGACTATACTTCTGAGACATGGTCACGGACTCTCTTCCAATGGCATTCTTCAGATCACCCGATCGGCCTTGAACCTCCGTGTCTGGGATGTCGGTATGATTTACACCAAGCCTATCAACACTTGAGACTGTTCCTGAAGCCGAGATTGTTCCTGAAGCCAATGTTCCGGTCCTAAGTGATTGTGAGGTTGGAAACTAGTCAAACAAATGCAACACTGCCAAAGACAAAACGAACTGGTTATTTAACTGTATCTTTATTTATAGGCTCCAGATGACTACCGTGCGACAAAAGGATTCCCAACAAAATTGGAATATTTTTTACCCGTGACAGTGTCTCTTGGATTATTCGAGCTATATTTATAAATTCCAGTGAAAAGTTTTATTCCATATTTGTGTTAATGCATCATCTGAATTACAAAACCATCATGATTATGCAAAAACAATACGTTTACGTCGTTCAATATTTGTTGAAAAATTCGAAAATATGACATGAATATCTTATGTAACCAGTGTATTGTGATATATATATATCCAGAGCTTAAAGTACCAACCACTTTGTGTTGAAGATAATAACGATAAAAATGAATACTTAAAATTTAATGCATTTGTTTTAAAAAGTTTAATTAGGTGTTTTTTTTTCTCTCCAAACTCTATAGCCATTATTATACTTATATTCAAATTACAGAATTTTTTTACTTTTTATCTTACTGTAATAAAAATTAATTATCTTCATTTATGCGGTTGTTACTCTAAGTTTTCGGTTTTTTAAAAGTGGCAAATTTTAAAACTGATAGACAAGCTTTAGATAAGTTTTATTTTTAAAATATTCTCAAAATTTGAAAGCTTTGCATACATCCAAATATTTGAAAGCTTTATTGCATACATCCAAATATTCGAAAATATTCTATTATGTTTATTAAATACAAAGTTTTTGTAGAAAATGTATCCTTTATAAAAATGTAGAGTTTAAAATCTAGTTATAATTATATATAGTTAGGAATATTGAATGTTTACTTATATAAAATTTATTTAAAGTTTCTCGTTGTTTAAAAAAAGAACGAATTTGATATATAGTTGAGTAAAGTGGACCAAATATATTTTAATATAATGTATATATTACATATTTGACAAATTCTAAAACAAACATTACTTTTTAGAATAGATATTTAACTTAGAATTAAGTTGTTAATCTTATTCCAGTGAAAATTTTTATAAAAGTTTATTTTTGATTTCTATATATTCATGTAAAAATTTAGTGTATATCAATCATTCCAGTGATTTACTTTCAACGTATGCTCAAATTTCTGTATTTTTATACTATGTTCATATTTTTTCTAAAATGCGCATTCTGAAAAGTTTTGTTAATTTTTTAATGTTGTAAATAGCGCAACATAAAGCCTGTTATAAATTCCCAGTTTGTTTCCAGTGAGCAAGTCGTATATAAATGTGAGAACTTTTTTTGATGAACTGTACAATGTATTTCACTGTGATAGCGTGTTAACCGGCGTCGACCATGTTTGCTTTAACCAAAAAGTATAACGTCAGCTGCAACGCATTGTTGTGTATGATTGACCAAGTAAACTTTTTTATTAAAAGGAATTTATGTGACTAAATTGACTATTTGTCTTTTATTCAATAACATTTTATAATTATTTTAAGCAAATATTTAAATTAATTATTTTTTTTATTATGGTGTTAAGTATTTAAAAAATTATTACTTAACTTCACAGGATATTAGTTATTACATAATAATATTTGACTATGCAATGAACTTGATTTTAATCAGATTAAATTTCATAGAAATAAAAAAAAATAAGCAAAACAAAATCTTAAAATTCAGAAAAATATTTATATTACATTAACATTTTTATCTTGCTATTAATATATAATTATTTAAAATTGTACTCGTGTTATCAAATATTTAAGGAATATTTCTCATTTTCCTAATCAAAAGTTGTACAAAATTAAAAATAATTTGGCTTGAAATTAATAACATATGAACTTGGAATAACATTTTGCAATGCAATTCCTAAAGTATCATTTATGAAATTATTTTTCTTTGTAATTAAGCACCAAAACTAATTAATAACCTTCTAAAAAGTTTACATCGCAGAACCATAGATTCACATCGTCCATCATTAACTTAAGATTAATTTTATTCATAAAATATTCCAAGACACAATACTTTTAAAATATTCGTTATCTGAAACTACGTTTTTATATATATTTTCGATCTATATCATATTTAGGTTGTAAATTTTATACGCAAGCAGTAACTCTGGTGCCAGTTCCAATTTCATTTATAATTATAGGAGCTGCACCCCATGACCATAGTCATCAATAAGGTTAATTTCATTAACCCCCCTGACGGACATCATGTCCAGGAATCTACAGTTTTTCTTAAACAATTCACCCAATTTTTTACATTAAAAAAATTACTAAATTTTACAATACTTCTCAAATTTATTGGTTTGTGTGTACCTTTCGTAACCTATCTCTTTAAAATTAGAATTTTTAAAGGAATATAAAAAAAGTTTGTAAAAGAACAATAATTAAAACATCTAAATCGAAAAAAAATTACAATTTCAAAAATCACTTGATAGTCTATGAGTAAACACAGATAAAACGGACAGCATTTTTTTTAAAAAAAACTTTCGTTCAGCTATGTACTTAATTTAATTTTAAAAGTGTTTCAGAATTTAAAAAAATTCGCTTAAACTTTTTTATTTAGGATAGTTATCTTATTTTCGTTTACGAGTCGACCATCAACCTTGTAGGAATTTAACACGAAAGTCGTTTACGGTCTCCTCAAGGGTGTTTACGATTTATCCATTACATCATTACATCCACGTGGTTTTATTACGACACCGTCTAGATTGACCTCTTACACTTTTAAAACTTTAAGTTACAAGGATGTTATTTTCAACGTAATCATTAAATGGGGCCGCATCATTTTTTACAATTGATTCTAATATATAAAAAATGTCAATGACACCAAATAATTAAATGGAATATGGAATTTGTGTTTTAATTATTTGCTCATAGTTCTAAATTTCAAATGTCTTATTATTCCATTATGGTGCTAAAGATTTTAATATTAACATCCAGTAACCTCCGATTTTACAAGAATAAACTCAATATATATATATATCTTAATTTCAATATTTTTTAATATATTAAATTCTGTTTGTAAATTAAAAGCGGCTGATTAAAAAAAATTTTGTTCTAATTGAGAAACCTATACTTTGGAGTAAAATATAATTTCAAATGACTAACATAGAAAAAATTTACAATTTTAAATTTTGTTTAGAGGTCAAAAAGTTCCAATTTGTCGTTAAAATGACATAAGCCAAACGGGAAAAAATTATATTTCTAATTGTTACCAAAACAACAGATGTTCGTTCTTCCTACATAGATTATAACGTTTTAAATTGTGTAGTGCTTAGCTTCAAATTTCAAATGCGATTGATAATTTTTTTTAGTTGCCGTTTCTCAATACATAGCGGAATAACAATTATTAGTCGACAAATTTAGTATCTCCGTTTTTAATCGTGTAATTATTTAATGAACTTTCTTTTTGACTTTAAAATAATATTTTCTAATGTTCCATATAATAAATAAATCAGTTAAATTACTTCATGTTTAAAAAAATATATTATTTCGTTATAAAAATCAGTTTTAAAATGTTTTAATTAGTACACTAAAATTTTATGATAATATTATTTCATAGATATTATTTCAAAAATCAAATTGTGCTGTTTACTTATAAAAATATGCGAGATCGAACCGTTTCGTTATTTATAGCAGAATTTTGCCTACCTTGTGTCATTCCTTTTTGATAGACAACAAATCGTCGTCAATAGCTTATCTGTGCAGATTAGTGCTATGACATTAATCACAATCAGGTCAGATAAAAGAGATTAATTTTTAAAGTAAATAAATACACGGGAATATCAAATACAAATTTTATTGTTTTAATGCCCTCTCTGCATAGCCACAGTTCTAAATAAAGAAAAATAATTAAATGTTCAAGTCAGTTTACAATTATTTTGTAATCTTTATCTAAAAATGGCCCATTTTTTATTTAGATATATTAAATTAATTACTTTGTGCATTACAAAGACTGGCGAAAATAAAGTATCTAATAATCGTTTTGTCCTCCTGGAAATTAATAATGCGAGATTTCTATCTCTAGAAATAGCTACTAGATATTTTGTAGGTAACTTCACATGAGGAAACCCGTATAAATTATCATTGAAAACACCGAGTAAATAGTGTTCCACTAACACAAAAAGAAAAGTTTCACGTGGAGTTTTGAGGAAATTGAAAAGCATTTTTAAACGCCAAAATATCAATCTGACACAATTGCAAATATATTTAGCAACAATGGAAGGTTTGTTTGGAGCAAAATAAAAATCCTCGGTCATTGCCCTCATTACACGTGCATTTGATAACAACTAACGCTTGGAAAGACATTTATAAAAATATATTTCATAGCTAGGGGCCAGAGAGTTGTAATATTAAATAGAGAGCGCCTTCAATACCAGACTCTCGTAAGGCCGCGGTGTCAACATTGAAAAGAAAAACCCACATCACGTGGTTATAGCGCTGCCACATTTGGCGTTCTGCAGGAGTTCCAAATTTGGCGCACTTTCTCCTCTTTTGGTGATAAGGAGTTCTGTCCGTATTCAACATATATGTACGTATTTACTTATTTTCAAACAATATGCGCTAAATATTTCCTCTTCATTAACGAAACGAAAATATTTTATTCGTGTTCAATATTCGAAGAAGCGAAACTCTTTATATTTCTCAGGTTTTATTGTTCATATTTTCTTATTGAAGTATACAAAATAACAATTGAAAGAACTTCGCTTATGGTAAATTTTTTACATAAAAACGTAATGCAACAAAACTACAAAGTAAGAAAAATCTCCTTAATATATCTGTTAAACTCCCTTAAATTGTGCCACTCGTTAAAAGACGATATTTAAATACTAAATTAAACACAAAACCATATTACAATACTTCGATCTCGCCAAGGCCTGCCAAGTAATATTGGCACATGAGTGAATTGGCATTTCCACAAATCACGTGGTTTCAATGATGGACACACGGAAATCAGCATTTTTATTCCTCTATTTGAATCATTACTCTATGCTAGGGGCAGGGACCGACTTACAAGCTTAGGGGGGCCCAGGGCTAAAGAACATTAGGGGGCCCCTCGACTTAGCGCAAAATAAAACTGCTAAATTTATGCACAAGCACACAATACAAAGTGACGTATTCAGTCAGCTTTAATGCAAATATAATTTTTTTTTAAAACTACTAATTTTCTGTTTTTGAGAATTTGAATTAACGTTAATGGTCAATTCAGCAACAGAGTATTTTCATAAGTTTCTAGTTCTGTTCTTTCTTCCGTTTTAGCTTTTTTTAGTTGAGCCAGATTCGTATGTTCTACCCATTTTATAGCTAGCAAATTCCTAATGATTATAATATTAGGAAATTTGGTATAGGAAAAAAGTATCCGTAAACGACAAATCTGCGTGCGATTAGTAAACACAGCTTGTTTATGGTCTTGGACCTTGTACATTAATTTAATTTTACTAGTGATCCAAAGCGCCTATCTTTGAAAAACGCGATGCAAAAGGTGACATACATCATGAACGTGCTGAAAAGTGTGAAATTGATTTATTGAAAAGTGTGAATTGTTTAAAAGTTGAGGGGGGGGGGGAGGCAAAGGACTTTAGATAACACCCTGAATTTCATCAGTCTTTAAAAGGTCTGTTCACACAAATGCACTCATTTTGATGTACGAATTTTATGTCGCATAAACCAAAGGCGTGGGATTTTACAAAACCAAATTGTTTTATTTATGGTTAGTAAAAAACTCTCAAGAACCGTAGATCAAATAATTACTTTGAAAATATATGTTTTCGAATTAGAAGTTGAGAATGTATACTCTGTTCGTGTAAATATATATTTTTCAATAAATCCGTCGAGAGTGACGAATTCCTAGTCACACCTCTAAATGCATTCTCCGTGCTTCGAAACAAAGCAGGATGTGGGGATGCAGCTGAATCGTGAGAAGCGAATTATGGTTAATTGAAGAGAGAAACTCCTACCCAAGTCGCATAGGGTTGCCATGGGTGCCTTTAACAGACGCGAAGCCCTGTGCAAAGATAGCAGCGAGACCCCCCAGAAATAGATTTTAAGTTGTGTGGTTTTTTTATGCTAGACAAGTTCACGTGAATTTTTGCAGTAATTTCTGTACAATGAATGAAAACCGCGAATTTGCATTTAAAAAATTTATAAATAGGAACTTTTATGTTTTGCGATTAAATCCATTTTTTTAATCATTGTTAAAAAAATTCATCCAAAACTGTATAAAACAGTCTACTTTAAATAACATTTAAAACATAAAAAAAAATCGAAAGGTTGAATGTATTGAAACACAGACAGAAGAGTTTCATGTGAAATATCATTTTAGCAGATTATAGAAATTGATTTTAGAATTTTGTTAACGAAATTAAGTGTTTTATCATCTGCGCGGGACCCAGTGCGAAGGCACCTTTCGCACACCTCTAAGGACGGCCCTGAGGGTTGTCATATTGTTATCCTTGTTGGACTGAGAATATCTTGCATTTTGTTAGTTTGACGTGAAAAGACCTTAAAGTCAGTAACCCGAGGTATCAGGGTAGAAACATTTTTTACGCTTTTACGGTGATGCATTCCGACACTATAATTCTGTCCCAAATATCACGTTTGACAATAATTATATCAACTTATTTGACAACAATAATTATCTCCTTCATTAGTTGATATCTGACTGAAATAATAATCCCATGACATATCTTCGCTTTATCGGCAAGGTTTACATAGGTGATCAATCCTTACGGCAATAGCCCAATTGCGGCCGGAGGTAGTCAGGTTTACCATATTCTCAAAGAAGAAAACCGTTGTTTATCGCCCAGACAAAAGGTTGACATGGGCCGCAATTGGAACTTTCCGATCCTTACACCTCTATATAATATGGTGAAATTCCGTTTCACATAAAACTCTTCTGTCGGAACTCTGACAAAGCCACATCAATTTTTTTTAAAATTTATTTTGAGTTTTAAAAAATATATTGTTTTGGTAACTTTTTACATATTTTTAACTGAGGGTAATTGTTTTAAAAGAATATTTTGTAAAAAAAATTGTTATTTGACACCTGAATTTAATACAGTGTTAAATTTTACTTTCGTTATTCTACAGATTTATAGTATTTAGTTTTACCTTCATTATTCCGCAGATTTATAATGTTTAGTTTTACTTTCATTATTCCACAGATTTATAGCGTTTAATTTTAACTTCATTATTCCACAGATTTATAATGTTTAATTTTACCTTCATTAATCCACAGATTTATAGTGTTTAGTTTTACCTTCATTATTCCACAATTTTATAATGTTTAGTTTTGCCTTCATTATTCCACAGATTTATAGTGTTTAGTTTTGCCTTCATTATTCCACAGATTTATAGTTGTTTAGTTTTACCTTCATTATTCCACAGATTTATAATGTTTAGTTTTACCTTCATTATTCCACAGATTTATAATGTTTAATTTTACCTTCCTATGCGTCTACCAGTCAAGTCATAGAAGTTGTCGTTCGCCACGCAAGTGTGACTTTGCTGGTGGGTGACGCTCTTTGAATAGGAAACATGCTTGGGCGTTGAGGCGTGCATTTATATTGTTATTTACTGGGGAAGGGGTGAAAATAGACGAGGCAGATGCGTCTACTTTGGTCTGCTAGTGAAGCGCGAAATTATGTCTGCTAGAGGAATGCGAGTGTACATTGTACAATTCAACTACTAATGACGTATTTCTTATAGTTATAAAGCAAATATTTCCCCCCTTCTTATATTTTGACTCCAATTCTGTATAAAAAGCAATTATTTTGTTAAGAATGAACGAGGACAGAATTTCTTTATTTTCATGAAATTTTCCTTGAGACTTGGATTTTTGATGTTTCGGATTAACACAAGAGAACTTAGAACAAGAGTTATTTAGAACTATTTATAACTTAACCACACCACAATAACTCCTGCCGTGATCGCTATATTCAATATATGAGATGGGGGGATCGGTTGGCCTTGGGGTACCGTCGTCAGCTAGCAATCGGAGGATTGTGAGTTTGAATACTGCTGTGAGAGACTTGACAAAAAAGTGAATGAGTAGTTATCTTGAGGTCCGAGGGTTGCAAGACTCGCTACGAAATAATAAAAAGTCGTCTGACCTATATCCAACCCCCCCCCCCCCCCCCACACCCACACCCACTTCCACCGGCGTGTATACAAGACTGGTGCACGTTAAATCTGATTGGAGTCCAATATCCTGACGTCTATTGAGGTTGCGTCAGGTGCCAGCTTAGGTGTTGACCTTGTCATCTGACCATGGTTCAAAAATACGAGGCAGAGTTTTCGGATCTTTCCTTCAAGATAAACCCCAAACCGTCGCCAATAGCCAAAAGTGCAGCTCTAGTGAGACGTTAATTAACCAACCAACATCAATATAAAAGGGAAGCGGTTTGTCGCACAATATTCAATTTTATATGATAAGTTATGTAAGACTGACAATTATTTATTTTTCCAATTTTATTCAATAAAAATCACAACTTTTCAAAAGCACTAGAGAAGTTTTATTATTCTAACTAATATATGAAAATATATAATGTATTTATAACTAATACATGGGCGGCTTAGATAACAAATGATATAAGAGGGAAAAAATCCAATAATGAACAACATTTTCCATGACGAGGAAGCTATATCTATCATATGACCAAATGGTGTGGGTTTTAATAGGTTTCCCAATAATGAGTTTATTGTCAATCCACTTATTACAGCAATGGCGAGTTCCGAACTTGAAGCTCTCTTATCTTGAAACTGTTTTTGTACTAGCAACTATTGGCAAGCAGCCATACTTGAAATTTTAGTTTGCACTTGCTCCAAGCACCTAGTTCAAAAACAATTCATTGATATATTTAAGCATTTGACATCGTATTTAATTATTTTTCAACACCAAGATTCCTAAATATAATGATTTATAAACCTTTAGCAACTGCACAAAAGATTATTCTATGCCAGAAAATAGATTCGTTACAGCTGAAAATGCACGAAATGTTTTTCGCCTAAACATGCAACACTTCTACATTTAACGTCAGAGTTTTAGATGATGAGTTCAACATACCCTGACAGAACTTTGATAAGATAAATTAATGGAATAATCTTTTAATGTGACATTTTTGATTGCTTTGTTACCTACAATATCGAAAAAATAATGTCACTGAGTATTTCCAACTTTACGATGTAATTGTGGAATGGTTTTTATTTGTATATTCAATTACAAAATAAATTGGTATTTTTATTTATTTTTCATATATAGGATTGTCGCAAATTGTTGGTCATTGGTCATTGCTTGGATATATCACATTTATCTGTGTTGGATTAATAAAACGTTTATTTTTGTCCAATTATTTCGCTTATATTATAAACAAGTCGCTTAGCTGTAATAGCAACAAACAAAGTAGAGTGGATATACTAATTTCTGATCAGTGCCAAACATAAAGATCTCCCTTTACCTACTGAAATCACATTAACCGGCAAAATGAAATTTGCCTAAATTTTAAAAGCCTTTGAGTAAGTTTGATTGAAGGGACTTTTAAAAACATAATTATATGCCCTTAGCATTAAATATTTTTTCCCAAATGGTCGGTACGTGAACATTAACTGGTGCATTCAGTCTATTTAAATCATATCAAAAAGAATGATTTATCTTGTGTAATTTAAAATATACAGGGTGGTCATAAATTGTTGGGAGATGGTCATTTGTTGTTTAACTACACGCAGTAAACTATTCTTTTGCTTGTTGCTACAAAAGCTAAGTGGCTTATTTAAAATATAAGCGATGTAGTTGGATAAAAATAATGATTTATTAGGCCAACACAGCTAATTGTGATAAAGCCAAACAGTGACAATCTCCAACAATTTGTGACCGCCCTGTATATTTTAACGATATTTTAAACTTGGTGGAAACTTGTGCAAATTCAGCAAAGTGGTAACAACCCCATATAAAAACGTCTTTGTACAAATCCTTTCAAAAACAAGTTTTTTTCACACATCTAAGGACCTTGAATAAGTAGCAGCCAAGCGTCGCAACCACTTTGCCCCATGCTAAGCTGCACACAAAAGAAAACAAAAGACTCGCGTCACAATAAGGCAAAGAAATGCTTTTTTCTCTACTCTTATTTACACATTGCAAATGGGAAGCAGTCTCAGAAGTTACGTTTCTCATTGCACAAACATTTCTAGTACCCTAGATAGGTTTTCCAGAATCCTAGTGCGTTTCTATAACCAAGTATTCTCAAATTTTCTACGTGCCGTACGCAATATACAATTGTATTGATAGTAAATTTTTACTTTTTGTTTTATAAAAAATTTTTAGTCACCAGTCTAAAGAATGTTTGTTTAAGTTAGATGGATGAATGTCTATAACTATGGGTGAATTTTTTTAAAAGTTTATTTGGATAACTAGAATTATACGGACGTTATGTGTTCAAAAAGGAAAGATTACACTTTTTGGTAATTAAAATTAGGCTTACTGACAGGATTTGTAGGTTTGTGACACACTTTTTCGTAGTGGAATTCCATGGAGCAAATCTCAAACGAACTTAATCCACTTGACTTTTAGTCTCTCAATCTAAAAAAAAACCTCCATTGCCAATTTTAGTCATAAATATAAGACAAATTATTTTATGGTTTGGTTAGTTAACGTCACACTAGAGCTGCACAGTGGGCTATTGGTGACAGTAAAGAGCCTATCTCGAGAGAAAGACCCGGGAACAATGCCTCGTATTTTTGGTCAATGACGAGAACAACATTTAAGCTGGCACCCGACGCAACCCCAATAGGCGTCAGGACATTGCAACATGGTGAGATTTATCTTGCACCACTCCCGTATACACGCCAGTATAATTTGTTGGATGTTCTGGACGACTTTCTAGTATTTTTGCAGCGAAGCTGGCAACTCTTCAATCGCAAGATCACTACTTTTTTTACTTGTCTTTGTCAAGACCACCGCACGGGCTGGAACTAGCAATCATCTGATTACCAGCTGAACCCCTTTATTCACTAGGCAACTTGGAAGCCCCAAATTATTTTATGAAAAAGTTCAATTATTTTTTTTAATTAACACAATATTCACTATTTATAGAATAGTGGAAAGGCTCTGTTTATACCCCTTACCTCCAGATCCAGTGTGTAAAAAGAGGAATTATATAAAAAAAAAAGTGTTCTACCAAGTAGCTTCCAACCCGTAGTCCACAAAAACATTTAAAGTCGTTAGTCAAACAATTTTGCGATCAAAAATATCTTATTAGTTTGTTTTTTCAAATAAAAAAGACGTGTCTAAAAGAAATTCATTTTATAACAAACAAAGCTGAATAATAAAATTACAAAAATTTAAAAATGCCAAATTTTATGCATTGGAATATTTATACACTTTTATATCTTTACTTTTTCAATTAGTAATTAAAATAATTTCATTTGGAATTTTTTTCCGTCAGGCGCAATTGATCTGACAGGCATTTCTGGACCTGCACGCACAATTTCATGGAACTTTTTTCGACTAGTTTCCATGGGTTTTTTTGCAGAAACTTTTGTATGCATCTTCTTTTTTCGTCATTAATAATGATGTCCATCCCTTGGCAGTTTATAACTAGGTGCTTATAATGATTTTTGAATCATTGATTTGTTCTATTATGATTTGGCTTATCAAATACATTGCGCTCGAACTCAGTGGTCAACATATTGAGCCCGCCGACGGAAAGTTAACTTGGCGTATTTTTATTCTTCATATAAATTTATTATTTAATGGCTAAATTGTATTTAGTACAGTAGAACTCCAATTATCCGAATTCCAGTTATCCGGATCAAACAAAGCGAATCGTCAATTATGCGGATCGAATCTGGATCCGAATTGTATTTAGTACAGTAGAATACCAATTATCCGAATTCCAGTTATCCGGATCAAACAAAGCGAATCGTCAATTATGCGGATCGAATCTGGATTGTATTTAGAATCTGGATCCGAATTGTATTTAGTACAGTAGAACTCCAATTATCCGAATTCCAGTTATCCGGATCAAACAAAGCGAATCGTCAATTATGCGGATCGAATCTGGATTGTATTTAGAATATGGATCCGAATTGTATTTAGTACAGTAGAACTCCAATTATCCGAATTCAAGTTATCCGGATCAAACAAAGCGGATCGCAAATTATACGCATCGCTTTGAGAGAAAATAAAAATCAGCGAATTCAACATTTAAAAAGTTTTTTTATAGGTATATTATAATGTTTTTAATAGTCATTAAATTACATACCAAAACAAAGTTTTTTTTTACTAAGGTAATCTTATTTCGTGAATTATCCAATTATCCGAATATTCGATTAAACGGTTGGGATATGGTCCCAATTGAACCGGATAATTGGTGTTCTACTGTACATGATTTTTTTACTGTATTATAAAATTGGGATTCAAGCTTTGACTGATTTTCGAATCGGTTGTCGTTGGCTACAAGAAGGCTAAAGAACCACTATTATGTACCTTCATTCATTGTTACCCCCAAAAAAACTTATTTCATAAAGCTCAAGAAATAAGGGATTAATTAAATTAACTACAATGCGGACATGTGCACTGAAGCGGAAGTGACGATCTCTATTTTTTTCTTCTTCATATCCATGCCGAAAAGAACAAGAAAAGAAAAAGATCCATCCTGTCTTAGTAAACACTACTGACGCCGGGGTTGTTATCGAGAATAATAAAATGCAGCAAGAAAACGACTAAAACCCGGTCAAACATCCAAGGGCCCAGCAAAAAAAAACATCTTCCACTCGCGACTTTTGTAGCAATGCGAAGAGAATAAATTTCACCCGTTGGGAAGTTGCTTAAGACAGGCCGAAGGTCACGATTTTGACAAAATTTATATGTAGATAAAAATGTTTGTCGTTTTGAACCGATGCCTGTAGAATAAAATAGTAGTTCCAAACCTTTAAATGACCACACTGTAAATAAAGTGCCTTAAAATTAGTGCATGTACGTACTTGTTCTTCGTTCAGTACAATTACATAATAAATGAGCGATGACATAATCAAATTTAAGTAATCGTACTTTCGCTAAAATGAACAGTGTGAAATAATATTGCTAATCTCAACCACTGAACTCTAACTGTAACTTCTGGAAAGTTCGAACCTTGTTTTCTCTATGGGCGCGTTGAAGCCAATTGAAAGCAGTCATAATATGCCCCAATATTTTTTTAAGTGATTTAGTGGTGTTTTTTATTACCATAGCATTGTAGAAATATTAAACGTATATAAATATTATATTTTCTTCTTATAAAATTAATTTTTATATTGCCAAACAAATCATTTTTGCAATTGCTTTTTATCTACTTCGACTTGCAAATGACTTACTATTTTAATATCAGATTGCATTTAAAATGGGTTTAAAAAGAAAATAGAAAAAAAACTCAATCAAAAACAATACACTTCGGCTCTTTTTAACACAAAAAATATACGAAATATTGCGGTAGCAAAGAGAGTGGGGCACATCATGGCTACCTTTACATCGGCTTCAAGCCAACAAAATATCTTGCCCTATCCAGAAGTTACAGTTAGAGATCAGTGATCTCAACTTCTGTTCAAGCCATCTCAACAAAGCGACTTGACAAATTCAAAATATTTGTTCAGAAGATAGTTTTCCCACATTATTTGTTGTCGATTGTTTAAATGGAAACAGAGTTATTACAATTCAATTATTTTACTTCCCATTTTTTGGCCCACTTTTTAACATTACTTCTGTTTATAACTCCTTCGAGTTGTCTTGATAGCCTAACGGATAAGACTGTGGACAGCGGTGCTGCAGATCTGGGTTTGGTTCTCGGTAAATCTAAGTTGTATTTGCCGATATTTATCAAAAGTGATTTATGAAGGCAAGCTACTGCTCGTTTTTACTCATTTTTGAGTACATGTCTTTTTCAAAAATGAAATTTGTGTATTAGGAGCTATGATAAGCATCGAATATAATCAAAAATGAGTACATTTTACTTATTTTTGAATACCTATTTTTAACAGTGCACAGTCCACCGAGTCGAAATTATGACAAAGTGTTTTACATTTTAAATAACGTATTTATTTTTTTAAATAAAATTATTTAAAAGATGTAACAGTACAACGCAAATTATTTGTATTACTTTAACAGACATTTACAATAACAAAAAATTCCAAATTAATGAAAACTTTTACTTCACTTAGTCTTGCTTGAAATAGTGTAGATAGAAACGTTGCCACATACTGTTGATATCAATATTTGTAGATACTAAATATTCGACTCTTAAAAGTAGTGTTGATAATATTTCGGAATAGAAAGGCATGTGCATTACAGAATGCAGGAATTCTTTATTTTATAATTATAAAAACATCAAAGAGTAACTTTCTCAAAAGAAAAGCTAAACGCCATTTTTCGACGAATTTAACTTTTGCTCACAATTATCTTCAAAATATTTTTTTTTATTTAATCAACCCGACCTTTCCCTTGTGATATACGGGTATTAGTTGCAATGACGTAGATTAGAAATATTATACAAGATGATCACTATACTTCTAACAAATAGTATGGTTTTGAGCTACTCGCTCAATGAATTACAACATGAAATATTTGTGCATTATATCAAGAACACTATGTAGGGTGGTTTCCCCAACCATCTGTAAATGTTCTTCAAAATAATAACAGTTATTTTTTTTTTAAATGAAGATTATTGTAGTCTACCTTCATTGTGAACAGGGCCGCAGTAACTGTAGGGCCCTGTGCGAACCCAATATAAGGCCCCTTATTCTCCACACAAACTTGTGAATAAATTTCAATGAAACTTATTCATAAACAGTTATACAAACGTTTACTTACAAATGTAGTTAAAAGTGTTTAATGTGGTTACTACATTTCATTTGCATAGAATAATTATTCGTTACATAAAAAGTATTTTTTTTAATAAAAATTAAAACTTAACCGAATTTCCTATCGAACGAGACAAAATTTATGTCAGCCCTTCTATTTGAAATAGAGTTTATAGAGTTTATAAAGTCGAAATGGATCACCCTAAACGTGTAACATACTGTTACTATTTGATACCCAATAATTTAAAAGACGTTTCATGCAAAAAAACAACATAATACAATATCTGTGGCAGGACCCTTCAAGAAGCCCGGTGCCTTGTGCTGTGGCACGTGTCGCACACCCCTGAGGGCGGACATGATTGCGAACCTTTGTTTTGTAAATAAAGATAATTCGGTTAAATATTAAAAACTTGTCCGAATTAAAAAGTATAAAATTTAGGAGAAAGTTGAGATGAGAAAGATGATGCAACTCCAGCCATAAATACACAACTTAAATCTAGTTTCAGAGGGCCAGCGGCTAGTTTTTACACAGGACCCCGCATCTGCTAAGTTCAGCTCTGAATCGAAACTATGTATCGTAGATCAATTAAGTGTTCTACCCACACATTCTTAGCTTTAAAAAAATATTTCTTGATATTAAAACGATTATTTTAGCTCTCACTGTCCTTCCTATCAAGTTTGCTATTTAAACGCAACCGATTATTAATATATAAAATTTTATTTTTTTTCTCACAGGGTTCGATACTTTATATAGGAAATTGTTATTTAAAAGATTGCAATATGTCGATGCTCACAATCGCAGTGTCATTTCTTACACAACATTACGACTTCATACGCATTTTCGGTTTATCTGATAAAATAGGATAAATTAAGCAGATAATGAAAATCTTCATAACTACAGTCACGATAAACAGGTAGAAAATGTACACAAATTTTTTGTTTGCTTACTTCACTTATTAACTAACTACAATACTCACTTGAAAAATATTTTGGAAAAAATAGGATCATTGATTGTAAATATAGTTAAAATCTAATTGAAAACATGGGTCAGGGTGGCAACAACATTCTGGAAAAAAAGTTCCTTGATATTTCCCTGATTTCCATGATGGTGTCACAAAAATTTCCCTGATTTTACAATTACATTATAAAAGAAAAATTATACGCAATACTTATACACAGTTAAAAGAATAATTTATGGATACAACACAAATGAAGCAATTGCGACTGGAATAATAGTAATTAAACATATTTTTGGAAGCAAATAATGCAAAAAAAGCAAGTTTTTTCAAATTATTTCTTTTGTAGATAGATTTAAATGTTTTATATGCTTCATATTTCCTATTCCAATCTTCAATAAATCATATATTCATTTTCCCCTCACATGTTGCTTACAATTTAAAGTATAATGCACTTTTGCTTTTGTTGCTCCCTCCAGCAGTGGTTCACATGTTTACAAAAATAAAAATATAAAAATGCGCATAACCATGATTTTTTTAAAAATTCTTTTTCAGAACTAAAAGGAAATATTGACAACTAAATTACCCAGAATAGAGGGCATGGACGATAATTGCCGTTTTAATGATCCAAATTTGAAAATTTCCCTGACTTTTTGTGATGGTTTGGTTTGGTTTGGTTGTTTGGGTTTTAATGGCGCAAGGGCCAAAGATGGCCAAGCCGCGCCAAACTCTAGATGATCCAAACCAACATTAAAATTTACACATAAACGAAACTAAAATTCAAATCAAAGGCAAAAATCCTACGTAGTTTAAAAAGATAAAGAGCGACGAATGATGTGGGTGATTCAATAAATAAGATAAATGGGGAGATGAAGTATTAAAAATGCGATTATATACAATTCTAAGACTAGGACAAGAAGTTAAAATATGATGTATGGTAAGAGTTTGTTGGCAATGGTGACAAAGCGGGGCGGTTTCATTTAATAATAAATGCCTGTGGGTAGCTCTCGAATGACCTATGCGGAGACGGGTCAATAAAACATCACACCGTCGAGATGACAAGGACGGTAGGAACGGGATGCTGGGAAATACAGAGGCTAATTTATTAGCCGTCTGTAACCTCCAGCCATCGCTCCAGTCCTTCCGCACAAGGTCTCGCAAAACATTACGTAGGTCGTCATATGGGATTCTGATATTAAGCTGGGATGTGGCATTTTTGGCAGCTTGATCTGCCACTTCATTGCCAGTTATGCCGACATGCCCAGGAATCCAACACAATATGACGCCATAGCCCCGTCGGATAAGTTTATTATGAATAGTAAACACCTCAAAAGCTAAGGGATGGCTTAAAGAATCCGATGACAGAGATTCTAATATGCTTTTAGAATCGGTGTAAACTATAAAATTGCCAACACTCTGGTGTGAAATGTATTTTAATGCTTTATACAAAGCTAAAAATTCAGATGTAAAAACTGATATTAAAAGTGGTAATGAATAGCTAAAATTTTCGGAGCCGCATACAAATGCGCAGCCAACATGATTAATTGATTTTGATCCATCTGTATATACGGCTTTGTGAGATTTAAAATTATTACGATGATCATAAAAAATCTGATTAAAAATGACTGGATTAGTACAAGATTTCTCAGATCCAGGGAACAAGTTTAATATTAAAAGATTGGAATTCCTCCAGGGTATATTATTAAAGAGAGGACGTTCCGCGACTTCTATTGAATGAAGGGCAGTGCCGCTCAGGGTTTCTCTCATTCGCATCCCAAAAGATGGAATACAGGATGGTCGATTCCTGAAAAGGACATCTCGCGAGCTGTCCAGAAGGCAATTCTGCATAGGATGGTCAGGATGTGACAAAATGCGATAATACAGTCGCAGAGACAACATACTGCGTGTGGAGGCCAATGGCAATTCATTGCACACAACATAAAGGCTTTCAACGGGTGATGTGCGAAAAGCTCCAGAGCAGATTCTTAGTGCTGAATGATGTATCGTATCGAGCTTACGCAGCACAGATGGACGAGCTGAACCATAAACGGCGCAGCCATAGTCCAATCTGGAGCGAATTACAGCTCGATAGATATTCAGCATAGTGAATCGCTCTGCTCCCCAAAATGTATTAGATAGAACTTTTAACAAATTGAGCTTTTTCATGCATGACACCCGCAAATGCTTAATGTGTGGCAAAAATGTAAGCTTCTTGTCAAAAATTACTCCTAGAAACCTTGCTTCGTCTACTACTGCAATCCTATTCCCACCCAGGAAAATGTCTGGGTCAGGATGCAGATTCCGTAGACGGCAAAAGTGAACGCAGGATGTTTTTTGGACAGAGAAGTTGAAACCATTTTCTGCACTCCACTTGGTCAACCTTGAAACGGTTGACTGCAGTTGTCGTTCGACAAATCGCATATCCTTTCCCTGGCAAAAAATGCTCAGGTCATCGACATATAAATTGCCCTGGACAGAAGGAGGCAACTGATTCAGGATATCGTTGATCTTAATAGCGAATAGAGTAACGCTGAGTACGCTACCCTGAGGAACGCCCTCTTCTTGGATAAAAGTATCCGAAAATGCTGAGCCAATGCGGACGCTGAATTCTCGCAATGCCAAAAAGTTCTTAATAAATATCGGTAGATGTCCTCGAAACCCAAGGGAATACAGATCTCGGAGTATACCATATCGCCATGTCCGATCGTACGCCTTCTCCATATCGAAGAAAATAGCAACGAGATGGTTTCGGCGCAGAAAGGCATGGCGTATTTGAGTTTCGAGGTACAAGATATTGTCTACCGTAGAGCGGCCGACCCTAAAACCGCTTTGGAAGGGTGTTAGAGCATCGGTAGTCTCTAACATGTGAACAAGGCGAGAATTCACCATCTTTTCAAAAAGCTTGCACAGGCAGCTGGTCAGTGCAATAGGCCGATAGTTATTTGGATCTTTAGAATCTTTTCCCGGTTTAGGGAAAGGAATAACTATGGTACGTCGCCAAGCCAAAGGAAAAGCATGTTCAACCCATATGCGATTGTAAAGGCGCAATAGATTCCTCAGAGAGTGACTAGACAGATGTTTGAGCAATATGTAAGTGATGCCATCAGGACCCGGGGCTGTCATCCGAGTCTTCTGAAGGCATCGTGTCAACTCTCTTTCTGTGAAATAGCAATTATAAGCAAGTTCGGAGCCTCTCTCAGGAGTAAAATTAATACCATGGGATTCTGCGCGGTGTTTGATACGCTGAAAATTGCCAGGATATGTGGTAGAACTGGACACGGCAGAAAATGCTCTCGCAATACAATTTGCGATCTCTACCGTGTCAGTAACCAGCTGGCCATTTTCTTCCACAACAGAGATGGAATGTGTGGAATATAATCCCATGGCTTTCCGAACTTTGGTCCATAATTGTTTTGAGGAAATGGCAGATGTTATACCAGAAACATACTTTTGCCACGATTCTCTTTGGCTTTGACGACGTATTCGTCGCGCATTGGCTTTTGCAAATTTGAACTTGGTCAGATTTTCGGATGTGGGATACCTTCGAAATGTATCCCAGGCCTTTTTTCGCTTTTTGTGGGCAATTTTGCAGGCTTGATTCCACCACGGTTTCGGTAGTTTTGGTAACTTTGATGAGACAGGAATAGATATACGAGCAGCATCCATTATAACATTAGTGACAGATTCTACACATTGATCAATGTCATCCTGGTTCACCATCTCGTCTGACAAATATGCCATTGATGCAAACAAATCCCAATTCGCCACCTCATATTTAAATCGAGGCAGGCGAGATACAGGGGTTGTCACATTCCCCGGAAATGTAATAAACAAGGGGAAATGATCACTATGAAATGGATCATTTCCCACCTGAAACGTCAGGGAAGAAAACAGAGAGGGTGAACACAAGACAAGATCAATGGCATGGAAGGTCCTCGATGGGGCGTGGAAGTATGTTGGTTGCCCATTATTGAGTACACATAGATTTTGATCGTGTATCAATTTCTCAATTTGACTTCCACGACGATTTGTATCTGGGCTTCCCCAAAGAGGATTGTGCCCATTAAAATCGCCACACAATATATAAGGAATTGGAAGCTGATCGCATAACCTGTCTAAATCTGCTTGATGGATAATATCATTAGGCGGTAGATAAATAGAGCACACTGTAATGATAGACTTTACAGTGACTCTAACTGCGATAGCTTGCAGGTTTGTGTTGAGACTCAGTGGGGTGAAGGGAGCGCTATTAGATATAAAAATAGCAACTCCACCACTGGCTCTATCTCCGCTAATGTAATCCTTTCTAAGGGGAGTGTACCCTTTAACAAGAGAGCTCTGAGTTGGTTTTAACAGAGTTTCTTGTAGACAAAAGCAGATTGGATGGTATTCATCAATAATATTTTTAACGTCTACCGAATTCTGGTGAAAACCGCGGCAATTCCACAAAAAGACACAGGCCATTATGGGAAGGTTATGGGGTTGGAAGGCTGCTTGATTGGTTTTATTTTAGGAGCGAGATTACCTGGTGTCTCCATACCAGGCTCTACGTCCATATCAGCAGCATCAGAGGAGTCAGATGGAATGTTGTGAGATATGGGGGTTCTCGGTTTTTTTGGTTTTTTATCATTGGCATTTTCTGATTGTTGTTTTTTATTTTTGAGAGATTTATTAAGTGCTGTAAGAGGTGAGATTACTTCAACTGCATTATTTTTGTTATTTTTAGTTATTGTACCTTTGGAAAAAAGAGGTTTGGGTGGGGTTTTAGTATTTGTTTGACAACTATTGCTTGTAGATGGCTGATCTATTGCTATTTCGCATTGAATTGCGATAGAGGAGGTGGATTTTTTGGTTGCGGCTGCATATGAAAGGTTAGGTTTCGGTAGAGATATGGAGACTTGCTTTTTAGCATCCAAGTACGAGAGCTTCTGGGTTGTTCTCACAACCTGAATTTCTTTTTCCTCCTTCCACTTTGGGCAGATGCGAGAGTTGGCAGAATGCTCACCCTCGCAATTTGTGCATTTTAGTGGAAGGGTACAGGTCTCGTAGGAATGGCCAACATTGGAGCATCTCGAGCAAGTCTCGACTCCTCTACATGTACTTACGGAATGACCGAACCTTTGGCACTTAAAACAGCGCAAAGGATTCGGAATGTAGGGTCGGACTGGGCAGTTGAGATACCCAGCTTTAATATTTGCAGGTAGATCAGGACTATTAAATGTAAGTATTAAATGTTTGGTTAGGATGATAGTGCCATCTCTTTTCATTGTTATTCTATGGACATTAGTCACTCCTTGAGATGCGAGTTCGGATTGGATCTCGCTCTCAGGAACGGCTAAGAGGTCCGATTCCGAGATGACACCTCTGCACGAGTTTAAACTATTGTGGGGAGTTACGGTGATAGTTATATTGCCCATTTTATTAGCGGAAAGTAAGTTTTTAGATTGAGCAGTTGAAGTAGTTTCAATTAGGTAATCGCCAGATCTGAGTTTTTTTACAGCTTTAGGGTTTCCGCAGATTCCCTGAAGGCCTTTTTGTATGAAAAATGGAGACATAGTACCTAAAACTTTTTCTGGTGAAGTTATAATTAAAAATTTTGGAATTTGTATACTTAAAGATTGATTATCATTTGTCGGTTGATTTGTAACACTGGATGGGGTCGCCGGATACAAAGCCTCCGGCAGGGCATGGGGTTTAGGATCCATATGAGTTTAGGTGTTCATCCCGGTTCAGCCCCGCCCACCACCGAGCCCTACAAGGGGAGGCAGTGCCACACTGCCACGGGGGTAAAACCGGGGTATAGTGCTACAGTTTCGAAGTGTGGATCCACAAGGGCACTCCTAGCTGCAGTACTAGCCCTTAAATGCCAAATAACAGTGGTGTCCAGCACGCCAGGGGAAAAATTCACATGGCGTACTGAACCACAGTGATATTAGGCGAGCCGGTTGACCAAAAGCGGGCTCACTCCTGGCCTCTCGTTTACGTCGAAGCATGGACCAAAGGGAACGCAACGACGTCTCTAGGAAACAAAACCCCGTCCTAAAACGAGACGTCGCAGGATCCCTAGGACTCCACTTTCCTACGATACGAGTTACCGCACACGGCAAATGTGCAGGTCAGATAATCTGACAGAAACCAATATAAACTGTCAGAATTAATACAAAAAGTGAAACAACTAAATTGAACCCACGAAACAATACTGAAATTTAAATAAGGAAAACCCAACAATCATAAACAAAGGAATAAATGAATGTTATAACAAAATACAACAACTAAAAATCGTGCACATGGTAGGGCCTTAACTAAAAAGGAAAGAACGAAAAAAGCTAAGGCCCAGCTAGGGTACCTCGGGGTTGCCAAGCCCGTACTCGCAAGATGCGAGCCCCCTGAGGGGCTGACTTTTTGTGAAATTTTGAAAATTTCCCTGATATTTCCAGAATAAAAGTTTTCCATGATAATTCCCTGATTTCCCGGTTTTCCATGTTATGTTACCACCCTGTGGGTGCAAGAACAAGGTAACTCCACTTTTTATCTAATTTACGCTTTTTCACTGATTCGTATAAATAAAAAAATTCTATCGATTAGTTCAAGAACCAGGCAGCTCTAAGAATATAACAGCTATAGAGCTATATAACAGCTATAGAACAGCTATATAGCTATACAACAGCTACATAGCTATATAACAGCTAATGAGCTATATAACAGCTATAGAGCTATATAACAGCTATAGAGCTATATAACAGCTATAGAGCTATATAACAGCTATAGAGCTATATAACAGCTATAGAACTATATAAGAGCTATAGAGCAATACAACAGCTTTAAATCTATATAACAGCTATAGAACAGCTGTATAGCTATATAACAGCAACAGAGCTATATAACAGCTATAGAGCTATATAACAGCTATAGAGCTATATAACAGCTATAGAGCAATACAACAGCTATAGATCTATATAACAGCTATAGATCAATATAACAGCTATAGATCTATATAACAGCTATAGAGCTATATAACAGCTATAGAGCTATATAACAGCTGTAGAGCTATATAACAGCTACAGAGCTATATAACAGCTACAGAGCTATATAACAGCTACAGAGCTATATAACAGCTACAGAGCTATATAACAGCTACAGAGCTATATAACAGCTACAGAGCTATATAACAGCTACAGAGCTATATAACAGCTACAGAGCTATATAACAGCTACAGAGCTATATAACAGCAACAGAGCTATATAACAGCTATAGAGCTATATAACAGCTGTAGAGCTATATAACAGCTGTAGAGCTATATAACAGCTGTAGAGCTATATAACAGCTATAGAGCTATATAACAGCTATATAGCTATATAACAGCTTATAACAGCTTTTATCTCCCGAGCTATATAACAGCTTTTATCTCCCGAGCTATATAACAGCTTTTATCTCCCGAAACATGTCTATATTTTATGTATTTTTGACTGCGTAGTTTTAACGTTGTATTTCTGTTTTAATAAAAAAAATGTTTTTTATAAAAAAAACTATTAAAATCTGGTTCAAAGGGGGAGAAGGAGGGGGGGGGGGCATCGCTCCCTTTGCACAAGACCCCGCATCTGCAAGGGGTTGAGCATATGACGCTCAGTGTCGTCTAGGAATATATTAAATCCTCAGAATATTATTCACTATCCGCATGACCTTGCTTTTGTAAGGGGTGCAATAAGTTAATGTAATGGTCATTATAAAAACCTTTCTATTACTGTCGTTGAGTAGCATCAACACTTAGCTCTCTTTTCAGAGTTTAGTTTCCAAGGCGTCAGCGGTCATTCACGAGGAGACAATCCTCTCTCGCAAACGCCCTCCGAATGAAAGGGAAAGGCGCAGCACGCATCCGTGCATTTCAAGGATGCCCGCATAAAGTGTCGTGGGCAGGATGAAAACAAGGATTTTCACGGACAAGGACGTGCTTCATTATCCTAAGTCCTTTGCAACGTAATCACTTGGCAGATAAGCCAAAGGGTGGCCGAGCGGTTAAAGTAATTAACTCGCATCCAGTGGTGGTTCAAGAAATGTGTGCGACACAAGCTAAAATTATTTTAGCGCCCTGAACTGCGCAACATATTTTTTTTAAGGGAGAATTCGACTGGTTCTATTTTTAAAATGGGAATTTTCTAAATGTATTAATGTGTATTAATTTCGTTTAAGGTGCCAAATTCAGAAATTTCGGAGAAATCAACAATATACATTGCCAAGAATATATTTTCAGGCAAAAATAAAATTCAAGCCATTTATATATCTTAAAAATATATATACGGATAGAAATATAACGTCGAGAGCCCCAATGAAGTCAATTTATTTAAATGTAAATTAATGTGGGTCTCATCTTTATTTAAGTAAATTAATTTACAAAATAAATAGTTTAAAAAATTTAAATCTAAAAAGAGTACATATTGTAATTTTCTCGACTAAATCCTTTATACTTTCCCCTTTACTTGGAAATTTGGAGCCCTCTTAGTCCGGTGCCCCAAGCGTTGCTTATATCGTAACTCATCATAACTGGAGGGTTGGATTTCAACGTTGGGACTGCAGCGAACTCGCAATCGGTGGGTTAGCAGTTCATACCTCGTATCCGCAGCGTATAAGCAGGGGCACGTTACATACCATGGTTCAAACGTCCTTATGCCTATGACAAGTGCGTGGGGGTGCCGGCTCATGCGTTGTCCTCGTCATCTGCCCTTATTTCAAAATTAGAAGTAGTGTTCCTGGGTCTTTACATCTGGGTTGATCACGAATCATTGCGTTCTACTAATGCAGTGGTTTTCAACTTTTTTCCTGTTACATACCCTTTGATAAAACTTTTCATTTATGAATACCGCTCTTCTCTCATAATCCTTTTCACCCATCCTTCTACGCTAAAAAAATATTGTTTTGTGGTAATGTTCTTAGGTTAACTAGCAAATTTATCAAACGACTGAAATTAATGACATTTATGGGTTTTTATTTTAGATTTTACTTATTAAATGTATTATTTTATTTTAAGTGTTTTCCGCCGTCACTAATATTATTTCGCGTGACTCCAATCCGTACCCCCAGGGTTACCACAAATTGAGAGCAGTTGTACTAATGGGACATTATTCAACCAATATAGATGGTTGAAACACCATCGCACTAGAGCTACACGATTGCTATAGGAGACGGTTCGGAAACCATCCTGAAGGACAGATAAGAGAACACTGCATGGGCATTTGAAAGCGAGGACGTTTGAACATCACTTCGAATAACGGCTTGAGAGAGCAGCGAACTAGTGATCGGAGGGTTTGCAATTTTTTTCATTGTCATCCGCTAAAAAGTTATCACAGTGTACAGGGAACTGATTCACGTTGGATCTGTCATGATGCAAACGTCCTCATCAGGTGGCGTAAGGTGCGAGCTCTGGTGTTGTCCATGGTTCAAAATAACCAGGTAACGTTCCTGGGTCTTTACCTCGGTATTCATCACTAATCGTGGCCAATAGCTCATTATGTAGTTCTAATGTGATATAAATCAACCAACTAATTAAGTGTTCTATTCACAAATAAAAAAAACATTAAAATCTTTTTAGTTATTATTTAAAAATAGCATTTATTTGTAAACAGTTATACGCATGTGTTGTTTTCCAATGAAATCAAGGTTAAAAATAAAAGATTCTTATTTTAAATATCGTAACGAACTACTTTTTTGAATAATCAATTTTGTTCCTAAAAAATACTTAAATTATATTTTTTTTACCTTCCTTTATTTTTAAATAATTTTATTCTTCAAGTTGTCATGTTCAAAAATTAATTACTTTACGTATTTTTGTATGGTATATAGTTAAACCTCCATGAGTTAAACAGTAGTAATATTGGTTATGAATTGTATCATACTGACATGCGTTAAGTTAATATAACGGATTCGTTGTTAATAAACATCCGCATGTCAAACTCGTTTCTTTGTATTTATATTGTGCTGTTGTGGTCAGTATTGTATTATACATTTCTTACGGTCTTGTATGTTAAGTATTAAATGTAGTTGAAATTTTTTTAAATATCAATTTGTACATTTTATTCAGTATTAAAACTATAAAAACACTTCTAATAAAAACGCTAAAATTATTAAAAAATTTTAATAAAGTATTAAAAGTTTTTAACTGTAAATATTCTTTAACCTTTGAAAAGCGGTGTTTGGTTTTAAAATGAGATTCTGGTTGAAATATCAACCCCAATCTCATGTATTTTAACCTGTAAAGGTTAAAATAACATAAATCCTAGAACAAAAGTATTGTCTATTTTAAACGCATAAACATTATTTTTATGATTGAGTTCCTCATTAATTTGACCTGTATTATTTCTGTATGCTACTATTTCCGAATCCCCAAGTTCCTTGTTAAAACTGTTTCCTGTTATCTGAACTGATGCACACTATCGGAAGCGGAATTTGAACTCATGTCCATAAAAATGCTCTTGTAAATCTGTAGATAAGATTATACCACTGGAAAAATGCTCTTCAAACAGATATTTAAAAAATAAGGAAAATATCACTTATCACCGAGAGATTATATCTGTTGAAGGCTCGTCTTTAGAACAAGTATTTATGTAACGGCCGGGAATAAAGAGTTAGATGTCTGTGGCTTGGAATAAGAAGGACTTGTGTCAATTTTATCAAGTTGTTTTGTTAGTTTTTAATTATTTTGAAAGTATCAATTTAAACTTCTAAATTAAATATAATAAAATGTCGTCCAGCTTCTCTAATCTTCAAATCAAATAATTCCGTGATTTCCGTAACATTGCAAAAGGGTTGAGCCTCAAACTTTGAAGCTATTTCTCTCAAAACTTTTAATTTTGACATTGGTCGTTTTTGTTTAAAGTCATATATAAAAAACTGGGTCAATTGGAAGCTGTTAGTCACAATTCCAAAAGTCAGTGCGATTGTTTATATTCGTACTTAAGGGAGACCCGAGCCCCAAATCCTAATTTGTTTATTAATGATTTCAGAAATACCATTTTTTTTTATATTATTAGAACATCTTTTTCTTAACAATAATCAAAAACAAAAATATATTTAACAAAAATTATTTTTGTTTTTTGCGTTTTTTAAGTTTAAAAAGACTTTTTTTAAAAATACTACTCCTCTGTCAATTTTTAATGTTTTTAATTTTTCCTAATTGATTAAATAATGTCAAGGTATGTATTACAAACGTATAAATAGACTTTTGCAGATTTGTGTTTTAATTGTCTTAAAAAACTTATTTTAAGTTCACAACCCAAAAAATATTCAAATTTTTAAGTTTAATAATTTGTAAAAAAAATAATTTATAACTTAATTTAAAAAAGCTATACATACGTTTATAAAACAAGTATTAAAGCTTCAAAAACTATTAACAGTTTAGTTTTAAGTTAATTATTTACAAAGCCTTAGCATTTTAAACATGACCAAAATTTAAAAAAATATTTTGAGTAAATGACGATTGTTGCAGACGAAAAAACATAAGTTATGTTTATTTTACTGTTTGAAATTTTGTACACACTTTCTTAAGTACGTTTAGCATCGTTGTATGAAGAAAAAAAAATTAAATTTTTTTGGATTTTGGGGCTCGGGTCCCCCTTAACATACATGTACATGTTATAAATATTTTATCCACATTTCATAAACTGTTTCGCGTTACATAAAATATTTAAAAATAATTTACAGTATTCTTTTTTCTTATGCAATGAGCGCAAAAATACAGAGAAGAAAA
Organism: Troglohyphantes excavatus; assembly: GCA_963932185.1. NCBI lineage: Eukaryota > Metazoa > Arthropoda > Arachnida > Araneae > Linyphiidae > Troglohyphantes > Troglohyphantes excavatus. The sequence continues at coordinate 25,182,608 of OZ010674.1, forward strand.
AATTAAGTTAAAAGTGAACTAAGCGATTGGAAAAAATAAAGTTTTAAATAAAAGAAAGGAAATCATAAAATTAATATTTAATAAATATCATTAACTTTAATTGATGTTTTTAAAATGAATATTTTTAGTTTTTCTTAAATTAAAGAATTAAATGTTATATAAAAAAAATCGTTAACTGCTAAGTTATTAAATTTTTATTTTACAATAATAGATAAAGGGAAAATATCCGATGGCTTTAGGATAAAATACGATATTTTTAGAGCAGTTTAGTGGATGGACAGTTTCTTCAGCATAACATTTTTTTTAATGTTTTATGTAATATAAAATATTTTTAAAAAAAGGTTGGATTTTTTAAGGAAAATCATAACCGAATTGAAATTTTTTTTAAAATAGGCATTCCGTTAAGTTTAAATTTTCTTATTTCTTACATGTTTACTTTAACGCTTCACTGAACGGGAGACCCATAACAGAAAATGGCATCTAAAGATAGTTAAAACAAAATCCTCCTAGCAGCATGGAATTTCTTCCGATTCCCGAATTTCCCGACAACGTGTTTTCTTTTCAATTCCGAATCCCAGCAAATGTCAAGATAGTATTTGGTTTGACACGGCGTATTTTGACAAGTCATGGCACGTACAAAATTTTCCTTCCATATTAAATATCATTTTTAGACCAAAGTCTTTACGAATTTTTTTTAAAGAATACAATAGTACATCAAACAATCGTTTCAATAACATTCATATGATGAGTTATTTCATGTGTTGCATAATTTTGCTAACATCTGAAACCCAAACTCATTTTGTGTACAATTTGAATGTCAAATAATTTTTTTATATAATATTTTTTTAAGTCCCTAATATGTATTTTATGTTTATAATGTTTTTCAGGAATAAAAATGTGTGCATAGAAGAACTAATAAGCAATTACATGTCATTTGCAATTATAATTTTATTTTTCAGTCCAACATTAGGATTCTTATGCTGTATTAATAACTTCTAACTACACTAATCTCCGTAAGATGGCAGCACCAAACGTTAAATAGAATTCGCTTAAAAACAAGTTCAAGACAGACATCGGATTTCAAGTCAAACTTCTCTACCAATAATCCCAAATAATATCTGAGACGCACAAAAATGTCATACAATATATGAAAATTATGTAAATTCTGAATTTTTTTTAAAAATAATAATAAAATTGTATATTTATTAAAAAGTTTATGCACTTAACTAGGTAATAACGAGTTATTGATAATTTATAATTAATGGCTTATTAATAATTAGCATAACTGGTAATTAACGTTTATTTTTTAATATTGGTATGTATTTTGGGAATGGAACTATTTGACCATCCCTGTACAAGATGGCGGCGTATACATTTGTAAAAGAAGTTAAATCCTTATTCCAGTTGCAAAACAAGTTACTGAAAAATAAAAAATTAGATTATCAATCTGAGAAGTTAGGCATTTTAGTGAAATTGTTGTAGTTTTCTTTCATTTTATAAAAAAAAATATATAACTTTATGTATTTATAAAAATATTATTCTATATATTTATTCGCGATTTACTCAAAAAAGCTTTTCGTGTATATAGTTGCTTTTGAATTTGGAATGCTCATGAGTTTTTTTATTTATTATATTTCTTATTTAAATTTAACATAAATATAATGTTAGATTTAACATACATCATATTTTAAAAGTAATATATGTTATATTTTAAATTTAATCTTTATCCTATTGTAAATTTTATACATCCCCAATTTTAAATTTAAAAATTCAAAATATTTTTTGTTTCAAATCAGTATATTTTAAAATACTTCTTTGCTAATTATGTTTTATACACTGTTAAAAATTCATTATCATATTTGACGTAACTTTTGTCGTTTTTGACAAAACAGACGCCTGCTATATACTTGATTAAATATTTATCGTCAAAAAGAGAAATTCATTTTGTAATTTTTTTTAACGAAATTTATTTCATCAAAAATGAGAACGATTTTAAATAATATAGTAATTTAATATCGACGAGCTCACACGAATTACGAACATCCCGTTTCAGTGTCCAACGCTCTATTCCACTCGGCCAAGAAAATTGATAAGATATCGTTTACTAAATTGTTACCAAGATATCGTTTACTAAAGCTATGCGTCTCTCAGTCTGTCTATATCAGTGGCGGCGATTGGGTGATGAAAGTGGGGGGGCAAGATAAAGGGGAAACAAGAAGTACCCCAAATGGGAAGGGGAGGGGGGGGGGGGGGGAAGGTGGACCAAAAAAAAATTTGCTGTTATATTGCTATAAAAAAGCTATGGTATTGCACACTTGTATTTACTCACTATTTTGTGTTATTTGAAGTATACCAACTTAAAATACACAGTAAAAAACTTAATAACATAAATTTAAGAAAAGAAGTTTTCATACCATAAAGCTGATTTGAGACAAGTTAAAAGCTTTATTTTTTCGTTATTCTGACTTAAAAAGGCAAAAGCACGATAACTTTCAGAAATACTATATAAAAGGGCCACAAAAACTAAAGTCCAATTTTCAGGAGTATAAAAAGTATGAACTGTTCAAAACACCTTTATATCACTTGACTATTTTAGCTATAGTCGAAAACAATTTAACTAGACCCTTAAGCGAAGGCTACGATGTGCAAAAAGACTGAGCTATGACCCTGTGGCCTTGATTGATTAAAAAAAAATCAACGGCTGATTTAAAAACAAATAAATATCTATCGGAGTAGTCATATACAGTATGCTCTGTAGACTCCAAAATGACTGTACAAACGAGAGTCATAAGTCATTTCGCCTTTTTTCCCTACTGCTTATATGTAAAACTGAGAAAACTTGAGAATGAGTCATTCTGCTAGATTCTGGGTATTTTGTAGATTTAATACGTAGTTACAATAAACTATTTTCTTGATATTTTCGAAATCAAAGCATTGAGAATTAAAAAAAAAGCTATTAAATCTTTTCTGCCATCATCTTTGAGAACATTCGCTGATAAGTAAAGTAAACAAATATACTTTTGTGGATTGTGTTTTAAAAATGTTAAAATCGGAGATTTTCTGACTAAAATAATCTATTTCATAACCAAACTATTTAATAAGTAATCATAAGTAAAATTATTATAAACTATTTCTTTCAGAAAAACTATAGAAATTATATGGTTGGTTAAAAAAGTTAATCGCTTTGATTAGACTTTGCAAATGTATGTTTTGTTCTGATTTAATTTAACAATTACTGGTACTTTAGAAGCAAAATTTATTAAAATATACTACTTGATTTAATATTCGAACTCGCAATTTGGCGCTCTTTAAAGCGCCAAAGTTCCTTACCGGGAGGTTGCAAGCCCGTTCTCCCATCGTCCAAACGTTTGGAGGCGACTAGTGCACATTAAATCTGTGAATAGAGAGGGGTTTGAACCTCCTGAAACCCCCTCCCTTATTTACGTTCCCATAGTAGTGTGAGGAAGTTGGAGTTCAACATTTTTCCTTTGTTAGGCAATGCAGTAAAATAATTTACTTGTAATTTAGTTTTAAAAAGTCCAATATAAAAAAAGTTGCGGGGGCAACATACCAAAAAGCGCGGGGGCAACATCCGTAAAAAGTGCGGGGGCAACCGCCCCCCCTTGCCCCCCCGAATCGCCGCCACTGTGTCTATTCCCATATATTATAGTCTATTCTAGACGGATCGTACGCGGCTAACAACTTTTAACGAATTAAGGTGATTAGATGCAATTATTAAGTGCACGGTGAACTTATGAAACATACGCTAACTACAGTAAATTATGACAACTTGTCCAGGTCATAAATTCTTATAAAACAAAGAATCGCTACTGAGCTTCAAAATCATCAATACAAAATAGACTGTTTAAAAATTGGAAGGACTGCCTAGTACCATACAAATAAACTGTACAAAGTAACAGTACTTTACATTCAAAAGAAACAACTTTTAAAACTGCACAACATATATCAATACGAAACTTTTACTGCTCCAATAAACATTCAATTACCATTTACCCCCTACGTTTTACCCATTCCCTATCCTGACCATCATCCCGTCCACCACCATAATGAAACCAATAAGATCAGGCTCATAATTTCCCCCTATACATATCACAACACCACCAAACATCACCCTAACCCTTTATTCCCCCCCCCCTAATAAACACCATTAAGGCCAACTTGATTTGACATTTTGGGGTTTTAACCCTATTGTCCCCATACCGCCCTAACCGACCGATAACTCTGCAGTGTCCGGTCATCGTGCTTCGGTAGTGGGGGGGTGGCAGCAAACGACCAGGGAGTGAATAAGGGTCGGTGTCACTCAACTCGCCTCAGTAACGAGTTTGGTTCTGTTCCACCCCCTTAATAATACCTGGTAGTCAGTCACCCCTTGTGTTGTTGAGTCACCGTGGGGGCGTGGGATGAAGGGATTTTTATAAGGGGCGATCTGTGAGATTCAAAAAGAGTATTAGAATATGTAGAAAACATTCTTCTGAAATAACGCTCATTTTTGAGAATTCTGCGATCGTCCAGTCTACTTCCGTTATATTTGACAATCGTTTCGTCATTGCGTCACGTGACTATTGACGAAATCTTCCAATTTTAAACGAAAGTCATTTACTCAGATTCCTTTTCGGCCCTTTTCTGGGTCATCATGACTAGTGTTTGGTTTTTATACTAATACTGTCAGAATTACATGGAGTTTTCTTGGCCTAGTGGATAGAGCGTTGGACTCTGAAATGAGATGTTCGCGGTTCGAGTCAGCTCGTCGGTATTTAATTATTATATTATTTCAAATCGTCCTGATTTTTGATGAAATAAATTTCGTTAAAAAAATTACAAAATGAATTTTCTCATTTTTGACGAAATATTAATCGGAGTATATGGCAAGCGTCTGTTTTGTCAAAAACGACAAAAGTTTCGTCAAATATGATAATGCATTTTTAATAGTGTACAAAACGCAATATATCAAATCAGGTTTGGTGAATTAGTTCAAATAAATAAATGAGTTACACTGATTAACAAAGTTAGTGTGTAACATATATATATAGCTTGATTTTTTTTTCTTTATTTCTAAAGTTTCTGAAAGTTGTAGGGTTGGCTTATTTCGATTAATTAACATAAAACTTGTGCTATATACACTAGAAAAACACCCGGGAACACTGCTTCATTTTGTTCTACCATCAGATGACTAGGAAAACATCCGAGCTGACATTTCAACATCGGTTTTAAAAGGGAGGAATGGGTTCATAAGGAAGTTATTTTTTAAGGCCTTAAAATTAATTGATAAAGGAGTTCGATGCTAATTTATCATATGACAAAAAAATTTATTGCTTTATTTGAAGCGATTGGTTGTACTTACAACTTAGCATGGAAGTCCCACAGCTATTTTAATATTTTTAAAGCAATTTTGTTGGTCACTTTATATCAATAAAAATAAAATTCAAAAGTAAACATAAATGTACAGAAGTACAAGGCACGCGAGTAGTAACAAAAACAATATGTGCATAATATATCAACACAAACAACAACTGTTTCCAACGCATGACATGTGAAAATTCGACCAGGAATGGATTTAATTGACATATCATAACCAGTTACTCTAACAGTTCAACACTTCGAGCATGAATGGCCAGTAGTAGAGAGAATATGACGTCATAATCGTGAGGCAAACATCTCAGACCAAATCGCTGCAAACACGTGACTTCTTTTCAAAATTATGAATTAAAAAGTACTCGCGATTGGCTGATGATTTGGGAAATGTGTAACAGTGAAATTTTATGAATGGAATGACGTCATTAGTCACGTGTTTGTAGCGATACATGTTGACCTCATTTTGATGTCAGCGAGATGATATCCCGATGTTTTCTCTACTATGAGGGATCCATGCTCGAAGGTTCAACACCTCAAAATGAAATCCATCTATCAGAATACTTCAATTCAAAATGAACAAACTGCAACGCGAGAAATACCCTCAGAGAAACAATTGAACCCCCCATCAATCCCCCCCCCCTTATAAAAGGTACCCAGTCCCCCCTTTACTCACACTCACACTTAAGTGGACTCACAAGGAGAGTGAGTCATGGAAGGGTAGGGGGAGGAGGGAGCATATTGGAACATAACTTTCTTCCCCAATAACACGTTGATGGAAATGACAGAGGGGGGGGGGGGGGGGGGGCGGATGACCGTGGAAAAAGTCAATTGCCTGCGACAACACACCCCCTTGTGTAACATCCGCAGAAAATAATAAAGTTGTGCTAATGGTAGGTGGTGAGCTATTTCCGTTTCTATATTTGGTTTCAGTGGAAGTCTGTCTATGTGCTGTTAATTGCCATGAAGTAATGGCTGCATTGCATGTCCTCTTCAGACCCAGGATTATTAAAGAAACAAGATTTTTTTTTTAATGTTTGTATATCATAAGAATTGATATTTTTCACAGGTATATTCCCAGCAAAAAAAACGCCAGCATAAAACCTTCATCAAAATATCAAAATTGTGAAATTGAAGGTTTATACAGAAAAACCCGGCCATCCTTAGCGGTGTGCGACACGTACCACCACACAGAGCCCAAGTTAAGAAACTTTAAAAGGATTTATAGTAAAATAAATTATTTTTTAAAAATCCATTTGAATTTTTTTTTAATTTGTGTTCTCATTTATCTAAGACATAGTGTATACTGATCAATTGTGCTGTGGAGCTCTTCTCCGAAGCTTCTGCATAAAAAATGCACTCTGAACTCCACTTTATCACTAACACATTGAGTTCAACTAGAAAAGTTTTTTTTTGGGGGGGGGGGGGGAAGAGGAACTGCATTTAAAAACAAATTGGTTTGTATCAAGAGTACAAGCTAAAGACCACCGCGACTAGGATCACGCAGATATCCGCATCAATTAAGTGCGGCTCTGAGTTTTTTTAAGATCAATTAGAGGAAGTCTGCGTTTGAAATTCAGAAAACCTGCTGTTAAAAACGTTCGAAGAAACCTGCAAAAAGTTTCAATTCTGAAGCATTAAAATTAGTGAAGGGAAATGCAGACTTTTTAAAGTATATTTTTCAGGAAAATTAAAAACACAAAACAGCAGTTTTTGTTTTAATATTCTTTAAAAAACCTTCAATATCACAATTTATGATGAAGGTTTTATGCCGAATATTTTTTTTTTTTTGCTGGGTTATCATAAGTTTCATTCAAACTTATTCATAAGTTTGTATGGAGAATTAAAAGGGACCCACAACTACTAGGTTTGCACCGTGGCCCCGCAGTTGATAAGGGCAGTCATGGCCCAAAAAACTATAAACTGCGATTACGTGTTGCAGTTATAGAGTTCATCAATATATGTCAGCATTTTCTGTCAAATGTCCATGCATTAAAAGTTAATAATCAGTTTAATCTGAATTGCTCAATTAATACTTAGAAATTCACTTAGGTAAAAATTAAAATATTGGAATGAAGACCGGGATTAATTTTATTATATGAATCATAATTCCAAAATTTAGTAGATTTTCTATGATAAGATAATAAATTATTTTACCAATAAAAAGTTTAATATTTCTACTCTGTCGGGAGCTTAAAAAACCTGATAATGTGTTATGTTTTATGTCCAATAAAACAACTTGTAATGATGCAGGTTCTCTTTTATTTCAGTGACAAAAATCCGACAGAATACAGAACATGGAAAGGGATAAAAAAAACACTAACAGCCCAACACTTAATTATTTGAACTGAGAAAAAGCTGCGAGCTTAGAGTCCGGGGAAAAAAAAGGTGTTTGGGGTTATAAAAATGGCGGACGTAACCACCGTCCCATATTTCAGTTTGGAGCTTTGGCTACAATTTGTGGTCTTGTGACGTCACGAGCCTTTTAATGGCGATCGTGAAAGCAGTAAAAGAATTGATCAGGCTTCGGATACAGCAAGTTTAACGATGCATTTACGATTTGTTCGTTGGAGAAATACCCAGAACGTTTCGTTCTTTTTTTATTGGGTGGGATATATCGGGATTCATTTATGGTATTTATTTGTTTTTTCATGTTATGGGTCATATTTTATTTTAATATCTGACTTTAGTAGATTCAAGTTATGCAAAAGTTTTTAATGGGAAAACTAAAATATTTACCCATACCTATTTCTTGTTTAGTTGATATTTAGGTTCATCTGTTTATATTGTTAAGAATAATTGGAAACGAACAAAGTATTTCTAAAGGATTCGTAAGCAACACTATGAAGCATTACTTTCCAAGCAATAATGTCTAAACATATACCAAAAATCCTTTATAAGTCATTTTAAATAATTTTTAAACCGTAACTAAGTATATGAACTCGTATTTTAAGTTGTATTCTTCAATGTATCAATATAAATTGAAAGACACCAGTATAAATCAATAATTATCAACTATTATGAATAAATACCTTGCGCTTACGTAAGATATCAGGTATTAAGTCAATAAGACATTTGGAAGTGTAAAAATGAATTGATGATACTACTACAAGTTACAAGAAATCACAAAATACAAAATGAGTACATAAAATACAAAAATGAGTTACATAAAATCGAGTACAAATAAGAATTAGCTGTATTCTTTGAAAGAAAATTTTTTCTATAAATTTATACTTATATAAATTAATTCCCGGACAACGCCTGGGTGAAGGGTATTCTTATTCATTATCATGAAATTTTAGTTACAAATGTCAACAAAAGTATTTTAAAGTAACACAATAACAATTTATTATTATAAAATACAAATTTTCCAACTGAGTACTCTAACATTAGTAAGGAAAAATATCATATTAAATAAGTAGAATAATTAGTAAGTAAGAGCTCTGCCCCTACTCTCTTACGTTTGTCAACCCCTGGAGGATTGCTTCGCAAACCAATTCTCTCACTGTTCACATTAATTCCATGCCTTTCCTGCGTTTTGGTTAAATTCATCCCATTTGAAATAAGTAATTTTACTGTTGTTAAAGTTTTGATATGTAGATGACACCACGACGATAAATTTTCGTTTTTTTTTTCATTTTTTTTTCAAAGGGTAATAAACCAATTGCTTAATATTTTATAGTTTTGGCACATCTAGAGTTCATTCCCTTTCATATGACACCTTGATCATAAAAATTGGTTATATATTTTAGGAGGAGTGATTGACAATATCCGGTCACGCCTATTAAATAGATATGTTTTTTACCATACTGAAAGGCGTAAAAGTAGGGGAGCTAGATTGGGGGGACTGACGAAAATATTTAAAAAGATATTAGTCCCCTTAAAATTTTATTTCTTCTAAGAGCTGCCTTCGAAAGGAAGCAACTTTATCTTCCATAAAATATTTTTAAATAAAAAAACATAAATAATTTTTAGAAATTTTATAAGTAATACTCTTGATATTTTCGAGAATAAAGTACGTTTAAGTTTTTAATTAATAAAAAAAGTTACAGTTCCAAGTATCGAAATTACTGTTCACATTTTCTTAGTTACTTTATCTTCTAAAGCTTTCCAAACAACAACGAATTACGCTTTAAAATATATAAATACGCTTCTTAATACACACCTAAACATAATCACTTATGATAATTCTATTTGGGAAATATAAATATGAAACATTTTAATTATTGATTTATTTTTTAATATCTTAACTCCATACTATTTTAACAAACCACAAAAAAAATATTAAAAGTTTGCATTTACATCTATGTAAAAAAATGTTTTCAGTCCACTGAAAAAAAAGACATCCTACTCCGCTGACAATACTTATTTTTTCTCAAAATGTTTTTCGAATACTAATTGGAAATATACCTATAAAATATTGTAGACTCGGCTTAGTCTACCTTTGATACAATAATAAGCGATGCAAATAACTCGCAATAAAAAAAATATATGAAAAATACACGTAGATTGAACTGCATTAGGGTATGGGATAAGAGAGGGAAAAAGAAAAAACAAGTACACCACAAATGCATTAACCGAACACTATCTTCAGTCGTGTAGAAACCACATAAGTAATTGAATGTGTTTTCCAACGCGGCAGGCTGACTCATAAAAAGAGAGAAACACAATTTATTCAATTATTTACACCCTACTAAGTGCATTATCCTTTTTCATCCACACAAAGAAAAAAACCTTAAAAGCTTTTTTATACCAAAAAAGTAACCATTCCCGTTCACATTTGAACGAAACCATTAAAATAGAAACCATTTAAGAGCAGAAATGAATCAATTTTAAATACGTGGTTTGTAAGCCACAATAAATGTATAAAATTTTCTTTACATATTTTGTGAAGTTTGCGCAATGCGAAAATATATGAAATTTTTCTGTGAATTTACAGAAATCGACGAATTTATTTTTATTGGCTGATTGATTACTGTGAAAGATTTATTTCATAAATTGGAACTTTAACATTTCGGGACTTTAGCCAATCATATATATTATTTCTGTATTAAAGATCCCTTTAACGGCCCTTGTACTCAATGGATCAAATAACATGAGACATCAAAAGAAAGAGAATTTTCTGAAGCAGTGACGAATCGTATATTCATCGCATAAATATCAAAGGTGTTTCTTAATGCGTTTAAAATCATTCATTTAAACGTGTTTTTTTAAAAAAAAAAAAACGCTGATATAGCTGCCATCTATGAATTAGTAGAAGCATTAAACTTTATGATTTTTTGGCTATAAGAAATACGCTAATATATTTCGCCCTTACAAGAAATTAGTCTGTGTGGAGGAGGGTTATGCGATAGTTATCACACTGACATGCTAGTTAAACATAATCAGAAATCCCCAAATCCTCAATTACCGACCGAATGTTTCATTTTTTTTTGTCTCTTGACGACACTGATCTTATAAACAAACTAAACCTCTTGTAATAAGTGCTCCGTTTAATGGTAGCTGTCCAAATTCAAATTCCCCATTAAAAACTCCAAATACAGTATTTTTAATATGTTGTCATTTTTTCGTTATAAATTTTAAAATTAAACAGAATTTTTCGATATATAAAAAAAATTATATCGTTAATCTGATATTTTTTTCTACGAATTAATCCCCATGATTATTTTTAAGAAGTTTGAAATCAATAATTAAACGCTTTAATTGTCTTAAAAAGCTTCTGGGATCACAATCGGCGCTGTTCGAATTGGGTAACCGCGAATCAAGTTACACGAGGTCTAGTTTATTTATGTCAGTCTGTGATGACTTACACACGTTTAGAACCCGTGTGATAGAAGTAAACTGGCTAGTTTTGCTAGAGACTTTAGGTTTAAGAAACATACCAGCCAAAATTCAGCCAGATGCCAATTTGTATTGAATATTATAACTGTGTCTTGGAATAAGAACAATCAATGTCAATAGTATCAGTTTTTTGAAATTATTTTGAATATATCAATTTTAAACTTCTAAATGACATACTTATTTAATGTCTTTAGGCTTTTCTTACACTTCTAATCAAACAATTCCTTGATTTATGTAACATTTGTAACAACGCTGAGCTTCAAACTTTGTGAAGCCATTTTTCTCAAAACTGCCAATTATGACATTGATCGTACTTGTTCAAACCGTATGTATCCAATAAATTTTCGAGCATGTTAGTTCATTATAATCTACTTTTTTACAGAAAAGAACGAATAAAAACTTTCTCCTTTTCCTTAGGAAATATGAAGTTTGGCACCGCTCCTCCTTTTACACACAGTAACGTTTTGTTAGGTGGTCAGAACACTTAGTGAAATAATTTTACTTTTTTAATACTAATACTAGTAGTTAACTATAATAATAAAAGAAAAAGCCTGTTTGTGGTCAAAAAACACCAATTTTCTTTGGCGTATGAAAGGTTGAAAAATTATATATATATGAATTATTCATTTAATTTTTTGTAAATTCTAGATTTAAAAAAAAATTATTAACAATTTTAGAAATATTGTATAAAGAAACATATTTCCAAAATCCATAACGTGCCTTTATAGCTTAGTTGACAAGTCGCGATTTCTAGTTCCAACGGGGGCCACTCAATTTTTTTAAAAAATATATGTTGAATATATATGTAATTTTTAATGTATATCTATAATAATAAAAAGCATATTTAATGTGTCCCCTAGAAGTCAAACAACAAGTCTAAAAAATACATTAAATTTGCTAAATTTATTATACTAAATTCGAAACTAGTTTAAAGTAAGCAAAGTTAGGATCCGACATGTGTGTGTACTGTATTAAATTTACACATATTTATATAAAAATAGTGAAATAGTCAAATGTGCAGCAGGAACTAGTCTGACCTTTCAACTTTGGCGCCCACCTTAGTCCGGCACTCCAAGCAGTCGCTTGTCGCTTAAGCCTTATTACGGACTCACCTTTCAAAACAACATAAACAAATCAAAATGGTCGGGGTTGGATCGACCAATAGCCACTTCCCCTCAAACCCAGAGTCAGTAGTTTTTATACATCTCAACTCCGCTCTCCCCAGCAATCCCCAGGGGGTTACCCTCCAAAGTGTCCTCTGCGGAGGACACGAGGGGTCATTCCGCTCTTATTCATGGTTAATGAAGTGGACATGTCCACCTTCTATTGGGCTGGAAGGGACATTTTTTTTTCCAGTTTGTCCTCTTCTGAAATAAAAATGGGGTGAGGGGAATTCTGTGTTGAACTTTTCGCATGGGTTGCAGTGTGTGAATTGGTTTGGGGGTGGGGGGGGGGAGTTCGTCGATAATGAGGGGAGGGTAACGAAATGATGCTTTCAGGAACATTTTACTTAAATTATGTGAAGAAAAATTTAGCCAATAAAACGCTTGTTAAGCAGATGGGATGGAGTACTGTACAATGAGACGGTAATTCAGAATTTGAAACTGAATTTCCGAAAAATAATTATATCAATCAGAGAATTCGGAAAAAAATATTCGTGACAAAGTACTCAAACAAAACATTTGCTAGAAAAAAAAATTGGAAATAAAAAAATTAATACATTTTTGACAATTTAATGTAAAATATAGGATATTATTGTATTGGATTTTATCATCTGCGATAACCCGTCTCTGTAAAACGATTTTTTCCTTTGATATCGAAACTATGCAGGGAAAGCGAATTCTTTTAATAGACAAATATCAATCTAGCGTTCTTTTATACTACTTATAGGATCTTTTTCGCTCATAAGTTGACGTACTGAAGTGTTATCAACTAGCAAAAATACCCGTTCTTTGCACTGTGTAATTAAAACAACACGCCATAAAAATAATAAACTGTAATTAAAAGTAAAATGATCTAACAATAACGGTTTTAAAGATAATTCAAATATTCATTTTTTCCCTGGAAAAACTGAGTAGTCTACAGCGGCGTTGAGGGGGTCAGAACCCCTCCCATTGGATTGTAGAGAAAATTTATTACCATATATAATGAAAAAATAAATGTTTTTTTACCTTTTTGTGGGGACTGATCAACAGATAAACACTGGTTGTTATTATATTGTTATAATAAGAATACGAGATCCTGTTATCTTCCGAGAAAATGAGGTATGTTGTACATTGGATAAAGGCGTTCAGCTAGTAATCAGAGGATTGATAGTTCGAACCCGTGCGATGGACTTGACAAAGAAAAGTAAAAAAAGTAGTGATCTTGCAATCGGAAGGATGCCAGCTTCACTACAAAAATTCTAGAAAGTCGTCCAGAACATCCAACAAATTATACTGGCGTGTATACGGGACTGGTGCACGATACATCTGATCGGGGTCCAATGTTCTGACGTCTATGAGGTTGCGTCTGGTGCCAGCTCAGGTGTTATCCTCGTCATCTGACTCTGGCTAAAAAATACGAGTCATCGTTCCCGGGTCTTTCCTGCGAGATAGGCCCCGAACCGTCACCAATAACCCACTGTTCAGCTCTAGTGGTACGTTAATTAACCATACCTAGCGAGAAAATGTATACTGGAAACGTTCTTATTCATTTTAGAAAGGAAAAGGCCTAGTGATACTTTCACACATGTTGTTTACAGTAAAATATTCTTCGAATATCGAGATTTGGAATCAAATGAGTATATATACTGTTTCAGATATAGTATAAAACATTACTAAAAACAATCACTTTAAAATAATACAAGTTTATTTATAAAATTCAAAATGCATTTTAATTTATTGCGGTCGAGGCCACTCGGGCAAACCAGCAACTCGAGACGATATTTCGCACATTTGGTGAATTTCTTACAACCAATCAGCTCATAAAACCAAATGGTGTCTGAGAGTCACCTCTCGACCGCTAAGGGTTAATAAGAATAACTTAAGTATAAATAGCCCGATTCATAGAATTTAAGTTGTATTACGAAGAAGTTAATGGTGGACACGGTCCAACTTTCATTTAACATCATGATTGTTAAATTTTTTGCTTGAATAAATTAAATTAACCCTGCAGCGCTCGCGCCTTTAAATGCAAGGTGAATCAAATTTGAGATCAGATGAATCGGAATGATTCTTACTGGAATATCATCACTTACTATTAGGGGCCGTCACTTATTACGAATGAGAGGCTCACAAGAACTAACAATGGACAAGTGTGACCAGAGGTTCGATTGGTTGTTGGTTTATTTTCTTTAACGTTATTGTAATGCTCGGGAAAGTAAGAGAAAAAATAGTTTTACCTCGAGTGAAAAGATTTATGAAAATTTGACACTAGCTTTTTGCTGAGCAATATGCAAATATATTTATGCGTTAAGATAATCATTTCTTATTATACTCTAGTCGAATGTGTGCTGGTCCTTCCTCGGAAGGGTTTAATGAAATAACCAAACGCGGATCAAATCGCGATGCGTAATAAGTGACGACCCCTAACAAGAATACGCTACCCCATTTCTTATTTTCCCAGTTTCGTCCCACCTCTTATTCGATTCGCCTTGGATTGTCTCTCAGACACAACGTAAGCTTTGCAGTGTTAAATAAATGTTAGGTTTCTAACATCCATTTGCGTATTCTTTAACTTGCATACCTTTTAACAAGGAAAAAAAGTTCAAAAAATACACAGATTCATTTATTTCAGCCAAACGTTTTATCTTTTCCGATAGTGAAGTCTTTTGGCTTCACCTTACGTCAATTACCTTACACTTATTATTTAATGCCCTCCAGGCACCTATTAGTTATTCCCGGGCAGCGATCAGCTCTAGTTACACCGCATTATAAAATCCAATACCAAACACGTCAACACAGACCTGAAGTGGGATGATGAATGAGATCCACTGTAGGAGTGATTAATGTCCCAGTCACAGTACATTGGAGAGTGGCTTTTACACGCTGCCGAGATTACCATTATGCCGAAAATGTATCTCTTCTGAGATACCTTATGACACATCAGAATAAATGGATGATGTGTAATACATAATATTTTTTTTATGAATTAAAACCATTTGTCTGAAAATGATAGGCAAGTTTGGAAAGGGGCGGATGATCTCTTTTAATGGACATTTGGGTTTGGTTAGGTTTGATTAGCGTTGATTTTTAACTACGGAAATGTGCTGTTGGCGACAGTTCGGGATCCATATTGAAGAAAAATCAGAGATTTTTCTTTTATTATTTAATACCACTGTACTATTAAAAGATATCATCCTACTCTCCAAACTTCCGTACCATGACTAACGTTGAATATTTTGACCACGAGATTTTTAACGTATGCTAATCCAACTAAGAATTTCGTCCAGAATATCCAACAAATTATACGGGCGTGTATACGGGACTGGTGCACGATAAATCTGATCGGGGTCCAAAGTCCCGACGTCTACTGAAAGCGTTGGGTGCCAGTTCAGGTGTTTCCTCGTCATCTGGCCATGGTTCTAAAATAACGAGGTGCATGTATGAATGTGTGTGTGAATGTGTTCCCGGGTCTTTCTTTCGAGATTGACCCCGAACCGTCGCCAATAGCCCACTGTGCAGCTCTAGTGCGACGTTATTTAACAAAACCAAACCAACTAAGAATTAACTAAAGAATTGCATAAATGGTCAATTTGGTTGATTATTATTTGAAGTAATCGTATTATTTAGTTAGTACAATAGATATTTGAAATTCGAACTAGCTTTTTGTGTACAAATACAAATACAAATACAAATAATGTCGACCAACTACAGGCTCTGGGCCCAGCAAGGTTGGTCCTGTCAATCCATCATCCTCACGATTCCCCAATGCCGATCCAATTGTTTTTTAAAACCACTCACCCCTGAAGAATTAACAACATACTCAGGCAAACCATTCCATTTGTCAATAACCCTATTAAAAAAATAATGCTTTCTAACATCCCGATTAAGCTGTGACTTGTATAATTTAAATCCATGACCTCTAGTCACATTGGCAATATTAAATTCCAATCCCGCCACATCACCCAATTTTATAAATTTGAATAACTGAATAAGATCCCCTCTAATCCTTCTCTCCTCGAGTGTATACATATTTAGAGTTCTAAGCCTTTCTTCATAATTCATTCCTGAAGTACCCTGAATCATTTTTGTAGGTCTATGTTGAACCCGTTCTAATAAATCAATATCCTTTTTGAGATAAGGTGACCAGAATTGTACTGCGTACTCTAGATGGGGCCTAGCCAAACTCCTATATAGTGGTAAAATTACGTCCTTAGATTTAGATGATACATTTCTTTTAATAAATCCCAGCATTCTATTCGCTTTCTTACTGGCTGTCCCACAATGGTGTCCCCATTTAAAATCCCTACTTACTGAAACGCCAAGATCACTAACAATGTCACTGGCACTAATCTCAGAACTTTGCAGATAATAAGAAGCCTTTTTATTTTTAAATCCCATGTGCAAGACCTGACATTTTTTAATATTAAATGACATACCCCAACAAACAGCCCATTCGGAAATTTTAGTTAAATCGACCTGCAATTGCTCTACCTGTTCTAGTGGGGATCAAGCGATGGGGCATTGCGTACAATTGCCCTCTCCGAGATTTTCTAACTTACACTATTTAAAATGAATATTTTTTAGAAGGAATTTTTAAAAAATCAAATAATTCAACTCCCAATGTCTATTATATAAAACTTTTGAAGGACTTTTCGAAATACTGTCCCCTAATTTAAATTGACACTATATGAATAATACTTGATCTATCACCCTATTTTACAATTTTCCATACCAACACCAACGTTTGGGTAAATAACTACAAAAGGTTGTAGGTGCAACAAATTTCCAAACACAGAATACCTAAATGTATTTTTTTTTCTTTATTTAACTCTCCTTTACTTTGTTTTTGTTCTTCTGAATAACTCGCTAATGTGAATATCTTCGAAAAAAAAAATATTAAGGGGGACTTGGAAATCATTCCTTTTGTACTATTTACACTATACTTATATCAGTAAAATACGAGTAATTTAATAAATCAGCATTAATTCAAGAAAAACATTAATAATAAAATTTAATGGAGGTTTATAGTAGTATTAGTAAAAATTAGTGTTGGCCCTCCTGAGATTAAATCCTGGATCCGTTCCTGATTATAAATATCAAATGACAAATTTTAAGCAAAAATTATTTAAAAGTTTAATTAAATTAGTTTAATTTAAAAAAAAATTAAATAACTAGCATCCTAAGAAATTATATCATATTAAATCATTGAATGGTTCCATGAAAAATACAGTTTTATTAATTTCCACAATAGAATTTAACCCTTAACGTTCGGTAGGCTGCGCTTCGCGGACATGTATTAATGCTATAGAAATCAGAAGACTTCCCCATGGAAACACTTGTTATATTTTTTAAAAATAGACCGACCTTTTGGTATACATTATATTAAATCTCCAGCGTTAATGGTAAATTAATGCTTTCCTCTTATTTAAATAATGCATTCGTTTATTAGTTTGAATAGGGTTTCAAGTACAATCTAAAAAATAATTTATGCAAATAACTTTTTACTAGGAGCTTGCAATAAAATGGTTTTGCGACGTTATAGTTATAATAGAATACTAGTAAACTAGTGCCACTGGTAAAAGATCAGAAAAAATAAACTTTTATTTGTGTTAATTCTCTTAACACTTTCGATGTCACGCGGGTTAATCCCAATGTAAAATACAATGTAATTCGAGTTGCATATAACTCACGCGACAGTCAAAGGGTTAAAAAACACTGATCTACGGGAATAAAAATCAAACTGCAAAATGAGGGAGTTATCTGTTTCAATAGCCTATACCTTAATTTGTAGTCGATTGGTTAAAATGATGTATTATCAGATAGTTTTATAAAGCCGAAAAAAATGTGTTACACCACAAATTGTATTCATTGTTGTGGATCCCAATTATCACATACTGACGTTATTTTATTTATGCAAGACTAAATAAACCAATGACTGATTCCTTTTGGAAAAAAATCTTTAATTTAAATTTTAATATATCAAATTAATCAACAGGTAGCAATAAACAAAATTCTGGAGAACATATATATCAACGTCTGTAGTTTACAACTTAGTTAAATTCTAAATTAAAAAAATATCTTACCTTTTTTTTCAGATTCCAAATCTGCTGGATAAAAACGGATGATTGAAGTTCTACTGTACGGTTGTCTTAATGTCGGGGAATATTGTCCATAGTTGAGAAAGAGACAGTGTTCTAGGTAAGCTAAAATAACTTTGTCCTAGGATATAGGCTTCTAAATGTTCTGTTTCATAATAAACAAATGTATTGCTGGTGTCGTATTTAAAAATCCATCTGAAAGTCGATACGTACACTCACAATTTCATTAATTCAAGCTTCAAACAAATCTACAAGGTAGTCGCAACTCCTGAGGTTTACAATTGTAAAATATTCATCAATCAAAAGGTTAATCAGTTCGCACATGGTCGGGATCGTCGTTTTGAAAGCTACCTTCCAAACCCGCGCATCCAGAAAAACGTGCCACAGCGCCATCTATTAATTACAAATAGAACTTTTCTAAAAAAAACTCTCCGATTGTGCCCATGACAAACCAGGTACAAATTATATATTTTTTTTAATATATTTCCATTTACATACAAATCTGCTATAACATCACCTCCCATTGAAAAATATTAACAATCTCATCCGAAAGTTATAATTTTATAATAAAATGTTTTATAAAATAAGATTTTTTTTAAAAAGAAGAACCGACATTAGAAAAAATGCGCGAAAAAATATAATATAATTTTTAATTTTATGTACAATTGGAAAAAATGTAATTGTTTAATATTTATTTTATATTTATTTCAACGTTTTGAAATCGGCGCTAAAGTTTAAGTATGTATTTTGTACATTGCACCAACTTCAAAAAGTTGTAATAGGTATAAAATTAATATTAAATAATTCAATTTTATACTTTTTAACGCAATTTTTCATTTTTGTTTTTTTTTCAATTTTTTTTTTTTACTTTTTATTATTTTATACTTTTTAGCGCATTTTTCTTAAAGTCGTTTCTTTTTTTTAAATAATTTATTTTTCCATATTTAGATTTTAATTTAGAGGGGAGGGGGGCTTGGCCCTGTGCTCACCAAAAAATTCAAATTGTTGCTCACATATTTCTGCATCCCGATATTATGAAATAGGAGAAACTGTTTAAAAAAATGCCCGGTTAATTGATATTTCCTAATAAACAAAACACGAATAACCAATTTTTTTGAAATTTTTTATATAAGTGGATTTTACCCTATCCAACAAAAAAAAAATTGAAATCGGACAATATTTTTTTAACAAGCAGTTGGGTTAATTGGCAATTCCAGATAGTTAAATGCCGGACAACCGGATATATTTTTAAAGTGCCCAAGTGAGACATCCCCTATCCAGCAAAACAAGAAAAGTAAATATCTTAATTAGAATAGAAATCTTGCGCAAACATACATAAAAAAAATACGTAACAATCGAATTGATAACCGGTCTTCTTTGGCGCGCTTTGATGGTTTGGGTTGGCGCACTTTTCTGTCGGTTAAAAAAATACATATTAGTTGGTTTTTTCCAATAAATTTCATAGTCCTATATATTGAATTTGCATAATAATAAATCAAAAAATGACAAATAAACTTTATAAAAACCTGTTTGTTATAAAAATGTGTCGCAAAAGTTTATTTTCCGAATAACCTACAAATGGTCTCTGCTGACATTAACACATTGGCAATTTCTTACGAATCAAAATTCGATTTAATATTTACCTTAAAATTATTGCGTTTACAGTTTTAACTATTTATTTAAACAATATTTTGTCATTTGAATTATTTTTAAAAAAATTAACAAAAAAAAATTCTAAAAAATATATTAAATGGTTATTTAATTCGATTTTTGTTTTCGAAAATTATGTAAATTTCCAATCACTAAAAACAGTTTTACAATTCCAAAAATAGCTTTAGCGTCATGGAAATAAATTTCTCTCACTCACTAAACGCTTTATTACGCCAAACATTAAAGGGATTTTTAGTTGCAACATCGCGTCTAGAGAATAAGCACGATAGTTGTATTTTGATGTTCCCTTTAGGTTAAGAATCATCTTCAAAAATATAAAAACACATTGATATTACACATACTCTACTATAACAGTACTTTGTCTGCCCCACCCAAAGTGATTTAGTGCGGAACCGCCCTTCACAGTAGCATCCGCGTAAATCGGCGATCTGAAATTCATATTATCCATTTATCTCCATAAAAATACGAAACTCATAAACGAGCCTGACTAGATACAATCAACAGGGGGGGGGCTCCATTTCAAGTCGCACCTTCTTTCGAAACACCTTGATTTTTATTTTTTTTATCCCTAAGCAGCGCACCCTTATAGGCAGTACTTTTTTTTTTTTTTTTTTTTAGTAAATACGATCGTCCAATATTGACTTATTCGTTATTTTTAGTATTTTTCTTTCGTGATTTTGGTGAAGAGGAGGATCAAAATCACGGGGATGGGTGGGAATTTGGCAGATTGAAGAAGATTTTTAGGCTTTTTTTATAATTACTATCGTTCATCACTTTTTGATTAATACTTGGACAGGACATCTTTATCTATTGGCTGGTCTCTATTTTTTCTGGAGAAGGGCGCGGGGAAGGGGGGGGGGGGGTATTTTTTATATGAGTAATCCAGATAAAAAAACAGCTATTTGTATACAGCTATAAAAAAAGTTTTTTTTGCATAAATCGCAAAAAACTTTAAAAACTTAGCTATTTTTTGTACAAATCGCAAAATCACAGCTATTTGTCGAAGATTTTTTGTATAAATCGTGAAAAACTGTCAAAACTTAGCTATTGTTAATACAATAAAAAAATTGTAAGAATGAATTTAAAAAAATCCTTATGTGCATATACTTAGGTTACCGAATAAGTTATAATCTAAATTTTAATTTTCACATAACGTGTTCTGAAAATAGAAAAAGATTTAATCGGTTTTGCGTGTATGCGCAGCCATCTTTTTCTCTTCTTTCAAAAAGCAAAAGCTGTTAACCAATCATAAATCATGTTCGCTGACGCTTGCGTTCACATTTTCTGGATATAACTGCTTTTGCATCTGTATAAAGACTAGATAGTGCGGATACTTTGTTTATATGAGTTCCATAAGCCGATTAGTCAACGTGCTGAAACTCGTTTGATGATTCGGTAAAACCAGTTTTGATGGGGTTACAAAATCGCGAATTAACTGGAGCCCAGATTATATTTTTTTTTGGAGTGACTTCTTTATTGAATTTTTATTATAACGAATTTTGCTTCTTTATTATATTTTAAAATTGAATACAAAGTTTTAAAGTACCTGTAAATACTAAAATCTCATTTTTCACATTTTTAGATATAACTGCTTTTGTATTTGTAGGACTCATATAGTGTTAACTATAAATATTTCCTTCAATCATGTTTTTTCTGAAGAGGAAAGGATACACTTTTTCAAAATATCCCTTAGATTAATAATGCTGTCCGACCAGACTTAAGACACAAATTAAACGAATGCTTAGGACGCTGAACAAGGAGAATCAACGTAGTTGGTTACGATATTAACTGTCAACACTTTTCCTAAATATTATAAATTTTAATTAAATATCCAATTAACAAGTTTTATTTTTTATCAGGAATTTGCTTAAGCTTTATTCTTCGAGCATGAATGGACTGTTGTAGAGCGAATATGACGTCATCATCGTGATGCAAACATCTCAGACCTGATGACACCAGACACGTGACTTTCTTTCAAAATTTATGAATGAAAAAGCATTCGCGATTGACTTCTGATTTGGAAATAATAGTAAATGTGTTACTTAATGAAGTACAGGATATTTTTATGACTGAACTAGAAAAAATTTATGAATGGATGATGTATAAACCACGTGTCTGAGGCCGTACATGTTGGCCTCACATTGATGTTAGCGAGATTAAAACCTTATGATTTCTCTACTATGAGGTATCCATGCTCAAAGGCTTTATTATCTTGGTGTTTTATGGTCTGGGTAGCAGAGCGTCGAACTCGGGATAGGAGTGACTTGAGTTAGATACCAGTTCGTCGAATCGAATACTCACCTTGTATAGGACGCTGGTGCACGTCACTCTTGCAATTTCGATTATTTTTAATTATTTCATTGAGGCTGACAGAGACTCAATGTGATACGACCCTGGGGATCTAGCACCATCTTTCGATTTCAACACTTTATGTTGGAATCGAGAGATTACGTGATATTTTTAAAAATATTTTTTCGTAGAAGCGTCACTTCCGGGGTGACGATCCCCACAGAAAGTGTCTGAATCGAAAGATGGTGCTAGGGCCCCTGCTGTGTTAATGTATCGTAGATCAAATATCCTCACGTAGCTCACAGTGTGAAGTTTTGGAGAGTGGTGAGGCATTTCAGGTATTCTCGTCATTTCGCCGTGGTTCAAAATCATTAGGCAGTAATCCAATTTCTTTTTTCTGGATCAATCTGAAACCGCCGTCAATCCACCAATTTGCAGCTGTAGTGTGGCGTTAGGTCACCAAACTAATTGTATTGAATTTTACATGTACTAGATCCCACAAGGGCTCTAGATTTGTTGGGATTTGCAGCTAATACCAATGAGAAGTTGAATGAAAAGTAAGCAACCGCTTAAATATTTCAAAACGTATAAAGTTAGTTTGGTTAAATTAACGTCGCCCTAGAGTCATGCAAATAATAAGCTATTGGCGATGGTTCGGGATATAACCTGAACAAAAGACCCGAAAACACTGTCTCCTAATTTTGAAACATGGTCAGCTGACGAAGACAACATTTGAGCTGGCACCCCACATAAATGAAAACATTTGGACAACAGATAGCAACAAGAACAGATTAATCGTGCGCCAATATGCTCTACACAGCAAAAGTTTTGGGCGAAAGACGAAGAACGAAACTCACAACCCTCCGACTACGACTTCGCTATACTCACAAGAAGAGATTTAAAGCCCCGATGTCCGGTGGATGGCCGAGCTGTAAAAGCGTTGGACTTAGCACCGGTGAGGGCGCGGATTCGATTTCTAACATGTGTGTTATGATAATCGCAGGGTTGCCAGATTAATTCCATTAATTCACCAAAAATCATTCTCTTTGTAGATGGACTGGTGCACGTTAAATCTATAGTTCATTATCTTCACGCATAGTCTCCTTTAGAAGGCGACCAAGTGCTAAATTATAAACTACATTTTAAGATTTATTTTAAGCTTTACCTAGACACTTGTAAAATATAGTCTGAAGTTTCAAAGTGTTGAAGTATTTATACATTTTTGGAATGAATGGAAAAATTTGCAAAAAATATAAAATTTCATTTAAAAAGATTAAGCTTAAAGATTTATCTGAAGAATAAAATATTTTAATTTTAAAAAAAACTTACTTTAGAAATGAAATAATAACTAAATTATCTAAAAAGTATATGTATCATAATATTAATATTAATTTTATACTTTTATTACAACTATTTGAAGTCGATGTCAATTTATAAAAACCATACTCATTTAGGCGCCGAATGCAAAAAGTTGTATTAAGTATAAAATTAATATTAAATATTTAAATTATTTCCACTTGTTCCTAAAATTAAAAATTATTTTTTTACTTTTTAGCACCTTTTTCTTAAAGTTGGTTTTCTTTTTTTAAAAAAGAATATTTTATTATGCCTATTATTAAAGAAAACATTGTTACAAGAATGCTTTTACGTGTTCCGGTAAAAGAAAACTAATTCATTGTTAAAACCTCAATCATACATTTAATTCATCGATACAACAATGCTTTTTAATGTTAAAACAATTATCTTAAAACAATGATTTTTTTACATTAAATGCTATGTTGAAATTTTGCTTATTTGGACGCCATTTGAAGAAGCTTTGGAAGCATCTTAGAAAGCATAAAGTTATTCCCGTTTTACGGCATATAAAACTTGGTGAATACATTTTTTTACATTAATAAGTAACCATCTTTTTTATATATATATATATATATATATATATATATATATATATATATATATATATATATATATATATAACGAAACTGTTATTTGTAAATATTGAAATATTTCCATAAGCTGCTTAACACTAAATTCCTAATCAGCATCGTTGTATGTGACTTTTATTTTTATTAAGAATGTCTTATGTTTTTCTATACCTTTATTATACTCTTCAATTACCTTTCAATAATATTTTAATACATATTTAATTTGATTTCTGTGTTTTTATCACAACTACTTCTTTTTATAATTGCAAAAATTTCCCTAAAATTGTTTAGGAACTTTATTTTTATTAACCATTAAACTGATTATTTAAACGATTATTAAATATAAGCAATCAAGTGTTCAAAGAATATTTAATATTCATTATAAAAAAGTTTTGTAAATGTTCTATATAAAATAAGTTTTTGTAAGAAACGTTTTATAAAATTGAAATATATAAATGGAAAATGAGAGATTTCGCTTCTTCGTCACAATAAGAAAACATGACATGAAAAGTAATTCATCAATGCAAAAGGTAAGTTTGTTTAGGAATTTTTCTTTAATACTACTATTATATTGAATATCAAATAACATTATTTTATTTCAGGTCGAGATAGAACGACAAATACAAGAGAAGCAGTGCAATTTCTCATTGTGACAAAGACAAAATGAGAAATTTCACTTCTTCGTTATAATAAGAAGACAGGACATCAAAAAGTAATTCATCAATGCAACAAGTAAGTTTAATTAAGAATTTATTATTTATACTATTATTTCTATTTTTCTTTTATCAAATAATGTACTTATATTTCAGGTGGAGGTAGAGAGACAAAGGCAAGAGAAGAAGTGCAATTTCTCATTCTGATGAAGACAAAATGAGAAATTTCACTTCTTCGTTACAAGACAGGACATCAAAAAGTAATTCATCAATGCAAAAAGTAAGTTTAATTAAGAATTTAATTTTTATACTATTATTTCTATTTTTCTATTATCAAATAATATACTTATATTTCAGGTGGAGGTAGAGAGACAAAGGCAAGAGAAGAAGTGCAATTTCTCATTCTGATGAAGACAAAATGAGAAATTTCACTTCTTCGTTACAAGACAGGACATCAAAAAGTAATTCATCAATGCAAAAAGTAAGTTTAATTAAGAATTTAATTTTTATACTATTATTTCTATTATCAAATAATGTACTTATATTACAGGTGTGGAGGTAGAGAGACAAAGACAAGAGAAGAAGTGCAATTTCTCATTCTGATGAAGACAAAATGAGAAATTTCACTTCTTCGTTACAATAAGAAGACAGGATATCAAAAAGTAATTTATCAATGAAACAAGTAAGTTTAATTAAGAATTAAATTTTTATACTATTATTTCTATTATCAAATAATGTACTTATATTTCAGGTGTGGAGGTAGAGAGACAAAGGCAAGAGAAGAAGTGCAATTTCTCATTCTGATGAAGACAAAATGAGAAATTTCACTTCTTCATCACAATAAGATGACAGGACATCAAAAAGTAATTCATCAATGCAAAAAGTAAGCTTAATTAAAAATTTATTTTTTATACTATTATTTCTAATACCAAATATTGTACTTTTATTTCATGTCGAGATAGAGGGTAAGAGAAGAAATGCAATTTCTCATTCTGATGAAGACAAAATGAGAAATTTCACTTTTTCATCACAATAAGAAGACAAGAAATCAAAAAGTAATTCATCAATTCAAAAAGTAAGCTTAATTACAAATTTATTTTTGATGCTATTATTTCTAATACCAAATAATCGTCTTTTATTTCAAATCAAGAAGCGATTGCAAGAACAGAAGTGTAATTTATCATTGTGTTGAAAAGAACATTATAAATTTCACTTCATCATCAGAATAAGAGTACTGGACTTCAAACTGTAATTCGTCGATGCCAAAAAATTAAGTTTGAATGATAATTGTTTTAACCTAACTTTCCAACGCAATTTCCCACAAGCGCTATTATAAGTAGAATGGCTGAATTATTTAATTTGAACCTATTTAATTTTATATATTCGTTTTTTTTTCTCGCTCCATGTATATAATTCTACACTATTCTGCGTCTCAATTAGTAAAATAAATGTAATAAAAAAATATGTACTTTTGCAAAATGTTTCTATTTCGTTTGTATTCATTTTTATTAATTATTATTTGTTTGTAATATAAAAACATAGCAAAGAAGTTGAATTTAAATAAAATTAAATTATATGCACATAAAATCCTATTTGACTGAACGTTAGTGAGGTCCTGTTTTAACTCCAACTTTCGGCACTTTGTCTGTTTATCTGTAAATTTGTTTGTTTGCTAGTCACAACCAAATACGTAGTTCGATTTTCTTCAAATTTAGCAGGAATGTTCCTTTAAGTCATTAAAATCGATACGTGTTTTTTCATTATTATTATCATAAGGGTTTTTGGTCGGGATGTCTATTGTTCCTAGAACTACTAGTTTAAAATGTGTAGGAGGGACATGTTGCACACCCCTAAAGCGACTTTGTCTTCACGCCATTGTCAGGGGCGTGATGTGCTAGCTCAAGTTTTATACTTGTCATCTGACCACAGTTCAAAATTACGATGCAGTGTTCCTGTATCGAGAAGGTCTTGAACCGTCGCCATTGTACAGCTCTAGTGCGACGTTAATTCAACAACCGAACGATTACGAGCCCGCCGCGGGCTCCAAAAAGTGTATAAAGATAATATTACAATATTTATCTTCGAGAACCTGAATTTCAAATAACATTTTTTTTCCGAAAAAAGATCGGTATAAATTGAAGATCGTTAAAACATCAAAGACGGGTGTTCACTCAATCACCGCAGCAATTGGTGGGATGTTCTGGGCACGCCCCTCAACTCACCTGTTCACTTGTGGGGTGCAAGGAAGGGGCGACAAGAATATCCATGAAGATTTAAAGATGCGGTGTTTTGGCGTCCATGGGTGGTGCCTGTTGTATAAAATCATATTTTCAGAATTATTACCCAAGGCCGTGATATAGTACATCTAGAGGTGTGTGTAAAGAAATCATTCTGGGGGCCCTATTTCTCTGTAGGTTCACAAGACGTAATATTTTCTCTGTGGCTCCAACAATTTTCTGTTAAACTGAACATTTTTAGTTATAACTCTCTTTAAATATTTTAAACTCTAATTAATAGAAAATTTACACAAAAAATTTGGGTTTTATAAGAATTCCGTCAATCGTTAAAGAAGTTGGCTTTTGGGGAAATAAACTATTTTCACAGTGGAGCCGGAACCGTTATGGCAGCTGCCATACCAGCCATAGCTTATTTTTAGTTAGTTAACGTCGCACTAGAGCTGCACAGTGAGCTATTAGTGACGGTTCGGTGCCTATCTCAAAGGAAAAACCCGGGAACGATGCCTCGCATTTTTTAACCATGGTCAGATGACGACTAGGGTGGAGTGAACAAAATCAAAATGTGATTAATGAGATGTAATAGTGCGGAAAAGTTGTCTTTCGTATATATTATTTATCATGTAAAAGCATTTTGATAGCAAACAATATCTAGAGGTTCCCTCAGGCCATGAAGTTGACCGATAATGTGTAAAAATTTAATAATCTTGTAATGCACTATAGGGTGAGAAAAATGTATTATAATTTAATACTGCTGAAACTTTATCTTTAATATAGGTTTATTTTTTAATATATACAAGTTAACAAATAAAATATTTTAATTACATGTTAAAGATAACTTAATGCTCCGCCCAACGTATGAACTTTACACCAAAATATAAAATTTCCGCATATAGAACAAAGGTTAAGCATAGTTGGTTGGTTGGTTGGTTGGTTGGTTGGCGTTTTATGGCGCAAGAGCCAGAAATGGCTGAGCTGCGCCAAAGTTAAGCATAAGTGAGTATGAAATTATGAATCCGACTACAATAGCTCACAAGAGTTAGCTATTGTAAACTAAAGATGTTGTTAAACATTCTTATGTTTTTCAGACCTTTAACTATAACCACAATGTAAACAACTGAACAGTTTGATAGGTGACTTGACTATTAACTTGATTATTGACGATATTCTGCTTTGGTGTTAAATTGTGGTATAAGTTGTCTAGACTCCAATCCGATTCCAATAAAACCATCTCTCTTGGTTCCACGCCACAAAACCAAGCTTCTGCCTCTGAGACCCAAGCAGTGCCTCTGTGACTAATTTAACGCATCGCTCCACCGATTGAGTAGGACAAGGGTAGATTGCGAAATAAAACACTTTAGGTATACTGTCAAACACTATTTGTTTCAAACCTTCATCTGAAATTCCTATAGTAAGTAGAGGTTTCGTTTTTTCTCAATTCTGCCAATAGATGAGTTTATGGTAGTTTTCAGCTTAGAAGTTAAAATCTGTAAGTGTAAGTAGTTCCTTGCTTTTTCTGCCAAGATCCGACACAAACCAAGCTCCTTGTTGAATTTCGATCATCTGTAATCATTGCTAATCGTAGGCTACCTAGTAGTTTCTAGACTACCAAAGAAACCATTGCGCTGAATTACAGGATTATTGTTTATTGTTTCAAAGACGAATTTAGAAGCATCTTTCAAGGAATGGTGAATATTAATACTAAACAACATTAGTGTATAAACTTTCATAACTTATTCTACTAGCGTGTATAAATTCTGTGATGGATTATCAGTTTCCATGTATAAAAGCAAAATTCGATTTGCAGTCGTTAACCGCCTTGAGTGAGAAATTGCTCTAGGTTCTCATTCTGAAAAAAATTGTTAAGCACTTGACGCTAGCCAGAGCTTGGGAAATATCAAATAAGTAATGTTAATCAATGATTAACTTTTTTTTCAAATTATTTCCATGTTAACTTGACTTTTCTCAAACGAATTAGCAACTGCTCGCAATTGCTCATGTTATTCCAATAGTACCAAGGAATGCACGATGCCCTATAGTTTTGTCGTCTAAGTGTTCCAGTGTCGTAATGGAAGCTCGTTTGAATGAAGTTGACATACTGACTACTGTAAGTTTATTTTAAATAAACTTCGAGAAGTCTTATTACTGCTCCATTTATTCCAGTCGGTAGAAATTCCGTACTCGGTTAGTTAGTCAGTTATGCTCTTGTTTTTTGCTGAGCCACTGGATGCAGAGACATGGCCAAGAAATTTAGATCTTCTTCAACTACTGTTTTACCCCTAGCATTTTCCCCCCATCAACACTTGCAAGTTTTCTATCTAAACTTACAACGTCTTGTCCTTTCTGCCACCGAAGTACAATCCATGTCGTAATGACGGTCTTTCCGTTACCTGTATGTTCATTGTTTCCTCTCTCGTGATCAGGGCGTGATTTAGAAAATTTAATACTACAGGCACAATATCACTGATAGGGGCCACCTCTAGTAATATAAAGCCTCGAAGAATAAAAAAAAAGTTAGATATTAAATCCATTATTCATCTAAAAATCAAGAAATTATAAAACATTTTTGGAAATTGCTGAAAAGTAACAAAATACTTACAATAATAATATATTGTTTTAAAGTATAGGCAACTTTAACACAATTTATGTGTAATTAAATAAAAGTTGAGCCCTAATGATTAATCATGATTTTGTTGTCAATCACGCTTCAAGAAGCTTGTTCCGTAATTTAACACATATCTTAAAAAAAAAACAGCCCTTGAGATTGCTGCTGCTGCTCTGTAGGACTCGTTGTATCTGTCACATTTCCTTGCCAGCGTTGGCAAAGGAAGTCAACCAACAATTGATTAGCTATTTTAGGTCTGTCTTAGTGATACCAAATGTAAACTTTCCCGCGATATTAGAAATTGAATTTTTGGAGATAAACATTTAAGAGTTGCAAATATAAAGCAAATTTTTTTATTATTCAAGGTCAGAAGGGAACATCAAGATGAAGAGGTAGAATAAAAATATTTTAGCTCTGTCTATATGGTACCAAACGACAACTTTTCCGCACTATTAGAAATTAAAATTCGAAAAAATATATTTTTGCCTATACTTTCACTTCACCCTAATGACGACTAGCCATAGCTGCTTTAACTCAAGCAATGTGTTTAAAAACATTCAAGGGCAAAACTCTCTACGCTACAAGTTTTTATGAAATTTTTATGTAATATGCGTTACACAATTCAAGGGCAGCTTTTATTTTAAATTTTTTACTTTTGAATTTATTTTACAATGTTTGAATAATTCTGACAATTTAATTGATGAACACTGAAGAAATTTTCCCCCCCATTCCACTCATATGGCAGGAGCTCATAAATTAAAAAAAAAAACATTCAAATAATTTTTGAAAAAGAAAAAATAGTTTTCTCTGTTATACTTCCTAATTTTAATTTTTTTTGTCTGAGCACGAGGTCCCCTTTATAGCGCGGGGTCATGTGCTATGACACTCGTTGCACACCTATAAGGGCGTCACTGATGAGGAAGGGTGACTACTAGAGTGTTAAACAAGAAAGCAATCTTAAAGGAACTGTTCTCTAAAAAGCATAAAATTCGATTTCAGTCTCCTAAGCGTTCTCCACTTTGATGGTTCCGAAGGTCGCTATTAAAATACCATACATGTGCTATGACACTCGTCGCACACCTATAAGGGCGTCACTGATGAGGAAGGGTGACTACTAGAGTGTTAAACAAGAAAGCAATCTTAAAGGAACTGTTCTCTAAAAAGCATAAAATTCGATTCCACTCTCCTAAACGTTATCCACTTTGATGGTTCCGAAGGTCGCTATTAAAATACCATACGTCGCTAAAGTTCCGATTGCGCTCACCAGCAGAGACCTCTCAATAACGTAAGTATTCCACAAAGTCAGAGTAGTATCCCTCTTAAAGTTATTTCTTACCAACACCTTCAGCTCTCCGTAGTGTGAAGGCAGCATACCTGGCAGAGACACCACGACTTCCCGAGCTAGTCTTGCGGCCCGATTAGCAGATGACGCAGTTAAGATTACGCAGAGCAACAAGACCAAGTAGAGTATGCAACCTTTGCATGAGTAGAGGTAGAGGACTAATTCCGTCTTGGGTTCGAACAGCAGCGAGCAACTCGTTCTGAAGAGTCCCGCCATGACGGTCAACACTGCGATGAAAGCCGGATATGAAAAGTGTTGGTCCACAGAACTCATGACTCCGATAGTTCCTTCGTAGATTCGGAGGAGACTTATACAGTCCTGACCTGTTGCCTTTCGCAAATCCAAAGTTAGTTTACGGAATATTGTTTTCAGATACACGCATGTGAAGCTATAGCAGCCAACAAATGGAATTATCACGAACAACAGTACAATAGGAAACAAAAACAAGGTTATTTTTCGACTTAGAACACAATACTCTTCGGCATTTCTGATAACAGTATACACTTTTAAGAAGCTGCATGTCTGTCTTAACATTTTATCTGTTTCACTTGAAGCTAAAATCAGCACAATCGCGCTTAATAGCATAAAACAGCAGAAAGAACAGTAGGCAATAAGACCAAGTCGAATTTTTCGGAAATTCTCAGCTTTCAGGAACAAGTTAGCGGTTCGGGAAAGTTTTTTTATACTTGATGCAAAGTGACGTCTTTTGCGATACACGCAAATATGAGCAGAGCTTTGTAGCACTAAAATACACACACTAGCCACCTCAGACTTCTTTTCGGACAGCACCACTAACCACAAGAATTTCGAAAAGATGGTGAAGACCATGCAAAAACTGAAGATGTACGTGGGCAAACGGATGATGCAGTGGTGAAGCTTGTTGATGTGAGGGGAATTGGATATGGTTAAAATGTCTATCCCCGACATAAAATAAATTATCCGAAATGGACGAAAGGATTTGAACAAGAAACCATGGTGTCCATTTCTGTCTTCAAATGCAACGACTCTGCCTTGTTCTTTATTTTGTAAAACTAAGAACGGTGCCATTATCTCCTCTTTCTTTATGCTGTCCCTTGGATAAAGTGTAAAATATAGTCAATCTTGTCTTGCTCATATATTTATATTAGTTATGCTTTCATTTACCGCCCTATTTTGTCCATGTTAATACATTTTTAAATAATAATTTATCTTCTGGCATTTATTTGGGCTACGAAAGTTAAATAAACGGAACATCTCAAAACTAAACTTACAAATGACGAGTTTAAAAGCATAGTGTTCGAATTTTCGAATAAAAATTGAATAGAAAGATAGTATGTCTATAATTATATTTATAATTTAAAAAAATAGTCAAATATATCGATTACTGTATCCAATTTACCCAGAACTTAATGATTATTCGCTGAATAGTATCAATGTGTGTCTATTTTGATCGAACTTGAAAAATAAATTATGATATTTATTATTTATTTATCCCTAAGTTTAATGAAAGCACGAAAAGCCTTTTCAAAAAAATAATTCTATGGCACTTTAAATAGCTATTTATATGCATGAAATGTTAACTATTTTTTATATTTATAATACATTTAGTGATTATCGTTTATTACATGATGGAACCGGGACCCCTATTCTTTACTGTTTAAAAATAAATTAGTAGTCGTGTACAAATTGAAGAGTAGTTTGATTTTATACGATGCTATCTTCCATTACATATTTCCATAATATCTCCCTTAGTTACTTATTTGCGTGAGGATGTAATAGATAAGTATTTTTATTACCTAAATTTTATTATTTATACTGAGACTTACGTGAGTAATAGATAATTACTTAACTGGTATTCCATTATATTAATATTTCCCATTATTTACAGAGTATGTATAATTTAAAAATTTATGGATTGCAAATTCCCTCTTTTAAATTGAAGTATGAATTGTGAATATAAAATATATAAAGTACTTATTTGACAAAAGTTTACTAAAGCTTTAAAATGGGGCATTATAGGGCATTATTTACAAGTACTCTAATATATTACAAGTACTCTAATATATATATATTTATAGATACTTTCTTTAATAATAATAAAGTATCTATCTTTACAGATAATCGAATTTACTTAAGAAATAGCTTTGTTCAATTTTGTTATTTCTCTGCATTACTGATGTAAAATAGACGCGTGTCGTAAAGTTGGTTCACGGCAAACATCTGTCGTAAAGTGGTCACGGCAAACATCTGTCGTAAAGTTGGGGTTAGAACATTTTGATTTGCGTTGTGTTATTTTTTGTTTAGTTGCATTATGAATAATGTTGGTGTGGAAGAAATACATATCATACACATAAATTTTAAGCGATGCTTTATTAACAAATTAAGTTCATTATTGCAGTAGAAACTTAGGGTTGGGGGGTTATGTGTAATATTATGCTAAACTGCCTCTTACGTGAACTGTGGAGCAGAGCTACCGTCTGCGGTGATTCATTTGGTCTCCAGTGGCTCGTAGTGGACCGGCTTTCAGGGGCGTTGGTCTCCAATGGCTCGTAGTGGACCGGCTTTCATAGGCGTAGGTCTCCAGTGGCTCGTAGTGATCCGGCCTTCAGGGGCGTTGTCATTCGTTGTGCCTGGAATCATGGATCTTCCGTTGTAGGTCATGAAGTGGGGACTCTGCCGTCTTAGCATGGCATCGGGACTTTTCCTTCTCTTCGCATGAGGACGGGAGTCGTTGGAGTAAAATTCACTCGTATTTCTTGGTCAGAGGCAAAATCGTAAGTGGGGTGGAAACTCTTGAATTTCCCATGGTGTTCTCTTGGGGTGGGGGCTGAAATTCTGCATGAATTACCATACCCACCAATTGAGATTAGCTCCGCCCTTCTGGACAACCCCTCCTAACCAATCCTGGTGTGGTCGTAAAATAGCTCAGTGACGTAACTCTCCCCACATTGTAACACAGTAATAAAACCGACGACAGTCAGTCTAGCCAACTGACCAAATTGCACAAAGTACAGTATAGGTCAGATAACTATATAAAAATTGCAACGTGTGACAGCACACTGTCACAACGCGTAGCGATCATTTCAGTCATCAAAAACTGAACTATTTGATATTTATTTTTATATTTATCTTTACTATGTGTTTGATATTCAGTATTATATCAGAACTTTTATGGTTTTTAATATTAGCAGAGGGAAAAAAACGAAGGAAACTTTAATATTTATTATTTTTATCCAAATTTCCGCATACGTCTTTTCGTAATGATCTAGATACCAAATCAGAATGATTTTAAAAAACGTTTCTCGAATCTCACATAGTTTTGACCTCACTTCTTACTTGCGAAGACTTCGACAGAGGGTTTGATTTTACTGTGTTTTCTTTATTGATATTAATATGAATTTGATGGCTCTATTTCTTTGACAATAGTCGAAGAGAAGTCCTGCTTAGAAGAATATACAATCGAATTAAATTTTTGACTGAGTCAAATCTTTTAGAAAACTCTAACAAGGAAAGGCAATTATGTTACTAGTTCCATTTGCTTTCGAAACAATGATGTACTTGCTAACTCGCTACTGTTATCTTAAAACAGAACTAATTTTTAATATTTAAGTACACTAATAGTTTTAGGGCTAATGAAATGTATTTGGAAATTTTATTAAACATTTTGGGCATTAAATAAAATTTTCGCTTCATATATTTTACGACTGATACGTGTTAGAGCTTTTAGTTTTGGGCCAAATGAAATATTTCTTCGAACTGTTTCAATTTATTCAATTTTTACGTAAATTAAAAAAATGATATGAAACATTTAAAATTTCCTTATTTCGACGGATTTGAAAATTTCTCTAGCTCATTGATAT
This sequence comes from Troglohyphantes excavatus, assembly GCA_963932185.1. NCBI lineage: Eukaryota > Metazoa > Arthropoda > Arachnida > Araneae > Linyphiidae > Troglohyphantes > Troglohyphantes excavatus. The sequence continues at coordinate 25,217,620 of OZ010674.1, forward strand.
GCTTATAAGAAATATATATATATATCGCTGACGGTTACTTCGTCACCAAGCTGTCATATTCACTGTCTCAAGATTTACAATAACTCTTACCCTCTAACAATTATTAAATTATATATTTTTTTAATTATAAAATAGTAGTTTTAAAATATATTAGTCAAAATCTATATACTTTAAATTAATATCTACAACATTTATTATGTTTAAATATTATTTTTTTTAAAATTGTAAGCACAATTTAATTTCCATATAATGGTAATTCTCATATAATAGCCTATTTCAAAACGTCTCCTGTCCACTTTGTAAAACTAGCTCTTTACATTTTTAAATCACATTTTTTTTATTAAATTTTATTTCTACACCAGAAATTAAGCAAAGTATTTTTTAGTGTGCAAAACAACATACTTTGTTGAATTCCAGGTGTAGAATTCAAATTTAATACAAACAAATTTGATTTTAAAATGTGAAAGACAAACAAAGTGAACAAGAGATGTCTATGGAATTGTATGTCATAATTCATCTATTTTGCTCGACATTCAGACTAAATAATATAGCTATTGTATTACATATTCCTGTTACAATAATTATTGTAAGCATAATTTTTTGTAAAAATCTTTACAGATAAATTGTCCATCATGCCAGAAATCAACGTTGGAAAGAAATGAAAAAATAACTTTTCCATATGTTTAGATTTCAGCTATAGGAATAAGGGACATTTTTTGGATTCTGAAAGTTATCCTATTGGATTGTACCGTTCAGAAAACAAGGTTTCTAAGACTAGTTGCCATAGTAACTTTTGAAAAGTCTTGAAACACTACGGAGAAATAGGAATCGAGCGTTTTACGTTTATTCATCTGTGGGACTACAATAGTAGTATGATTCGAGTTTTCGATGCATAATTGGAATTCACTATACAAATTATATTTAATATGATTTTAATATTTTATTAATTCATTGAAAATAATAACGCTACTTTCGAAAAGAAATTTCTTTTGAAAGAAAGTTTCTAATCTCCAAATGCCGGTATGTTTTTAATTATATATTTTTTTAAATAAACGTAATTTTATTTATTAATTTATTAATACTATTACTAATTTTATTTTTAATAATATTTTTAATTTTTTTTTTTAATTTAATAATTTAAATTTTAAATAATTAATTCATTTTATTGTATTAATAAATGTATAATAACATAAATGATATAAAATAATATTAATAATAAAAATGAATGTAATATATAATTAAAAGTTTACTTAATAAGTGAAATATATATTAAATGGAATGTGTGCATTTTATAATCACGTAAGAATATAATTTAAGAAGTGCTTTTTTCTATATATAACTATAAATATCCCTCAAGATGTGCGTAATTATTATTTATTTAAAATTCCCATGTGTAATTAGCTTAAACCCGTTAAAATCCAGTTAATTCGACAAATTTAATATCAGTATATATGGTTAATATTAAACATAAACATCTCATAAAGTCTTTAGAGGAAAAGAAAACTATTGATATTAATCCTAGATTTTAATCACTTCAAATGTTTGGACATTCAACGAAAGGAATACAAATACTAATTTCTGTCCATCTAATTGTCAATTACAAATTCTTTTTTTCAATTCTCCAATTGGTAGGTACTTCAAAATGTAGCTAATCCAAAATTAACGTAATTTTTTAATGTGATGCGTCGTAATCAAATTTTCAGAAATAATTATCTATTGAAACATTTCGTTTCAAAATAAATTTGGTTATCACAAAAAATTTAATTAAAATATATGATTTCCCTAACTTTCGTTAAACTTATGTGATCACTTTTATAAATATAATTTTACTGTGAATTGTGTTTGAATAATTCCCTAGACAACATAAATATACACAGTGTACGATAATTATCTTTTTACAACTTGCACGCAATAAACCTAAAATTAATAAGATAGCTCATAGATATGTTGTTTGTACATGAAACAGCAACACATCAAGTTTTATTTGTGTGCAATTTTTTTTTTTACCATGTCGCTCTTAAAAGAAAATTTAAAATTTAGGATCGTCCAGAATATCCAACAAATTATACTGGCGTGTATACGGGTCTGGTGCACGATAAATCTGATCGGGGTCCAAAGTCTCGACGTCTATTGAATGCGTTGGGTGCCAGTTCAGGTGTTTCCTCGTCATCTGACCATGGTTCTAAAATAACGAGGTGCATGTATGAATGTGTGTGTGAATGTGTTCCCGGGTCTTTCCTTCGAGATTGACCCCGAACCGTCGCCAATAGCCCACTGTGCAGGTCTAGTGCGACGTTAATTAACAAAACAAAACTAAAATGTAGGCAAGAGGGGAAGACAATTATTTTAATGAAACTTTATTTGTAAATATCCACTTACACAGTCACAAACATTCAACATGGGTACCATTAATTACGCACCAAATATCCAAGCACTATTCCAATTCCACCCACGAACTCTCCAGTATCTAAGGGAATGTTTGCAATCTCTGTGATTCATGTCTTCAAATCGTTGACTAGATATATCAGCCACCGATACATGTGGTCTTTAATGTATCCCAACATAAAAAAAATCATAGGGCATGCCATCTAATGTTAAAGTTATAAAATAAAAACAAACTCTTAAAAAAAGCTTAAAATTACAACTTTGTGTGTTGTTGTTACATATACAAGTAACATATACCTTAGCTATCTTATTTTTTAAGGTTTTATTGCGTGTGAAAGTTGTAAAGATAATTATCATACACACTGTGTTATTGATTAATAAAGAATTACACTTTTACAAACTTCAGACTTATTCCAGTTATGTTGATTCGCATATTTTAATTGCAAAATATATTTATTTTATACCTTCTTTTGTATAAATGTGTTTAGCCTAGGAAGAAATCTGTCGGGAAACGGTCAAGAGCGGAAAAATTCACTGCCAAGAAGGGCAGAGAAACGCCAGAAGGTATTGTTTTCAAACTTTAGAATAAATTATTAAGCTTCAAAACATATTTAATAACCATAAATAATAACAACGAATCGGTCTGCTGACTCTTTATAGATTTCTAAAACACTAAACAAATGTAGGCTGCTTGGTCTTCAAGTGGTGTCAATCACAAAAATCCAAAAATGGACTAATACTTTTTTATAATACAGTAGAACTCCAATTATCCGAACGCCAGTTATCCGGGTAAAAAAAGCTAATTGCCAATTATCCGGATATGGAACGCTCAGAGGGGAAAAAAGAAAAATCCACATTTCAAAAGTTCCTTATCGGTGAATTATATTGTTTTAATGGTCACTAAATTTCATTATATACTAAAGCAAAATTCGTTTTTTACTAAGAATTTTTTTTTTCGTGAATTAGCCAATTATCTGGATAATCGATTATCCGGATGAGATATAGTCCCAAATGTTCCGGATAACTGGAGACTGTATTATTAATATAAGATAGAAATGTTTAAAAATATGTTAAGCCTTATGTGAGAGATAATAAAATATTAAATTGTCAATTAGCTGCAATAATGTAAATTAATAATTAAAATATTTAATTATCTCTCTATTTTAAAAAAAAAAAGTAAGCCCTAGGGGGAAAAAGTCAGTCCTAGGGGGAATTTTCAGTTCTTTCAATGTTATTCAGATCGTATCTCAAAATGTAAAAGTCCTAAAATTACGAAATTAAGTGAATTTGTTAAGAAATGTTTGATAAACAAGAAAAAAATATTGTTGTTTCAATACTGTTATTAGTTTATAAGTTATTTAATATTAAAGTCGTCGTTGATAAAATTTCGCTTACAAGTAATTTTGTCCGTCGAGTTTCTGAAACACTATTAAGAGGAGAGATCCAATTTATTTAGGGAGTGTACAAATAGGTTTGAACTGGAAATCCAAGTAAGCATTTTTTAAAATTCGAATTAGTTTTGGATTTATAAAGTTTTTAAACATTTAAACACGCTCCACTTTTTTAAGTTTTTTCACCCTCATTTTTGAAACGGGATTTCTAGATTGCTATAAGTCATTTAAAATTACATATTTTCTTATTAAAAAAAATATGTTAATGTTCGTTAAAACTTCATCTTTCCGATGTTATAAAGATTTTAGTTCTATCTTTACAATTAAATTAGATGTGGTCAATTAAGATAGGTATAAAAAATAGTGAAGAAAGGAAAAATGTCGGATATTTCGAGAAAATTTTAATTTGCGGCTTTTTGTCTCATTGTTCCGCTTGCATCTCAAAAAGTAAATGTCCTAAAATTATGAAATTATGCCAGTTTATTAAGAAATGTTTGGGTAATAAGATGAATATTTTTGTTTTTCAATACGATTAGTATATTAGACGTTATTTTATGTTAAAGTCATGATTTTAGAACATTTTGAAAATAATTCATACATTTTTGTATACTTGTCTTCCAATTTTCAACAAAACAATAAATAAAAAATTAGGAGTATAGATTAAACTATTGGCTACAAATGATTCAGAGCGTTTGTGAAATTTCGATTTAGTTTTGTAGTTATAAATTTTTAAATTATTAACGAAATGTCTGAAATAATCGTCAATTTTACGCGTAAAATTTTAAGGGATAAATTAAAACTGCTCTAAGCAGTTAAAAACTATACTTTTTTCCCGTTAAAAAATATAGTTATATTCGTAAAATCTTCCTTTCTTGAATGGTACCAATACTGAAATTCTATCTTAAAAAATAAATTAGATGTAACTATTTATGTGAAGTACTATAATTATCATTAAAAGATATTTCGGAGCAAAATACCAACGTTGGCAAAATGCCAACATGTATGTTAATATAAATCCTGTAGCATAATACATATTTTAACGGGGAATTATTATTAGCGCCAATTCTCAATAATCTTACTTTATATAAATAAAAGTTGGCGAATTAGGCTTATGTAAGATTGGCGCGTTTATGCTGCTGTTTGTTTACACATGTTTCGCTTTTCAATGAGTAGAAACAATTGCGTTGAAGCAGTTCTACAGTTGAGCTTTTCCAGTTATCAGTCCCACCACAACGGCGGCAACGTGTGTGTGTGTGGGGGGGGGGGGGGGGGGGCTGTAAACTTGAAACCTTAAAAGTTGGGGATTTCGAGTTTTAAAAATCCCTGGGTTGGAAAAATTTATTTCTCAAGAAAATTAATATTATTAGCAAATGAAAGCGATGGAAGACTAGAAATTACCAGGACAACACTGGAGCTGGTACCCGACGTCCTTAAGTTGGGAATTTCTAATCGTTCACGTTCGGAATTTCGGATCGTTAAGTTGGGAAATTTCTTGTCTCAACATCCCAAAAATAAATTTGTGTGACGGCACTGCCAGTAATAATTTATATATAACTAAAAAAAGTATTATTGTTAGGACACATTGTCATTGTCTACAGTGTTTGAAGCCGGTATTATTTGCGAAGCAAACTAAAGAGGATTGCGTAGCAATCCTCCGGGGGTTGGCAAAGCGTAAGCGGAGCAGGGGGCGGAGCCCCCTAGTAATTTTAAATAAACTATACAAATAACATGAAATACAATAAACGAATATTATTAACTTGGTTTTTATTTCTCCTCCTAAATTAGCCTTATCCTATTTTTTCTAAATTTTACTTCAAGTAAGGGTAACTTTCCATTCAAACCACGGATTTACTGTACGATACAATAGACAAGTTGTCGCAGTGATTGGTTCATCAAAACTTACAAAATTTAATTTTCACAACGGCGCAATTGGTCAGCACTTTCTATTTGTATAACAAAAATAATAACTAACAATTAATGCATTAAAAAATATTTTATCAACAGACATTATTGATAAAGTAGAAAGCACAGAGCCAGAAACTACAATCGAAGTCGATGCTGAAGATTCGATACAGGTAGAATATTATTCCTAAGCTATATTTTTCACCCATAACCTTGTAAGAATTTTATATAACTTATACGATTACACCAAAAGATTTCATAAAAATTGACTTATTACTTACAGGAATTGGAAATAAAGAATTCAGAGAATGAGGAATTACAAACGAAATTTTTAGAACTTAATGATTTTTATAGAGCTACAAAAAGTTCAAAGTGGGACAAAAAATGCGTAAGACATTCGTTACTTTATATTAAAATATGTTTTAAGGAATGTATTTTATTTATCTTGAAAACATTTATTTGAAATATTTTATTAATTCTTTGAATAAACCAACGTCTTGTTTATAAGTATTCGTAATCGATTTTAAGCCACTAAAACGCTTGATTATTTTTATCTATCTAGAATTGATAGAATTGATCGTTGATTACTCTATTCCATCTAGAAAGAATCTGGATGTTTCTAATTTGATACACTACAATTTTTCTTATAAAAGTTTGGTCCTTTCCTTAGGAAATCTGTCCATTTGATAAATATAGAGAATAATTTCTTAAATTTACTTTTTTATTTAAATTAATTATCCTTCCCTCTTTTAGTGGTACAAATATGTATACAAGAGCCGAGATGTCAACCCACTGATCCTACCTGAAGTGAATGCCTACTTGACCGAATTGGACGAGGACGACAAGTATGACATCATGCACGTTTTTGAAGAGTGTCACAAAAGTCAGAATGTTAGTTTAATATATGTTTACCAATCTTTCTTTTTATTTATTGTATGATGATTAAAATTTATGAAAATCACATCATTCATCTGAAACTGCTTTATTAAGATTTTTTGTTGGATACTACAATGTAAATATACAGAAGACGTGGAGGAAAAAGATTTATTTCGCGTCTATCATTTAAATTCATTATATTTTTACTTTATTAAAAATAAATAACACCTGAGAGTAATTAAGAAATTTATTGTTGTGTATTTGCAGATGTGTGAAGAATTGAAGTTAGCCGTCTTGGAGTGCCCGAAAATTCCACCGAAAGCTCTGCGATCTTGGATGGAGGTAAAAGTTATTTCCTCTGATTTTCATATTTTGGTTTTACTTAAAACGCATTTTTTAATGTATCTAATTTTTTGACATCCATGTATTGGGGGATACACTGTTAAAAATAAGTACTCTAAAATAATCACCTTAAAATAAGAACCTTAGGTAAATAGAAGCAATGCTTTCATTCACCAGAAAAAAATTACTAAACACAGTTAAAAATTCATAATAAATTAACGAAAACTATAAAAAAAAATATTATTGTTGAAAAACAGAATACAGATTTTAAAAGGTATAAGTTTGGGTGAGGTTGATCCAAAATTTCAGAAACTTATATTGAAAACATGTGTTGTAATTGGGGTTCTCTAATCAGTGATTATTTGCGCCATTTTTAGTCCAATGGCGAATTTATTTGATCTTGTCTAGAGATTATATAGTATTTTTTCATACTTTTTGCATTCAACAGGGTAAAGAACAACTCATTCTGCAAAACTGCTGCTATTCACTCGCCAGCTTCTATATTTACCTGATTACACTCTCTAGGTCCTGTCAAACACATCCTAGACGTCCACCAATGCTGATCCAATTACTTTTAAAAGTTACCCACTCCCGAAGAATTAATAATACAATATTATTATTTTTAAAAATGCAAGCAAAAATCGAATATACTCATATGGATATTGGCCTTTCTTCAACCGATTCAATATAACTTTCAATTTAATTACAATCAATTAAAAACTATGTGTTATAAGAAAATGATTTGCTCTTTGACTCTTTTATAGAAAAATACTCTTTAATATGTTTATATAATGAATTTTATGATCAACGTATTTTCAATTTACTTCATTTCTTAATAAAACAACACACATTGAGCTATATTTTTTCAATATATCATTTAAATTAAATGTTTATTTACACTATATTAATTTACTCTACAGTTAATATTTAGCCACATTTTATCTTATGTTTTCATAGTTATAATTTTATTCTTCTGTGTTATGTTAAGAATATAATTCCAGTTTTAACTTATCACTATTAACGTGTTGGCATTTTTCCTAAATCATTTACAAAAAAGAAATACTTAGGTTATTTTTTTATAATAAAAATTATTAATAAAAATCAAACTTTGATTTTTTAAAATTTTATTTATGAAATAGAACTAACAGTTTTTATGGCAATGCTTTTTAGACATTTTATTTAAAACTCTATATAATGTTACCTTAGAGTTTAAAAAAATCGGGGGGAAAACAAAGCACAACTTTTCATTTTAAACTAATTTTGAATTCATTAGGATATTCTACTCCAATTGTATTTAGATGGAATAGATTTCTTTTAATAATATTTTTTCGTAAAATCTATACTCTGTAGTTTTATTATATGAAATGTGATTACACTAATATTGAAATGTTTTAAAATCATTAAATTTTTCAGAGCATTAAAAATTTGCAGTGTATGGTGAGAAAGAAAATAGAAAAGGCTACTTTCCTGATTTTAAGGGTATGCTTTAGAATGAATTTGTCCCGAAATAAAATATTAAGCTAAAATGCAAAATTCAATTAAACTTAAATAACTCCTCACTTTATACCACTTAAAAATTAGATAAAATTGATATCAAACTTCTTATTAAGTTGAAATCAAACGTTTCATATAATTGTTATTATTTATATTAATTTAACATTATAATCTTATTTATAGAATTTTTAACTAAAAATATATTTAAACCCAAATATGATATTCTCTGTCCTTTATAACTCGACCGAATAAAGTATCAAATAAGTCGAATTTATTTAAAAATTTCTTTTATCATTAATTTTTTGTTTAAAAAAACATATAAAATAATTTTGTTTAAAAAATCATATATTAAAATTTCTATTGCCTTACAAGAAAGCCCACTTATATTTTCTTCTGTGTGACTTTCTTAGTAACCTTTCAATAAATATTACTTTAAAAAAATTTAAATTACCGTCTTTTCTATTTATGTCTCTATGTCTTGGAAATGATGAATTGTCCCGATTTTTTTTTAAATTATTAGCCTTAATATTTACCCCTAATAATTACCCCAAATTCTTTGTGTCGTTTAAGGTTGACCTTATAAGTTTAGTATTCTGATATATTTCTATATGAAATTAATCTGACTAAGATTTTTGACGTAACACACCTTTAAAATCAGCTACATGGGATATTGTAATAGAATCACACTGTTGCGCTTTTTGGATTATCCATTCCAACACTATAGATCCGTTACAAATAGCACTATTGCCATAAATTTGTTCTCGTGCAATAGCAAATTGGAAACCAATGCTTGTAAAGTCTTGAAATAAAGCAAAGCATGTACCGAGAACCCTGGGGGTCAGACGCGACAGCTTGAGTGTATTCTTTCTATTGGTAAAGGTTTACGTTGGCAACCAATTCATATTTCTAAAATCTACTAAATTTAAAATCAGCTTATGAGGGTACCAAGATATAAGCCGTATGTTACACTTTTAGGGAAATCCCTTCTGATCCTATAACTTCTTGGCTAATAACATAATTTATGTTATTCGAAAGGAAATTAGGCGCCGATGTATGTACGGGGTACGGATGTGGGAACGCGGCGTTAGATGTAATAACTTGAGTATCTTCCTATTTTTGGCGAGATTTTTGTTGGCGACCGATACTAATTGATATCATTAGAAAGGAAATTAGACGCTGATGTGAGTTGTTGGGGGAACACGGGATTAAATATAACAGCTTGGGTATCTTCCTATTTACGACCGATACCTATCCCTATATAGTATACTGAAGTGACGTTTCGTGTAAAATGCTCCGTAACAGTCTGTGCTCCGCAGCTACGTCCGATTTTTTAGTGTACCATTATCGACACTGAATAAAATTGTATCATTAAAAAATGCTTTAAACTCCAGGGTGCCAACGAGAACATCAACGACGAGACCTTCAACATGGAGTACGGCATAAAAGACGACTCCAACGCTGGGTTCATCCTCTGCCTGTGGGGCAACTTGGCCAAGAACCTGAGGCACAGGGGCATGGACCTGTCCTCGGTCGGGTTCAGCTTCGAACTGCCCCCAGAGCTGGCCAAAGTCAACTGTGCTGTTCGTATCCTCCACACGCTGTTCGATAACATCACACCTTTGTTTTGTGAGTCTGCATTGCCCACTGAATGGAAGCTTGGAGAACTTACTAGTAAAGGTAGTTGAATCGCACGTCAGTCCATTTAGTCTGTTTTCTACCATTTTATTTGTTGGTATGCAATATTTGCATGTTTTCAATATTTTAACAAAACAAAATAGTGGCGCTATCAGTTAAGTACATAGAAGTAGGTATATGAATTGGTTATTTTATAGTTACTACACGCTCATAGAAGTAATACTCTTATTTTTTAGCATTCTGCGATCGTCAAGGTTTTTTTAATCAATTTTGACAATCGTTCCGTCAAACTTTATTGAAACAAGAATCTTCAAAGTTTGAACAAAAGTAATTTAATCAGCTCAAAAAAGCTTTTTTTTTTACCACAATACAAATTAGACTTTTCTGGTTCGGTCGTTAGCGCGCTTAACTTCAGACCAAAATATACATGGTTCGAGTTGAGCCGTCGATTTTTGGTTGAAATCGACTTCATTTTTGACGAAATATATTCGCGAAAAACATGACAACATGGATTATAGCAGTCGTCTGTTTCGTCAAAAATAACGAACGTTTCCTCAAATAATGAGCATGTATTTTCAATAATGCAAAATGCTTTATGTACGAGACCGGCTGGCAGGCAGTCTTCCAAGTGGTATAAGTTACAAAAATCCGAAAATAAACTAACACCATTTTCCAACACGAATGAGTATTAGTTGTCATAAACAATCTATATTTATTTTTAAACAGGTTTAATATTTTTTTTAATTTCAGATAACTATAATCTATCTGTGTTGGATGAAATATATTCTACTGATGCCGATGAGTTCAGTGCAGAGGTATATATACTTATATGCAAAATCATTAACTCCTCATTGCCAATATCCTAATTATTTTAATCTTTTTTGTTTCATTTTGGTACAGATGAACGCATCCGAGTTTTCAGAAACAATGGGACTCATCTTGAAGCAGATTTCTGCCATGGAGATTTTTGGAAAAGCCGACGCAGAGAAAATAACACCTGGGATGACATTCAGTACGGCTCTTATTTTATATGTAGAACTGGAATTGCATTCTGTAATTGAGTGGACCAATTGCAAAACTCATTAAATAAAAAAAATCGAGATTTTCGTTTCCTTTTGTTCGTTGAAAACCAACCTCTGTGAGTTCCATTGCTCAAACAGTTGCAAAACACTTCTAAATCTTCGAAAAATAGATTCGAAAACCCGATTACTCTGATCTGTCAGAACGGGGAAAATGGGCAGAAATTTTAGATGAATTTGTAAATGATTCGTGAATTATGTCAAAGTAGGCAAGGTTAAGAATGATCTTATAAGTAACAATGATATATAATACGGTAAATGTTTGAATGACCAATCTCCTTATGAGGGGGCGTATTGGCAAAACCAAACATTTCAAAAAATATATTTTTTAAAATTATGTAAGCATTGAATTTTATAAAAATTAAAAAGATTATCTCTATCTGTTTTTGCAAAACAAAAAATTATATTTTCAAAAATCTCTTTAATTTTAAAACTCAAAAATCCGGAGGTCCTATAGAATTACATGGAATTATTAAACGTTTTCTTCGATTTACGACATGTTTGTTTTTGATTTCACGCTCCTCAGTTGTGCGCCATTGTGTTGTTTACGAGTAGATATTTCAGTCAATATTTTATGGTTGAATTATGTGTAGCGAAAGACGCTGAACTGGGTTTGATTGCGGGACATTTTGAATCATAGCAGACGCTAAATACCGCGCGACCAAAACGATCGCCTATCTCGTATATTCGGATCTGCTATTTGAAGCGACCATCACATATGTACTTAGGAATAAAAGAAAAAAATTATTTGTTTTAAATGTGAGAGTGCATGTCAATAATTAAAACAATAAAAATTATATTTAAATTTTACCCAAAATGCGAAACAGTTCTAATCGAATATTTTTTTCCAGCACCACCCGAGGAACCCGAAATCACAATTGTTGAAAAAGCCGAATATTTTGTTGTGGGAGGTCTCTACTATTTCGATTTGTTTCAACTTCCACACCAGACTGTGAAATCAGGGTGTTGGATATTCACGCACTGCAAGTATTTTTTTTAAACTATTCTAATGCATTTTTTTAATACCACAAACTGAAGAAATTGAATCGTGTAACTTCATTCCACGTCTTAATTTTCATATCGGTTTTAAGGGAATTTCCTTATTTTTTTAAGGGGACGAGCAAATTCTGAAAAGAATTCCTTTTAGGACAAGCATCATTCCGATTCGTCACCCGAAACCGGATATGTCTCCAGCTGTTGCAGCAGAATTCGCAGATTCTGAGATCAAAAGGTTCGATAAGGAAATGTGCAGCGCCATCTCTGTCAGTCTCAAGTAAGTTCCAAGTTTTAACCCTCTGCACTAGGATCATGTAACAACTTGTTCTTTTTTTTCCATTTTCTGCATATTCTTAACCCTTTGCACTCCTTTGGCGCCGCTCATGCGACAACATAACGACTCGTTCTTTTGGTTCCCTATTCTTTAAAATAAACGAGAACAGCATGATCTTGTGTTTAGAACATCAATCTTTTTTTCAACTTGTTCTCTTGCAAATACAAAACATTTTTTAGATCTCTTTTTTCTATAAGCATAAAAAATTCTAGGGAAAAGAACATAAAAATGAATAACTGTTCCGTAGAAAGAACGGAAAACGCAAAGAGTTATTGGAGTGCAAAGGGTAAAAATACAAAACACTTTTGTTCGTTAGCTTGTTCTTTATCTAGTTCATTTAAAACATTAGCCCGAAGTGCATAGCGGTTAGCTCATAATCGGAGGTTCAAATCCCGACTTTAAGAGTGCAGCGAGCTCATGATCGAAGATTTGTGGGTTCGAATCTCGACTGGAAGAGTGCAGCGAGTTCGTGACCGGAGAGTTATGGATTCGAATCTCGATTTTGAGAGCAAAAACAACAACAAACATATATTGGTTCACTTAGGGGTACACACATGTTGGTACAAAGTGTAATGTAGTAGCGTGATCAATCATTATCGAGTGATTTTGAATAACGAAATTACACTTAAAAATACAACCAGTAGACACCATGGATTTCAGCTTCCAATATACATAACATAATTTTCTTCCGAAGTCATTCCGACAATTTCCACCCAATCCGTAAAAAGAACACGCTAGTAAATACCTCTTTAAAAAGAACAGGCACGGGATGTAACAGTTCTATAAAAAGAACGAAATATCAAGTGCAAAGGGTTAAGTAGGTTCCACCAAAGAAACACTTTTTGGGGAAAAAGCCAGGAACAAGCAGGACCAACAGGAGGTAACTGTTACGTAAAAAGAACAAAAAGGTTCAAAAGATTCATATAGGGATAATTTTCTAAATGTTTCTAGGATACCAGATAGTGTGTTATTTCTTGAGCAACCCACGCCTTCGTTCTGGATTCCAGAAAAGAAAGGATTCAGTCCCATCGGCTTCTTTGAAACTAAATATGACGAAGGTAAACTACTTTATCGATCATCTATAACATATTTTTAAAGGACAATATCCCTTTTTAAAGATAAATACTGGGTTAATACTAAAGAATATTTAAAAAACTATATCTCCGCAACTCATTGGCTTAGAGAACTATTTATTCTACATGTAAACAGGACGTTTACATCGCACTGAAAAACGCTTTTATAAGCGATTATGCTAACCAAAATAAACTTCAAAATATTCTCTTCTAAATTATATGTAGAACGACGCTCTAAGTTGTTTGGTGACGGAGATATATCCTTTAAAAGTTGGTATGTTTTTAACTTAAAATGGCTTTTCCAGAAACCGGCAACATCTACTTTAAAACAAATCAGTTTGGAGTCATTGGACTATTGCAAAGAAGATATAACAACATGCCATATCAAGTAAGCGAATTCTTATTAATTTACTGATAAATGAATAGATTAGAATTTGCTGCGCTACATCTCCCTTTGAGGCATTCAGAATGTTACAGCTTACTTCGTATAAAAACCGCCGGTTTGATGGTCTGGGACGGCCCTAGAAAAATTTTTAGGTGGTGCGAAATCACCTAGTTGCTCTTCCTATAAATTTCAGAGAAAATTCTACGAAAGTCGGCTAACCGATAAATTAAGCGACATATAGGCTATTAGGCTATATTTTGTTTATTATTAGAATTTATGATAAGTATTTTGCTTAAAAAACAACCTTTATTCTATAAGTATAGGTTTTTATTAAACATTAGATTTCAATTACATATAAAAGTCAACATACTCGAAGCCTGTGATCCCCTTTGTAGATTTAACACTGGCACATTTTGGAATTAGGTAGGAATAATTTATACTTTGTGCAGTATTGTTTTCAATGGATATAAATATAAGATCCAAAAGCATTTCCTGACACATAATCGAAGTTAAATAAGTTCTGATAATAAAATATTAAATTAATTTTTAATTTACTCAAATTTCGTTCACCTTTACTCACAGTGACAGGTATAGTTAACAAATTTCGAAGTGCTGTCCACACTCATTGAACTGTGCTACCAGACTTACTGACGTTTCCGGTCTTTCCTTCGAGGCCTCCGTGACCGAGCGGTTAAGGCATTCAGCTACTAATCCGAGGATTGGTGGTTCGAATCCGCGCGATGGACTTGACAAAAGAAAAGTAAAAAAGTAGTGATCTTGTGATCGGAGGGTTGCAAGCTTCGCTACAAAAATACTAGATACGTGTATACGGGACTGGTTATAGGCGTAGGAAGTAGGGGGGCTGGGGGTGCTCGAGGCCCCCCCCCCCCAGGAATTATATTGAAGGGGATCAGCCCCCCCCCTAATATTATACTATTTGTTTTTTTTTAAATACTTAAAAAACCAATTGTAGAAATAGATAATTCCTACAAAGAGGCATTCGAAAGGAAGCGTCCCTCATTTATTCTAAACGTGCTTTAAAATGGGGGGAATTTGCTTTGAAAGCTACAACGCTAAAGCTTTAAAGAGTAATTTTAAGAATAATGTAAAAAATACGCTTTTAAATAAAAAAAATATTATTTGTGGACATTTCATAAATTATAATCGTATATCCCGTCAAATCCCGTATATTTATTCCCTTTCAAATAATAAACCATCAGATTCATGCACTATTTTCTAAACAGCTTATATAGTTGAAATTTCTTGTTTTAGAAAATTAAGATTTTGTTAAAGAAAGTTAAATAGAGACGAATTCCTCAAAGCTGAAAAAATTCATATTTTAGCGTATAATACGGACATTTGAAATTACTATTAACCGTTTCCCGGTTACTTTATGTTCTAAAGCTGTCCAAACAAAAACGGATACAAGTTAAAACATTTAACAAGTTAAACACTTGTTTGTAAAAATTTAAAACATTGATTGTTTTTTAATTGTTTAATAGCTTGCAACTCCGTACTATTTTATATTGTATAACAATATATTAAAAAAAAATTCAGCCCCCCCTGAAAAAAAGAAGTTTCTACGCCACTGGGACTGGTGCACGATAAATCTGATCGGGGTCCAAAGTCCCGACGTCTATTGAAGGCGTTGGGTGCCAGTTCAGGTGTTTCCTCGTCATCTGACCATGGTTCTAAAATAACGAGGTGCATGTATGAATGTGTGTGTGAATGTGCATGTGTTCCCAGGTCTTTCCTTTTTTCGAAATAGACCCCGAACCGTCGCCAATAGCCCACTGTGCAGCTCTAGTGCGAAGTTAATTAACCAAATCAAACCAGACTTATTGAACTGCTGAATGGTTAAACCGGAGTAGCAGAGCCGTGGGCGATATTTGGGCACCGATTGATTATACAAACAGCTGTATAATTTTTTCTTGTAGTATTTGAGTTTGGCGCCCCCCCCCCCCCCCCTCCTCCCCAAATTCTGTGCAAATATCACTGAACTAGAATAACATAACTATAAACACTGATTGGTTTGGTTTGGTTTTGTTAATTAACGTCGCACTAGAGCTGCAGAGTGGGCTATTGGCGACGGTTCGGGGTCAATCTCGAAGGAAAGACCCGGGAACACATACACACACACATTATTCATACATGCACCTCGTTATTTTAGAACCATGTCAGATGACGAGGGAACACCTGAACTGGCACCCAACGCCTTCAATAGACGTCGGGACTTTGGACCCCGATCAGATTTATCGTGCACCAGTCCCGTATACACGCCAGTATAATTTGTTGGATATTCTGGACGACTTTCTAGTACTATAAACACTGAAGCGATGACTAAATGTGACTGACCACTTTACTCCTTTTTGAACGAAGATAGAAAAAATAGTCCTTCGCATAGGTTTGCGTATATTTAAAAACGGATTTATGGCTTTCAAAAATGCACTGAATGTTACATATTGAATGTTTTTTCAATACTTACAAGAAAAAGAAGACAAGAGGCACCGAATAAACTACATTTCTGTGACGTCACGTGAGACTCCCGCACAGGCAAGGATGAACGTTTCTCAACCTTTCTTCCAAATTTTATGTTTCCGCGCGGCACGGTGAAGTACATTGTCGCTCTCTAAGAGTTCTCGCTCCAGTATTATATTCTAACTCAGTGGCACCGGTGCGGTCGCGCAGCCCTAGGGCCGCTGCTGCTGACCATATCCTTGTTCCTAAACCAGAAAATAGTTTAATTGCCTTGTTATATCAAATATACTTTAGATAGCTAAATTCTTATTTGATAAATGTGTAAAATAGCTATTATCGTCTCTACATTTCAGTCGTGGGAGTTGATTTCCGGGGAGGAGCCCAATTCATCGGTGCTGACCATTACTGGCATGCAGGTAGCAATCAAAATCGAAATCGGTACAGGTGGCTGCCGCATACAGGGGATTGAACAGGATGGAAAATCTTTATTCCCAGATTCGTATTCCATTTGGATGAGTCCTGAAGAAGTGATAAAGGTATGTCTTGCCCCATGCTTTCACCTTCAAATAATTACCTAATATTGTTCAATATATACTACAATTGCTATCTTAATATGTTTTACTATTGTTACAAATGTCTACTGCAGACTTCTTATCTTTGTAAAAAAAAATTAAATAAAGTTTGTTCCTTGATTGAAGCCAACAATTATTAAGAGATTTATATAATTAACATATTACTTGGAGCAAGTCTATTTTTTTAGTTAAAATTATTACTAAAATCACGAAAACGTCATTATGTCTCTTTAAAGATGAATATTTTTTTAAGGTTTCCATACTTTTTAGATTATTTTGTGATTTTTGTGATTAATTTTAAGAAAATTTTCCTGATTTTTTTTTTTTACTATAATTCGAATGAATCAACGGTCGAATGCTCAAAATTATTCAAATAGTTTTCGAGGCCGGTTATATTTTATTGTCTAACTGCTTTACTACTTTAAAGAAGGATTTGTCGGGGAATGCAATAATCTACCTCATAAATAAACTCGCACATTGTCCCCGTATATTGTTTAACGGCTTGGTAAAATATTTTTAATAGGGTATTTCATTTAACCATTGACCAGTGCCGTTACACAAAATATATATATATATATATATATATATATATATATATATATATATATATATATATATATATATATATATATATATATATATATATATTTTTTTTTTTTTGGGGGGGGGGTCAACTCAACTATTCGAAATTCCCAACTCAGCAGTGCTGAAAATTCCCAGTTCCAACTTATCGATATTTTTTATCTTTTTTTATATATATATTTTAGGTAATATTAAACAGTTCTCTCAGAAGCATTGATTTGTTGCATCCATATTTCAATGCAGTGTCCGTTCTGAGGTCTAATTTAAATGTAATCTTACGAGTTGGGCAATCTCTAATCTTCCCTAGCTTTCATTTGTTAATAATATTAATTTTCTTCAGGCACAAATTTAATTCGGAGTTTTTAGAAGTTGAGATTCCCAACTTTCAGGATTTTCAGATTATATGTCATCTGACCATGGTTCAAAAATACTAGGCACAGTTCCCGGGTCTTTCCTTTAAATAGATCCCAAATCGTCGCCAATAGCCCATTGTGCAGCTCTAGTTCGATGTTTTATTAATCGAACCACACCCTGTACAAAAAAAATTGGCAAATTATGTGCGGTTTTCTAACTTTAACATGTATAGCAATCATATTCGAGGTTTACACATGATTCTCATTTTAAGCCGACGAAAAAGTGATCGATTCGGATTTTGTCGCCAATACTAAATCTGTCGTTTAAAGATAGCCGGTTTCCATTCTAAGCCGACGATATGTATTTAGAAACCTAACTAAAAATTTATTAAAAGAAGAAGAAAAAATGCATACACAATTTATACAAATTATTTTAGAAACAAATATTTTCTTTTCTTTTAGAAACTGTTATCTATGGGTATTAACATTGCAGTTGAAGAGGATATAAGCAAATTCATAGAAATTTCTGCAAAGGTAAGAAAATTTTATAAAAATATACTTACTTTTTTTTTTACATTCAAAATAGTTAAATTATTATTATTTTTTTTTATAAATTGGCTTTACATATTTTTACTTTAAATCTTTAAAATGTAAGTGTTTGTTTGTTAATGTTTATGGAGAGAAATAAAAAAAGCTGGAACATCATTAATTTATTCTAACATACTCTACGATTTCTTAAAAATATATAGATTGAAATAAAATAAACCTGTCACCCCGCTTTGCTTGGAAATCAATGGCAATAAATTTAAGTGACACCTAAATAAAATTAATTTAACACCTAAAATAAATAAACACTTTTGAATAATTACAACGTTAAAAGTAGAAAAAAGCCCAAATCTAATGTTAGAGCAAGGACATTTATGTCCATGTATCTGGTTATCTTCACAGAGATATATCAACTATAATAGATTTAATTCTCAAATATATTGAAAATTTAAATCCTAACCTCCATTAAATTCTTGCATATATCCCATTGAAAATGTATTTTCAGAGTAACAAGCTGGAAAACTGGGCCCACTCTTGCATGTCCTTGTTGTGTCATCCTTTCAATTTCTACTGGAGTAGGTGGAACGCTGTTTTGCCCCTGGATCAACTGGTTATGAAATACAATGTTGGTACAACTGATAATCAGGTGAAACATAAATAACAATTGTTACATTCCACATTTTTTAATCAAATTAAAAATAATATCATAAAAGCATAAGGGATTTCAAGCCACCGTAACATAATAAATACTAAATCTCGCAAAACGCTAGACTTGGTGATGAAAAATATTAGCGATGTCTTATTTGACATCTATATATTTCATAGACGAGACTTTTTTTTGTGACAGTCACGCATCCTAACTATATAACAAATTTTTATGATGAATGTTTTCATTTGAAAGGGAGTAAATGTGCCAAAACTATAAAATATTAAGCAATTAATTAGTTTATTACGCTTTGAAAAAAAAACAAAAAGTTATCAATATGGAGCCATCTACATCTCAAAATTTGAACTAAAACGCAGGAAAGGCGTGGAATTAATGTGAGCAAAGCAATAGTTAGTTTACGAAGCAAACCAACGAGGATTGCGTAGCATTCAGGGTTTGATGATTAGAAAAAGTAATGCCACGATTCGATTTCCCTAATCAATTTGATTTTTCTTTTCAATTATGCTTTTCATTTTACAAATTCCAACTTGTTACATTTCATGACTGTACATTTCAAATTTATAACTACACTTTTTAATTTACGACTGTTTATTAAGCCACGACTGCCCGGTTAAGCTACTATTGCCCTGCACAACCCAATGGTAGGTACAATTCCCTGACACCATGTTATTTTTTATGTCTCGAATATCTATAAATTGTAAACGCTCCAATTTTCCATCAGAGATACAGCAGTTCTACCAACAATACACGCCATTTTTAAATTGATAAATATACTCTACATTCCAATATTTTAAAACTCTAGTTCATTAGGAATTTCAATGTGAGTGATAGAACAAGAGGTTATGGGTTTAAATTACACATTTTAATTGGGAAGGAAGAAATCACTAATTTTATAATAGAGTAATTAACAAATGGAACAAATTTTCAATTGAACGTTGTTAATTCTACAGGAGTAAATTTTAAGAAGATATTATATATTCGTTGGGGAATTGTTAGGAGATACTGGACTAGACCAACCTTGTTGGGCATTGAGCCTGTTGGTCGTTAATATTTGTATATTGAAGTATGATTTAAGAGCTATATTTATTAAAATAAACAACGCATTAAAAAAAATTATACATACGTATTACACATAGAATGTGAATTTCAACTATATTACAAATAAAATTTGGTTATTTTGCTATCTGCTCAGCGTTTTAGAGACAATTAGGAGGCTCCTCCCCCTACTCATTGAACAGAAATAAGTTACACAAAAATCAGCGTTAGCCATCCATTATATTCTTCATGGGACTCAGGTCTATTCCAGAGTCTATTGAACGATCCAATTACCCAATTAAATTAAATATCAATGAATTTGTATTTTAAATTGTTCCCATTTGAAGGCGTACGTTGCTGATTTAGAATGAATTGTGTTAAGATATGTAAAAAAAATTTAAAAAATTAAAACTCTTTTTATTTAAAGGTTTTATAAAACAAGTACAAATCAAAAATACTATATCATAAATATTAAAATATTTCTTTAAAAATAAAATTATACATGGCCTTTTCTTTTTCAATTTTCTCATTTTTTAAAATTGTTCACATAATTAAGCAATTGTTAATTTTCTAAGTAATTTTGCAGTTGTAAATTTGGGCCTTGGACCTGAAGCTTACGAGATTTTATTTTTCCCGAGTATTGCTTTTTTCTATTGGTTGCGTTTATTCTGTGTTGCGTTTTTCTAAAAGTTTGAAATTGCAATCTGTAATCTACGACATAATTCTGAACATAATATTTTCATGAACAGGAAGTGTTTACCCATCTGTTACTGACCCCGGAAAAGGCGGTGGAAATAAAATGCACCGAAACTCATCCAAAATTCTGCGATGAACCTGTAGACGAGTATAAAGTAAGTTTTTGATTGATTAAGACAAACAAAATTTTATTGAAATTGCGAATTATAAATTTTTTATAACAGTTGTTATTCTAACTAAATTATACCCGTTATTACATAAATGTATACCTGCTATTATGTCCGATCCTGCTGTATGGGTCCAATCTAAATCATTCAAAAACCAAAATTCATGTAAAAACTGTGTGCTCTGCAAAAAAAAATTCTATTTAAAACTAACATGTTTTTTTATAGTACTACATCACAAAATTTTAAGCACATTATTTCATGCTTATAAGAAATGTGGTTAAAATATTAAAAAAAAAAGCCTGGAAAATCTAATGCATAAATTACAAAAAACATTAAATTAAAATTTTTATATTGCGTTGAGCCATCTTTTTTTAAAACAGATTTGAATTTTTTTTAATCAACTATTTTTTTAACATTTCATATAATTGCAGTTAAATTTGCCTTTTTATTTGTTTCTCAACAAAAATGTAAAGCTACTTACTTTCTGGTAGTAATATTAGTAAATAGTATCTAATATTTGTAAACGAACGATCTGTTTCCGTTCATTTCAGGATAACCTTTTTTTTATCTGCTCTTTTTTTTTTTTAACCTGTTTTATTTTGTAGAATTTCTGATCAAATTAATCGTTTGACGAACATATTTTTTCCAAATATTTTTATTCTATTCGATTTCAAAATATTGCTTTTATTGAGCGTACGAAGAACTATTTGTTCGCAAAAAAATATTTTTAATTATCGCAAATTGAAATAATATTTTAACTGTTACTCAAATATCGCTTATCCCGGTATATACACAAAAACTTCACAAACGTACTTGAAGTTGAGAGTGAAACTGGACCAAACTCTGAGCGCAATCGTATTATACTGAGATGGCGATAACACAATTTCGTTGGCGCATTTAAGACAGCAAAGCTTGCATTTAAAATATTGATTTTTGAAAATCGCTGTAAAGATCTTCATCCATTATACACAGGAGAACATTTTGTAGTATACAGGTAATTGCATTATTTTTTAATCTCTTGAAACATCAAATAAACTTATTGATTTCCTTTTTTTTAGTACCACAGTAATCTATATCACCTTCTTATGGAAAGGAATGAAATAGAACCAATCAGAGAAATCGACAAGGAATTCGCAAATGCGATATTTTTTCTCCTAAGCACATGTAAATTATTTAGTTGTTCTTAATAATAATAATAATAATAACCTTGTATCTTCAAGTTAACCGTTACATATACATTAGTATTATTCATAATACTATACTAACTATCATCATTATATAATTTAATCCTAAATAAAGTTATAAATATATCTTAAGTTCCAACAAATCTGCTAACAAAATATCATCGCTCACATGTTTTGTGTATATACCTATATTTCCTGAAGTTTTCAAGAAGACATAAAATGTTGAGCCGTTTAAAAAGATCCTCAGATGCCAAAATATATATTTCAAGTATCATTAAAGATAGAAATACCACAATATGCTACTGAGACCAAGACAAACATTAATTTGTAGTAAACGCAAAGTATGCATTTTTGTTGGTTGTCTTGTGAATAATAAGGATATTGACATGTAATTTTTAGATCTGCAAAACTATCCATGTTTAATTAACTATATATAGTGAAAACTTAAGATTCGTAAGAAATGTTACAAGTATTAAAACAGGATAGTATGCTCCCAGTATTTCTTTTAAATAATTTGTGTTCATTTTCAATGCACTACTTAATGTTATATTAAAGAAAAGCTAAAATTTCGACATATTTATGAATAACAGTACAATTGTAAAGTACTTGAAAATACCTCACAAAAATAGACAAATAACAATAAATATACAGTTAAAATTTTTCTATTTATGTTTCAAAGCTTTCATGACCATATAGAAAAAAAGTGCAGTTCCTGAATCATGACCATATGGAAAATATGTGCACTTCCTGAATCATCAACTTGAAATTAATATTAGAGAAAAATCGTTATAGGAAGGGTTCATCAACAATGATCTGCATAGTTATTATTAACCTCAATGTAATAACGATTATGAAATGAAAATAATTAACCAAACACATATGATATCAAGATTTAATTTATTTGAAATATTACAAAAATTACAAAATTTGAAATCGAATCACTTGATATGTTGAATAAGGCAGTAATCGAATGAGCATAGAGAATGTACAAATGACAATTGAGTAAGAAATATTCTTCCAACATTGAGGAGATTAGGAGCAAAAATAGTACTTTAACGAGGAGAAATACACATTTTATACCACATGGTGCGAAAATTTTGTCATGGAGCATTATGGAATGAGTCGAATAAGCGACACCTGCCAACATTTGCAATTTAAAATCGATACAAGTTTCTAACCCAGATAATTTCCCATGCAACAAGCTTTAAAAAAATGTAGAAACTATAATATGTGTATGTTATGGAATATCATTTAAAAGTTCATATATAATTGCAACTCTGGTTTGCAAAGTATTTGAGTATTTCACACAAGCAATAATTTGGATGTGATAATTAAATAATAAAGAGAGTAAGTAAAATTTGCCAATTTCTTTTAAAAATTTGTGTTTATATTTTTCGCTAAACTTATTAGTTTTATTTCTAAATTGCATTACTAAAGAAAATGTGATAATTTTGTTTTAGATTCTTTAATTTGAATTCGTTTTGTATCTGTTATTTTGAGTATTTAATTTGACCGTTAATGTGCATTTTTTAAGGGCTATAAAATTTCTGCCGTATGGTGAACTAAAAAAAAATAGAAAAAAAAAATCCTCTACATTTCATGCATTTACATAATCACTAAAACCACACAAAAAGGTTACAAATCGTACATTTTACATGAAATTCATACAAATTGGCAGGTATGCAAGTAATTTTTTAAACAACGTTTGTTAAAATAAAAATATTAAATGCAATAAACAATAACACATTACATAAACTATAGACTTCATACAAAACAATTACTTCTCAGTGACTTAAAGAATTTGAGTATGTCAAGGAAAAAATACATAATTACATTGTGACCAAATATATTACAAGTATTTCAAATCTGTGATACAAATATTACAAGAGTTAATCATCCATGTTATATGTAATTACATGAGTATAGTGAGATAAAAAATTGTCAAATGTCGAAAGATAGAAGACCTATATACACAATGAAAATCTGCAGCACAACCATTGGGTTGCATAAAAACTTTTAGCAGCAGCACCATGAATACATGACTTTGTATGGAAGGTGAACTAAATGACACAAGGCATTAAAATGGGTCAAATCCAATTGCTTTGAAGTGGTCGAAATAACTGGTGTTTTATTTCATACCTTGAATAGTTTACAATGTATCTATAGTTTTTAAATTATAAAGGAGGTATTAATGCATGTAACAGGTTAGAGCTGAGACGTACACAATTGCCCGATTTTTTTTATTAAGATTGGGGAAAAATAGAATTTAAATGTTAGGGTCATTTGAAGGTCAAATGCTAATTCATATTCCTGAGGAAGGGGGCTTTCTTATTCCAAAGAAAGAAGCTGCTAAATTTGCAACTATGAGTAGGTCTCAGTCTTTCTCTCATCTTTATCTTTCAAAATCTTTCTAGTATCAAAAAGAGATACCAATCACAATTATCATCATTGGATCTGTCCCATTTTGAAGGTAAAACATATATTGCCGTAAGTGGCATAAAAAGTCTTCAAACGAACAAAAATATATAAATATAGAACATTGCAGGATTATATGATTGAAATAAGAATATCTGAACTTGGTGATTTCTTACTCGTCAAAATACATTTTTAAATTAACAAATAATTAATAGTTTAGAAGCCTAAGATGTTTTGGAAATTTCGGTAGTCTAAAAAAAATATGATTATTCTGATTGATTTTTTTCTTGCGTGATATTTTGAGGCTTGGGGTAAATAAGACCAATACTGCATTGTTTTAACATTAGACACAAATGCAACGTTAAAATACTTAATAATTGGTCCTTGTTTTGGACACATGTATTATATAATAAATATATATATATATATAAATTATAATTTTCACTCAAAAAATGCAAGAGCACTGAATCCTTTAAAAAAAAAAAAAAAAAAAAAAAAAAAATTTGCTAATTGAAAAATTCAATTCTAAGGGATGAATAAAGTCAGTTTAAATTGTGGAAAAAATAATTAGAATAAAACTTTAAATAGAATTGATTTATATGCTTTAAATTAAAATGCAAGATTTTTTATATAAAATCATATAATTAAAAAAATATATGTGGTCCTCAATTTAATACTACATAAAATTATATAAATTTTATATAATTCTTAATGTAAATTTCTTACATATGACAAAAAGAAATATATCTTTATTCTCTTCAATAAAAATTTCTAAAACAAACAAAATTAATCCTTATTTTTTAAAAACTTGCTTGTTCATTTTAAAGACGTATTAAAGATTTCAGAGTAATTAAAAACTATATAAAGATACAAGGAGTTTAAAATTAATAACTTATGCGAAAAGATTTTTTCTTAGAGTTTCTTAAACTTGTAAATAAAATGTTTTTTTTTAAATGTATTCCTATAGGACTCATGTAAAAAAAATGCATATAAATCTAACTTTATGGCAGGAGCTAAAAAACAGAAAAAATTAAGAAAAAACAAGAAATACACTATAAAACTACACGTTCTCTTTCAATTCAAACCCTGAGATGTACAAATAAGTTGATAAAGAGGACAATCTATCTTAGGTACAACAGCTTTGGACTAGTTATCAAGGACTAATATGTAATATTTAAATTTGTCACTTAGTATCATTTTAATAGGCTAACTACTACAAATGGATTATAAAGCCAGTTCAGTTTCACATACAACTATAGGATTTTCTTACTTTTAATAAAATAAAAAATGAAACATTGAATCATAACAATTAAAAAAAATTACCTATAGTAATTAATACTTTATTTGCATTTATAAATTTCAACTCAAATTCCTGAAAAACCTTCATAAATAAATTACTTTAAATTATGCATTATTTTTTTACATTATAAAGCAGTGGTTCTCAAATTAAAAATCTAATGTGCGTCCAATATGAACAATATTCAGCTCAAAGTTGATTGCTCTTAACTTCCCTAAATGTAAAAAACCAAAACTACACATGTACGAATTACAGCATACCGATCCCATATGACACATAAAAAAACAGTTGATAAATGTTTTGGATGCAGCTGGATTACTAAATATGAAGATCAGCAGATTTTTTTAAAACTTTTAATAGACTAATCATACAAAGTACTTTACTTTATATATTAACTCATCAGCAAATTCCCTTATCTAACTGCTCCGAGAAAGAAATGGGTTTATACTACTGGTTTTATCGTTGAGCATACATGATCAATCTGTTAATATTTATAAAGGTGCTTGTAAGATAGCAAACCCAGTACAAACTTAGGAATTAAAAGCATGTTTATTAACAAGTATAATTTTAAACTTAATTCTTTTACACAAAATGCATGCATGTTTTATTTTTGTATGAAAAAAATATAGAGGGGGGGGGGGTGAGAAACTGTTCCCATAGACATGTTTTCAAAATCAATATTAATTGATTAATTAACATAAGAGAGGTTTAATAATTTGAGAACCACAAAGTAAATATGTCAATTCAAGGATTAAAAAATATTTGATAAATTCCATACTGTGCAAAAGTCAAAACTGTTTTGTTCGTTATGGCTTACATCAATAAAGTTTAGCAGAAAAATAAATTAATGCTGTTACTTATCAATACTTTTCGTATAACAGCAAGCACATTTTGGTAATTGTCACAACTACAAAATAAAAAATAATCGGAAAACACTCTTATTTTCATAATTTACTAAAATTAGCTTAAATATCTTCAAATCAGAAACACATTGTGAACTTGATAATTATGAGATCATTTTAAATCATTTGAGAACAAACTTCTACAAATCTAGTTGATAGTACCCTACAATCAATGTCTATAAATACAGAGGTCTCTTCTTTTTTAGCAATGTGCTATTTGTGCATATTGTTCTTTATAGGAAGCTTGATTGCACATATTTAATTACATGGGAAAAAATAGGTATCTCTGAAGATTTAAGTATACATTAGGAACAAACTTTATTTTTGATGCACACATTCTTAAAATTAAAATTTTCAGTTTCAATTTGTTTTTCATCGTTTGTAAGTAAACAAATCGGAGTTATTGAAGCACAGAAAAGCGTAAATGTTTTCAAAATGAATTCGTAATATTAATTTAAATTATTCAAAATACAAACTACAATTATCTGTAGGAATCGAAACCTGGAGTGATCATTTTGTACCTTAATTGATGTATTTTACAATTCCATATAAATAATTGTTTGACTATAACGTTAGAAATTTAATTTCACAACAGCAAGGGGTTTGCAAATGACCAAAATTTAAAATAATTTGTAATAATGACTCCTTCGGCATAACTAAAAGTCAGCTATAGTTACGTGTAGCTAAACATTTCTAAAAGTGAAGAATTAAAAATTAATGAAAAAAAAATTGATCAATGAAAATTATTCTGTGATATTTGTACACCAAATACTTGAAATACACATGCAGCATTTTATTAAAAAATCGAATCCTATTATACTACTTGGATGTTTTCATTGATGCATATTAGAAATAGTAAAATATAGAAGTTATTTTTTTACATGTGAAATTTAAAATTACAAATACATATGATATAATTAAATGTATACTTCATTTTCAGATTGATTTTAAGTAAAGATATAGGGTTTGGTACACCTTGGTGAATTAATTTACAAATGATATGGTGGATAGCTGCATTATCTTTCACCGAGGAACATAGCTGCTACTTGCTTTCTGTGCCATACAAAGTCTGTATCTATGGCACTATAGATGCTGTGTGCCTCAAACAGTCAGTATTGCAAAACACTGTGATGTTCCAACTCTGTGGGTGTTCTAAATCACAAAGTGTTTATAAACAATTGTTCTATTATTACGTTTAAAACCACTCATTTAAATTTTTACACCAAGTGTCAGTGTGCCTGATCCTATATCCCAGCACGATTTTAATTACACACCACAAAAAAGAATCAAACTAATGCAACTATATTTTGAGCAAGGCAGTTTTGCATGGAAAATGCAATAATACATCAGATCAAATTAAAATAGTTTCAGTAATTATTTTAAAATTAGTGTTAATGAATAATTTTGTACATTCAAAACCCTTTTCATTTGAAAAAATATTATTACCTAGCTGGCACAATACATTAGAAGAATACAATTTGTGTATGTTTGTGTCTTATCAATATAAATGTTAAATTCACAATTGTCATTAAAATGTAAAGCTTAGAGGTTATTCAATTACGCACTAGCACCATTCTCTAAAAGACATTCAATGGAAATGCATGAATGATCTAAAATATTTATGAAAGCATATGATTTTAAAAGAATAGCATAAGAAATGGAAGGATTTAAATAAATTACAGATTTCAACTCTAGATTTGATGGACAGAAACAAAAAACATTTTTTTAAAAACAAAACTATTATCAGGTGCAATAACAAATTTGCAAATAATAATTCTAACACACTATATATATCACACAAGACATATTCACTATAAACATAGTAATCATATGAAATTAATTGATAAATGAACATATGCAAGAAATTATAATATTTTCATAAATTAGCAGCAAATCATCTGCAATATAAATGCTATATTAGGTATATATTATATATGTTATAGTATTAAGAAATTTTGTGCACAGACTGAGCATTACATAAAATTAATTTGTCAATCCAGTCATTTTATGTAAAGCAGAGGCAGTACACAAGTGGTCGAAGCACGACACAGTGCCAAAGACATTTAAATCAGTAATAATAAATAACAAATTGATTTAGTTTTTAAATCAAAGAAATCTAAGCTCAAAACACTTCTGGGAAACTAAATTTCTCACAAGAGCTAAACAATAAGAACAATAACAATCACAGATGAAAGAAAGAAAACACAAGATAAATATGTGAAAAGAAACAGCGTAGCTAGTTCTAAAATTCATTAAGAATATACATTCAATATCTACCTCTATATACACAAAATGTAAACAGGTGTGTTGCCTGCAAAGGCTTCACGATAGCATTTCAGGAAAACATGCATACCTGCATCAGTGGACAGTGCGATTTAAATAAATAAGTGAAAGCATTTTGAGAGTCGAATATAGATATTTACATTCCCTATGGCATCACAAATCTGTGTTCCTTCTTTGAGTCCGTAGCTGCACCACAAGATCCTACCCAATGGGTTGTACTAAGCTCCAGGAGTTGATGCTATGAATGGTGACGACAGATTTAAAAGCACCTGAATTGGCACAAGAGTGTTTCTAGTCATTCTAAAGGAACATCAAGAGCACAATCGGATGTCGTGCGTCACTTTGTGGAGGCGCTCTAGGATTGCATCGATCTCCCGCAAGGATTTTTGGAATTCTGATTGTCGACTTTTCTGTGTCTGCGAGAGGAAGAAGACGTTTTAAAAAAGAGTTAATTATATTAACTGTACAATTTTTTTAAAAATGACTATAAAAAGCAGTTGAGGGTCTGTTTAGAGCAGTGGTTCAGAACACGTGGTCTACAGACCGCTGGCGGTCAATGAAACTTTTGTTTAATCAAGATGTTTTTTTTTTTTTGCTTTTAAAAAATAATCAGGCTTTTTTTAGGAATTTATTTTGTTTTATATTAAAACAATCTAAAAATTGAGGAAATAACTTTTCCTGTACACACACAAATAAATAAGATGTCCTTGCATTAGTAGCTCACTTTTATTATTTGTCAACATTATTATTGGAAACAATAATGTTGCTCGAAATAAAATCGGCTCGCCGTCTTTGACAGAAAGGTTCGGAGGAATATTCTAAATGTTATGGATGGCAGCACAGATACAATTTGTACAGGTTATACAAGGTGGATGATACTATTGCTGATATATAAAATTAATCGCATAAAATTTGCTGGCCATATCTGCTGAATGGATCCCTCCTCCGTAACATTCAGAATATTTAATTACAAACCAATGGGAACCAGAGTTAGGGGCAGACCCAGACTGAGGTGGGCGGAATGCGTTACAGAAGACTTTAAAATACTAAAAGTCACCAACTGGAATACCCTGACCAAAAAGTGAGGCAATGTTGTGCCGACAGAAGAAGATTTATTTGAAATGTCATTTTTATTATTTGAAATCAAATACATGACTTGAAGCTACTTCAAAAGGTACTTTACATAGAAGTTAGAGACATTACAGAAAGTAGATTAAATAGTTAGATTTATTTAAACATATAGTATTTAACACCTGAATTAAATTTAGTATCTGAATACATATATATTTGCTACCTAAATATTTTTTTACTGTAAATCGAAACTGGTGGCCCATGCTATTTCTAGTTTTTAACTCAGACAAGGGTCTATGGCCACCTATAGGTTAGGAACCACTGGTTTAGAGAAAATTTAAATCATGGCATAAAGCAGGGTCGAGGTATTTCTTTTAGGCAAATATCACTACATTTTAAATAATACATACTATGATTCAAAATTAGTAATTTATTTGTAAAAATTATTTTTAAACTTCCCATGTAAAGTTAGTTTTTTTCTGAAAAACATGTTGAAATTTTACAAAATCTACTTTAAAAAAAATTACATTTAAAATAGGACCCTCAAAACAGATTTTATTTATTATTAACAGATGTATTTATATTTCTTAAATATCAATGCAACTACAAAGTTGGAAACAAACTCACCTCAGATAACTCGGAGAGTTGTTGCAACCTGCTTTCCAGTTGGGAACGCTTCAGTCTCAACTCCAAGCTTTTTTTGAGAAGTTTCCTCTTTTCGTCCTCCTTAGCTAAAAATATAATATAGTTAGGGCCAAGACACACATATTCATGTAATTTTTGCAAACAATTTCCTCATTTTCATGCCTTCCCCACTCAAGATTCCCTTTGCGGCTTTCATTTGTACTTTTTTTAAAGAAAAAAAAAACTGAAAAAATCACTGAGCTTAACTACATTTATTTTTGTTGTTTCACTATAAAATGTGGCCCATATTAAGAATTATCTAAAATTTTATTTAATTCAAACAACCATTTAATTGAACTGCAACAAAAATAATATAAAGTTATAAACCTTAGATGCTTCTGCAAATCATTTTAAAGTGAATTAACACTTTTTTAAAATTTATTTATTCCACTTTAACCAGCTCAAAATATTGATAACTAAAACAAAGAATTTTAAATATACATCCTTACTGCATAAATTTTTGGTTCAATAAAAATTACACTTAATAATTGTAAAATTTTAAGACTACCATACTGCATTTTTGATCAATTGGGCTGTGAGGAAACTGCCTTATGTTTACTTTAGGCTTAACCCACTACCATAATATTATGCACTAAAATATAGAATTCTTCCAGCAATACAAGTTTTTTTTTTTTTTTAAATACTCCATTCTAAAACAATATAATGTAAGGTATGAAAAGCTATCATTTTAAAACTTATTTTTAAAAAAATTGATTTTCTGCACCACTATCAAATGTTTGTGTATAAAAAAAATATTTAAATTCCGAAACAGGGAAACAAATTTATAACAGCTTAAATTTCAAAAACTGCTTTGAGTACTAGTGTGTTAAAAAATGTACACAGCAGTCTAAATAAGTAGGGATAAAACGGATATCCGGTATCCGGCTGATTTTTAACTATCCAATATCCGGAAGTAAAGTGCCGGATATCCGATTTACCAAGCCGAATATCCGGATGAATAAAACATTGAAGATTTTTTTTGTGACGATCAATTATCTTTGTTCTTGCTTTAAGTATTTTCCTGAAAATTCTACCAATGTATTCACAGTGTGCAGATTCTCCCTTGAATTTTTCGCAGGCTTTTCAGGTGGGTAAGGAGTGCGTTTCAGACTCAGACGCGGTGAGTCGCAGAGAAGAGATAGCAAAGAAGATATGCTGCGGACATTCGAAACACGCCACTATAGTGGAGCAGTATCTTCGAGTTTGAACAATTCACATAGGTGGTGGTGTGTAGAGTGCATAGCTACATCTCTATTCGTTGTATATTAATTGTTTTATTCTCCAGTCTAAAAGTTAGTTTCAGCATTTAAGTATGGCGCAATTTAGATCAGCAATTTGGAAATATTTCCAAATTACATTTTTAAACGCATTGTACAATACAGATCTGACTGTTTCAAAATCTGTATAAATATGAACAGTTTATTAAAGAACTGTTAAGGTGTACGTACAAACTTGAACATTTTTTTTTTTTAATTATAAATTTGAAACTATTTTCTTCACGTATGAAAACACTTTAAAAATCACGATGCATTATAAAAAAAACCTGAATTAAGTAAAATGCTAATTATCATATAAACATGATTATGCAAGTTGTAATTCATATAGAAGCATAATTTTCGTTGGAATTACTTGAAGTACCTTTCTTAAAGTTATGACCCTCCAAAAAGTTTATAGCATTAAAATTTTTTTTTTATATAATTTTTTTTACCTCAAGCGTCCTTAAACAAACCCATTTTTTAAAAAATGTTAACTTTAAAATTCTATTACATTTTGTTTTTAACTAATCGTTATGGTGGAGGGTCATAACATCTCACAACTAATATAAAGTTGAATTTAAAAATTAATTTCTCAAAAATTTAAGCAAACTTGAGTTTTCATGCTTGGAATGAAAGGACGTATGGTAAAAATACAATTATTAAGACATTGAGTTTAAAGTGTACAAAACATACGCCCATTGCTAGCAGAACCCTTTGTAAATAAAAAAGAATAAATCTTGGTATCACCTTAAAGGTATGGAAATGGGGAATATTATAGAATAAAAAAATATTTTGTAATTTTTGACCGATTTCCGTTTTTTCTAGTGTGTATGAGAAGATAATTTCATAAAAAAGAAACTGCCGGATATTCGATTTGTAATGTGTGCCGGATATCCGATATCCGGTTTGTAATGTGTGCCGGATATCTGATATCCGGTTCATCCTTATAAATAAGAGAGCTCAAATTTTTTAGTTCAAAAAGCTAAAGGTTTACCCTTTGAGTTGCCTTTGAATACTTTAGTTCAAAACACTAAAAAATTAGTTTAACTTGTTATTTTTAACTAAAGAATTCAAGTCCAGTCATTAAAACTGTGCATGTCCATGTTTTAAACCATTGGCAATAAAACAGTTTTTGAAAACTGCAAAGTAATTTTCCCTGCTCTTTAGAATATTTTTTTCTATACATGCCTGTTATATTTAAAAAAATATTAAATTTAAAGAAATCCTTAAGACAAGACCAATCTTTTATATAGTCACACACACACACCTGCTCTGAGCATGTCATAGTTCTGCACCACTATGAGCGAGACATTCCTGGATTGGCACTCGCTGCATTGCCACGGCAGCTGCGGCCGCGTGATGAGGGGCGGTTGCATGCAACCTGGGTGCTGCTGCTTGGCACACGTATCACATTTCACAAGGTCCCCTGGTTGGGTACACACTATGCACAGACCAGATAACATTTGTTCTACATTCTGAAAGAAAACAGATCAGAATTAAGAGGCATGCACCATTTTACAGAATACTAACTACTACATATTAGAAGGATCTCTAATAAATATACAAATAACAGTTATGTGTCTTCTATTAAGCAACCTCCCCCCCCCCCCCCCTGAAAATTGGATATTTAGTGGCATTAAAAGAAATGTAAATTTTTTTATCAGAAATATAAATTATTCAAATTTGTTGTTTTGCATACAAACTCACAGAATCTTACAACAAACTTTACAAAGAACATTTCCATTTTGTAATAGATATCAGTAGTTTAAAAAATCGTAAAAGCATTGAAGATCAAAGTTTAGAACTCAAATAGTATTTAACACAAATATGTTGTTATAATCAAACACAATTCATTTTAAAAATAAAAATAGGCTCTAATCGGAAAAAAAAACTTATTTTAAAGTACTTTACTACTAAGAATGTCAAAGTACTTATAAAAATGTGTAATTTTTCTAATTTATGAAGTTGAAGAAATCCCAAAACTTAATGTTGATTTTTGCCAAAATTGATTACTGATAATCTGTGGAACAAATTAAAATGAAGAATGGCCGTTGCATACAATATAATTTGTATTAAATTTATTGGAACTTAAAATCTCTTAAAAATGAAAGAAACCACAGTAAAATACAAAATTGTTAGAAACTTCCTGAAACTAATTCTTCATTGTGGGTCATTCCATGTCAATTCAACGGGACCATGACACCCACCCCCTTCCGATTTTTTTAAAATTTGGTGAAAACGCTTTCCTTGTGGGTCAAAGTAAATATCCGAAATTTTTTTGCTGTATCTCAAATAGTTTTTATTTTACAGCCATTCGAAATTTCAGAAATTCAGCTCATCTTGCACGTTTGAGATTTTTAAAATCAGTCGCATATATCTAGACATAAAATTCTTTCTCCAGAACTATTCATTGGATCTCTAGGAAATTTTTTTGGGATATAAATAAAAGCATATTGATGTTATAAAAAAATATTTAATTCCCCAAAATCAATAAAAAATTTCAGGAAAAAATTTGAAAGAGGCAAGTATTTGATTTTTTTTGTAGAAAAACTTACTTTATTAAATCGAAATTATCAAAAAGAGGGTCCTCTACAATTTTATTTTTTTATATATGAAAATAATTGTAAGAACATGTTTTATCATAATAAAGAATAATATTGATGGCTATTTTTCTCCTTATAGTAAAAATTTTCACTTTTGTCGGCCATCTTGAAAAATCACATATCTTAAAATTTTTTTAAAAACAAACACATTTTTATTTAGCAATATAATTATAATACTGAAATTTTTATATAATCATTTGTTATTCTGATAACATTCATAAAATATTTTAATTAAATAATTTTGAAATAATAATTTTATAGTCCCTTTAATTAAAACTTAATTTCAAGAAATTTCTTTTCTAGTCAATACGTCAGTTCAACGAGACCATGGCACTTACCACCTCCGTTTTTTATAAAAATTAGTGTAAACTCTTTCTTTGTAGATAAAACTATATATACAAAATTATTTTGCTGTATCTCAAATAGTTTTCGTATTACAGCCATTCAAAATCTCAGCTCTTCTTGCACATTTAAGATTTTCAAAATGAGGCGCATATATCTAGATATAAAATTCTTTCTCTGGAACTATTCATTGTATCACTATGAAATTTTTTTGGAATATCAATAATTGGAGCATACTGATGTTACAAAAAAAAAAAATTCACTCCCCAAAACCAATATAAAATTTCAGGAAATAATTTGAAAGAGGCAAGTATTTGATATTTTGTAGAAAAACTTACTAAATCTAAATTATCAAAAAGAGGGTCTTCCACAATTTTACTTTTTTATATATGAAAATAATTGTAGAAACATGGTTTATCATAATAAAGAATAAAATTGATGGCTATTTTACTCTTTATAGTAAAAATTTGCACTTTTGTCATTCTGGAACTTTTATATAATTATTTGTTATTCTGATAGCATTCATAAAACGTTTGAATTAAATAATTTTTATATAAACATTTTGAAGTTAATTTAATTAAAACTTAATTACAAGAAATTTGTTTTCTAGTCTATAGCCATACTCAATTTTACAACTTTCTTTTTTTTTGGTGATCACAGACAAAAAAAAAGGAAAATTCTCATAAATGTATGTGCCTCCCTACAAGGGCCTCCGTGTGTTGTAGACATTTGATTGGGACATAATGTAAACCCTTGAAGCCACTTGAGCTATGGAATGTTCACATGGAGATGGACAGAAAAGAAGTTGGGAATGAACTTAGTAGTCACACTTTTATAAAGAATATATCGGAAAGAATATTTTTTATTTTGGTTAGTTAAATGGTTTTCAAATTGTAGTTAAGTTTAAAACTGAAAAGTGGAACCTTCAAAATGTAGTGTGGGAAAGATAACATCAAGTGAATGCCATTTAAGTTATCTTTTAGTGTCAATAAAGGAACTGAAGAAATTGATAGTTTGAGTTGACAGAGAACTAATGATTTTATGAATACTTTGAATGTTATACTATTAATTTTATTTAAAGTTTTTTTTTTAATATTTAAACTATCTAGATATTTTAATTACGTAAATGGTATCAAAATAACAAATATTCATGCAAAAGTTTTAGCATTATAATTTTATTGATAAATAAAAATGTTACTTTTTTTTAAAATTTCAACAAGTGCGAGTTTTTAGATGGCCAACAAAAGTGCAAACTTTTACTATAAAGAGTAAAAAAGCCATCTATTTTATTCTTTATTATGAAAAAACATGTTCTTACAATGAGTTTTATGTATAAAAAAAATTAAATTTTGAAGCACACTGTTTTCGATAATTTAAATTTAATAAAGTAAGTTTTCTACAAAAAAAGATCAAATTCTTGCTCTTTCAAAAATTTTCCTGAAATTTTATATTGATTTTGGGGAATGAAATATTTTTTTATAACATCAATATGCTTTTATTGATTTTCAAAAAAAAATTCATAGATACAATGAATAGTTCTGGAGAAAGAATTTGATATCAAGATATATGCGCCTCATTTTGAAAATCTTAAATGTGTAAGATGAGCTGAGATTTTGAATGGCTGTAATACGAAAACTATTTGAAATACAGCAAAATAATTTTGTATATATAGTTTTATCTACAAAAAAAGAGTTTACACTAATTTTTATAAAAAACGGAGGTGGTAAGTGCCATGGTCTCGTTGAACTGACGTATAGACTAGAAAAGAAATTTCTTGAAATTAAGTTTTAATTAAAGGGACTTTAAAATTGTTATTTCAAAATTATTTAATTAAAATATTTTATGAATGTTTTCAGAATAACAAATGACTATATAAAAATTTCAGTATTATAATTATATTGCCAAATAAAAATGTGTTTGTTTTAAAAAAATTCAAGATATGTGATTTTTCAAGATGGCCGACAAAAGTGAAAATTTTTACTATAAAGAGAAAAATAGCCATCAATTTTATTCTTTATTATGATAAAACATGTTCTTACAATTATTTTCATGTATAAAAAATTAAAATTGTGGAGGACCCTCTTTTAGATAATTTTGATTTTATAAAGTAAGTTTTTCTATAAAAAAAATCAAATACTTGCCTCTTTCAAATTTTTTTATTGATTTTGAGGAATGAAGTATTTTTTTATAACATCAATAGGCTTTTATTGATTTGCCAAAAAAAATTCATAGAGATCCAATGAATAGTTCTGGAGAAATAATTTTATCTCTAGATATATGCGACTGATTTTAAAAATTTCAAACGTGCAAGATGAGCTGAAATTCTGAAATTTCGAATGGCTGTAAAATAAAAACTATTTGAGATACAGCAAAAAAAATTTGGATATTTACTTTGACCCACAAGGAAAGCGTTTTCACCAAATTTTAAAAAAATCGGAGGGGGGTGGGTGTCAAAATCCTTTTTTTTCCGTTGATTTGATATGGAATGACCCTTGTATTAACCAAAATGAAAAATATATTATTAGCCTGTAAATCAATAGTTACTCTAGTATTAAAAGTCATTGTAGTGCTACAAAATCAATTCACGTTAAACACATCATCAGACAAAACTCAAAAGGTTGTATGTCATGTGTATTTTGTGTTTTCTACCTAGTGGTAAAATCTTTAATCTCATCAGCTGATCCAATTAAAGGTACAACCAAATATGTCAAAAGATTTTATCATAAGGAAAGCATTAGATTTTTGGTTTCCTGAAAAATGTAGCTTTTAGACATACAACCTTTTGAAGTTTGAGTGATGAAATAAACATTACACACCTTTACTTCTTCAGTGTTAGGTAGTTTATGAACTCCGTTCATAACGGTCGAAGAATCACTAAGAGGCGAGGAACTCGACGAAATCGTACAGTTGGCTGAGCTGTTGTCAGGAGGGGAACATGACTCAACAGGAGGTTTGGCATTGGCTGATGAACAAATTCCATTAGTAGGACAAATAACTGGTTTTGATTCAAGTCGAGGACGACCTGTAAATAAAAAGTAAAAATTTAAATTATTTCAAGTTTCAATCGTTCATAAGAATCCCAAATAATTTTTTCATCAGTTATATATAAATAAAAAATCATTTCTGTCAAAATTACATTTAATTATTTTAATGGACAAAAATCTAAAAACTTATTATTTAATATTTTGCACATATTTTGCTTGACTCCAAAAATATTTAATTCAGATTACTGGACTAGACATATTGATGTTATTGATTATGCATTCACTGATTGATTTAACAAATGATTGGTCATTCTATTGTCCCAAGTAAAGGTATCCATTCAGATCAGTAGTCTGCCTTATTTCTGTAAAGGGCAAATGAAATATTAAAGTTGTTTTCATCCTGCAAGGGATTTTAATTTATTTTTTCCCACAAATACTTATTTTTTTGTAATAAAATTATGTTAATTTTAATCTAAAAGTTACTGATTTAATATCAAAATGTTCTTCAAATTCTTTACATTAGAAAAAAGTTTCAACTAAGAACATTTTTATGAATTTAAAACTTATTTGTATTGCTAAGAAAACTTGAAATACACAACTGGATATATGTAATGCTGTCCCTCGAAGGCTTGTGATTTTAACAACTTGAAAGTTACATAACCAAAAGGTTCCAAACCAAACATAATCTTAATAAGCCTTCAAAAGCAATGTTGAAACACAAATGGCAAATTTAAAACTTACTTTATTTAGTTCGATTTACAAGCTTTAAAATGTTGGAGAGTGTACAAGTATTTGAATTATAAAACATTTTTAGGATTCATACAGATTCAAAAATCTTTAAGTAATTTTTCAGCAAAACTTACAAGCAGTTTTTCAAAAACTTCAGTAAAGTTAAGTAGTAGTTTTTAAGGATCAATAATACTGACAAAAATTCAATGACATAAAAATCAAAAACTTATTTAATGTAACCTTCAAAATTTAACAGCCTTGTGCTACAGAAAAATATCTTCATACTTATAATGAATCGTCACCAACTGTAGCAATAAAGTTTCTGGTAGATAAATTTAATTTCTGGAGAAGTTGTAAATAATAACAAAAACGAAACAGTAAAGTACTATAAAAAGAACAACATTGTCAATTAGTACTTTAAGTTAATTAGTACTTAATACAAGTTGAATGAATTATATTACCTCTAGGTCTTTTCAAAGGAGGACCAATAGCTTGTGCTGCAGCAGCATTGCGCCATTTTTCTTCCAGGGCAGCATTAGAAAACTGGGGATTGGCTGTAGATCTTCGCTTGCGTTCTAACCTCTTGTTTTTAATATCCGATAGTTTATCTCTACTAACTAGTCCTAAAGCAGTCAAGAAGTCTTTTTTCTATACAAAGAGGAAGACTTATTAATTGAGAAAAATTCAATTTAAGAAACAGATTAACAAAGAAAAATGTATTAAGAACAAGTGTATAAAAAAATGTAAGATAAGGGAACTTTAAACCAAGCATGTATGTTAAAACCTTACATTCTTACAGTATACACCACAAACAAATAATATAATTTAATTATTCTAAATTTATCTCCTAAATATCTAAAGATAATCTTATTCCCTCTTTATATTGTTATTCAAACAACGCTCATATCAAAAAAGTATATAAAAAAGTTGAGCAAAAACCACATTATCTAAAGTACAGTTAAGTGGAAGCTAAAAAAACACAAAAATATTTTTTTTAAACTTACTTTCTGGTCTATTTTATGGTTGATTTTTTCAGTGCTGTGTGGAGGCTGATATTTTTCACTAGAATTAACAATACAATTTTCAGATGAACGAGCTACAGCAGCCTCAACATTATTGTTCAAATGGGGTACAGAAGTAGGTGCAGCATTTGTAAAAGCTACTGGTATGCAGTTGTTTACAACTTGGGGTTTTTGGCAAGTCTACAAGAAAGAAAGTATAAATTAAGTTTTCGATCCCTCCCTTCTTCTCAAAGTCAGATAAAATAATTTTCTTTTAAAATCAAAGTAAAGATAATTGGAATTGTTTTTATCCTACAATGAGAAAAATTAAAATATCATGCATTTAAAAATATCTTATCTGATTAAAATAAAATTACTACAAAACCCACTTAAAGTTGTGCCATAATAGCTTATGTACCCAAATTTAATTGCTTCTACATATATCAATTAAAAATTTTGCTTAGATCTTTGGAAACAAAAATCAAATATGAAAGTAGCAGACATGTGATTGGTCAAACAAAAAATCAATATGATTGAATTTCTCTTACAACAGGTTTAGCATGTTTTATTAATGATTTCTACTTAGGGTGTCTATTTCCAGTATGTAATTGTTAGAACCTATAATTTGACTATAAAAAAATATCAACAACCAATTGACAAGAAACAGTATCATAATTGTAAATTTTACAAATCAGAACATACAAGTAACATTTGTACAATGAAGGTTTAAATCCAAATTGAAAATGCTAAATAAAATATTTCCACAACTAATTCAAATATTTTAAAGCCTTAAAGAGACAAATAGTAATAGGTTTTCAAATATGGCAATTTTTTACATCAATAAAAATTAATTGTTAAAAAGTACAGTTTAGTAATTCACAAAGGATTAATAAACAATAAGTTTTAAGTTCGTTAATAAAACTACACATTGGTAACAATATTAATAGAAAAATATGTGAAAAGTAAACAGCACATTTGCACTCAGTATTAAAGATTAAAACTTTTGTCAAATTAAGCAGTACAAGCTAAAAAAAAAAAACTATTCACAAAAAAATGTCAAAATACCAAAACCAAAAGAAATAATAATAAACACAAACATCAATAATTCAGTAGCAGAAAATATTTCATCAACCTATGTAACATAACCTTGAGAAAATACAATTTACAAGCAGAAAGGAAAAAATGGCACTGCATCCTTAAAGAATGAAGTATTTGCCAAATAAAAAGGAATAATAATAATTAGAGACATACAATGCTCCTCACTGATGCAACTGATAGGCAACACATATTTTCACCAAGTTACGAAAATAATTAAAAATAAGGAATACATGCAGGTTGAAAAAGTGGAAACAACAAAAACCATAAGAAATATCAGTATCAATTTTAAAGTTATACTATTACGAAGATTGTGCATGAAACTAATTGCATAAGCATGCAAGCCTGTTGAATCAGAAAAATAAATCAAAGCTGCACTGTGTCTCAAGTTGCAATTTCAGAGTTTGTATTTTTTTTTTTTAAATAATAAAATAAGAAGGAATTTTTCAAAGTAAAAATGGTGTTCTTTATCAAAACTTATCAAAGTGTAAGAATTAGCATATATTAATGATAAAAAATGTAAATGCAATTTTCTTTTTAAAGATCAAAGATAAAATCTACTTTAAAGATCATCTACTAACTAGCACAAAACAGACTTAATAAAAAAAAAATTGCCAAGAGAATTGCATGTTTTTAAAGTTTTGTCCTTTTAAAGAATTTTAATGCCTTTAGGCAGATTTTTATTAACTTTTCAATTATCTGTTGGTCTTTTCTTTGTAATGCTTTGTATTTAAGTGATGAAAAATTCTATCAAGATGAGATTTTACATTATTCTAATGAAAAATAAGTTTCCATGCAATACACTCTTTGTTTGGAAATTAAAATAAAAAATTAGTTATAATTGAAAGGCTTAAGTAATTAGCTTTAAAAAACAGCTTACAATAAAAAAAATCAAAGGCTATTAAGATAAAAAAAAATAATAGTAAAGGAGTTCTAACCCTTTGAGCAACCGACATGAAATTTCCCAAAAGAGTAAATTTCCAGTTTTCCCAGAAACGCATACAATTTTAAAATTAAAAAAATAACCTGTTGGAATAATTTGCGAATATTTTACATCTAGATACTATTGAAAGCTATCTCCATAAAATAAATTACGATTTTAAAATAGGCGTATAGCATGAAAATGGAGTTTAAACTTTCCTGCAGGAAAGAAATTTTTTGGTTGCAGTGTTTGGCCCCGACAGGCGAAACAAGATAATAAAATTGCAAAGTTGCTTTCACTGCAAAAAAGTTTACTTTATAGTGTAAACAAATATAAAAAATAACAAACAAATATTTAAAAAAAATTACTTTAATAGCGATTGGAAATATTGAGATTGCTTTCAAAATGTTGTCAAATTTGGCGGAAAAAAAATTCAACTTACAATATTTTTTAAGAGAAATATACAAGGACAGTACGAACTCTGAAACGGAACCCATGCACATGCAAGAAAGAGCATCTTCCTGAGTGCTTGCGAAGAGAAGGTTGTACTTACAACATGGTTGGAATTCCTAACCACGGGAGGAGGAGGAGGATACTGAGGCACTCTGATTGGTGGGACCAGATTGAAGAGCACCCCAGTCTGCGTGCCATCGACGGCCCGGTTGGACGGAGACGGGACCACAAGCACGGGATGCATCTTTTGGTGCTCGGCAACCTTTGAGGGGAGAAGGGAGTTGGCCGTCGTGCAGTTTGGCAGTACGACCGTGCCCACAGGGGCCTTGAAAGTGAATGTGGGGAGGTTGTTGTTGTTTAGGGAGGGGGGAGGCACTGTCTGGCGGACTGAGTTGATGCTGTTTGTTGTGGGTTTGGTCACTAGTGTTGTCTGTGGAAGAGACAGGGGGCGAGAGATTGAGATTTCGAATCGAAATCCAAAAGTATTTGAGAAAAAAAAATCTCCATACAGTATATAAAAAGGTTACCTTGTGTTTATTGATATTTACCTTAAGATTCTCAACTTAAGAAAGAAACATGCGAGATACTTAATTTGAGAGCATTTACGAAACACAAAACTAGAGAATATTTTGAGTCTATACTCTACTGATGTAAATACGAAATAACTTAAAATATTTCCATTTGAAAAAAAAAACACAACTGTGAAAAGAAACTGTCGTCTTTCCTCTCTCCACAAAAAGTTTTGTGACACAGAATCCCTAGCCCACCCCTAAGTGCCATAGAGATGACCAAATAATTTTTATTCTTCCTATAGTAAGCTTAAGGTTCCCGGTTTTCTATTTGGTGTGGTTAATATTCAAGGTAGACATCTTGCCAAATTTCTTCATCAAGTCAATATTTTATAGAATTTTTTTTATACTACGACTTGATCTGCTACTAGTTTATCACTTGTACCAACAATTTTTTTTCTGACGCTTGAGTGTGGACACATTTTTTAACCTATACAAGTTTGCATAGTTTTTTAAAAGTTGATTGTTGGAGAGAATCCAAAATTTTTATAATAAACAGTTGCCAACAATAAATTTATCCCTAACAATAAATTTACTATTATACCATTTATTACTATAGAATAATGTACTGTAAATTAAGTGGTATTATAACAGTATATAAAAATATACTGTATTGACCAACCTTGTTGTATACTGTATAACCTTTTATGTAATATATTGACCAACTTTATTGGGCATTGAGCCTGTTGTTAGTCGTAAATATTTGTATTTGTAATAACCACATGATTCCAAATTTTCCCTGTGAATTCTTTTAAAAATCAATATCAAAAAGAATAACCATTTAATTATCAATTACTCAAGTTTATAATTCAAGGCTACTGTAATTTACTTATTAATAAATATTTTACCAAAAAACCACAATATATAGATTAATATAATTTACAGAAATATTAGTTATTCAATCTATGTCTTCAATAAGAAAGAAATTCTATACAATGAGGGTACTTTAAATGTGTTGAAATTCATGCTAAATATATTATATGATAAAAAAAAATATTACTTATTAATAAATGAAATAGAGTGAAAGTATTAAATAAAAATAAATTTAATAAGGATATGTACAAAATAACAGAGATTATATGTAACTAAACATAAAATTATTTTCTATAATGCCTTGAAAACATAACAAATTACTCTACTGAATGAAGGATTGTAAAGACCATCAAGTTTAATAAAATAGATTGGCTTCCTTAACTTGAGAACTCTTGAACATATACAAATTGATGTTCATATAATAAAACCAGCAGTTGTCAAATCTTTGATATTTTAAATGTCTAATTTTAACTTTTAAAAAGTAGTGAGTTACAATTCTAGAACATTTCTGCGAGAATGAAACTTTTATATTTTGTTCTCGAATGAAAAATAAATATAGAATTCCCATTTAAAACTTGCATTCATAACTATCTCTCGTAAGCAAGGCAAAATTAATTTTATCTAAACTATAAGTATTGATGTGATTTAAGTAGGACAGATTACAATTGATTTAAAGAATGATATCA
Source organism: Troglohyphantes excavatus (assembly GCA_963932185.1). NCBI lineage: Eukaryota > Metazoa > Arthropoda > Arachnida > Araneae > Linyphiidae > Troglohyphantes > Troglohyphantes excavatus. Next base: position 25,261,897 of record OZ010674.1, read on the forward strand.
GAAAATGGTAATTTCCATATTATAAAGTAATTATATATTATGAAAAAATTAATTTCACTCTTACCGTTGTTGATAGCTTGTGGTTTTGAATTTGACATTTCTGTGCACAGCATAGCATTCGTACTTCCTGATTTTGAATATGAGGACTAGGGGTGTGTGGAGCTGCTGAGTATCCTTGTGAATTACTAGGACAGGAATTAGGAGGGCTCTGCTTTTTCTCCAAGTTCTTCCTTATTTCTTCCATGATTTGTTTCTGGGGGGAAAAATGGCGGACTTTTATGAAAGTATACATGTAGAACAATATAAAGGAGGAAATCAGGACTTTATTTCTCAGTTTGTAAGCACAAACCCTCACTCTTTTCTAAGTATTTACAATATCAATAGAAATGTACTCATTTCAATAAATTTTATTTCAGAGAAAACCTTTAAGAACATAATGCATTGAAAAGTAAGAGATTGCATATGCTGAAGAAAAGTATTTAGTGGTGCATTTTTGGAAGAGATGCAGAATACTAAAATTTATTACAAATGACAATAAGTTATTTCAAACTTAGTTTAAACTATAAAATATAATGTATAAAAATTTTGGGGCATGATCACTACACATTGAAACCTAGCTAGCTATTTTAATTAAACTCTAAAATTAAATATTAAAGTAAAAAAAATATTAAAATTAAACTTTTTAAATACATGTTCTAATTAAATAAAAAGTTAAATTTGATTTAACTTTAACACTATTAAAAATTTAAGATTGTTGAAATTATTCTGCTGAAAAAAAAATTACAACTTTCAATTTACAGCATGATTATTAGATTTTTTAGAAATAATCTATTTCCAACCATCCCATTCTACCACCCTTTATTACTTTATCTCGAATATATGCAAATATCATTTTACTTCCTAAATTATGGTAGTGTAATTTATTGTTTCCATTATTCAGCAGGGGGAAATTTCCTTCCCCCTCTTTCTCATCGCTCAGGAGGGAAGTAAATTGACCCATGTGCAGGCAAGAGTATTTTAAGGAATATTTTTTTAAAAAAAAGGAACTAAATGCCTGAGGTTCTACTTAAAATGATAACTTGACAAACATATTATTATAAAAGAAATATATATGTTTATATAATGTGTAATCATTGTATTTTTAATTAAAATTGACCTGATAACATAATTCGATTAAAAACAGTTGTTTTTAATTCAAAATATTTGAACATGAGTACATTGCACTCAGTACAACTGCAATATGATGTCTTAAGTTCAAACTAAAATATATCAACCGTTTATTTCCTACAATTTTTAATATTAACATTTGTAGCTTAGATTCAATAAATGGTGCTCTAGCTGTATACTTCACAGAATTTTAAAAAAAATTGACTGGTGTTATGAAAAAGTATATATATTTTTTTAATGACAACAATTTTAACTAAATCATAACTTTAAAATGTGTAAATGTTTTATTATATAATTAAAAACTAAACATGTTTTTATTATATTGATGTAATTAAATTTTATAATATGAAATAATTATATATTTTTTATTAAACCTCAATGAACATTTAAAAAAAAAAAATTATACTGCCATGCGAAAAGCAATAAATTCTATTTCTTATCAGCTTTCAATAAAAGTTTAGAATTTTAAATTAAAATTATTTATAACCCCAAATAATATATTTTTTAAATTGTGCACACAGTAATTAAAAAAAAAATCCAGATTTGTCTCAAAATAATATCTGGCATCACAGAATAAATATACATTATGTTCCATTCAAACAATTTTCCATTCATAATTTAAATTAAAATCGTTTGTCATTCAGCAATTCAAATGTCACGAAATCCTGTCTCCCAATCGCATCATATTAGAAAACCCTCCCGAAATTCCCGTGATTCATTCATCAAAAATAGAATCATTTCTCTGCAGTGAACTCTTTTTTGCGCACGCTTATTTCCCCAAATCAGCGCCTCAAAGTTTCTCTGCCCTATAACACAAGTTTTAGCACTGGACGGAACGCCGCTGTTCCACCCACCTGCTTTATCCAGTGGAGAGAGCCGCTGTGCGCATGCGCCAACTATCGATTTTTTTTCCCTCTTCTGCCATCTCGGAAAGTCTCCCCAGTTTTTCCCTGTTCTCTCTGGCTATAAAATACTTCGGACGAAAAGTTCGGATTTTTTTTTAGTTTTTGTTTTGTTTTCTGTTCCGTAAGAGCAAAGGGAGGGATGCGCTGTGAGAGTTTGGTGGCGTTCGAGTTCGATCACACGAAAATGGTCGCATTTTCTAGAATAAGACATGGTGAAGTTCTGTATAGAATATTCTTTTCGTCAAACTTTTATTGCAAAGCAAAGTGGGGAATAAAATACATAAGCACCATTTTTTTTTTTTTTTTTGCAAAATGCGAATGTGTATTAATTCTCTTATGTTGTTTGTTCGATTTAGCACGATGCAAAATATGCTTTCAATAAATCAAAATTACCGTTTATCGCACGGGGTTGGTTAAAAGTAATGGGTAAATAACCCTTGTCCTAATTAAATGAAAAAAAAATTGGAAAAAATCAAAAATTTCATGTAAAATCTATGGTATTGGACCACTATTTGATCGTCCTTTAACATTAAAAAAAATCAAGATAGGTTCATACATTACGTGAGAAAACATAAAAATAGCTCAACTATTATTTTAAACTTCACAACGAATTTAACAAAAAATTTTCCCTTTAAACTTTTTGAAAAGCTTTAAAGATTTTGGGTTCACTACTATATAGTAGTTCACATAATATTTGTTATCAAGTCTAAATTACTAAAATTTCGTTTTATGCAACTTGGAAATAGGCAAATTTGTAAGAGAAATAAAAACATTTTTAAGGATATTTGGTGCCCTCATAACCTTTAAAAAACTCAATTTTGATATTTTAATTTTATTCGAATACTCTATTCTAAGAGCTATTCAATTTCAAATTTTTCTACTGGTCCGCTTACTAAAAGTTTAGGAAAACATAATTTAAAATAATATAATCATCATGCAAAAGATATGTTAATTGTCAACGAAAATAAAACATTGTTTATTTTCGTTGACTTTAGGATTTTGTTGCTGATTATAAACCTTCAGTTGCTTTAATTTTTATTTCTATTTTATATTAATCATGATATAAAGTTCAAATGAACTATATAAAACTGAGGTCGAGTAGTTTATTTTTCTGGTATTCAAGCGTGATTTTAAAATTGTGCAAAAAGTGCGTTTTTCGAGTTTGTGGCAATAACAATTGCGTCCCTATTTGTGATTAATAAAAAGCGTTTTTTAGAAAGGTATTTAGTTACACTTTTCAAGTAAAATATGCCTATATATATAAGAAAATTTTAAAGAAATGAAAAGCGTCTTTTATAATAAGCAATCAAGCCCTTAAAAATGACAACAGTGAAACACTGAATCGTCATTCAGGTACTTTTGCCAGAGTAACATACCAGATGCAGAAGTCGTTTTATATTTACAAATACCTACTCTCAATTTCCCAATTCGATTTTATAGTAAATATTTTTACAGATAAATTCGATTATAGGAAAAGTTCTCCAGTTAAGGGAAATTATATACATTATTTTTATTTCCGCCAACAGCTTTATAAACTTATTCCTATGGCTTTCTAGACTCATATTACACAATTTATGTAAACACAAGGCTATGCGGAGACATTCATTGGGCAGGGCCAAAGATAAACATAAGCCCCTTTTTGAAAATCATTTAACATTTTTGCAGAGAAAGTCATTATTAATCACTAAGCTATACACATTTGAGACGTGTTACCCGAAAACCTATTAATCAGTTGTACATTATAATTTGAGTCTATTAATTTACATTATGAAGGTTGAACTTCTTTTTAAATTGGGCTAAGAATTAATGGCAATGATACCATTAGTGGTTTGGGGGAGTTAGTATATTGGATTTCTCTCTCTCTAAAATAGTTCCACAATGTGCAGTAGCTTGTAAAATATTTAATAGAATGCTAGGATTCATAATGAAATATGTTTAATTAAAATCTAAGAATATATAATTGAATAATAACATTGTAAAGAGGTTTGGTAAGGCTTCATCTTGAGTATGCTGTACAATTTTGGTAACTATGCCTTAAAAAAGACATTAATTTAATAGAGAAAGTTCATTAGAAGGTTATCAAACATGGAAATTGAAAATAGATATTAGAATTTCAATGTATATACTTTGGAAAAGAGAAGGGTTCCAACTTAATTGCATAAATGTGTTAAACAATTAAGGCAAGAGAAGTCAGCAGTTTACACTTGAATAAGGGAGGTGGAAGCAGGATTTTTATAATAGGATAATTGACAAATGGAATAACTTGGTAGTGAATATTGTTAATTCTGTATGAATATATTATTATGCATTTTTTTTTTAAATATCCTATCCTAAACAGCTTGTCTTTATTTATAGAAACATGTATAAAGCTTGTATGACAACAGAAAAGAAACAGAATTTCTATTTAAACAACTTATATTTTATAGAATTGTACCCAATACAAAAAAAAACGGGAGGGGGTTTGGGGAATTATATTGAAGACTATTTGATCATATGTTGCTGGTATAATTTTTCGGTTGCACTGTCTGAGAAAGAAAGTTACTGCTGTAAAGTATGGATCTGATGGGAATGGTAAGATTGTGATAAGAATAATGGACTGAGGATTAGGGATGTCTTGTTTCAACTCGACCATTCTGCATTTTGTGTGTTTGTCTATGAATTTGTTTTAGCCTCGATCAAATGCATTGGCTGATGTTCTTCAAATTTGGAATGAACGTTCCTTGAAATCATTAAAAATGAAAGGTTTTTTTTTTTAATTATTCTGTTTCAAGATGGTGGCAATTTTAGGGGTTCCGTTTCATGAAAAGTTCAGCTTTTTTTTTATTTATTTTTTATTGCACGGTTTACTGTTTCAAGAACTACTAGTAGATAGATATCTGAATTTAAATATATATTGAATTTCACAATTTTTTTTTATGGTGGGAGAGTAAACAAAAATTGAAAATAACACTGATTTGTGATCATTGCTAAACAAAATTCCACCAAGGTTGCAGGCTTTGAATTATAAAAGTATACATAATTAAGACTTAATTTATAAGTACAACTGAGAGAAATTAGGCATATTGATTCCATAGATGAAAAATGAATTTTAGGTACAAAAAACAGACTAATATGATCATTTTAGACTGTGACATGAAAACCTTTATTAAACCTAAATTGTTAACATGGTGTCAATTAAAGAAAACACTGCATTTTGCAAAGTGGAAAGGAATAATCCTCAGGTAGTGATAGTTTAATACTAATTATTGATGGAAACATATTTTATTTCAGCTTTGTGCATTTCTTTTTAAGCAAACGAAATATATTTAAACCCGTTTGAATATGATTATCCTGCAATTCCTAAGAATTATTAAAATGCACCAATTCCACCTTAATTCGATTCATATTAAAACTGAAATTTCAGATATTCAAGTTTCTATATCAACAAAACTCTAGAAGCAAAGAAAGATAAATCGTCTTTCATAGCATTTTGCTACAATACTTAGGCACAAAAATCCAAAAGGTAAAATATCCTGTAATAAAATTGTTTAGTTTTTTTTTTTTTTTTTGCTAAAGATATTGCATTATTAGTTACTTTTGAGGAAAGTGCCATGTTAGTTTTTACTATTTTTAGCAATGACCTTTGGAATAGAAAATTTGTAAATTAAGTTTCCAAAGTAATAATTTCACAATGGAAAAATCTACATAACTTTTTAATGGATGCAGATTACAACATAAACAAAGTGAAATATTTAATTTAGTAAATATTAGATAAACTGGTTTAAATTGAAATCGAAAAACAGAAGAAAAAATTTAATTGATATTTTGTGATTTTCTTATAATTCATGCAAAATACAATATATTAAAATAGAGTGCATGTCAGTAATTTAAAATAAAATATTTAAAAAAAAATTAGCTTTTTCAATGAATTGCAATATATTTAATCACAAAATACCATTAAAAAATTATCTGTCTGGCTTTAAATCCAAAACTACTGGATGGATTTTATGAAACCTGCACAAATTGATCCAATATACTAATTAAAAAAAATATTTACATTAGTAATTGCACAAAATTTATGTAAATTTTCCATTGTTCATAAACATTAAAAATTTACATTGTGGATCTTCTGTTCTAAACATCATTGTTGAAATTAGTGAAGGATTATGTCACTAGGCATCATAAAACCAAAAATATATGTTACAACGGGGTGTTGTTTATGTTTACTGTTATGTTTCTAAATTTCCTTACTGCTCTCTCTCACAATGATTACCTGCTGATTAAGCTGTAAAACGTTTTATATTTTGTCTTTTAATAGTTACAAAATCCTATTAAAATTGCATTGCTCCTTTTTGCCTGATTCTACGGAATAATTTTCTTTAAAGAAAATATTTGAATAATTTATCTAATTTGTCAGCTTCAATGTTTCCTTATGTACACTTTTTCACGTAGGTCTAGATTTATCGGGGCCGTTGATGGGGTCGGCATTCGATTTGTCGAGCAAATTTGCAGGACCAGACTATGTGAAAAAGTTATGTTTAAATACCATTGCATCCGAAGCTGGTTTTCCCAGTGTGTGAAAAAGCAGTCTTTGGGTGCATTTACGGCTAACCATTAGTTGGGTGTTTTCTCAGTTACTACGTCAGTCGAGTCCTGCATTGTCTTTGACTATCAATTGACTTTCTTTGAGAAGTCGATTTTGGGTCAGTTAAATTGATGTTGCATTAGAGCTACACAATGGGCAACTGGCGACAGTTTGAGATATATTTCGTAGAAAAGGCCAGGAAACACTGTCTGGTATTCTTTTAACCATGGTCAGATGAACAGCCGATATCGGACTAATCAACGATACATATTGTTTTTGAAAAGCAGGTCATACACCCTTCGAGCAGTCGTTTGGGGGTTACCCATCCCCTTTGAGTTGTCGATTTTGAAACCAGGCAATGGCACTATGCTTTAAAAACAAATAGTTGGTACCCCTTTCAAGAATTCACTTAGGGCGACCATGACTCATCGCCTCCAAGCAGCTAGTTTTAGCTAAAAATATATATATTTTTGTAAAAAGGGATTTTTTTTTTTTCTCTCAATAGTCAAACTAGAGTCTTGACATTATTGCAATTTTAACAGGTAATAGTAAAAAGATTCAACAATTTACGATTTTAACAGGTAAGTCTGGTTAAAATCTGTACATTTTAAAGACAATCTTTGTGATTTGGTAGATGTGGGTGGACAATAAATTAAAACGTTCTTATAAAATAGAACTAGGGATGAAACAGATATACTGTAACTATCCGATATCCGGCTGATTTTTAACTACCCAGTAATTATCTAACATCCGGAAGCAAAGTGCTGTATATCCAGATGAATAAAACACTCAGATTTTTTTTGTTGATCTATTATCTTTTGTTCTCGCTTTAAGTATTTTCCTGAAAATATTACCAATGTATTCTGCAGATTCTCCATTTAATTTTTCTCGGGCCGTTCAATAGGGCAAGTAGTTAAGCAATACCTTTATCGTTAAAACCTAACCAAGTGCGTTGTAGACACGGTGGGTAACAGAAAAGATAGTGCTAGGAAGATATGTTGCAGACATTCGGAATCACACTTTCAAATGCATCGTACAGTACATCTCCGGCCGTTTCAAAATCAGTATGTATATAAATAGTTTGTTAAAGGACTGTTCAGAGAAGATCTTTTCAATAAAAAAAAAACCTGCCAGATATCCATCAAAAAAGTATTTCAATATATGCATTTGTTGGATTATAGGAGATGATTTTTTTTTGTTGCATGTGTTGATACATGAACACAATAGTCTTATGTGCAAAATTAGTAATTTATTTTGCACTAGCCATTACCCGCAGATGCAGCTTTTTATGTAAGTTAATAAAATTTCTTTCAGACTAGATGAACGGTCGAAAAGGGAAAAAATGGCAGTCGTAAAAACTTTTTGGTTGCCACAATTTTACATATATAGTTAGCAATTTATTTTGATTTTAGTTTTGAGAATTTTTGTTGTCAGCAGGGGTCACCCTAAGCAGCAGAGCCGGATTTAGGCATAGTCTACATAGGCTGCAGCCTAGGGAATCGCACCACACACCAAAAATAACATAGATTACTAAAAAATTGGGAGCCTCAACAGTTTGAAATTGAGACAACAACATGTTTGAAAATAAATCACTCAAACAAAAAGACAAAAAATTTATGCCAAACAAGTTTTTTTTAGTGGTAAACTCGTAATGAAGTAATAAAATGTTCATGGCTGTGTTTTGCACCAAGTAATGGGCATGTAAACAATTTTGTATGCAAACTTTTTTCCCAAACACACACATAATTTCCACACGAAGGGTACCTATTGTTATTGAAAGAATGTTGCATTTGAAATGTTCCTTTCATAACGTGAAAGTGATATTATGAATATATTTGTCAAAAATGGTTATCAAAAGTAGTGGTGAAAGGTAATTTTCTAAGTTGAAACTTAAAAACAGGCTTTGGACCACCAGGTAGAAGAAAGGCTGAACTTTTTACTTCTTATCATCCAAGAGAGTGACATTTAAAAAAGTTATTTTATAAAGATGTCATGAGTAAATTTGTTACTATTAAGTGTAGGTGAGTGTTAATAAATCAAAACAAATCCTAATGAAAATAGTATTCTACAATATTTTTATGACGTAGAATTTTTATATTTTCCTAACCAGCAGATTTGTACAATTTAATTATGACGTAATACTTTTATGTCCTATTAAAAAATATGTTTATTTTTGTGATATTTGCAATGGTATTGTGTTACTTTTTTTGGAAATCAGTTGTTTTTTACTTTTTCCTACAGTGTTATTCAGTTCGGGGCCATTTGAGAGTAATATAAAGATGAGTGCAATATTTTATTATTATTTTAAAGATTCCAAAATTCCATTGCACATATGATTTAATTCACAGCTATGGAATATACACGTTTCAAAAAAATTCCAACCCTTTCCCCTACTTGATTCACTGAAGGAGTATTCCATACCACCTAATAGTTGGGGGCCTGCACCACTAATTTAGCCTAGGGGTTCACTAACTCTAAATCCGTCTCTGCTAAGCAGACGCGTGGCCCTGTGCAAAACTAGACATGGAGCATCCTGAACTAGATTTTAAGTTTATTTTTAACTTGACCAGTTCTTATGTATTTTGTACTATTTTTTTTACAATAAAGTAAACTTCTATACAATAAGTCTGTACAAAATCTTGTTGTATTAATATTATTTTTTTACTATTAATAAATGGTGGGTAAAATATACACTCAAAAGTGAATTACGAGATCAATTATACGAGGGGGTGAGATGCCAAGGGTACAAGTGACAATTTCAGCATTTTGTGAAAACGCAACTTAAATTTAAAACAACTGATTCTTGAAATAGTTGATAATTATGCCACTAGATCTCAGCACATAACAAACATTTACTTGTACTCATTTGCTACCAACTTTTCATCAAGCAACAACGGTCATGCTGCAATAATAAGCCAAAAAAGAATAAATAACACTGCCTCATCAAAGCAGCCAATAAAAAATTAATGCCAGATCGGGCTATCTTATATATACTCTAACCATTTCCCCATGTTAAGCTACATCCATAAAAAATATGCTACAACCCGAACTAAATTTTGTAAAAAAACACTATTGGTAGAACTGCGTCAGTGCAACCTCTAATTTAATACAAGTATAAAAAATTTTAATTGAAAATCAATGGAGACTTTTAATTTGTGTAAAATTAATCGATATGCCACTTTTTTTTAAATTATGAAACACAAAGTTTTAGCCCAAGCTACAACATTCAACTAATTAAATTAAGAAATATCATTTCTGGTAGGTTATGGCATCACTTGAATGTTTTTGTTACTTTTAGCTTAATATATAATTTATTTATCAATTATTATTATTTGAAGCAGTAAAAGTTATAGTGGACATATTCCCCAGCTTAATTCACAATATTTTTGGAAGTTATCCGTTTAGGGGAGTTTATTGGATGTTGATCCATTCTAACATTTTGCTAGTTACTAGTTGTTTAAATTGCTAGAATAATTTATCTTGAAAGATAAATTATTGTTTATTATTCTGAAGACAGTACAATTTAAACCTGTGTTTTTTCAGCAACCCCCCCCCCCCCCCCCATAAAAAAAACATTTAGAAAAGTAAAAAATGCCAAGCCCTCGGTTAAAATTTTACACATGAAGCAGCATTTATAAATTTTTATTGAGCAACACAGGGGGGGGGGGGGGGGGATCTGTGTTACTATCCTATCCATAATCACACTCAACTCTATTTTTTTAAAAGTCACTTGTTCCCCACCCCTTCATATCAAATTGAAGTACTTCACTTCCTAAAAATACAAGTGAGGACTTTTTTAAATTCTGTCAAGTTCCTTTAAAACTTAAAACATAATATTTAACTGATTACTACTCAATAATTGAACATTCAAGTGTTTCTTCAAAATATACTGTAACCAGTGGCGGCTCGCCCACTACAGCAAGTACAGCCAGGCTACACCTAGATTCATTAGTGTATTTTAAAACTAAAATAGGATATTTTACTAATTTTCTTAAATGAAGATTAGAATTGAAAATGAAAATTCTACGGTAGTAAACAAAATCTCCGATAAATAGCAAGCCTGTTACCGTAATGCACAATTCACGAGGGGAAAAAACTCCATTCAATCAAACTGCAGCCAAAAAGCGAAATCGGCTGCATTGTTGCCATGGCAACCTCTACGTAGTATGGAGATTTCCCCCATGCTATTGCACTGCATTTGTGAGAAGGTACAGCGGAAATGAATTTTCTTGTTTTAGCTGTACTTGAGGTTCGATATGCTGATTGGATCGTTGGTGAAACGAGAACTTATGAGAATATCTCCAAACGGAAATGGTTTTCGTGATACATTTACTGTGTGCTGTTTGTTTCAGGACATGGTTCTGCTGTTGTTTCGTTAATATTAAAATTGACCGATTCGCATGTTTAAAAGTAGGCAGGATTGCTTTAATTTTCAAAAAATAAGTAAGTGTTTTCCGGTTTTTTTTGCATTTTATCATTTTGTAAAAATTTAAAGGAAACTTAGATTTGAGTAGTGAATAATAAAGAATTTCTATTCATGTATGGTTTGTGGAAATGTATTTTCCGTTCATGTATGGTGGGGGGGATTCACATGATTTAGGTATGACAACGAATTGTTTGAAAATAAGTCACTTAGACAAAAAAAAGTTATAAGTATACCAAACAAGTTTCTAAATAACTAATAAATCAAACTAAATCCTAATGAAAATAATATTCTACAACATTTTTATGATGCAGAAATATTCTATTTTTCTTAATGGATATGTACAATGCAAATATAACATAACACTTTTATATTCTTTTAAAATATGTGTTTAATTTGTGATAATTTAAAATGGCATTGTGTTACTATTTTTGGAAATAAGTTGTTTTTATTCTATACCGTTATTCTGTTCATGGTGATACGGAAACAAGTGCAATATTTTTATCGTAATTTTCATAAATTACATTGCACATTGAAATTGTTCAACATAGTATTGGAAATTTACGAGAGAAAAAAAAAGTGCATCGGAATTTTATTAATACTGAAAAATTATTTAGTTAGCAAATTTTCAATTCTTGTATTTAAAAAAAATTCCGATCTTCCCATCTCCCCTACCCATTTCGATTTACGAAAGAGTATTCCTTACCACCAAGTAGTTGATGGTTCGCTCCACATATTTAGCCTAGGGTCCACTAACTCTAAATCAGGCTCTGGCTTCATGGGAATACCTCAAACATCTATCCCAAGGATGAACCAGTTGTTTATGAGCAGCGTGGTGGGCCAAAAGTTTCTCTTTTTTATTATCAGAAGTCGTCGAGACAAAATTTATTCTTATAAAAAAAAAGTACATTGCACCAGAATAAAACACAACAAAGTTGCTTCTTTACATTGGAGGCATTTATCATGCCAAGGTATCATAATAAGACGGAATCAGGCGGAATTTACGCATACCGTTTAATGGCAATCGACGAAAATAGGAATTTGTACACTCCCCCCCACACACACCAAAAAAAGAATAATTAGGCCTCCCCTTTGGATGACCCTAGATCCGCCACTGCGTAGCACGACTTCCCTACACGCTAAAATAGAGGTTGTGATGAAACAAATGCAGCCCAAAATGATTTTTTCAAATCTGCTGTACTTGGGACTGCTATGAATTGATTGGCTCGTGCATGAATCGGCGGGGCGAGCTGGGGGAAAACCAAGAATTTTCAAGAATCTCTCTAAAATGGAAGTAGTTTTCCTAATAAGTTTACACGTGTATTGTTGTTTCGTTACTTAAATTAATATTAAAATTGACCGATTCGCAAGTTTAAAAAAAAAGGAGGATGGATTTAATTTTTAAAAAATAAGTGTTTTCTATTTTTTTCGCATATTTTATGATTTTGTAAAAACTTAAAGAAACTTCGAGAATTCCCGTTCATGTATGGTTGTGGAAAATAGCGGATTTCACATGATTTCGGCTGTGCTAACATTTTCGACCACGGGCCACCACTGACTGTAACTGCTTGGTGGTTTAAAAAAAAATATGAATTTAAACAGGCAAAAGAATGAAGGTAAAATGTTACAAAAATCAGTTTTCCAGAAAAATAGCTTTTACTTTCACAAATATAAATATAGATACATTTTCGTTAAGTTTATAAAATTCGATGCCAAGTAAAATTTTAAAACGGATATCTGGCTGATTTTTAACTAACCGGTAATTTTCCGATTTCTGGCAGAAAATTACCGGATATCCAATCACCATGCCGGATATCCAGATGAATATAACGCCGCAGATTTTTTTTATTGTGGCGAACAATTTTCTTTTTTTCTTGCTTTAAGTATTTTCCTGAAAATACTACCAATATATTCTGCGGTCTGCAGATTCTCCCTTGAATTTTTCTTGGGCTATTCGGTTAAGGAGTTAAAACCTGACCGGTGCTTTTCAGACATGATGGGTCACAGAGAATAGATAGTAACAAATAAATGCTGCAGACATTTGGAACCAGCCAGTAGTTATCTTGGAGTATCTTCACGTTTCAACGATCCACATAGGCGATGGTGAGTAGGATGCAAAGCTATATCTCTGTTCGTTATATATTAGAAATTGTTTTATTATCCAGTCTAGTAATGTTTTAGCATTTAAATATAGTGCAATTTTAGATCAACAATATGGAAATATTTCAAAACTACATTTTCAAACGAATCCTACAGTACAGCTGCGACCGTTTCAAAATCAGTATAAATATGAACAGTTTATTAAAGAACTGTTAAGAACAGATATTTTCGTTAAAAACTAAATGCTGGATATCGGGCAAAATCCATTTCGGATATCCGGTTTGCAAGTGCGCCGGATATCAGATATCCGGCAAAACAATTATTCATCTCTAGTAATAAATGTTTAATTTTTAGTTTTGCCACCACTGATGGAGTTTGTTTCAAGAGCACCGGTATCCTATCTCTGACTTCTACACTTTTGGGAGCACATTATAGAGGTAACGTGCCATGGTCACAAAGCATATAACATGATTTTAGTGAGTTTGTATGTTGATACAACTGCTGAAGTATTTTCTTTTTGTATTTATCAAATAAATGGGATCATACTGAAAGAGGGGTTTTGAAAGGGGCAGTAAGGCAGAGGTGTTAAACTTATAGATAGGCCCAAGCCCCTCTCCCACTTATTTGAAATCCGATTCAGTGTTTACGTTTTAATTGAAATCCAGTGCCTTGGGCCCTTCCCCTTAATATTTTTCAAAACTTTATGCATATACATAAAGGGCAGCCATTTTAATACAAAAGGCAAGGAAGATGCGATTTTTAAAGAAACAGGACGGAAAGGTCTTTCCAAAAAACAAAAAAATTCAAATGGACAACTAATATTTATGTTTTGATTAGATAACCTTCCTATAACATCACAATTGAACATTATATAAAAATTTAAATATGATAAACTTTGTTAGAATTATAAGAAAAAGGTAAAAACTCGTCTTATAGAACATTGTGTTAAGAATATTAAAATACAAATACAACGTTAAAATACGCAATAAAAATCCGTATAATCCGGACATGTTTCGGGAGATACATCACCCTTCACCAGCGGAAAATGTAAAGTCTGTGTGTAATAAAATATAAATAAACCCAGAAATTTAAAGTATTGCCAAAGAACAAACAACTATTTCAATCGGCCATACCCTATTGACGATCTTAATAACTGGGGCATATACAGTATTTCATGTAAATGTGGTATGTCATAAATTGACATGCCACATTGACCAAAAAGAGAGCATTAAGATTTCATATCAAGGAGCACCAAGCACATACTGTTAAACAAGAAATAAAGAAGTCCTCCATTGCCAAGCACTCTTGGGAACATGGTCATATATTTAATTTTTCTAACTCACATTTAATTTGCAAACCTAAATCTCCAGTTGAACTTGACTTCCTGTAGGCGTTTCATATTTTTAGCAATATTGACTCGATTGTCAATGAAACGTTTGCGGTCCCAGTATTTCCCACTTGTTGGCACAGAATAGTTAACTCCAACCGATTGAAATAGTTTTTTGTTTTTTGGCAACACTTTAAATTTCTGGGTTTATTTATATTTTATTACACACAGACTTTACATTTTCCGCTGATGAAGGGTGATGTATCTCCCGAAACATGTCCGGATTATACGGATTTTTATTGCTTATTTTAACGTTGTATTTGTATTTTAATATAAGAAAAAGGGTTGAAATGCAGTGTATGGTAATCCATGGCGACTTTTCTAAAATTAATTACACTAATCCGTACTTGGTGACAAAAATTGGTTTGTTGCGAATCAAAGAACTTCTCCTGATGCACCATGCAGGATTGCTGAAAAGGACAACCAGATTTGAGGAGAAATCAGGGTCACCATTAAAAGTGTTTTAAACAGAAAATTTCAAGCGGATGTTCCAAAAAGTACCAAGAAAGTTGGGAACAAACACTTAAAATTGAAATATGCAACTGATTAACTTGTAAGTAGTATACAAGGTGACAAAAATTGGGTTACCGTTAAGTCTTTTAACCAGAAAATTTCAAGCGGATGTTCCAAAAATCATTAAGCAAGTTGGGAATAAACTCTTGAAATTGAAATATACAACTGATTAACTTGTAAGTAGTATACAAAGTAATTTCAAAATCATTTTTAAAAAATATTATCTTGAATCCAACATGGTAGTTAGTTATTTGTAATAGATTAGTAGAAAGGAAGGGATATTGTAATATTCTCAACAAAACACATAAATAAAAAGAAAAAGGTAAGATAACAAAATAATGCAATTAATTTATACATATCCAAGAACATGTTTAATGCATTAAAAAAATTGTACCTTTAAAAAATTACAATCTTACATATAAATTAATTAAATGCACTAAAAATTTAAATATCGATAAATTTTGACAATAAAAACAATAGACTTACTTGTCTTTCATTTAAACTTTGTATTTCTGATTGTAAATCACGTAGTCGTTTTTCTAGGACTGGATTCTAAGTGACACAAAAATAATTAAAGATTATTCATACGATAAATAAATTGTTAGAAAAAGTTTTTCGAAAATATGACAAAGGTTTCACTAAAAGTTTCCAAAAAGAAAATATAAAGGGTCAAAAACTTAAAATGGGAAATAGAATTATCGATCGATAAAATATCCTAGGACCTACCTGAGGATCGTTACGCATCTCAGTAACTATGATCTGAAAAAAAGAAAATAAATTCCATGAATAAAAAGTTCTTAAACTCAATTTAAACATGTTATTTAGGTACAAATTACCAAAGTGTCAAACAACAATTATATTAAATTTAATGTGCACTAGCGTAAAAAACAAACAAATGTAAGCCATACACGAAGTTGTAAACAGTTGCGGCATTTTAAATTTCATTTCTAAACGATTACAACCACAAGACGCATTAAAAATTAACAAAACTTATTAATGCCACAATAAAATGTACTATAAAATTCATTAAGGAAAATAATTTAATACCTAATTTTTGTCGCGAGCGATAATATAAATAAAAACATAAATGAGGTATTAATGCCATGAATCGAAGAACATAACCTTTTTACTCACCTGATGTTTTTGAATCACCACTTTCATCTGGGATGATATTGTCTGCAGCTCCATTTTGCTGGTTTTTAAACAAAAAAATTCCATGGGAAACATTCAGTGTTTAAAATCTAATTTGTCCCACTAAAATTATGAATTAGATCTCGAAGTCAACAAATCAAGAAAAGTACACTCAACAGTCCGAAGTAGCAGCAAGCGCAGATGAGAAACCAGTTTCCAGCAAAGTCCGCTATTTTTTAGGTATGTATCGAATCCAAACGATTCTGGGGTACATTCTGCTTTCTTGATCTTTTTTGACGAGTGTTAAAAGTTTAGGGAAAAGACTAAGAGTTATTTTTTTATGAGAACTACATTTTATGGCGCACTCTTCTTCGCTATCCTAAAACAACTTCCCTCATCACATCATCCCGGATCATTGCTGGGGCGCAAAACATTTCGTTCCCCCCTTTAGCAAAAGTACTCCGAAGACGTACGAAAATCAGGTTACTAGATTTGGCGATATTTTAACGTTAGGGTGAAAGTGAAACAAAAGTTAATTTCACTAAAATGTTTCTCTACATTTCGATATGAAATTTCGGCGCTGTTAACTGTTCAATTAAACCATCACGTTTACATGAAAATTTTAATTTAACTGTTTTCTGAAAATATGACTTTGATTTTCCTCAATTATTATTATTTCAGGAGGAAAAATAGTTTTTGTGGTTTTCTGCGGGATATCTGCTAAAGAATAACGCCAAATGTTTGTATACATCTGTACTGAATAACTGATTTTAATATTTTTTAATTACTTTGCAAATATTTAATAGTTGATTTGTCTGGTTTTCGATGTGAGCAATTATCCTCTTTGTTTTTGAATTCAACTCTAAAAAATACTTTAGTTTTTGGTTTCTTTGAATAAAATTCATAAGATTACTTCAAATTTACAGTCAAATAGTTTAAAAAAACTTGTAAGTAGAATGGTAGAATGTTATTAATTTCCTGTCCTCTGAAGTTTAAAATTTTTTATAAGATAAGTTTTTAAAACGATAAAATACAATAATATTTATAAAATCGAAATATAATAATGTATCGTTTTCGGTGATTTCATCGCCAAGTCAAACTGATATGGCAACCCAATTTACTTCATTTCATTTCATCGGTTCCGTTATTCTCGAAATTCTGAATTTCACCGCATGTGTGTATATGTGCTGTAGTGCGCGGACACCTGACAGTTTGCCGGTAAGTCGAACTATTTTAATGTTTTTCGTGTTGTTGTTTCTTAGGAGTTTTCTTATACCATTACAGTTTTAAAACTTTCAATATTTACCATTGTTTGTCCTTTCTATGAAATACTAACTTTCGTAGCGCCTATTTCGAAATTTAACAATTCAGGGAATTTTCATTTTAACAAATCAAAAGTAATTAATTTTATAATGAACTTGTCTCAACGACAGACATTTTATAACTCCCTACTTGTATATACGCACTTTGTGTCATTGATTATTACATAATATTGCATTTGAATGTATGTTCTTAAGTTGTTTAGAATACCTAAGCCTATTCCAGAACGATCCAAAAAAAAGTATTCTTAAATGTTGAAATGTCTATTATTTCCAAATTTTTCGTTAAATATAGAATGATCCCTTTAGCGCTATGTACCTGTTAAACACAAAAGTTAAATAATACTTTGTTTTGATTAACTTGAACCATTTTTAACAAATCCTTTTTCTAGCATTATAGTGGGTATTATAAAAGTTTTGAGTGATCTTGTACTTATTGTGTAGAAATTTGTCATAACAGATCTCAAGTAAAAATAAATACTATATAAACAATTCTGAAAAATATTATCAGCAAATATTGATTGATAGTTAGATCTTTGCTTTCCTGATTTAGGTTGCTTTATCTCTTTACTCCATATGTGTTTAATCTTCAGGACAAAGAGAGAACATACACACCTAATGCCACATGTTTTAAAACTGCAGTCAGATGACAAAGGTAACACACAAATTAGCACCCAACGCTACCTCCAGAGTTGTCAGAACAATTGAACCCTGGTCAGATTGTGACATCAACACAAGTTAAGTGGTTAATGTAGACCAGTCTTGTATGCACACCAGTCTATGTCATTGGATATTTTAAACCACTTCTTAGTAGCAAAGGTGACAACCTTCCAATCACCAGATCACTACACATTTACTTTTTTTTTTATTGTCGAGTCCACTCAGTTGGGTTCAAAATCCCAATCCTCTGATTGGTAGCTGAACAATGATCTACTGGGATCTCGCATAGGAAAAACACATTTGTGTACCAATTCATCAATATGTCACCTTTACTAAATTGAAGATTTGACTTAAACATGATTATTAGTTTTCAGAAAGCATAGTGCATTGTATTACATGCTATTGAAATTAAAGATGAACTCGGGCCTCGCAACAGGTCCCTTTTTTCCCTAAAAGTCCTTTTTGTTACTTGAGGTACTTAAAAGTCCCTTTTTTCAGAAAATTGACCCTTTTTCCCTTATTTTAGCAAAAATATTTTTTTACACCCTTTATGACTATAATAAAACATTTCTGGCCCTTTCACAACTCTTTTTACTCCTTTGCTTTGTACCTATTATTTGGTCAACATAAGATTTAAAATATTCATGAGATTTAACAAATTGTTTTAATAATATTAATAGTTTTACGGTGCAATATTTATAATGGTGATAGTTAACGAAAATTTAACACAGGCTTAAATTTTGTAGGTCCCTTTTTTTAAGATATTTGGTCTCTTTTTCCCTAGGGACCAATGTAAAAAGTGTTGCGAACCCTGTGAACTGGATAGTGGTTTCGCGGAATGTTGGATATCCGGCGTACATTACAATTCGGATTATTTTTATTAACTTTAACGGATTAACTTTATTTTGCCTGATATACTGCAGTATATTTTTCGGCAACAAGACCTCTCTTAACAGTTCTTTAATAAACTTTTCATATTTATACTGATTTTGAAATGACTGGAGCTGTACTGGTTCCACTAGGTCGCCAGTGTGAGAATCTGAAAAGCCTCTGAACCCTCCTTGATAAGTGCTAAAAGACAAATAAAAATTATCCAGAATATTAAATTGCAACTTTGTAGATTTCTGTATTAATTTGAATGCATAGCTCATGTTTAAAATCAACCAAATTACTTCAATAAAAGACCAAAAAGAATTTACCAGAAAGGTTTTTTTTTATATATATATAGATTGGTATTCTACTTTATTGTATTAGATGTTTTGTTGTTAGTTGTGTATTTTTTAACATTAAACATGCATTTCCAGGCTTGTTTTGGAGTTTTCAAAATAATTTGTGTTTAGTTATAGGTTATCAATAGACTAGGTGAAAATGGCCAAAAGAAGCGCATCATCCGATCTAAATCATGATAACTGGAATGCAAAAGAAGATAAAGAAGACCCTGGAAGTTTTACCCCACTAAGTGGATCGGAACTTCAAAATCGTGTCATTAGAAAAGCAAAGAGAAGTTTAAATGTATGTATTTTGTAGTAGTTTTATCCCTCTTAGCATTTTTTGAAAGGGTGGCCACCCCTGCCCGTCCTTTTACCTTGAAAATTTTTATCTTGTGCCATTTTTTTTTTGCCCTTCCCAAAATCTCACTATTCACCTAACCAATTACGAGTCAGTTCTTATCCATCTCTCTTCAGTAGCAGGAAAAAGTTTTCCCTCGATTAAAACCAGGATTTTCTGTTGCAATTTTTTTTTTTTTTTTTAAGATAAGATTTTTCATTCACTTAGAAATAAAAAGTGTTTTGAAAGTATTTTCTTTAGCTTTAATGTGATACTACTGTTATTTAAAAAGTGTCCTGTCCATATTCATTTCTAGAGTGAACATTGTTTTAGTAAACAAGTTCTACTTATAGTGAAGCTAATCTTAAACTCCTTGTTGAGACAATCATTTAATTTCCACTTTGTTTTCCAACTAATAAAATTATTTCTTGCTGAGCAAAAAAGATTCCTGAGTCCATGAATATTAACATTTTATAATATATATTTTCCTTTTTAGTAGTTTATTTCTTGCCTATTAAAAACAATTTCATTCACTAATAAGTGAATGAAATTCAGTGATATCACTGATATATAATATGTTTTTTGTGTCAACATTTATATACAATACTTGTATTTTTATTACTAGAAAATTATATTTAATTGAAATCATTCTGGGCTTTTTTAAAGATTTATTAACTATCATTTATGTGCAAATAAATCCAAGTATCGTATGTTTGCATATCTAAAAGGCATATTCTTTAAAACTTATTTCAATATGATTTTATGGCAGAAAAAAAATATATTTTGTAGATTTTCTTTTATTTTTATTTAACTCTTTTTCTTAATTTATATCTAAATAAAAATTAATGAATACAAAGCTTTAAGTTATAGTTTAACAATATTTCTATAATTTGTCAATTTGAAATAACAAACTTAATTTTTCTTTGGCTAATTAATCAGATTTTTCATGTTCAAAAAGTTTCTTTTTTGTGTGTGTGTAATTTTATTGAATAAAAAATATTTTTTGTGTCAACATTTATATACAATACTTGTATTTTTATTCTTAGAGTTCTGCCGTTGCAAGCAGCCCCAAACAGGCACCTTCCAGTCCCTTTGCAAAATTTTCAGGATTTTCTTCTACTGCAGCCTCTAGCCCATTCTTTTCAGCAGTAAACAAGACTAGCAGTCCGCTTTTAGTATGTATACATTTTAAATTGCCTTTTGAAAATTAAAATGTAGATGTCATGTTTTTTATTATTATTGCAGTGAAATTGTCATAAAAATTATCCAAAGTGGGCCTAAACTATTACGGATACTGACTTGTTCCTATCATGTTTCTTTTCTTTTTCCTATTTGCACACAGGATTTATAGATGTTCAACCCTTAACCCCCCTAAGACGATTGATTAGACTTGCATGGTCATTTGTGGTTTCCACAGTTTTTCCAGCAATACATATAAATTTTAAATTAATAAAAATACTATGTTAAATATTTTTTAAATACCAAGCATTGGAGTATTTTATAAAAGATACAATATATATTAAAATATAGATATTTTCAACAAATTATAAAATATGTTAAAAATAATAAATTATGAGTGGAAACAACTTTATAATGTTAATAGTTTCCTCACCGGTTTGAGGGTTAATATATTAGGCTTGCCAAGCATACTAGTTCTATATTTTTCAACTTGTAAAATTTACTACAATGTCCAAATTTTTGTATGATTGTATGAACAGCTAAATGGTTGCAGTATAGATGCAATGCTGCCTCAACTTTCTGGTTATAAAATTGTACAGATTTCGTAGCTAAAAGGTATCTTCAATCGTAAAAATTACAAAACCTTTCGGAAATGTTTCTTATTTTTTCTATTAAAATGTGCTTTAAAAACAAACCCCTGTTTAATCAAAAGATTTGGTTTATTTTTAATATTTTTATCATGTAAAGAAAATTAAAAAACAAATTAAGCACTTTTGTCTTTTTTTTTATTATTGGTAAGAAATTACTGTGCAAAAACAGTAATTGTTCTGCATTTTTTGGTGGAATTTAATTGTGAAAAAAAATAATCAATTGATTTAAATCATTGACACCATGCTTTGTACTTATATTTCACAATTTGACAACAGCCCATATATTTAAGCATTTTCAAACCCATTTCAAGTATTGGTAATGAACAAAATCTTAGTCAAGTATTGATAATTTTCCCAAATAGATTTTGGAGAAAAGAAAGTGCCCAAAACTTCCTTAGTGTGTAATAAGTTAATTTTACCTATTAAAATTACTCTTAATGCAGGCAAACGGTTTATATGAATTTTAAAAAAATAATTGTTGACTACACTTTTTTTAAATACTATTTTATTGTTAGAAATATTGGTACTCTTCTATTAAATGAAGTTGCCTAGCAAAATTTTGGCACAATATCAATATATTAACTATTGCCAATTGTGTGGCAGCTCGTCACCCAACCATAGTATGAAATTACAAGGTACTCAACCAATTAAAGTGTTTACAATATTTCGACCAAGTCCGATATGAAAAATTTGAAAGGTGTACAACCTTGGCATATTTGGCATTTACGTCCATTTAAAGGAAAAATACTGGAATATTATTATTTCTTGAAATTATAATCCCATTGATTTTATTAATTTTTTAATTCATTTTTAAGTTCCTTTTAAATTATTTAAAATGTCTTAATTTTTTTTGTAGAAAAATTCTTATGCATACCTAAATAAATATTTCATTTTAGGCTGCCAATTCCACAACAGAAAATACACCCAAAAACCCTATCCCTAAGGAAAATATTAACAACAAAGACAACACCTTTTCCTTCTTCTCAGCGACCAAAAAGGAAACTCCAAACGGCAACCCTGAAGAGAATGTGAACACACAAAAAATCATCAAAGATACCAAGGAATCCACTTCATCGCCTGCTCCCCTTTCCAGTGAGTCGACTAAAGTGAAACAAAGTCGTGGAATTGAGTACTGCAAACAGCTAAAGAGCCTGAATGAGAGTGTCTTGAAATGGATGCAATTGCATTTAACAAAGAATGTTTGCAGTGATTTCACTCCAGTTTTTAACGATTACAAGAAACACTTGGACTCCCTTAACATGAAGTATCCTATACGAAAAAATGAAACAGTACTTCAGCAAGAAATGGATGTCTTTAAGAAACCAACCCCTTCAAAAGATAATCATTCAGATTCTATGGGTAAAGGAATTACTTGATTTATTCCATGTAGTAGTAAAATATATTGCTTTTAATTGTTAATCTTATTTGGATACTTTTTGACCCCATTTTGAAAATGTATGTATGTTTATTTCGAAACTAAGACTAAATGAAAGAATTTTTTTTATTTGAATATAAAAGTTTGTGTAATTCGTGTACACCAATGGTTTTGAAATAAGGAGATTTTTAAAAGATGTCTTGTCTGTCAATTCACAAGTATTTTTTTTACTTAATAGTAAATGGTACCACTATACTTAGGAAATTAAAATGGGAACACACAAAACTGAAAAAAGAGAAAATATAGTTGCGAAAATAATTATTACTCCTACTTTTTCTGTTATCAGTGTGTTTTTTTTTTCATTGAATAACCTTTTTCTGCTCGTGACTTGTAAGTCCCAGTGATGCCAAATGGCATCATGTAAGTTTCATGTAATTTTTTTTTATGATTAGATTTTCTTGTGTAGTTGTCCATTTCCTGTGTCTTGTCCTGGCATGGTTGTGTGTTTTGGGGTGTGTGGCGAGTGATGCGATGAATGTTGTAACGCTGATATTAAGTTTTCTCCATTCAATTTTCATACTCGGATTACAATTAAGATGAAAAGGTTATAGTCCCTAGCAGGACCCAGGTACCTTGAATAGAATTATGTTGTTGTTGTGTAACTAATTAGGCCCCATTAATGACAAATGGCACCATTAAAATAAATTTAAGATGTATATTTTAATGAATATTTATGTTAATCTAGTCTAAAAATAATATAGGCATAATTTCAGGAAATAAAAAAAAATTGACTGGTAAATAAACATGTGTGCCTCAAATGGTTAATTATTTGCAACAAATGTTTTTTTTTTTTTAATCTGTTTAACTTTTTTTTTTATATATATATTTCATTTAAAAATACCTACAATGTTTTTATAGTGGATATTTGGAGTTTCTTATTGTTCTCATTTTAAAAAAATTATTAGCTTTTAGATTTCCTAATAAACCTTAAAAAATATTTGAAAAGTTTAACAACTTTTTAAGATACCATTGTGAATCCTAAATGGCAAAAACGAAAAAAAAATAGTTATAAAGACAGTAAGATATCTACCATCAAAAACAAGGTGTTTTTTTTTAATCTTGACGGTCCTTTTAAATATTTATTTATTCAAAATAATACTCTTAGTCTTGAGCATTTTACTTTAATAATTTATTATTAATTTATATACCTTTCTCTTATGCAAATAACAATTTATTGTCCATAAATACTTTACGAACTAAAGCACAGAGGTTGTTTCTTAGAAAAAGCGCATGTTAACCTCTTGCTCAATTTTTTTTTTTTTTTTAATCTGTTGCAAAGTTTTTTTTTTATTATTATAAGTGCAAATCTCTGTCTTACTTAAAAGGAAAAACTACTGAATTTGCTGTCTATTTCAAAAATGAAATGCATTCAGAATTATTCTAAGTAGTCATTCCTTTTTCAGCACAATCAAAGTTCCATAAAGAAACAAAGCAACAGCAAGACGAAACCGATTACGGGGCTCATTTCACATCTAACACTACCAACACTTCAACCTTTAGTTTTGGTATTAAGTTAACACCTACCGCTACATCTTCTAACTCACCATTAGGTCCAAACAGCAGTTCGAAGGAAGGGGAGAAGCAAAATGACCAGGAAGAGAGCAAAAGCTCATCTCCGTTTGCTGCTGGTTTCTTCAGTCAAGGTAACAAAGATGAGACCAAGAGCTCGTCCCAGTTCTCTGCAGGTTTCTTCAGTCAAAATAACAAGGAGCAGGACAAGAGCTCGTCTCAATTCGCTGCTGGTTTCTTCAGTAAAGGCTTGCAATCGAACACTGACAAATCTTTCTCCTTCGCCACGGCACCTGTTGAAAAATCTTCTGATCGAGGTAAATTTTAATTTCAGAGATTGTGTCGTGTAAATCTTAGAAATGTTTTAAAGATTTGGAATTTCTAGCATAATAATTATTGTATCCTGATTTAAAAAAATAAACAGGGGACCAAAATATGTCTGAAGGAAGTTGGGGGGAACAAAATAAAAATTGCACTGAACATATCTACTAATGACTTTTTATAATTATCAATTGAAATAACGTATTCATCTCCAACTGGCTTTGAAAAGTACTGGAATTTAATTTGAAGAATACTGGGCCGTTGAAAAGTACTTAAAAATTGTCGAAAATGGTCAAAGACCTACAAAAATACTTGAAACATTAACCAGATTGATTGATATCATAAGATTAATAGATAAGCTAACAAAATTCTGTTAAATATTGCATTAATACTTGTTTGCAAGAAGAGTGACAATTGCTTTTCAATTAAATTATTAAATTCAAAGTTGTCTTAGGCAGTTATTTTTCTTGGTTAAAAATATATATAATTTTTTTTTTAATTTAATTAAATTTCACAATATAATTTTTTTTTTATATATATTCGTAATTAGCATGTAAACTTATTGATATTTTTTAACTTTTATAAAATAATACTCAATAAACATATATTAAAAGCCAAGTCATTGGTTGATGGTAGAATTCTTTTAATCCTTTGCCTTTGTCAAAATTTTAAAAGTTATTTCCTAAGTAAAATTACGAAATTTGTATCATGTTTTTCTTGCTGATTTTACAGATTTTGTAATGTAATGATAAATATGTTATTAAACTTTAATGTTCTTATAATGAATGATTATGTTAATGCTAAAGAATGCAACCTTGTCATTCCGGCCAAGCAACAGATAGACACGCATCGTGACAAGCTTGACAAATGTTCGCTTGTGAGGCCCGCTGATGGTTACATTTTTTCTTTGAAAAAACTTTATTAACCCTTTCAATATTTATTGGAAAGCAAGTTAATAATGTCCTATTTTTCTCTACTAACCATAACTAATATGATAAGTTTGAGAAATAAGTATAAAACAGTAATTGGGTAAAAGTTTCAATGGATTAAGTGAATATTTAGAAAAATATTTGCTTTGTTTTATAAAAAATTTTGGAGAATGTTTGCTTATACAAAAAGAATGTATCTTATTTTAATTACTTGAAATCAAGCAATAATGTGCAGCTAAAGCCCTTAGTTCCGTGATCTGTAGAAGTCTTTGTAAAAAAATTCAAATTCTCCCACTTATCAGATTTGAAAAAGTGTATACTATTTCGTTTTTATACTCGATCTTGCATTAAAAAAAAATTTTGGTGAAACAGGTGTAATCTTTCACTCAAATATTCCATTATTATTTTAAAATAGATGCATATCATTAATTTGAAATGTTACCTAAAACATAAAATATTTAAGTTAAACATTATTATTTCTGTATAATTTTATTTGCAGAAAATACAGTATTTTATACTTGAATTATATTGTGCACCAAAATTTTATTTGAGAACTGAATGTTATTAGAATGTGGTGGTTTTCATTTTGTCTAACTTTCAACTGGGTTTTTGACACCTAAAGATTGGGAACCACTACCTAGGATAAATAAAGATTTCTCATTGAAATATTGTATTTGACAAAAAAAAGCACATTTTTCATCATGTTAAAATTTTATTTATTTTATGGATAAAGAGGAAGAATACGTGCCGCCTAAAAATGACTTTGTTGCTGTGTCTGAAGAGGATGCTCTTTATTCCAAAAGGTATTTTTAAATAGCTTACTATATAATTTTTTTTTTGTTTAGTATTACTGAGTATTTCATAATATACTGGAATTGTAAGTATTGTCTTCCTACCAAGAGAAAGTCTGAGTAGGATTTATAGCATGGAACGTTCCAAATGAAGTAGAGGATTTAGGTAAATGTTGTTGGAATGCTTGCTATTTAGGCAGGTTTATCCATGCTTTAAATGACTTGCAAATAAAATAATTGCATGGAACGTTCCAAATGAAGTAGAGGATTTAGGTAAATGTTGTTGGAATGGTTGCTATTTTGGCAAGTTTATCCATGCTTTAATTGACTTGCAAATAAACTCGTAACTTTAATATGAAGAAATATATAAATGAATTAACATTGTTTTTAGTTTTAAATAATATTTCTCTGTATAAAATACAAGAAATTAATTTTTTTAACAGAAGTCAACGGTAATTCATGAGAAACACAATCGTCTAATTTTTTTTCATTTCGGGGTTTAATAACGTAAGTGTTCTTTAAACTCACTGTTTTACTCTGTTTATATTTTATTCCAAAAAACTGAAAGTACATTAATTTAATTTTGTAATGAAATAACATTCTTAACACATGTAGAAGTTGCTGATTGAAGTAACTTTCTTTTGTTAGATATAAAAAGTCTTGTATTGTTTGTCAGATAACTTGTCAATATTGCAGTTGAATTAACAAATGTTTGTCTTTTAAATTTATTTTTCAATAAGCCAAAAATGGGCTCAATTAAGCATGTCCCAAAGCACAGTTTGAAAAACATTTTTTTTTATTATTGTTTTTAAGTGCTAAATATATTTACTAAAGTATTTCAATTTTGTGTTAGGTGTAAATTATTCTTCAAGAAAGGGGATGCTTTTGCTGACATGGGTGTGGGTATGCTATATCTAAAACCATTAGATGAAACAACACAGCTTTTAGTTCGAGCTGACACAAGTCTAGGTGAGTTTTTATTATTCAGATATATACTTGGGTGTGTATGTATGATTAAAAGTTTATAATATCCATAGATTTTTGTGCAGATTGCTTTTCAATAGGATTTAAAAGATTATTAAGTTAATCAACTTAGCTAAGTATTAATATTTTTTTAATGCCCATAGTGCTTAACTTGGGTATGATTGAAGTGATACAGATACATATATTGCTTTAAATAGGGATGTTACGAATAGTGATTTGACCGAATGTTCAATAGACTTTAAGGCGAATAACAACTTATTTTAACGGGTAAACAATCGAAGTACCTAAGGTAAAGGTTTAGGATGTAAAATTATAATATATATGTAGCATAGTACTATAGAATAGTATTAAATTTAATAATAATAAATAGTACATTTATAGTCAATTCCATTTAAACTTAAAATACACAAAAAAAAATTTCTGTAAAAATCTTAAAATTAAAAGAAAAATCCATATCAAATTGGCCGCTTTCTTAATATAAGGATTGTCTAATAAACATTCTAAATGGCTAATCAAAATAAAATGTATATACTTTTTAGGTTTAATATGTTTTGTAATTTTTTAAAGATAATTTTAATCACTGATTAAAAAAGCAGCATATATCTGAAAATGATTTAAAAAATAGTATGTTTCAAAGAAACTTGGAGCTAGATATTTTTCTCCTTCACATTCTGTTTTTATGCTCTGTTTCTATGGCAGCCGGCTGATGATTGGTCGAATAGGCGTAACCGAATATTCGTCCCATCCCTAGCTTTAAAAACAGTCTCGAATTTGGATATTTTCTTCTTTTGTTAGATAGGAAAAGTTTTCAATTTAAATTAGATGTATTTTATTGAAGATATCAACTGGTATTTACCCAATTTCAAAATTGATTCTGGGAAAAAGTTAGATCAAATTGAGGAAATGATATAAAGTTTTGTACAGAATAAAATCTTTAGTATTTCTTCTCATTCGTCTTTTTAGTGGATTTTTGCAAAATTGGGTTTCTGTTTTATAGTTTTTTATTTAAAAAAAATGTGTGTATTGCTAGAAAAACTCATTGACAGGAAAATTCTGATACAGCTGACCATAATGTTACTAAACTTAGAGGGTTTATTGGATAAAATTTAGATTTAAATGTAAAAGTCTATGCTTAAGACCTTAAATTGTTTCAGACACCTCATTCATGTTCAAAGTGCACAAATCTAAATACTTCCAAGAATTTATAGCTTAGTTACAAGATCTTTATTCTTTCTACAAAGAAAAATATGATACTGAAACAATTTTCAATGTAGATTACTAATGTACCAGTTTTCTTTTCAGGTAATATACTGCTTAACATCAGGTTAAGTGCTACATTGCCGATTAGTAGAAGTGGAAAAAATAATGTATTGCTGGCATGCATTCCCAACCCGCCTGTAGATGCTAAGAATCCTGACAAAGCTATCCCTATCTTGATAAGAGTCAAAACATCAGAAGACGCTGATGAGTTGTTAGAAACTCTAAATAAGTATAAATCATAAACCGGAATGTTATATTAAAATTTTTTAAACTTGTAATTTTTAATTTGCTGATTTTGACAATTAGAAAAACTCATTTGTTATTTTATATGTAAATTGTTCATCACAAATTCTCCTAAGTACATATAAGCCGTTCTCATTTACATTAAATTGGTTGTATGAAATAGTGTTTGTTCTATAATAAGTGCAGTACTCAGATTTTTCTAATTGTACATTTTATTACAAGATAATAAACAAGAAATATTTTCTGTTCAATTGTTTGTTTGTTTTTGTTGCTATTTTTCATTTCACACAGTAAAAAATATTACTCAAGTTTATTGGTGCCTTGTAATATTTTTGTATTGCTCTTAAAGTTTATAGTGTGATATAAATCAAAATCAATGCTTGTTACTGGTAATAATTCTAACATCCAACTTGTTTGATTATGCAATTGCTAAATATATTTACCTTAAATATTTATACCTTATTCATCTACTTTTTACCATATTTTTCTTTTACATACAGCATAAGGGGAGTTGTTCATTATGTATGAAAAATGTGAGTATTGTTTTTGAACTAAATTGCCGAATATTTCCATTAAAATTACATTGTCACATCTTTTATTTGAAATTGCATTTTTGATTATATGTAGTTACCATGTACACTTATGCAGTTAATGTTAGTAAGTAAATGCTATAATATATATGCATATATATATATTGTTTATGTAGCGATTATTGATAAAAATATTTACTAATGAACCCTCTGCTATGACTTCTACTTCCTGTCCAATCCCTATCTAAACACAGGATTTGCTATTTTAATATTTGCTTTTCTATGAAAATATTTCTCATTTTAAAAGTAGACAAAATTTAACAATTCTAAAATACATTTTTGTTCTTATTGCGAGACTGTTAGGTCACAAGTATATTTCTAAAAATCAATTCCCAAAATTTATTTGTAAAAGAAGAAGAAAATCGTGTACATAAACATCAACGATTAAAAAATATTTCATCATATATTCTAATAGTTGTTTAAGAAAGAATAGAATTTCGATGGAAGACTGTTCTGTAATTTCTTCTTGGGAAGTAAGCAAACTTTGCTATTCAGATTCATCTGTCTCGTCCATAGTCGTTTCAGACTGCAGAAGATAAGATGAACTTGATGCTTCAATGGAAGACTGTTCTGTAATTTCTTCTTGGGAAGTAAGCAAACTTTGCGATTCAGATTCGTCTGTCTCGTCCAAAGTCGTTTCAGGCTGTTTCCGTCTTCCCAACTGCATCGCTTTTCGTTGCATTGCGAAGTTTTTCCATTTCAGTGCCATTACCATTAACCAGATGATGAAGCTTGCAAGCATAGCTAATGTGAACACTCCAAAGTTTGTTGTGGGGTCTGAAAAAAAATCATTTGAAAAGCATGCACTTAAACTATGTCATCTCTTTACATTAAATCTGAAATTTGATTATGCATTGTGCAAGAAAATTACAGACTAAAATTAGACAATCAGTGGTATATACATTAAAAAAAACGAAGTAGTATAATTTGTAAGTCTTTAGTTATTAAATCTTTATATGATTGAAGGATCAAAGTTTTAAATAGCTTAACTTTGTCAAAAAGGAAATGTATTTTTTTTAATTATTCCTATATGTGCCACGGGATTGTCCAAACTACAATACTTATATTAAACCATCTCCCTTAAAACTTATATTTTTTAGAAATAAATTTTCACTTGGAAATAAGTATAAATAAACATCGATTTGTAAAACTTGCATTACTACAGTCTATTTTAGATACAAAAAAATAGTATGCTTGTTCTGGAACTATGTAAAACGTTCTTTTGGGTCATGATGATTTTTTGTTGGTTATCCATTTACAATGAATGATATTTAGTTTCATATAAATTGTTCTGATAAAAAAAAAATACAAAGATCTGATAATGAATCGAACTAAAAGCAGCACATAGCTACTATATTAATGCAAAATTAATCTAATACATCAATGCCTTAGTGTGTGGATGTGTTAAGTGCATTTTTTTTTTTTGTGAATTTGAAGTCAAAAACTCATTTGAATTGTCAAATTATTTTTATATATTACCTAATTGTTGTGAATGAAAACTAATTATTTCAATGGTCAGAAATCCCCGATTGTTTTACATTCCTTATAATAACGCGACAAACTTTCAACATCTGTCCATTAGGGCATCCGTCGGCTGGGTTACAAAGTTTTTGTTGACTGCTTATTTTACTGTCTAAAAATTACAATGCTTAACTAAAATGAGTTAATTCAAATGCTTTTGCCATCTAATAAGTTACAAAAACAAAGTTCATGCTCATAACTTTAGAATAATATAATGAATGCACTTACCAAATGCAGCATATTTGGAAATCACTGCAAAAAAAGATTACTTAGTAATGTTATTGAAATTGTAAAATCTGGTTTGCAACATCACTTAATTTTCCGATACACTCTTTCACTTAATTTTAAAAACTGAACAACAATCTTTCATTTCAACTAACTTTAGAATAATATAATTTTAGGGTTCCGTGCCTAAAGGAGTACTTTAGGCACAGAACCCTAAAAGACAGCTTTAGTGTTCAGCTGTCTATTTTTATTTTTGGAACCAAAATGCTATTCCCATGTGGCAGATCTATTCAGAATTGGTTTCACTTATATCAATAATAAAATCTCCTTATGTTTTTGCTATAATCAAAATAAATTTAAAGCAGTAGTTTAAGATTTATAAAAATGAAGGAAACAATTATGACTGTCCAGAGCGATTTTTCAGAAAATAAAAACAGTTTCATGTCTTGGTAGACATACACAGCTTTCATCGTTTTCTCCTTGGACCCATTAAATAATTTATCTAGGTTATTTTGATTTTCTACTTAAATTTTCTTCGGAATTCCTTATTTTGTCTACTCCTCCAAGACTATGATGTTGTATGTATATTATATAATTTTTTATTATTTCAATGAATATTGCTTCCAAGTGAAACACCCCAATGCTTTAGATTTAAAAAATATTTCAACATGGAATATTTTAATGAATTTAAAGTTTATGTATATTGCTAGAAAAAACTTGACCCTTGGACAACTTGAGTCTTTCAGTTTAGTCATACTGTTAATTCGCCACTTAAAACTTTTAGTTTTAAGTTATGTATGGTATGAAGCTATCGATACCTGAATAATCATTGACTTTTATTGCAGCTCTTAAATCACAACACTAGATTAGCATATCTAAATAAAATTTGATTATGTGCAATGAGATTAAAGTTAAAAACTTCTTAATTAATTTTTACATGATTTAAGCAAGATCTTCCAAGTAGAGTTTTTTTTTCTTTTTGTGAGTGTAAGAATTTAAAAGGGTAATGTTACAAAAAAAATTAAATTGTTCTTAACCCTTGGATTATTTTTCCAGGTAATAAATAGTAATATGTTATCCTCCACAAGTTTATAATATAAAATATTCAGGGATCTCTCGCATTGAATCAACTGTTATTTATTAAGATAACTTATTTTGATTTAAAACTTCTCATTCATTTAGATTAAATATATAGTACTTAAATTAATTTTACTTGCCTTTCAAACGTATTAATCCAATTTCAACATCATCCAATGTGCAAATGTATTCACCACCGTCAGTTAGTCTCAGTTCTTTGATATGGAGTGCATCCATGGCATCGATATACACACGGCCCGCTGTGCTTTCCTTCAGCTTATCTTTTTTCAGAAGTCTCTCATTCAATTTCCACTTTACCCTTGTGTCTAAACTAGCTCTAAATAGTGTACAATTATTCAGCTTGTTTTGATTAATATTCTAGAGAAATTATGATTTCAGTAATATTAATAATTGATTTTTTTTTTACCCTGGGCAAAAAAGTGTTAGTTGAGATCCTTCCTTTTCTGCTTTCATTTCGGCTTTAATTTCTTGGCTAACTAAAAATAAAATTGTGCAAATTAATCTGATTGTAAATCTTTTGAAAAATTACTGTATGAATAAAAAAAAATATTTATTTATTCTTATATATACTTACTTTTGTCATTTTATTTGACTTTCTTATGTGTTTCCTACTTTCATCCCTAAAATTTTATGTTTTAGGTATTTAACCATTCGTCTATTCTTGTTTCAATGCTTTCATTCTCTGTTACTCAGTGTCGAGCATCATTAAATGGTTAAATGCGTTTACGCATTCATTATAAAAAGCTACAAGAAATTAAATTGTCAATAGTCATTGAGTAACTTTTGCGGCTCGTATTATAACATTTATTTTCTAAAATTCTCTAGCTTGTACTATTTAAAACCCATACAAGCAACTAAAACTGCATCAACTGCGTATTTCCAATATATATTTTTTACTCGCTTTGCTTCTATAACAGAACGTTTTCAAGTTGAGTAAATATTTCGTTGATTACGTAATCAAATTGTTACTCTACGACATAAAATTTACTCAAAATTCCATGTAATATGCGATAACATCTGAAAATCTCTGTGTACTCTGAAAATTTTAATTCGTCCTTATTTAAAAAACGAGGAAATATTATTATGTCGCATTGTCCTTTTTAATTTAAATTAAGGACATTTTCATTGAAATTGTCAATAACCTCTTAAAATGTACACGGACTTACCTCCTTTCAATTTCTTCGCTATTTTCATTTTTATTCTTTTCAGAAAGGCACTTTTCTTGAATGCTTTCAATCGTGATGCTTTTGTTACGATTCCCGCTGTCAATTGGAAAGAATACTTAATGAATTTAGAATTACTTTAATGCATAGGCGTAAACTTGTATTGGGCCCATGGGCCCGAGCCCCCCCAATAATTTGAAAACCCGGCTAAGCCCCCCCAATAATTCAAAAGTTCTAACTTATATTTTGCAAAAAAAAAATCCCTTTCTTTTTTTTAAATCTTCAACATGTACCATCAACCTTTCCTAGCAACTACAGAATTCTCTTATCTCTGTTTTCTACAAAAGCATAGGCTAGAACCAGTGTCTACGTGGAAGAATGGGAAGAATAGGCGGCGTATTAGGGGGGGGGGAAGGGTAGTATGCCCTCTAGTGAATACTGGCCACACCCCTTTTTTTTAGTAACAGTGGCCAACTTTGGGGGCCAGTGGGTGGCCAGGGGTCGACATTTATGCAACTATCTGAAACAGACTTTAGGGATACTCTTCAGAAAGGCCTGCTGGGCTTCTTCAGTAGACGTGAGTGTCGGCTAATAGTGGATTCCCGTCTAGGACTTTTCCTATTGTACTTGTTGTACTGCAGTGTAAATGTCAAAATCTTCATTTGGATGCTTGTTGAAATTACTGGTTCGTTTAAATGCTTTGCCGCAATGCAACTATAGCAAGTTTATTAACAGGTAACTTCCATTTCACTAATTACTCTTAAAAACTTAAGCTTTTTGTGTTAATTGAAATGCAATACCTTGAGCCCCTTCAAAATAATTCCTGGGGGAGCTCGAGCCCCCCCCCCCCCCCCGGAATTATGTTAAAGGGGCCCAGCCCCCCCCCCCCCTCCTCAGTGGCGGCCCGTGGTCAAAAATGTTAGTGCAGCCGAAAACATGTAACTTCCCCCCCCCCCCCCCCTTCGCCTTTTTCACAACCATACACGAACGGACATTCTTTAAAATTTATTACTGAAACCAAAGTTTCCTTTCAACTTTTATGAAAGATAACATGTAAAAATAATGGAAAACACTTACTTATTTTTTGAAAATTAAATCAATCCTCCTATCAAACTTGCGAATCGGTCAATTTTAATATTAATTTAAGTAAAGAAACAACAACACACGTGCAAACTTATCGAAAAAAATATTTCCGTTTGGAGAGATTCTTCGAAATTATCGTTTTCCTCCACCCCGCCTCGCCGATTCAGCAACGAACCAATAATTTAATCGAAATTCCTTGTACAGCTAATTTGAAAAAATCCTTTTGCGCTACGTTTGTGTCGTCACATCCTCCATTTTAGCGTGTAGGGGAAGTCATACTACGTAAAGTTGCCATGGCAACGATGCAGCCGATTTCGAACTTCGCTTTTTGGCTGCAATTTTGATTGAATGGAGGTTTTTCCTCTCCTGAATTTGTGCATTACGGAAACACGTTTGCTATTTATCGGAGATTTTTTTTACTTAGATTTGAAATTTCGTCTTCCTTTCCAATTCTAATCTTCCTATAAAATTAGTAAAATATATAATTTTAGTTTTAAAATATGCTAATAAAATTAGGTGCAGCCTGGCTGTACTTGCTGTACTGCACGAGCCGCCACTGCCCCCCCTAATATTATACTATTCTTTTTAAAAAAAATTACTTAAAAAACCGTTGTAGAATAGATAATTCCTACAAAGAGGCATTCGAAAGGAAGCACCCCTTATTTATTCTAAACGTGTTTTAAAGTGGGGGGAATTTGCTTTGAAAGGTACAGGAGGACAATGAGTTCCTTTCTCAACTGTTTCCAATCGAAGACGACATCATTAGTCATATGTCACCTTTTGTGAGAAACACCAGAAAATTACCTGTCAACAGCTGTACTTCGTTTGTAAAATGCTTACCGCCATCTGGTTACTCGACCAGCCATGTCGGGTAGTACCAGGGGGGTAGTACGCTCATCTTCAAAGCATGTGAATGGCCACCAAAGCTGCGAATTGTATAGTTCGTCCCCATTTGTTTGTAATTTACTGGCCCTCGCCCTTACAGTCGATTTTATTGATGACCCCCCCCCCCCCCCCCCCCAAATCCATTGTGAATGACCCATGTATGCTTGTGTAGACAGTTTTTGTATGTGCGCTTTTCTAAAACTTGCCTCTAGGGGCCGAAGTCATGGGAGGGCTACAGCAACAAATAAGAAATCCCTGGTGAGATCTAACAACCACATTACGGTTTTTTTTTTAGTGTAAATACAGCAATCTTAGGAAGCATTTCTTTTTGCAAACGAATGGTAGTAGATTTCTTCTGTCAGCATATTCCTCTGTTTTGTCAGTTAAATAATTATTTCTGTATTCTAAAAGTCAATTAAAAGTTATACCATCTTTTCTAACGATAAATGTTTTGTAATTATGCTTATCAATTGGCAGTAACTCTAGTTTTGTTATACACTATTAAGTGAATAACACTAAGCATATGCTTATGTTTAAAAACAAGTTGAAATTCATTTTAATCTTGAATTACATATAATAAATGAAATGTCATTGTAGAATTAGTGTAAGGAAAATGTGTTTTTACATAAAGTCTTAATTGCTAATTATTTTATTGCATCAATAGAATACTTGTTATAGTTTATTTCATTTCGGTAATATTCAAAATGAAAAATTTATAGGTTTTCACAATATAATATCTAATTTTATTTTTGTACTCAGTACTCTGGCTCACGTACATTTTTTTTATATTACGTCTTTTTTAAATGTCTGAAAAGCATAAATATAATAGTTTAGTTTGAAAACTACCTATAAATTTATCAATTTAAGCAGCTAAAATAAACGTAATTTCAAGTATTTATATAAATGTCTACAACGCTAAAGCTTTAAAGAGTAATTTTAAGAATAATGTAAAAAATACGTTTTTAAATAAAAAAAATATTATTTATGGACATTTCATAAATTATAATCGTACTTCCCATAATTTGTTCCTTTTGAAATAGTAAACCATCAGATTCATGCACTATTTTCTAAACAGCTTATATAGTTGAAATTTCTTCTTTTAGAAAAATAAATTTTGTTAAAGAAAGTTAAATAGAAACAAATTCCTCAAATCTGAAAAAATTCACATTTTAGCGTACAATACGGACATTTGAAATTAATATAAAACTTTTCCTGGTTAATATATGTTCTAAAGCTGTCAAAACAAAAACGGATACAAGTTAAAACATTTAACAAGTAAAAATTTAAACCATTGATTGTTTTTTAATTGTTTAATAGCTCACAACTCCTTACTATTTTATATTGTATAACAATATATATATTGAAGAAAAAAAAATTCAGCCCCCCTGAAAAAAAAAGTTCCTACGCCACTGAATTTGGCCATAAATCTAATTGAATGGATAAACTAGAAAATCATGACAAAGAGAAAATTACAGTACCATAAATTTTCGGATTTCAATTATATTCCCCCCCCCCCCCCCCCAAAAAAAATACGCAATTTCCTTCAGTTAAAAGTTAAATTTTGGGCCCCCCCAAAAATTTTGACAACTTTACGCCTATGCTTTAATGCATTCTTATGTGTTATATTGTAGACCTTGCATCGACCCCTCGATATAGAACTAACACCACCACTTTAAGTCCTAATCGATTGATTTGTTTATATTACAATAAATTTGTTTATTCGCTATACCGATTAATCGTATTGGTTTTGTGAGGGTCGTTATATCGAGGGTTTACTATATTTTTATATAATGTAGTACACTTATTTTGTTTATACGATTCCGAGCAATTGTTTTCCCTTGCCTCCATCACTCGAAATCGTATAAACAAGTACAGCAAATGTACTTTGGCACTCAAGTATTATTGATACTAAAATTGATTACTATTAAAATACTTTGGCATTATATGGATGAAATTCTTGTAACTGAACATTAAGTTCTTTCCGCAGCAATAGCTTTGAAAATCAAATTCTTAACTAATTTAAAATAAATAAATTTTTTGAAATATGGCATGGTTTTAATAATAACTCAATTTTCATAGTAGTAGAAGCGTCCACGCAAAAGCAAACATATCAGTCAGATCGTAAATCGCATATAACGCTTTTAGCTATTTCAAATGCTGTTTTAAAATATTTAAATAATATTAATATGTTGCGTTTGACCAACTTCCCTTGCGTAGCTTTTAGTGCGATGTTCTTTCATACAACCTTATAATGAAAATTCAAATCCCGGAGACAGGCATTCAAAGGAGGAAGAATTTACCGCAAGATATTTCACACTTTTCAATCAATACCAAATTCGGAATCTTATGCAGAATCTTCTTTGCCGTCGGCACATGATCCAACAATACGGAATGGCATCCCACACCAACGATAGGAAAGTCCGCCTCGATCACTTTGCCCTGTGGAGACTGGGAGGGAAAATCGTATATAATTAGTAACCTTTTCTTGGTCTGCGTCGCATGTCAAGCTGTATCGGAGCTCGACCAAGAATGTTTTACATAAAACGTAATTTTAGCAGATTTTACAAAGGGAGAAATAGGGATTGGTCGCCAACATAAACCTTTTATCAACAGAAGATATACTCTCCTATGTACGCCTATTTTATATTTGCCAGGCATCCTATATATTGCCTAGACATTATAGACTTACTCTGCATACATTGTCGGAACATATATATTTCAGGATTTGCAGTTTTGACGTGTATTAACGACTTTAAAATCTTGTCATAATAAGGTAAAGTTCCTAATTTTAATAATGTTATCAATCTGATCTTTGTAACAATGTATGCAGAGGTGTTGTGGTGTGATATTTAAAATAAAGACGACATATAAGTATAGGTTTACAATTATTTTTTTTAGTGAAATCCTGACACGCCGGGAGAGGGCTCAAAGTATAGTATAAAAATTCCAATAGCTGCCTAGCTACGACCCTTTTCCATAAGCACATAATAGTTCGAGGAAGTGAATATATAAAATTAAGACGTCAGAATACAAAGAATAATTTAACGTTTGGGAAATCAGTTACATTAATGAAAAATAAAACAAAACTGCAAAAACTTGTAATTTTTAGTTTGAGCTGGGCCATGGATAAAGAGGTTATCATTCCCTTTCTCATCTCCTTTTTCGGTATACTTTTCGGATTAGATAATTTTATTCAGGAAAGTCTTATAATTTTTTTCCGCACTATCTTAGTCAGGATAAAACGTAATTTGTTTTAACGTTCAGTATTTGTTTTACAACTGGATGTCCAAAGTTGATCGAAGAGAGATTGCACCAAGTAAGTAAACAATGAAGTTTCTTTCATTGGCGGAATGACCAACTTTTTCGAATATGTCAGATTATCTCTATTTCAACCAAATTTATCTCGCCGCATTCACTGGCATAAATCCAGATCTTTTGAAGCTGCGGACGTGAGCTTGAAATCAGGATGACTGTCCGTGCGAAATCCGAATGTATATGGTAACCATATGCTACTTACTTCCATTTGGAGCTTTACACGCTTCTGCAGGCGGCACACTCCCACTCGTTTCCTTTCTCCTATTTTTCCGCACGCATCACACTTGCTCCACATACCCCACTCTGCATAACACTCGTACTTTGACATCGATGGAATGCTTTCTGCAAAATAATCAGAAAAAATTGTTCGAAAATTGATAAGTTATCACTGCATTTTGTACACTGAGTAATCAAAATATTATGGCCACCTAACGTTCTTAGGTAAATGAGCAGTGACGTCGTACTATTTCCGCCAAAAATCGAGAAAGGAAAAGTTTTTAAAAAGGAAGTGTGCTTGCTTTACAACGTTAGTAGAAGCGTTTTGTTCGAACAGATATGGTTCCCGCATGATGCGGGAAAGTTGGTAGGTCTGCGCATCCGTTCTTGTAACATTTGTGGTCATGTCATGTATACATTCATAGATCAATTTTTTAAAAAACAGTTTTAGAACTCGGGAGAACTTGAAACGTGTAGAAACATCCAAAAACATTATATCGAAATTTTTACTCGAATGCATTACACTCAAACCTGTTTTTGTGCGGTGGATAGGGACCGCATAAAAAAAATTCGCACAAAACTTCACGAGTAGCTATAAAAAATAGTTTTCACAACACAATTAATTTTTTTTATGCGGTGAATAGGGATAAAAAAAGTCTCACATAGAAAATAACTCATAACCTTACGAAATAACTAGGAATTTCTTTTTTAAACGAAATCAAGACACGAGGCTTGACAGCTACTAGGAATCTAGTTTAGAAAATACACATGCGAACATTTTTAAATATTTTATTTACATATGTACTTATTTTATACATACAAAACTTTTCAAAACGTATAACCATTATCCTTCGTAGTCTGACAATACGCAAACTTGGTTCAAAATCGCTTTCGTCACTTAATGAAGATACTACTCGCACTCGTTTAGAGTTGACTTTTTTCAGTTACCATGTAGTCAGTGATCAGTTTTTGCGACGACTGTTGTTTCACTAGACGCTTGTATATGTCTCGGTAGCCAGATAATCAATTATGTTCCAATTTGAATGAAATTTTCATATACCGCACAAAAAAAGACCGCACAAAAACAGGTTTGAGTGTACTTCCAATTATCTTATTTTTAAAAAGGGTAATAGAAATTAAAAATTATCTTAAGAAATGATCATTAGAAGTTTTATAAAACTGGATTATACATAAAACTCTAAAATTCATGTAAAAAATCAATGACTATTTTCCCATATAAACACCTATACATGCAGGTGCTGACAACATTCCTGATAAAAACTTTCATATTATCGGTCTTGTGTTATGAAGTGGGTCTGTACAGTACCTTAGGCGCCCACTTACCTGTTCTTTCAGATAGTTCTTTTGTTTTAAACTTAAAGTGCAAATAAATCGTGTTTGTCTTCAAAGCTCTCATATTCTTTTGCCACGCAAAACCAACAATCAATTACAAAACAATTGAATTTTCATTGTAATAATAATATTTTACTCACTTATGTTTTTGCAAGTTTCGAGCCATTTCGGAATTTCTTCGTGCAAATCCATTGGCATTTCTGGTGAAGCGTATAAAATTTTTATAATCACAGTTATTATAAAAATATAGAAAAATATAATCGAAATAAATGAAACTTACTTAATTCCCTTGGATCCAACTCTGTTCTGTGTTCTACTGAAAAGCAAAATA
This sequence comes from Troglohyphantes excavatus, assembly GCA_963932185.1. NCBI lineage: Eukaryota > Metazoa > Arthropoda > Arachnida > Araneae > Linyphiidae > Troglohyphantes > Troglohyphantes excavatus. The sequence goes on from OZ010674.1 coordinate 25,302,695, forward strand.
GAACTATAAAGCGAACATAATTTTACTATTTGTAAAAACGTATTCTTAATATTTGTATAATAGTATGAATTGTACCTGTTAGTTATCGAACCTACAGAAAAAATTATTAAATAAAGACAATTTAAATTATATTTTATTATTCAGAGGGTCCCCCCCCCCCCCCCCCAATAGATAACATATATTCTTAACACTAACACTGTTTAGTTATATTTCCCATTCCCAAACAACATGAGAAACCAAAGATCTTCTCATCGCATAAGCTTCTTTTGGACTTCAGAACATGGTGGTCAAATATGTAAATGCTCAAATAAATCCTAGAATAATTTGTTATATTTTTAGACTAAGAATTTAGACAAACGTATCAAATAAATTCTGGTCTCTGATTATAAAATATTACAGCAACGTGAATCGGTTCGGGATATGATTCCACCAACAATACAAACTGTTCCAAGCAACTTATATAATCAGTCCGTGTGCAGTGGTCATTGGCAGAAACTTGTTCGACATAAAAATGTATTGATATTTCAAAGTCCAATAATTCCAGGGGAATAAGCCTAAGGGGATAAATCTTGTAGAAGAAGATGAGCCGCGTCGACTAGGTCAGCCATTAATCCACTCCCCTTTCCTTTAAGGGAAAAATGAGTCTAATTTAGAGCATACGCTGCCACTGGCCTGTTCTTCTGTGGAGTGGAAAGTAGCGATTTGTAGAAGCTAGAATATATTATTGTGTAACCAAAATATATCACTCCAAAGTTCGATTACGGTATATAAAACTTAACAGCTTGAAAGAGCTGTTCAAGACGAAAAATGAAATCAATAACTGTAAGGGAATTGGACTATGGGATTATGCCTGCTCGAATTTTTTAGATTTTAGACAAAATATTTACATTATGCATCAGATAAAGTCTGGTCTCTAATTATGAATATTAAAGCACGAAATCGGTTAAGCATTAAAACACCGAAATTGGTTCGCACCGTTCGATTTCCAGCAACATATAGACTTTTCTGAGCAACATAAACCGTCTTTTATTTTTGTACCTTTTGCGTATTACCTACGTGAAGCTAAAAATCACGAATTTTTCTTCTTCTGAATTATCATTAAAACTTTGGGATAAAATTATTTGAAATGAAATTACTATCGAGTAGAATGTCCATCTTCGCATGCATGTCTTCCGCGTCGTAACAGAAGTAATAGGCTCCGTCCTCTTTGGTCACCTGCCGGATGATCAGGCTGTGGTCTTCCACGACGAAGATCCTGTTCTTGGCCGAGTCATCATGCATGTCCAGTTTAACTGGCCTTTCCTTTCCACGCAGACTTCTTCGGCGCCAAATGCGACCGCTTATTCCAACTCTCTTACTACTGGAAATCATTCTTAAATAAATAATCTCTATAATATCAATATAATCTCTTATAATATCGATGTGTGAACGAAGTTCCTCTTGTAATTATTTTGTTGTTTGATGTGTTATTCGAACTTTAGGTAAAAATAAATATATTTAAGATATTTTCTAACTCTTACCCACTTTTTAAATCACCCCTTTCGATGTTTTTAATTTCACACCCTTTTCTTTTCAACCATCAATTTAAATAATTTCTTTAGTTTGTATTCCGCCCCTGTCTATTAAAATTATTTTTCCAGCCTCACAAAAGCATTCCCTCGTTCATTTACGATTTCTGTGATTTCATCCCGTAGTGCAATTTCCCACCATTAGATAGATTTCTGATGAGCCATCAAATTACTTGTTCCCTGCCTTTGTTTTTTAATGAACGTGTCTGTCTTCTGCATTATATACACAAATTTATTTTATATTTACCAGTAATGACAAGGTAATCGAACATCAGATCCTAATGTGCCCAAAACTAAAACCACTGGAATCGCTTTCAAGCCTTTGGGAAATTCCTTGGCCTTAGATATTTCAATGCAGTTTTGGCAATTTATGGAATCTGCGAAGAATATAAATTTGAAGGTAGTTATTAAGATTTTATTAATCGAATGTTAGCGAAGTCTCTGTTTTAACTCGATCTTCCGACATTTCGTCTGTTTGTAAATTTGTTTGTTACGCAGTCCGACCAAACGCGTTGTTCGTTCCTTCAAATTTGGCATGAATTGCTTGCAAATATTCCGAAGTAATTAAATTAGACGTTTTTTCGTTCTTTTTTTGGTAGTGAGCTTTACTGTTACCAGAATTATTAGTACTAGTAGCTCTATGAACAGTAGACCTCGGAATCAAAGAAAAAAAAGAAACATATATGTCGTTTTAATAACTTCAACGAACATTCATTCAAAATTTGAAGAAAATCGAACAATGCGCTTGATCGTGACTGCGTAACAAGCAAATTTACGCACAGACGAAATACTGAATGGTCGAGTTAAAACAGGACCTTGCCAACGCTCGATTCGTAACATAGAAAATAAAAAAAAGCTATCAAATTTGGTTACTATATGAGTAAATAAACCATTAATATTATCGTCAAAATAATGTAATTAATACTTAAGGTCTATTAGTGTCAAAAACTGCATGTATAGTGTTGTTCAAATTTAGCTAAATTGAGTTATGTTTTATACATCTTTAAAGATCGTCAAAATAATATAATAATATATTAAGAGTTGTACCAGAAAAAACTATATTTAATACAAGTTTTAAATTGAGTTAAAATGTAGGTAAAATTGGGTTTAAATGTTTTGGATATCAGAATCAATTAATAATGTTTACTTTGGAAGCTTATGTCTGCTTAATTAATTAAAGTTCTGCGAAAATTGGGGAAATGTTCAATTTCTTTACAATTTCTATAAAATTTGTTAACATTTTCAAAAATCAGGATGACACTTTCCCCGGCTGATTACCAATCTCTCCTATGATTGCCTCTACTGCCCATTTTTGTATTATAAGAATATTTTTTCTCTATTACGTACGTTTGAGAGCCTACCATAGATAATTGTGATAATTTAAAAATAAAAGTGAATGTCCTGGATAAAATTGAAATTGTTTTATATAAAATATTTAACCATTACAAATTTTAAATTAGTATTTACTGCTAAATCAAATATAAAGGTGCTTAAGAATGCCGCATATGTTCTTATCCTATTCTTAATCTAATCTTCTACTTTGTCGCCATTTGAAATTAAAATATCTATAAAATTTTAAATACCATTTTCTTTATGGGGTAAAATCCATACTATTTAATTATAACATGCGAAGTGTGAATAGAACTTTTTGAAAGTTGCTTTTAGAGGTTTGAAATGGACGCTACTCAACTTATTTGTCTTTAAAATAAAATAGCACAGAACTATTTTTGCCTTTGGTAGTGGAACGTGATTTTTGAATGCCTAACCGAATTTGCGATTATTACCATCCGTTCTGTAACTTTTGTTTAATCTGCGACTTTGTTGCTTAAAAGTAATAAATTTTGCACTTTTTGCATTTACTATTACTCGATTTATTTAGTTTTTTAATAGGTTTAATGAATTCTTAACACTAGAAATATACTTACTAAATACATAAGCTGCTATCAAAAATGTTGTCAAGATGTTTAGTTTCATCTAAAATTAACTTAACAATTCAAAGACAAAGGCATTCCTTCGTATTCAAAGACTTTTCCTCTTCTCAAATTTTAATAATTTATCACGCAACTTTTAGGATTTTTTGGCATAAAAACGATTTACGATGATTCAGTATCAAATGTTGATCGTGCAATCAAATTTTAATCAAATCAAATGTAGGCAGACTGCATGATTTAAAAGGTGAAGAGCGACAAGTTCATAATTAGAAGGTTCCGAGTTCGATTATCGTCATATAACCGAACATTGCTATGCAGAGGGAAGTGTAGAACATTAAATCAGTAGTGGTCATGTTTTCACACTGGTCGTGGAGTGGAAACTTAGAATGTGGGGTCCCGGCACAAAGGTTGTCCAGATCACCTGAATTTTTTTTTAATTTACGAGACAGTGTTTTCCAATTTACACCTCAGGATAGATTCCGTTATCATCGCCAATAGTCCATTGTGTAGCTTTAGCGCGATGCAGTTGTACAATGCTGTGTAAGTTTGAAGAGTGGGGTGCTATTATTGATGTTGTGTCCATTATTTAACGGTTTTTCAATATTAATAGAAAGTGTTCCAAGGTATATTCTGGGTATTATGGATCTCAAATCATCGCCATTTTTTTATTTTGTAGCTCCAATAGTGCGCCAATCAATCCTAGGTTATTTACAAATAACCTCGACAACATGTTATAGATGTCCATAAACGTCCTAACAACTTAACTCAACTCACCACTGCCGGTAACTTGTTTGTGTTGATGTGATTTGCGTGGTGGTGTTTTGCTGTGTTCAGTTTTTTGACTAGGCTTTCGCAGCTGCAGTTTTTGTAATATGTTCTGTGGGATGGTTTCCGTATCTATGCCCGCTTGGCGACACTTTGGCACAGTAAGCAGTAGTGCATGGCGATTCACTGCTCAAACTGGTTTCCCCGATGTTTCTTCTCAAGGATCGACTCGTTCTTTCGTCTGACCGATCTTTTTCTAGTTTCGACCTATTCTGATGTTAAAAGATCGATTCGTTTTACAAGCGCTAGAGATGGCATATATCTTAGTCGACGTTTTTCAATCAGCGAGAAGAAATAGCTTAACGGATGATGCTTTTCCGTGCATTAAAAAATAAAAGTGAATGTTTTTTTTTATTTATTTTTGAAGCCGTATTTCTTTTATTTTTATAGTCGAAAACAAATTTAATTGTTTAAAGAATGTTTTTAAGTAATTTAGTTAATTACGGGATAATTATTTAGATCATTTGAACCAGATATAAAGGTGTTTTTTTATAGCTAGACCAGTTTTGCACTAAATGGTGTAACTTTTTTGTTTTTAAAATTATTATTTAAAATATTTTTAGTTAAAAATTCGTAGCGAAGCAGTGTTAATTAAAAATAAAATTATTCATAAACAAAAAACGTAGGGGAACAGGTATAAACAAGGATTTCATTTCAACTGATTGTATGGATCGATAAGAGGATTGGTCGCTAACATAAGGAAGATAAACAAGCTGTTTCGTATGACGCCGCGGTCCCCCATCGTCGCCCCGCACGTGATTTGCTCCAAAAAAATATTTTTTTAAATATTATATTTATGAAATTGGTTCTTTTTCTTTAAGCTTTACATAAGGAGGTGCATCAATAAATTTATCTATGTTTTACTTTTTAATTAATAATATTTTTTCTTTATTGTACAGATACAAGAAAACAATAAAGTATTGAAATGTTTGCTTCTGTTTGTAAATCATTGTATTTTTTTATGAATTATTTTTTTATAAATAAACCAACCAAAACATTTTGTCTTCTTCTCTTTCATTGTGATTTTTGTATATATTACAAAAAAGAACTTTCCAATGCCTCTCTCTTAAACAATTTAAATGTTTAATATTTTGCATTGTGAGTATGGCTTTATGCGATTTTAATGGTAGTTCATATAAGAACACTTGCATGCAAAAGACATAAAAAAAATATCTTTGACTATTATGTAATATTCTTCTAAAACAAAATGACAATTCCTTATTCCATAATTTTTAATATCCTTTGTATATTATAAATAAATTTATAGTTTTGTTTTATTTATTTTCAATCAATGAGGACACTCTTTCATTATTAAAATTGATGCACTTTGATTTTTTTTAATCTAAAAATGAACAGTATCTTTAAATAAAAATAAAAATAGTCTAGTGAAGAAATTTAAAAGAAAAATAGTTTTATGTTTCTTAATTCTTGACACTATGTAGCACAAAAAAGAGGAACTGGCCTTTTTCAAAAACAGTTAATTAAGAAAAGAAATAGCAAATATGCACTTACAGTTTCTCTTAGGACAAAAAAATACTTCAGCAATCTAAGCAAATTTAAGATCGTCATACATTTGTAATTGTTTCATTTCTCATAGGTATAAAAGTTTGATTTTGTACATAAAAATGTTTAATTTTCCATTATTAACTCAAAAATAATTTTATTTTTTGTTCATGAACATTTTAGCATAAATTCAATGTGTTTAACCATTTATTATTTAAATTTAATTGAAGGTCTATTATAGCAAATAGAATTTCTTTTAGCATTTTATATAAAAGTAACCCTAGCTTAAACAATGATCCATAAGAGTATAAGTTCTTTAAGGTAAGGAACAAGTTTCAAAAGAAATACTAGATGATTTATTTACAGATAATTTTTAACAAATTGGAATAAATATTTTTTAAATGATTGAAGAAGTGTAACAAGAATACTTCAATTTAGCAAAATTATATTTTTAACGAAAAATCCTAATTTCATTTTTACTGCATACTTTAGGAAAAGTTTATTCATTTAATGAATAAATTCAATTTAAAAATCTCAAACTTAAATAAAATTGAAGATATTTGTTGCAAATGAGTGCAACAACATGCAATTTTGCAAAAAAAAATTCACTGTATTATCAGACAAAGATGTTAACTTAATTTCAATAACTTTTATTTCACTCATCTTATCTGATCTTTAATACAATTTTGAATTCATTTCCCGAAACACAGAATAAATAGTAACAAAAACCATTATAATGCATAAATAGATTTTTGAAAATTTAAATGATAAAAAAATACAAAATAAGCTTGTCATTTAAATTTGTAATCCGCTGAATAAAGTGAATAATTGTAAATTACTATTTTAATCTTATCTTATTTGTATTAAACTTCTTTCTGTACGTGCTTTTTTTGTTGTTGCTGGGGTGTTTCAAAAAGTGATCAGCTTTCTGCGGTGATTGAGGGGGGGGGGGGGGGGGGGTAACCGGTTGCAACCACGGAGGGTCGCAGCTAGCAACATTCCTTCCATTCATAGAAATCCGCTTCCAGGAAAAGAAGGGAGAGATAATGTCCCCACATGTGGAGAAGGCTGGCAACTTTGGCAAAGAATTGTTAATTTGGCAATATTTTTAAACTATCAACCTCTTATATCTACGATTTTTTTAAAACAGTATTTAAAAATATCAAGAGTATTTTTAAATATATTTATAAATAATTTATATATTTTTTAAAAATATACGTTATTACTTTTTCCGGAAATTGGCGACATTCGTTAATTGATTTGGCAATTTTTTGAAATTTCATTCTGGCAGACCTGGTCTTTACCATAGACTCTCTTGTCTTTACCACTATTCACAGAGAAGAGGAATATCCTGTTTTAAAGTTGCCAATTCTGTACTGAGGGAGTGAGTGTTTAACAATGGACATTCATACTAGCTCCTTTCAAAAAGCTTTAAAGATATTCATTTCCATCTTGAACGAGCCAGAAGTCTAGAATTTTTATTTTATTTCCTTTGTTAATATGGGATAAAGTAAACATTGTTTCTAGATAAATTTGCTTTTTGGCATGAAACTTCTTTAAAATCACTAGTATAGAGGGCATATCAGGCTAAAAACACCAAACACTTTTATTGTGATCTATTCCGACCCTTAACCCCGTTGAAAAAAAAAATAACAAGATTGACATGAATTGGGTCTCTTTCAATTGAGGCACCAATACGTGAACATTCTGGAATAAAGCAAAGCACGAACGAGGATGGATGGGGATCAAAGGAGTCAAACGGAATAGCTTCTTTATCTTCTCTCCGTAGGCGATCAATTCTTATTTATATAATATGCTTAAATGTTTTAGGTAAGACCCTTCTGGCCGTTCTCCGACACAGCCGCATCCGATTTTATAATTATTAAAACAAAGCTAACGATTTTCTAAATTTATTTGTAAACATTATTAAAGATTTTACTTTAAAAATCGCCGTCATCCGAGACAGCCACAACGGATTTTTTTTAATACTTAAAGTAGTCACCTGTGGCTGTGTTACGACCAGAAGGTGTTTTTTTTGGAGGGAAACTAGCAGATGATTATAAAAATATCAATTGGTTACCAATGTATGCCAACGTGCCAGAGTAAGAAGGGCGCCAAATTTTAGTGACACATGGGAAATAATTTGAGTTGGAATTTTGTTATGAACATTTGGCATTTTTCTAGGTTTATATTTTAAATGAAATTATATATTACATTTAAAGTGATTACTTTGAGATTCATTTATTATTATTTTTTGCCTGTGTATTACTTAATAGAGATTATGTAGCTTGGATTTTATTATCTGAAAACTGACCATACAGTGCAGTAATTTCCCCAAAATTTTGCACCTTAGTGAAACCAATATAAGTTGGTTTACAAGTCAGTCAGAAAATTCAATTATTAAAAAAAATTATTACCCAAATTGGAAAATTGACTTAAAATTTATTTATAAATAAGGGCGACAAAATCGTGTTCGATTGTGTTACAATAATTCATTGATCCGTCCCTGTTGCCGCGAGCACCCCTGAATTACATAAAGATTATTATTTCGGAGCTAGCCCAAGACACTTGGAAATTAAAATCTGAGTTTTGACGCACGAAGCGGTATTTTTTAAGATTTAAATAATATATATTAAGTTCTGCTATGTGAGAATGCACCTGTGGAACACCCGTATGGGCGGCCCTGATTACTTCTGACTCCATGTCTCTTCATCCACGCCGCATATGGCTTTGCTTTATTTCAAAATTTTACACGAATCGGAAGTCCGTCGACAAGGTGTGATTTGTAAGAAGTTTGAATGGGAAACATTAAGTTATCAATAGAGTATTAATTAATATTTAAATTCCAAAATATTTTTTTATTTTTCTAATTTATAAAATCAGAAAAAATATTCAAGAGCAAAAAATAAACACATATTATTTTTTATCAAGACAATAATTTGTTTAGTTGATTAAACTATATTGTCAGAGCCCGATTTTCGAATAAGCTCGTAAATTTACTTTTCTTTTCCCCCTACAGCTCAAGGTTCTTAAATCACCCATATACTATAAAAAAAATATTTCTAAAATTAGTTTGCTACAGAATTACTACAGAGACTGAGTTTCAAGTTTACGGAAAAGAAAAACTCTATAAATACGAGATTAGAAAAAAAAAATTTAATATGTTATATAACACATTTCTTGAAATTGATTAGTTTTAATAACAAAAAATAGTACATATTTTAGTGCAGGTAAAAAAAATAGATTTAATATTCCCGAGTCCATATGATAACAATGGTATCCACGTTTGAAGACTGACTTGTCTTGCTTCGAGAGCTCAGGTGTTGTTCTCATCATCTGACTATACGGTTTAAAAATACGATCGAGTGTTCCTGGGTCATTACTTCGAGATAGACCCCGAACCGTCGCCAATAGCTCACTGTGCAGCTGTGTTGCGACTTTAATTCAACCATCAAACTCTCACTTCGATGTTCAATCGGGGCCTAAATATTGTTGTTCGTTATATTATTTTAAAAATTCCGTTTTCTTAAAGAGCTATCTTAAAAATTTCTGGTAGGACTGAGTTGGGTTAAAATGTGGACGTTGTCTAAAATTTTATACAGTGGTTCGCGGTCATTTGAATATTTGTTTGATGGAAATAACGTTGCATTAGATGGTATTGGCAATGGTTCGGACCAGGGCCTATTTTAACATAGAGTTGGTGGGGATTTTTCCCTACCAGTGTGTAGAAATGCCTCACCAGTCATAAAACAAACCAGACGTGTCAGTATCATTCCTTAGGCCGATTTTTCATTTCAATTTTAAAAGATATTTTTTCCTGCATTTAACAGCTACAAAAAGTAAGTAAATTACATTTATTTTTTTATGTAGATTTCTTTTACGGTGTGTAGTTTAACTAAATTTTATTTGAATAGTTAAGAGATTTCTAATTTTTACTTTTACTGAAAATGTATTTCCCGATGTTAATAACATTTTGAAGGGATCATTATTTACAAATTTTAATACATATAAATAGAGGCCTAAATTTTTAAAAAATATTAGGGAGGGGTAGCTCTAATTTTTAATAAAATGTATAAATTATATGAACGTATAGCCAGTATTTCAAAAGATTATACAAGATTATGCTTATGAATATGTTTTTTTTTTTTTTTTTAATTTTGATTGGTATCTTAATATGAACAAAATATATCATGGATGTATAATTCTAAGGTAACCAAAATTAGCATATATAAGTTATTTGTACTAAATGTCTAGAGTGAAACGACAGCAATAATAAGGTTAAAATAATTTATTTGAAAAATATATTTTTTTTCGTTACTTACGTACGATCGAAAAGAGATCAAATATTTTTTATGAAAATTGTTATGAAAATGTTTTATTTTTAGATATTCTCAATATATTGATACCAATATAAATTAATCAAAAAGTTAAAAAAAATGGATATATTACTTTTTAACAATGTAATATGCCATATTAATGGAACTATTAACAAAATCGCCAACTATCTTACATAAAAAGCCATTCGGTAACACATTCAAATTCTGGGAAGTAAGTCTTAGTCTCGCCACCAATCTTTCATTGGATATTTATTTCGTAAGTTCAGAGGCGTGAAGTTTTCAATTTTTTTCTTTCATTTTTTTACGGAGGAAATGGGGGGGGGGGGGAAGCCCGTGGGCCCAATACAAGCTTACGTTTATGCGTAGGTTACATGAAATATATGAGTAACTTTAATAAAGGTTGGTAGAAATGAAAAAGTGTCTGAAATATGATTAAAAAAATAAATTACTTCAAAACAATGCAAAACAATAAAAAATAAAAAACTCAAAACTTTTGTAAATGCCATTTAATACTAGTTTTTTTATTCAACTACTTATCTTAGATTTTTATTTTAGATGTGCATGCTTCGATGAAAACGGCAATGCTTCCCATACTTTTCTTTTTAATAATGCTATTATAAATCTCAAATAACTGATTCACACATGCGCGTAGGTATAGATTTTTCATGGGGGTGGTTCAGTGACTGATTAACTTGATTCCCCGCACCCCCCCCCCCCCCCAAAAAAAAACTACCCCCTCACTTCTTTAACTTATTAATTTTTATTCAAGTAGACATAAATATGTTGGAATATAAGGATTGAAACAACAACAGTTATAATTTATTTTTCATAAAATTGTTACCAATATGAGTCATTAACTATTTTTAAAAATTAGTAAATATCGCCACTAATTATGAAATAAATTTAGAGAACAAATACAAACTTTAAGGTTCCTTGTTTAAAATAATATATAGATCCCGTCTGACGACCTTTTCCTCTGTCGCCGAAATTCAAATGCTAGATAATGTAACACGATGATGTCATGTTAGAATTAGTTTAGTTTGAGATAAAAATGACTACTAAACAAGTTTTTGAAAACTAGGGTAAGACCCTCGGGAAATAACAGGTTTTCAGTCATGCAACTCAACAAGGAGTACTATACTAGAAATTGAAATGTTTCTAGTTTTTTAAAGTATTTTTATAATTTTTACAGTAATTCGATTTTTTGAATTTTTTTCTTGACTTCCAATAGGAGGGATTTGAACCCCTTGCACCACCCCCTTACCTACGTGCATGGATTCACAATAAACTTCTATTTCCCCACCAGAATAATTTATTTGTCTTAATCTTGAAAAGGAATTTTTTAATATTTTCAAAAAATGTGGGCTTTAAGGGAAGTTGAGTTTGAAAGAGGAGTTCCATTCATGTAATTTTAACTCGTGGTCGCACCAGATTCCATGCAAGTGGAAAGAGTAATTTCCTGCTACAACATGTTGATGGCAGATCATAGGCAGTCATATAACCTCGAAGCAATTAATAAGAGACTCATTATAGGCTTAAATGGAAAAGGAACAGCATTTTTCAATCACTGCCCTTCAGTGCTAAAATTTCTGCAGCTAAAGGAACAGCGACAAAAGTTGTCGGAGCAGCAATTTACAAAAGCAGAGATTATATAAAAACATTATTTAGAAATGATAACGAGTTTTAAGAAAGTATTATGTTTTTTAAAAATTTAAATCTACTTATTTTTCTACATTTTTGTGCTATAAAATAAAATATTTTTCGAATACAAATAAATAGAATATTATTGTTCAACTTATAAAGTAAATGCTACTTATTAATGTAATGTTATTAATGCCCATTTTGTTTGTAATATGCTCGGGTACTAGTCTGAAATTTACTTAAGTATACGGATTTAGATGTATATATACTATAGATTTAAAACTTTACATTTGTGTGAAATAAAATGGCGGAAATATATTTTTTAAAATACAAAACATTAGATTTTTTTTTAAAAAATATTAAAAAAAAATTTTAATAAAATTTGCATTATGAAAACAAATGAAAAATACTTTTATGCATCGTTAGAAAATTTCATGAATTCGATAATTTCTTTTAAATAAATTTGTTAACTAACTTTTTACAGAACATATAATTTTAAACTAAATTAATTAAATTAGTTTAAAATTTGCTATTTTAAGTACAAAGATTTCATTAACTTCTGGGATTCGGCTTTCTGCAGAATTCAATTTGCCCCACCAGTTAAAATTCCTTAAAATATGCTCTGGTTCGGACTGTAACATCATCATCGACGGGTTATGATAAGTGCGTGTTTAAATTGAAGAGGACGATAAATTCTACGATTCCATTGGACTAGTTTAGTTGACAGTTTAAATCATTGTCCTGTTATGTAGAAAATGTGCGGAGTGGAAAGTGACGATTAGGCGAAGAATTCAAACATTTACTATGAAACGAACATATCACACTAAAGTTCAACTGCGGGAAAGGAAAATTAAACAAGTTGAAAGAACAGTTCTAAACGAACAAAATGATACCAATAAGTATAAACTTATAACAAGTACGGAGAGATCTTAAGCTTATCCAAAACGTAAGAAGGAGCAGGCCGAGCAGGCGCGTGTGCAAAGTATGACGAGCCAAATCTTGCATTTCAGTAGGGACTGTGTCTACCCGATTTCCTTAAAAACACTAAACAAACATTTTATTTTTAAAAAAACCTCGAAGGACATCAAACATGTAGAAATTTTCACTACAACTAGTTTTTGATTTTTTCTACTTTTAATATAGAATAATACAAAGTTAAATAACATAGCAATGAAATTTCTTTTTTTTTATTTATAAACTCAAACCCTTGACTTTTAAAAAATAATAAATTTACCAAAAGATTAGAGCATAATCTGAATTTTAAAACTTTATTTTGATAAATGAATTCTTATTTATTGTTTTTCGTGTTAATTAATCAAGTAGATTTTCTTAAACTAATGTAAAGTAATTAGTTTTTATATTGAATTTGTTTACATATCAACACATTTTACAGTACTATGCACAAAGACTGTATACATTTTTAAATTTTTGTGTCCAGTGATTGTACAAACACAGTCAGCTCGCTCCCAAAATGCATAACGATGATGCTAAAGTACCCCTATCAAAACTTTTGCAAATACACTGTTTAAATAAAAACTGTACTTCATTTAACTAATTTTAAGTTTACGCCTTTTATATTATTATCGCATACAGTAGAAGTTTAAGATCACAAAATATGTCTGGCTAAACCTTGAGTAGATCGAAAACTCGCATACGCGAGATTTCCGTAACCTAGGAAGGAATTTGACCTCTAAGTGTCAGGGGCTCCTAGAACAACCAGTGGCCGCAAGCTCCCCCGCAGCATGTCAGATACATTTCAGATTTATAGCGCAGGATGTGCTCCCCCCAAGAAAAACTTGGGGGAAGAAAAAGGCGGGAAATTAGTTCCCCTCCCCCAACTCCCGTACCCTCAGGGGCGGCTTAAGGGCTGTGCAAACTGTATGTATATGTAGTGATATTAAAATATGGTACACCGTTGGAAAAAACTAAAAGGTTCTATCATCAAGTCTAATTAATAATTACTACTAATGAATAACATATTCTTTAGATAGCGATAGACTTTACTTTAATACTATGGTAATATAAACTAAGCAAATAATTTTAATACAGTATATATTATAACACACATGCTCTTCTATTAATTCTGACAAGAGTAAATACAATTTCATCTTTAAAGTAAGAGCATTAAAATTTAATAACCTTACAAAAGAAAAGGAAAACCGATTTTAAGAAGAAAAAAATCGTTTACACATAATTTTTAATTTTACGAACATGTTGTAAATTTTTAAATATTTAATATTAGTTTTATTGCTATTACAACTTTTTGAATTCGGTGTCTAAATTTAGGTATGCTTTTTGTAAATTGGCACCAACTTTAGAAAGTTTTAATTAGTATAAAATTAATATTAAATATTTAAATTTTTCCATCTTGTTCGTAAAATTAAAAATTATTTTTTAGCGCATTTTTCTCCTTAAAGTCAGTTTTCCCTTTTTTTTTAAAAAAAGATTTTCTTTTTAAGTTTTTAATTTAGCCGGAAGCTTCGCTCCATGCTGTTATTCACCAGGAAAACTCAAGTAGTTCCGGAGATTATCCGGTTCAATAAATGACGGTTAAATAAAATTTTTATTATAGTTAGATTTAACAATGAATATCCAACCCTATCCACCAATAAAAATAACTGTCCGGTTAATTGAGATTTCCAGATAGTTAATTGCCGGATATTGGTTGCAAAAGATGACCAAGTAAGACATCTCTTATACAACAAAAGAAAAATGAATAAAATGTCTTAAATAGATCAGATATCTTACACGAACATGCATTAAAAAAAACAGAACCGTCGAATTGATAACTTCCTTTGGAGCGCTTCAGTTTGTTAAATAAAAATATATTTTATTAGTATTTTTTAAAAATAAAATAGACATATGTGGTGAAAACAGTTTCTCTATTTGCAGTTAACCTGTTTTACACTAACATTTGGAGTCATTCTTAATCGGGCGCCCCAATATACCGGCAATTTGTTACTTCTTTTAAAACTTTTGCAGTAGTTTAGTTTGATTTGACAATGATTTAAAGTTTCTTTTAAAGTGGACAGAAATAGTGAATTTTCTAGGAATTTGTGGAAAGTAGATTACAAATAAAAAAGAAAAGTCGAAAGTTTCAAAACTAAATATAATTAACTGATTAAATAAACACTAGCAACATCCCCCGATGCTTTGCATTGAATAAGTATATTTTGTCAAAATTATAATAATATCAATTATAATTTCGCTAATTATATAGCTAATGCTAGATCAAGGTATGTGAAAACTCAGTGTATTGTTACTTAATTTTATTTACATTTAACTATAACAAATAAATGTTTAAATGACGCACTTAATTTAGGTGTTCGATAACCTATATACTTTTTTAAAAAATCTACATTGAACTAAAAAAATATTATACAAATCGGATAATATTTTTTCAAAAAGTCCGGTTAATTTAAAAAATTCGAATAAATTATATGCCGAATTTAAATAAAAATACAAAACAAGGGACATTAAAAGCGTACTAGAAAAAAGTAGATCTGATATAATGTAATGGTTTGCGAATTCTTAAAAGTAATTTAGCCCAAAACTTTACAAAATGTCTTATTTCACAGTTTTGAATTATAAAAAAAAATATAACAGAACACTAAGTCAGTGGGGTGAAGCAATCATTAAAACAGCGCTTTTCATGTTACAAGAAGTGATCAATCCGCATAACTTAAATCGTTTTTGTTGTTCATATTTTCTGCTTACGTGTTAGTAATGAGTGCGTTCTTTAAATACATTTGTTGATATTAATTTATGCAAGTATTATTCCAAAACACAAACTAAGTAAAGTGAAACCAAAAAAGAAATATTTAACAAAAGAGCAGCATTTGTGAGACTGGTTTTCCAAAATTGCTTAATCAACTAAAACGACCGGCCGAGTGTTTGGAACTTGGGCAAGCATCCGAGTATGTGTGTAGAGATTTGTTAATCGGAGGATAGTCAAATTCCTTTCGCCAACAAAAATATCTACACCGTGTGAAAAGGACTGGTGCACGTTAAATCTGATCTTGGTATAATGTTCTGACGCATATTGAGGTTACGTAGGGTGCTAAAGCAGGCTATGTCCTCGCCATCTGACCTTGATTCAAAAATACGGGACATCGTTCCCGGGTCTTTCCTTCGTGATATATCACAGGCCTCCGTCGCCGAGTGGATACAGGCGTCAGCTGGGTATCTGAGGGTTCCTGGTTCGATCCTGTGCGACGGACTTAACAAAGAAAATAAAAAAGTAGTGATCTTGTGATCGGAGGGTTGCCAGCGTCGCTACCAAAATACTAGAAAAGTCGTCCAGAACATCCACAAAAAAATTAACGGCGTGTAAACGGGACTGGTGCACGATAAATCTGATCGGGGTTCATAGTCCCGACGTCTATTGAATGCGTTGAGTGCCCGTTCAGGTGTTGTCCTCGTCATCTGACCATGGTTCAAAAATATGAGGCATCGTTCCCGGGTCTTTTCCTCGAGATAGGCCCCGAACCGTCGCCAATAGCCCACTGTGCAGCTTTAGTGCGACATTAATTAACCAAACCAACCAATCGAGATAGACTCCGTACCGTCGCCAATAGCCCACTGTGCAGCTCTATCTAGTGCGATGTTAATTAACCAAAACCGAACTCGCATACCTCTTACTGCTAACCGAACAAGGATCCACCGGGCTACCGAGGCCCTAAAAAAGATTGAATCAAATCGTTACACTAACCACAATCTGTATTTGGTCAGATAAAGAATAGCACACCTGTGCACCCCACTCTCCATACTTTTATAACTTGAGAACATGTTAGACACGATATATTTAACGTACCACAGCCACCAGGGGTGCCCCCCCCCCCCCAAAGTCAATGGCGCAAATCCCCCCTCCCCCTTAAATTGAAAGCATATAACTTTATTAGAATCTAAAATTTTCAGCTGAATCCACCTAAAGCTCCACATTTTGTATTTTATAAATCAGTTAGAGATACAATCGAGATATAAATTTGTTAATCTTTAACTTATATACATTAACTTATATGTATGGAACTTGTATATTGCATTAAACTTCCTCTCCGCATCTCTTTATAACGTTTCATTGATACAAACAAATGGTTCTTAAAGTCAGGTTCGTCGGGAAAATATATGGTCGAAGGTTCCGATAACCTAATTTTGTCGAATAAAATTATAATTTCAGAAATTTATTAATTGTTAAAATTAAATTCATTAATATTCAGGCGTTAAAATTCATAATAAATTCCACAGAACTTGTTATTGTCTGTCCGCTAAGAATCGATTGATTTCGGTTCAAGAACCGCAGCTTTTTTATGGTCTAAAAATCTGGTGTTTTCTACAAAATGTCATCGATTTGTCTAAGGTGTTGATTTCAATTTCACCAGAAAATATAATTTACAAATGGACATTTTAAAAATTTTAAATCCCGGTTAAGGAATTCAATTTTGTAAACACTTAAAAATAGTTACTGTATAAATGCTGACGGTAATCTCTGATTGTTCGATTTCAGAAACACCGTTGCAATCGCTGCATTTTGACTAAAATAAGTACCTACAATATTTTATTTTATTACATTTGTCAGTGATATATGCGAAATCACTCTAATTAGCAGACACACATGATGTAAATAGGTTTTACCCAAAATGCTCAGAAACAATTGCCCTTTACATGTCAGCCAAACGTCACTGAAATTGCTTAAATACTTTATATATAAGGAAGAAAAGATTTCTGACTGAAATATAAAAAAACAGCTTTTTTTTAAAACGCATCACGACATCAAAGAAATAAAATTGATGTTATTTACGCGCGTTAGATACAGATGGCTTTACGAGTGTATATGGGAATCACATAGTTTGTATTCCCAAATTACAGGGCTAATAAAGCTAATGCGCTTTAATAATGTCCCCAGTCTACACGGACGTTATTTGCGCACGTTAGCTTTTGCAGATAACTCTTCGATTGGTCCACCACGTGGTTTGAATGCACCAATCAGAGGCTTCTGCAAAATGCAACGCGTCGTAAATAGCGTCCGTGTAGAATGGGCCTTAGAATATCTGTTTTTTACTGGTTAAGTATACTTTCTCTTACCTAATGATATAAACAAACTGTTATATATAAAACACAGCTACATATATGGTCAAACAGAAATATTTATGAAAAAGTGGGAAAATCCATGTCTTAACGGTTAGAGATGTCAGCATGAACTAAAGTACAGATTATAAGTAATGAATAAACTTGTGAAAGTTTTATTTTAAAAAAATCTATTAAACCCCCAACAAAATAGACAGGTAAACACAAAGATAGAAAACAAAATTTCGACGAAATTCATGCAAAATACTGAACGTTATTGGTTTTGTTTAAAATCACTCGTGACCTTCTACTCCCCCTAATCGCCACAGCTGATGCTTATTAGTGAACAAACGTATGAAAGTAATTAGTTTCTTGTGGAGTTGTATATAAAAATCGTAATTTACGTTATAAGTGTTATTGAGATGCGGAAACAGTTTATGCTTCCATCATTGCAGTTTTTTTTTAAAAAAAACATATGCCACATATTTACAAACGAAAGAATTAACTTTATTAAAGTCACCGTTTTTTTTCTCCAGTTTTTGTTGCAGTCTGCAGTCTTGAGTTTATAGCAATCTTCAGATTTATTATTATTTTTACATTCTTTCTTCCTAACGAAAAAGTTATTGCCTAACAGCGTTTTTTAATTTAAATCTCAGCACTGAAGTGTATAGTCTGAATGGCATTTAGTTTTAACAAAATAAAGACTTTTACTTTTCAGCTTTTGTGTTGAGAGGCGTTTCTTGCAATCGCTGGAAATTCCAGTGACTGGAGACATATTATATATGCAAAATTATTTTTTGCCCAAAAAATTTCCCCCCTAAAAATTAAATAATAATAAAGCAATGAAAAAAAATCCCCCCAAAAAATTCTGATGGCGCAATTTGCGTCATGATCCTCTACGGGCACCCCTGCCCCTGCCAGCCACCCTTTACACTTAATTAGCCTTACGAAAATCGTACGCCGCGAGAACCTCCAATAACGAGTTTGATGGCTATGCCCAAATAAGGCAGTAGCATTCCCTTCCCCACCTCCCTTTCTTCTTGCTGAAATCGTTTCGTGGAGAAAAAATACAGGTAACAAGCGCACGAATTCCACGCTGTGATTGGTCGAAATGAACGTCATATACACAGGCAAACTGGAAACTTGCACGTGATGCCGTGTAAACCAATCACCGTCTGCTAACTTTTTAGTCGTTTGCCGTTGTCCTCCTCCACCAAGGTTCAACTCTTGTTCCATATTTTAAAATAAAGCCCATATATGGTGAATTTTTTGTTTCAAAAGGGAGTTTGATTTAAAAAAAATCTAACTTACTTTTTTTATAAAGTCAGAATTTTTCTGAAAAACTTATATTTAATTTATATTTACCACATACCTTTTGATTTCATGTCTTTAAATGCATTTACAAAAAAAACATTAGGTTTTACAAATGACGCCAAATGAACAAAAGACGCCAGACTTTGGCCTTATTTTTCTAGCTTGGCATCAATTGCAAGTTTGAGCGGCAACCCCATCGGGCGCGAAAAAACCCAAAACATACGGAGAAAGGCGCGCTTTTTTATGTAATGTGTTTCAACGTGATATAGATTTAATAACCATTCATCTATTTTAAACTACATATTATGGAATTTTAAAGCTATTGAATTGTTTCATATTGATAATGTCAACATCGAAGTTTTAATATTATATTAAATTTTTGACAGAACTTCCAAAGGATTTCGGCTTTGTTTATAAAGGTAATGATTATAAAAAAATCATCTTTAGCCTTTAACAATAAATTACTTTTATATGTAAGTTTATGTAAAATATTTTTTTATCTTAGTATAGCTAAATATTTTTAATATATTAAATTTATTTATTTTTAATATGTTATAAACTAGTTCAGATGTACGTGAGAATGGATATTTATTAGTCTTATTAACAATAAGAATAATTAGTTAACAATAAGAATGTTAATGTTTTTAATTATTATTTAAAAAATAAATATATTATTATTATGATTAATTTATTATTTGAGTTTTGTTTTTGTAAAAATAAAATCATTTAAATTATACGCTTTGGAAACTTTTTTTTAGATTTTTATAAGTACATTTTATTTGTTATTTAAAATAAATTGAATTATTTTTAATAATTTATTACTTTTATAAACCCATTACACATTCTTATTGATATGAAGATTCCTAAAAATGTTATTTTAAATTTGCCACAAAATTCTAAATAAAACCTTAAAAATAATTTCATTTTCGTGTTAGTAAATTTAATAATTATATTTTTCTTTTAAAAATCCAATTTTGAGATCCATCAAATATTCTTGAATTGTTTAATACTTTTAGAATGTATGGGAGGGATTTTAAAGAAAAAAAATTCTCAAAATATTCAGGTTAATTTCAATTTGAATGCAAAATTTAATTTCATATTAGTTTTACAAAATATATTTTAGTATTATAAAAACTACCAATATTTAATTTAAAGTTTTAGTACGTTTTTAAATAAGTTTTTAACCCTATTGAAAATATTAAACATTCGAAAAGTTTACCTGCTTAGTATTTTATATATAAAATATTTTTTTAAAGTATTAGTTATTCTTATTTTTGAATTTAGAAAACCTTAAAAATAATTTCATTTTCTGGGTAGTAAATTTAATAATTATATTTTTCTTTTAAAAATTCAATTTTTAGATCCATCAAATATTCTTGAATTGTTTAATACTTTTAGAATGTATGGGAGGAATTTTAAAGAAAATAATTCTCAAAATTTCAAGTTAATATCAATTTGAATGCAAAATTTCATTTCTTATTAGTATTACAAAATATATTTTAGTATTATGAAAACTACCAATATTTAATTTAAAGTCTTAGTACGTTTTCAAATAAATTTTTAACCCTAATGAAAATATTAAACATTCGAAAAGTTTACCTGCTTAGTATTTTATATCTAAAATATTTTTTAAAAGCATTAGTTATTCTTATTTTCGCAGTTAGAGTACAGTCTGTATAATGTTTATCTATTCTATTTTCTTCATAAATAACGTCAAAAATAACGCTCCATAAATAACGTATAACGTTTCAAATTAGCAGAAGATGGCGCTACGTGATGGATGGTAAGTTAAGATTGCTAAAAAAAATTGCCGAGTTCCCAACTCTTTGAAGAGTCGATCTAAAAAATGTAAGAATCGCCTGCGAGTAAGTAGAATCGTAGAATCGATTCTTTTCGTTGTTTTAGTCTTAGTCTGCCATCTTGGCAACCCGCCATATCTCGCGCCTGCTTGGCGCGAGATTTGGCGGGGAAAATACCGCGGGCACACTTGCGGAAACATTCCCTTAATATTTGTTGTTAAGAAACTGATTATAATTTTATTAAATAAAAATGAAGCAAGTGTTAATGGTTGCCGAGAAACCGTCCCTTGCACAGTCCTTAGCCCAAATATTGTCTAATGGACGTATGAAGCAGCGGAAAGGACTCAGCTCTGCTTGTGCCATTTATGAATACGATGGGACTTTTCACTCTCAGCCAGCAAAATTTAAGATGACTTCTGTCTGTGGACATGTAATGAGCACAGATTTCCTTCCGAAGTATAACAACTGGGATAAAGTAGATCCGGTAGGTGTACTAAGTTTTAGGAAAATATCAAAACTACAAAATTCTTGTTTTAAGATAGTTTATTTTATATTTCCAATACATGTAATTAAAAAAATGGAACAGATGTAGTATAGGACATTTGGCGCGGTGTTTTTTTGGCGACGAAAAATTGCATAGGGTTGCCAGATTGAAAGTCGCCGCAAGAATCAGAAAATTCCAACAATGTCATGTGGGATTGCCTTACTATAAATTTATCGTCCCTATAAAACACGCCAAAAAAAAACCTTGTGCGCCAAATGTTCTATACTACATCTGTACCAAAAAAATATTTTTATTGATGTAGCTTTCGATAAAATGCTAATGCTTTAAATTTGAAAAATATTTCGAACAGTGCAGTTTTATGTACTAAAATTAATGTGCATTGCAGGAAAAACTGGAGATCCATAGATGACTGTAGACATCCAAACCACTTAGAGGGTTAAATCTACACCAAGGTTTTCAAAAACCTTAATTCTATGGAAACTAAGGGAAACTAAGTCTCATCACAATCGTATAATTAGTTTCTGAAATATGAGCTAATGAGCACATGTCCTTCTTTTTTTTAGTATATAGAGTACTGTACAATATTTAGGAAAGTGTCAGCAAAAAATTACAACTCGTATATTTAGGCGTAATGTTTGTTCACCTATTTTAACCACCTGATTGATACGAATATGTATATCCATTTAAGAATCTCCAGTTTTTTCAGTAGTACACATAATATAAATGTTGATACAAAATCTCTTTTTTGAAATAATTTTCGAATTTAAAGCATTAGAAGGACTTTTGAAAACCGTCTCTACTGATATAATTAATAGATATATATATATATATTAGTAAAAATAGAATGTGTTGGAAATGTATATTAAACTTTCCTGCACTGAAAACAAACCTACAGTTACGAAATTTTGTTTATTAGTTAGAGGTTTAAAGATATTAAAAACAACACTATTGATTTTAATAAAATGTTAAGTTTGATGTAATATTTTTTGTGTGATTGTTATCTTGATTGATATTTTAAACACTTGTCCCTTGAATTAAAATCTTGCTTTTTTTTATTTTAATGTTTCAGGCTGAATTATTCTCTGCTCCCACTGAGAAAAGAGAAGCAAACCCTAAAATGAATATTCCAAAGTTCTTGTACTCTGAGGTAAGTTAAACTTAAATATTTAATTACAAAATTTCGAAAATTCATATTATATAGTATTTGTGCCTTGGAGGTATAGGACACCATGTCCATTTTTTAAATAAATATTTTCAGTTTAAATTTGCAATATTATGTGTTTTTCATAATCTTTACAGGGGTATAAACCACTATCTTTATGGATTACTAACAAAGATATTAATTTCTGTAGAATTTTATGTTCATAGAAACCTATGGACCTAACCTGCTTTATCTCTGTCATTCATATATGCTTAATCCTTGGGTCAGACGGACAACACACTCAAACATACACATATTTTAGAACCAAAGTCATGGGATAAGTAAACCCTTGAATTAGCTACTAACGCAACTATAATAGATGTCAGGACATAGGACCCTAATGAGATTTATTGTGCACTAGTCCCATATGCACGCCAGTGGATGTAGGGTAGGTCAGCCGACTTTTATTATTTCATAGGGAATCTGGCAACCCCCTTGCAAGATCGATACATTTAAAAAATTTTCAAGTCTCTCTCATCTGTATTCAAACTCACAATCATCCGATTGCTTGCCAACGGCGGTACCCTTTGGCCTTAAATTACTTTTTAAAACATTTATTAATTTTTATATATGAAAGAGCAAACGTGTGTAGCTCTCTGTGCAATCTTAATCTAATGCACTGCTTCCATTATACTAACCATAAACTTCCATATATCTAGAATTTTTTAATATTAAAATGTGCTATTTTTACAATCCTTCAATTTTTTGTTGTTAGGCTCGTAACTGCGATTACTTGGTGCTTTGGCTGGATTGTGACAAAGAAGGTGAAAACATCTGTTTTGAAGTTATTAACAGTGTGAAAGGTGGGATGAGACCTCCAACAAATAGTAGAGAACAGGTATAAAATTGGGAGCTGAGTGACATTTAAGAATTTAATTATGTATGAGTTTTTCTTAAATATCTGTTTTATTCTAGATTATATTTCGTGCTAAATTTAGTGCAATCACAGATAAAGATATAAAATTTGCAATGAACAATTTAATCGAGCCCAATGAGAATGAATCACTGTCTGTGGATGCTCGACAAGAACTGGATTTGAGGATAGGATGCTCTTTCACTAGGTTTCAAACCAAGTTTTTCCAGGTGATTCTTTAGATATTATTATATAAACATCTTAGTACTTGACCAAATTTAAAGAAATTAATTTATATACGAAGTTATTTGTAACTTATTTATATAAATGCCCTGTTCCAGAGTTTTCAAAACATTTTAAAAGCATGGCACCTTAAATTTATTATAAACTAATCTTGTATTTTTTCTTTTATATATCTACATACCTTCTAATGTATACCAGAGTTTAGAGACATTATGTATGACTTTTCCAGCAATATAAAACGATAAAGGAATAGTTTTATGTAATACATTTTAGCTCCTTTTTCAAATGTTATAAGTTTAATGTAATTGATTCCAAGAAGGGTTAAAATTAATTTTAGGATATTGGTATGGCCTTAAAATTGAAAGTCTAAATGGGTATAACTAATCTTTTTAATAGTTTGTTCAATTTTAAATAAATATTAAAAAAAATATTGTGAATCTTAATTTTATGTTAAAAGTAGATGCTGAAATATGTAGAGCTAGATTGCTAGAACTAAACGTTTTCATTAAAATGTAGAACAATAGATAATCAAAAGAATAACAATATAGCCAAAATGTTTAATAACATACATAAATTTGTAATTTTGTACTTAGATGAACTTATATTTTTAAAGAATGTAGATAATTTAATATATATATATTTTACAATTTGTAATCAGCATATTAAAATGTATCTTATATTATGAGGATAGGTGTACAAACTTATTGTAAATTTCATATTACTTTGAAATTTTTATTATTTTATATGCTAGTAATCAAGAAAATTGTTCATACATTTCTGAATATATTCATCTTATTTGAATGCAATTTCTTAATACATTAAAAACAGCTCATTTAATTAATGATTTGATATTTTTGGTGTATTTATAATTTTTAAGATTATTCCAATAATTTTAAACCATAGTTTTTTTATAAGGTTATTTATGGTAATTTTATAATCAAAGAAATGATTATAAGCCTTAAAAATGTTAAACTATAAATATCTTCAATTTGGGTATTTACCCAGAGTAGGGTGTCATCCTGAGACTAAAATAAAAGTGAGAAATTATCTAAATCAATAAAATGTCATAATTTATGTAATTCAGCTTTCCAGAATAGACAATAAAAAATTTTAAATTCTGACTTATTTGTCTTAACTACAAAAACTTTTTAGTTTGTTTGATGTCCTTCACATAGAACAAAGATATGTATTTTTTTTTTCTGAAACCCATTTGAGACTTGCTACAATTCCTATGGGTTTTGAAAAAGCACTTTTCTATTCCATTCCGATTAAAGCCTTCATTTTTGAATAAAAATACTACTATTAAACTATATGAAGCCTCAAAAGATTAAAATTTTCTCAGAGGTACTTGTGATTTGATAATTGTACTTCCACAAATATAGGTGAGAGTTGGGTGTGTGTTTATTAAAAGTATTTAATTGTTCTTCTTTAAATCTCGGTGAAAGCCTTTATTAAATTTCAATAAACTAATTATAGATATAAGTTCAATTGTTCTATCTCCTTTTTTTTTAGCTGATGTTATTATCAGAAGTGGGTGGTGTGATTGGTATTGCTTTATAACTGTTCCTTTTATATCATTATGGTATTTTAACAAATAAAATTACTTAAAATAATCTGTAAATTGTATACTTATAAATTGCACACATTGATAGACATAATTTATAGTTTGGTAAAGGTGATTCAAATGTTAGACAATCACTCTTAACTTTTTTAAATATACTTTTGATCTTCTAAAATTTTCCTACATTCCTTCAAGAAATACACTTGTTGTTACAAGTTAAGAGAAATAAGTAAAAATAGAATAGTTTTTAAAAGGACCCATTTAATGAAGTTATTTGAAAAAAAAATCAAATATTTTAGTTTAATTCACCAGGTTTAGGGAAAATATCAACTGGTGACATTTTTTGTTTCTGTAACCACCACTTTCCTATCTTGCTGTAAAAATTCGTAAATTAGTTAAGTTTGCATTCTCTTATTATTCTTGATTAATTTATTTTTAACTTTTTCTAATGCGATATTTTTTGTTCAATTAATAAGATAATAATGTAACAAATTATTGAAAAGATATCCTTTTATGTAGTTTAAAATTGTCTGATTTTAATTATATATTTTTTCTATACAGAATAAATATGGAAATCTTGACAGTGCCTTAATTTCTTATGGCCCATGCCAAACTCCCACTTTAGGATTTTGTGTTGAAAGGCATGACAGAATTGCTTCCTTTAAACCAGAAACATATTATGTTCTTTCTGTCAAGGTAAATGCTTTCTACTTTATATTAAACGTATTCATTTATACAGTATATTTACATATATTTTTTATAGTACAGTTGATAGATCTACTTTGTGTTTGGTGATTTTTATTTATTTTTAAATCTAAGGTTACTGCACCAAGTCAAAAGATTTTGGCATTAGATTGGGAACGAGTAAGAATATTTGACAACGAAGTTGCTAACGTGTACTATGCAATTGTCAAGCAGAAAACGGAAGCTGTGTATGTTGCACTTTCCCATATTTTTTAATACATATTGGTTTTTGTTAATCTCTGCAATATCCAGTCTAAATTAAAATCAAACTTGTATTACTATTATTAGTGTTGGATTAAGCTTTTTGTCATTAAATTAAAACTTGATTTAAAAAGTTAAATTTTAAGTTTTTTAATAACTTTATGATATAGCTGATTCCTATTTAATGTTGACTTAATTTGTGATCCCTCTAATACTGTCTTCATTGAAATTTAGTAAAAAAATTTGGATTTGTTAATGTGTAGAGTTTGTAAAACAAAATATGCATATTTATTTTGTCTTATTCAAAAATACTAAAACGTTATAGATTTTTAAAATTTCCATTATAGGAGTATAGTGCTTTATATCAAGTTCCAATCCAGTTTAAATTTTTTATGTTTTAATGTTATCTACCAAAATTTTTTGAGAAAAATATACATCTTAGTTTAAAGTTATTATCTTATTAACTATATTTCAATTTCATTTTTCCATTACTTGACTTTTAATATTCTTAATTTTCAATGAAATTATTTAACTTTTTAAAAATTAAAACTGCAATCAAATGTTTTATCATTATATTAATAATTATAACTACTTGATTAATTCTAAATTGATTTTCAGCATCAGTTCCACTAAATATTGCTTATACTTGAAATAGAGCAACATTCCTATATAATTGAATATCTTTTAATGAATATTATTAACAAAAATATATTTCTTTTGTACTGAATAGTTCTACCACTACAAGTTCAGGTTAGATTCTTATCTTTTCATATATTTTTATTTATATGCATACAAAATGAACCTTTACCCTTCCAAGAAAGTTTCGAGTTAAATCTCCTAATTTATCTGAATTAATTCTTAGCTTAAATTGACCTACACTTATCTTATGGTGGCAGCACTATATTTCCAAATGGATTTCTGTAGGGACTTTTATTTATTATATAGTTTCTTGGCCAATTTACACCAAAAATACAGCAATTTTTACAATGTTGCAAACATTTTTTAATTTTTTTATCAGAACTTTTTTTAATATACAAAATATATTTCAGGGTGACAGGTGTTTCTCAAAAGGAAAAAGCTAAACAGCGGCCTTTAGCGCTCAACACTGTGGAGTTGATGAGAGTTGCCAGTTCTGGCCTAAACATGGGTCCCCACCATGCCATGATGATTGCAGAGAGGCTTTACACGCAAGGATACATAAGTTATCCTAGGACAGAAACTACTAATTATCCTGAAAACTTTGATATTAGGTAGGCATGGGTTAGTGGCATGGCATTAGTGGATGACAAAACTATTTTATTCAAGGTGTATACTGTATTTTATCTATTTTTCATCAATGTTTACACGTTTCATTTTCGTCACTGTTTACACATTTCATTTTCATCACTCCATTTCAGTATCCCTATCTGCTACTTTAGATAGCATTTTAATATTATTAGTTACTAATGAACTAAGAATGTTACACATACAAGGAATGACACTTTTTCCTGAGATATATGTAAAATATAAATTGTCAAACTTGAATTGAAACATGAAAATGCATATAAGGATTTAGATAAACTACAGTTTGTCTCTTTTAATGTTTGAATTGATATTACAAATTAAAACTATTTAAGAAAAATATTAGACTCATAAAATTAATGTTTCCTTATAATTATTAACAAGATTAAAACTCGTCTTATAGAACATTGCGTTA
Source organism: Troglohyphantes excavatus (assembly GCA_963932185.1). Classification (NCBI taxonomy): domain Eukaryota; kingdom Metazoa; phylum Arthropoda; class Arachnida; order Araneae; family Linyphiidae; genus Troglohyphantes; species Troglohyphantes excavatus. Next base: position 25,330,680 of record OZ010674.1, read on the forward strand.
AGAACTTTAAAATACAACCATAAAATATGCAATAAAAAATTGGCGTATTTAAATTTTATTGCGTATTTTAACATTGTATTTGTATTTAAAAATAATAATAATAATTATTATTAATGATCAAATAAAATAATATTGCAGTACTGGCTGCTAATTTATCAATTGAGCAAAACTTATATTAATTCTCATTAATAAATATCCTTGACCAATATAGTCTTAAGTTATTAAAATATTGCTATTTTGTAATTTACTGCAACATTACATGCATGAGCCATTTCCAAAAAATGGCATTAACATTTGTAATGTATTTCTCTTGTGATTTACTTTTGCCTTTACTGATTATTTTACTTCTTTAAATTTTTGTTAAAGGGGGATATTGCAAATGCAAAGCCGGAGCTCTGAGTGGGGGAATGATGTTCAAGAGTTGTTAAATGGAGCAATGGTTCGACCCAGGTATTTATTTGTATTATACATGCTTTTTAGATACATTAAAAAAAAATTACAGGGTATTTTTTAGGTTGGAAATTTATTAAGTTTTGTAAATGAAAATAATTATGGTATATATTAAAAAAATTGTTTTAGTCATTTAAATGTCATTTTCTGATTGTATTTAACATATTACTTCATTTATAAAGAACTAAAAAAGTTTTTAATTCAATTATTTATATTACAAAAAATAATAATGTTATATTTAAAAGTAATTAAATGGTTCATTGGTTTTTTGCATTAGTATGGTATGTACTAGATAAATAGTTTGTTATTCGAGAAATAAATTAGTTTGAGATTGAATGCAAACATAACATTACCTTTGAACAACCTGGCAGTAAATTATTTAATCATGTTATCATGTTTACAAAAATGTATTTTTTTATTCAGCAATTCTCCAATTTTTAAATTGATAAATCATTTGTTTTCATATATTTGGAATCTATTGCTTTAATGTATTAATTAAAAATTATTGGTAAAAACATTAATATATATATATATAAAATTGCTTTCTAGTTTTTTAATTGATATGTCTGATAATGGTCTTGCATTAGTGGTCATAGGATGAGTTTCTTTTATGGGTAACCAGACATAATTTCAGTTTTGCTTATTTTACATAAGGGTAAACCCAATAGAACTGCTCATTAATTCCAAATACTTATATTTAATTTGTCAATTTAAAAAAAATTAAATTTTTTAAAAATTACCACATCATTTAATATAAATGTGTAAATGCGAATTTATTTGACAGTGACTGTAGTAATCTCAATTGTCTAACAGATGCCAGCTAACGACACTTCTTTTATGTTAGTGATAAAATGTTTTTTATATGAGGAATGATAATTAATTTCGAAAATTACTTTAGTGTTTTTCCCAATTATCTTTTAGGAAAGGGCATGATGCTGGGGACCATCCTCCTATCACTCCCATGAAGCTTGCAACCAGAAACGAGTTGGACTCGGATTCTTGGAAGATTTACGATTATATTGCAAGGCATTTTCTTGGTACTGTAAGTATATTTTTAATTTCTACTAGCTGTATGGTCCCTTGTTGCTGAGAACCGTTAAGACATATAGATTAAAAAATAGTTGCCCCAATTGGGTTTCGAACCCTCGACCATTCCCCTACTTGTTGTATTTCCTTGCATATATTTAGAGTTCTTGAAATTTTTTTATGTTGAGAAATGTAAAAGGATTATGCATTTTTGCTTTATTTTGTAAATGTGTCATATTCTCTTGGTTCCTTATATGATTATCCAAGATCAAGGACTCACAACTGTAGTTTAAATCAAGTTGTTTTCCTAATAAATCAAACATATTAAAGATAAAATTGTGTTAAGTTTGTTTCCAAAATTGTCAAAGGTGAGTTTTATTCACCATATACCATTTTTAGAAATATAAAATTTGTGTGGCTTTTAAACTTTAAATTTAGCAATTTACTGTAAAATAACAATCTGCATATAGATTTTTAAATTTCAAAATTGACATTTACAAATTTATTATTTGAGGCTAAATTTTTACGCAATTCCAAATTCCATTAATGTAACACCAGATTCTTATTTAATAAAAAAAAATATTCTTAACTAATTATCAAAGAAGTTGAAACTTTTTATAATATACCATTCTGTTGCCCATTTTAAGGTTGCTCCTGATTTGAAGTACTTGCACACTGTCATATCTTTTCAAGTCGGTGAAGAGATATTCACATGTTCAGGAAAAGCATTGCTGGATCCTGGTTACACAAAGTTGATGACTTGGCAAGCGCTTGGCGCAGAAGAAACACTTCCAGACTTAAAAAGGGGAGATATCCTTAAAATATCTGAGGTAATGGTTTTCATTTTGTATACCTTTTTGTAAAAAAAAAAAATAGCATTTGAATGAAAATTCCCTTAATTTTTTAAATATAATGTATGAAACATGAACTAAACAAAATGATGTATGTATATATATGTATGGTTGTAGTCTAAAATATTTTGAGTATAGGTTTTATATTAGATTGCCTTGATGACTTTTTCTTATAAAATTTTTATAATATAAACTTTGTAGTTTTAAAGTAAACTGCTTATAAACACTTGTATATTTATGCATATTAAAATGTTTAATTGTTTTTAAAATATTTTTTTTATGTTATTTATTAGATAAGATTTTAACTTGTGAATGTAAAATTTCCATCTTGTAATCTTGCAAAGTTAACATTGATACTATTAATTTATAAGAAACATACTTAAAATAGTCTAGTTTTAAAATATTATATTTAACTAAAAATTATGTACTAATTCAATAAATATTTAAAATCTTAAAATTCCACTAGAGTTGTAGATTTCATTATAATTATTATTAAAAAAATAAATTTAAATAAATAAATGTATTTAAACAAATAATATGTGTAAATGCCCGCAGGAAAGAGATTATTTAATTTTGATCTCCAGTTTTCTCAGCAATGCATATAAATTTTAAATTTGTAAAAATACCCTATATTCCATTTTACAAATGTAAAGCATTGTGGTATTTTTTAAAGCTATCAGCTATCTGTTAAAATAATTAAAAAATATTTTTAAAAGAAAGATTGTTAAGGATATAAATCAAATATTCACTGTGAAAACAACTTTACAATTTCAACATTTTCTATTCCACTTTGAGGGTTATTATGAATAGATGATCACCAATGAATTGAAGGTGTTAATCAAAATGGCTTATATAATGGCAAAATACAGATGTGGCACAACAGATTTTTGTAAACAAACTGGTGTTGCCATTCTGCGAAGAGAAAAACAGTGTTTTTCGATCACTGTGGAAGATAATTATATTTGTAGATTGTAAAAGTTTATTGTCTTCGAATTAGGTAAAACTCCTTGAACGACAGACTTCCCCACCTGACTATTTGACTGAATCTGAGCTGATCACACTTATGGAGAAGAATGGAATTGGGACAGATGCTTCCATCCCAGTTCATATAAATAATATATGCCAAAGGAATTATGTAACAGTTGGCAGTGGACGTAAGCTGATACCAACTAATCTGGGTATCGTTTTAGTTCATGGATATCACAAGGTAATATAATTACATATTGATGTGGAATTCATTGTTTTTAATTTGGAGTTGGATAAAAACCACAGAAAAATATCATTGCTTAAAATACATAAATGTAAACTTTCATGTTTGTATTTATATTTAAATAAGTAACTTCTTGGTATACATATTTATAAACTTATTTGATTTGTTTGATTATTAACATAAATTTATACAGTGCAGATGTTGACAAAAATCTAAAACGGATAATTTTATAATCCACATATTTTATATTTGCCTTTAAAATAATTTCCCGAAAAAAAATTATTGCATTGTTCAGTTTATGTTCAGTAAGTTTTTATTTTTATACATTATTTAAGTGTATATTAAAAAGTAACAAAGGAATATCTCTCATCTTTCATTAGACTTGTTTTTGAAATTTTGAATGTCTCAATGACTTTACTTTTTGAAATGATGTTTTGGATACAATTGATTTCTAATGAAACTTTTGGTCAATGATTTATTCCCCCTTAAAAAATATAATTAAAAATAAATATAATTTTATTGTTTGTCTTTGGCTTTATAAAAACTCAGTGATAAATGTTTAATTTAATATTTCACTATGAATTTTAAGAATTTTTAAATGAAATTGTTCTGGTTTTCATGGAGTAGATGCAGCCTAATAATTGTTTTAAAAGCAATCATGACAGCTCTATTAAGAGAATCTTTGTAAATTCTTTTTAATGTAGAAAATAATTCTTTTAGATTGACCCTGACCTTGTGCTTCCTACCACACGTGCCGCTGTAGAAAAGCAGTTGAATTTAATAGCCTTGGGAAAAGAGAACTTTGAATCTGTTCTCCAACACACTTTGACAGTATTCCGCTTGAAGTTCCAGTTTTTTGTTACAAACATTGTTGGAATGGATGAGTTATTTGAAGCATCGTTCAGTCCTTTGTCTGAAAGTGGAAAGCCTCAATCAAGGTAAAAAATATAATTTATTTTAAGAATATGAACCATATTAGAATGAATGAAATGCTTAGGAACCACATTAGAAATGCTTATGAAACTTTTTTTTTTGTATCATTAAAATAATAATAAATTTTGTGAAGAGTGTATTAGATTTTTAAATTTTTTTATTTGTTGATATATTTTCTATAAATCAAATTGTAAAAAGGCCCACAAAACCCAGATGGGTAGTTTTGTTAAGGTTACTTATTGTGGGTGTGTGCATGTCTGAATATGAAATGTGGGGAATAATAATCTTACTTTTTTAGACTTTTATATTAGATACTACGTTTAAAAATTTTCATGATCATCATATAATCATAGCTCTCATTGACAAAAAACATAATAAAAATTTGTCCATAGAAAATAGTTTAAAAAAAAAAATTATTATAAGATTATAAATTGTTAAAGATCTACTAAAATTAGTAGTTTTTTATTCTAAAATTGGCTTTATATCAGGTCTGATAAATTTTCATCTCCTGTTTTATTCTTTTCAGGTGTGGTAAATGCCGCCGTTACATGAAATTGATTGCCACCAAGCCCTGTCGACTACATTGTCCCATCTGTGATGAGACATTATCTGTTCCTCAGGGTGGCAACATCCGGATATACAAAGAACTTAAGTGCCCCCTGGATGATTTTGAACTATTGCAATACACTACTGGAGTAAAAGGAAAGGTAATACCAAATTTTTTAAAATTCATTTTAGGGTTTTACCCTTGCAGTATTTTTTATTTAAAAAGGCCTTTATATGTCTTTAAAACTGTATTTTCTACTAAAAAATTTTTGGATTTGTATCAATCATGCCTTAAGAAACAAGAGTTAAAAATAAATATTATTTGTAACACCTGTTCTTGTATCTCATAGCCAATTTCCTTTCTTGTCAACTTACCTAGGAATCCCCAAGAAACAAAAGTTAAATTGTTATGAATTACTATAAATAGCACTATAACTTATCACAGTAGACATACTTTTTTAGCCTGAGAAAATCTGTTAAATCCTTTATTTTTTGTTCATGAAATAATGTTTGTTAAAAGCTTATACATATTTTTGTCTTTACTTGAAAGGATATTATGTACATCTACGAGTTTCCTGTAGTATAATAGGTATTTGTTTGGTCATGCAGTTTAAAGTAGTTATTTTTAAGCAGACAATATTAAAATGTATATAATTATCACTTAAAATATCTGAAACAATTACCATTGGACTCCAGCAAGTTTTTAGTATTGGTTTATTGTTTTAGTGTTAGTATAAAAATTACGATGTTTAATTTCGGGCTTCTCCAAAATAAACAGTGCTTCATTTGGGCTAAATAAATGCTTATGTTTAATACTGTCTGTAATTTGATTGTTATCTATCATATTGTGATTTTTTCATGCTATTGAAATAGACTTGTGGAGTTTTGTCACTAATTCTTCAATTATGTGTATATTTAACCTCCTATTGTATTCTTCCTCAACAGAGTTTTGTGTTTTGCCCTTATTGCTATAACAACCCGCCATTTCGTGATATGCGTAAGCAGTCTGGCTGCAATGGGTGCACTCATCCCTCGTGCCCCAATTCTCTTCAGAGTAACGGTGTCTCCAACTGCAATATGTGTGAAGGAGGAATTTTGGTGTTAGATCCAGGCTCCAATCCCAAATGGAAACTTTCTTGTAACAGGTAATCACTATCAGTCTGTCTTAATCTTAATAATTTTTTTAGGATTTAATTTCTTCACAATATACTTGGCATAAACTCTTTAGGTTTTTTAAAGCTGCTTGATTTTTTTTAAATCATTCAAAGTTATGTTTCAATGTTAATTTTTATTTAATTTCCAAATAAACTTAAGATTTTTTAGCCGAATGTTTTGAAAAAGTATTTTGGTAATTTTAGTTATAAGAAAAATAAAATAAGTATATAATTATTTATTGAATTAAATCGTTTTGTTTCAAAACTTAATTATTTCATAAATAATAAATGATTTACATATGTTGCTGCCTCTAGTTGTATTTTGGTACATCATATTATTACTGCAAAAAAAGGACATTTCATTATCACTTATAAACCTTACAACTTTTTCTTGCATTATTATTATTAAGTTTGTAATCTCCAGGCTTCTCTTTAAAGGAATAAACTTTAAGTTCTGTTGATATGTAGGCTGTTCATGTTTTATAAGAAAGTAAAAAATAACAAGGGTATTACAATATTTGTTGTTTGTCTGTTCAATTTATATTTTGTGTGTGTTGCTAAAAATGTAATAACTTTTTCAATATGTTTTCTTATATGTATTCTGTAAAATGTATTTTAAATATCTTCACTGATTATTTAAAACCTTGAAAAACCTCCCCACAGTTGCTCATTTCTGATTACTAGATTCATGTCAGATAATAAAATGTTCTAAAAACCAATTGCAAGTATTTAGGAGTTAGTGATAATATGCATGCCATTATTAAACACAAAAATAAGTTATGTATGACTAATGCAAATGCAGAAGGTTAAGTTTAAAAAAACAAACGTTATGATTTTTTAAATATTTTAAATTCATTTACAGGTGTGATACCATAGTTCGACTCTTTGAAGATGCAATGAAGCTTACTGTGGACGAAGACACTTGTAAAGATTGTGGAAGTCAACTTGTCACAGCAGAATACAAAAAAGTAAGTAAATGTTATTAAGGCCTGTGTTTAAATTTTGTAGTTTACTCATTTATTGAGGCCTGTGTTTTTATTATAGAAGTACACTATTTGCCACAGGGTTTGCCCAGTCTTTAAAAACTTTTTATTTGTAGTTGGTTCTTAAGGGGCATTAAAGTCCTTAATTAGTACAATTTTTGAAATAATGATTTTTTTTTTAAAGTTTATAATTTTAAATCATATCAATTGATAATGTGGTCAAGTTAAACTTCTCTGCAGCTTATCACTTTTTTTACGCCTTACTGTTGATAACTATTGTGGTGTTGGTATTAACGATAGTTAGTAGAGTTAAGAAGAAATTAAAACATTGAGGAAGTAAATTCAGCAATTAGAAGCATAAAAATGTCATAACTGTCTGTGGAGATTCTCTTTAAATTTCAGTATTGGCTCAACCAAGGCACTTAAACCCTTATTAGATATTTTTATAGTGTTACATAATATGGATTTGTTTTTGATGATAGTTTTTATATAAGTTAAGATGTCCCTGAAGTTGACGAGGTCTTTAAAAAGGTACTTAATTTTTCCTTTTAAAAATGTATGAAACCTGTGACACTCATTTTAGAACAAGTTTTGTTTATGCTCCATGTTGGATTTCCGACTAAAAGGAAGCAAGTTATACAAAAATTTAAGTTTCAAGACCAATCTATAACTTTTTTAATCAACGATTAACAAATATATACAATTTCAACATAAAAAATTCAACTTAATAAACAAGTAATTAGTAACTCTGCTTCAAAATGTCTTTGTCTTGTTTATAATTTTCTTGAGTTTATTTGAGTTGTTTCTTGAGTTTAATTTCAAATTGAGTTGTCTTAGTCACTATTTTGCATTTGTTTCTGCATTGTAAATACTTTTTTTTGTATTAAAACTATTTTCAAACTATTATATAGATACATCCGATAATATTTTGATATTGAAAAGAACATTTGACATGATGTAAAATGATTTTTTTCATAATTTAGGAAAAAACCAAGTTTGGTGGAAATATCACAGAAGCAACCGGTTGCATATTCTGTGATGCCCGATTCACCTCCTTAGTTGACCAATTGCAAGCCTTGAAGATGCGGAATCCCAGCAGAGGTCGGGGACGTGGGAGGGGCAGGGGTCGTGGTACAAGGTCAAGAGGCCGAGGCAGAAGCAAGCCCAAAGATAAAATGGCACAGCTGGCAGCTTACTTTGTATAATTTTTACATATGTTTTTGTATTTGTGTTTTTTGTTAATAAATTTTTTATGCCATTTCCGATATTTACTGCATTTGCATGCCAATTATTAAGTTTAATTTGTCAAAAAGTGAAACAAAACTTAAGATTAAGTAAGGACGTTAAAATTTGTCTTCTCATTTAATGGGTTGTTGTAATGTGAACATTCGATTTAACATTGTAAGTTTTATAAAGTACTGTAAAACCTACCATTTCCCTTCTCTTTTAAACTATTATTGTTTAGAAATGTCAATAATATTATTTAAAGTAGTATAATAAAATGTCTTAAGAAATTGAATTTTTTAAAGCTCAAAAAGCATTATCATTTTAAATTAAATTATTGGAAAATGAAAATTTTAATTTCAGCAATTTCGTGAACAAATCTTTATCTTTTGAGATGTTGAATTTTCGAAAAGGAGTTACATTTCCCTCTCACAATTTTTTAAATCTGAGTGGTAATGTAAAACAGTTAATAAGGATAACATGAAACCTGATTTTTCAGTGACTTCAACTATTGCATTTTGCGAAGTATTAAAAATGTTGTAGTAAGCTAAACCACAATAAAAGTCTTAATGCGCAATATTTTCAATAAAATATTAACTATTTTTAACATTGTCTTATATCATAATGTGAAGAAGATATTTCATATCTTCCCTAATTATATTGAGAGTTTTGATAAACAATTTTCTTTCATATTGCCTTTTGTATTTTAAGATTCATTCAATAACACATAATTTTTTATACACCATTATGTAGAAAACTACAAGAGTATTCAATTTTATTATCTTACTTAAGAAAAGCTCTTATTAAATAATATATGAACCTTAAAATATTTACTTTTTCTCCACAGTGCATCATTTGTTACACTTATAATCTCAGTAGAAGTTGGTGGTATGTAAACATCTATTTAACATTTTATACATATTTTTCATTCATATTTTTTGTCTTTTTTTCATGTGTTATATTTTGCTTTTGTTACTGTAATTGTATCTGTGAATACACAGCGACTTGTTTATCAAAGGGAAATGTTGATGTTACCTATTTTTTGTTTTAAATGTGAAACTAAAGAGACTGACTAGTTCACTTGAGTAAATTTTATAAGTTTTGTTAGTTTCACAATTAAACTCGAAACATTTTGTTAATGTGAAGCCTAGTTTTGTACTTCCTCGAAATATCGGCAATTATGGAAATTACTTTATGAATCTTACAGATACAATGACAACAATAAACTTAAGTTTTTTAGGACGTGTGTTAAATATGTGCCACATCTTGCAATCAAAGTTTCGTAGTATCGTTTTACTTATGATTTATTAATTTATATTTTAAAATTTAGTTTATCCATTTCACACAATTTAGACATTTTCCCACAAATGCCTGATGTAATAATGAACATCCGATTACTTTTTAACATTTACCATTTATATAAAATGTTCAGTATTTTGTAAAGTAAAAAACATGAATTAAATTATTTCTAATTAAATAGTCAAAATCACAATTTTTATAAAATTTTATAAACTTTTATTTTGAATACATACTACAATTTAAAATCAACGTCAACATAAATTATACATAATAAACTTTATCCACAATTTTTTCACATTGAAAATGAATATAAACAGTTCATCACCAGCCTTTGATTTCATTTTTACTGATTGTCGTTGCTACCTATTTTCTTAATAGGTTTATCATTCGCTTTTTAAGCGATTATTGAAGGCAAGTTAATACCCAAGAAATTACTTGAGTCACCGGGAACATAACACACAGATAGGGTTTACTGAAAATTTAAATATTAAAAAAAAAATGTCAATACATTTCTATTGTGAACTAGGGAAAGTAGAGTTTCAATTTTATGTCCAGGTAAGTCCAACAAAAAAAATCAACAGTTGGAGAGGGCCGGTACACATTGTCTGTTGTGGTCAGAATGTTGGTCATAGTGTTTAGAAACCAGAGAAGAGTCTGAAGAGTTTTCCTCGTCATGTGAAGGTTTCTTGAAACTTCAAGGCAGTGTTAATGGGTCTTCATCTCGAAATAGAAACAAAATTGTTGTGTCGTCCATAGTCCGTTTATATAGTTGAAGTGAGATCTTAAATTCAACCTCAAAATCAACCAGTCTTCAGTGGAAAATCACAACCTATTTAGATGAGATTCAACAGTTACAGGACCAGATAAGCAAGGGTATATTTGCACTCTGTACAATTTAGTAATTTAAAACGAATTTTCTGGTTTAAAAATAATTCATTTTATATATATTATCACTTTTTAAACTGAGTAGCATAAAAAAATGCTTGTAACACAGAAATGTTATTTCGGAAGCTGATTAGTGATAGATTTTGATTGGTTAAATAATTCACTAGAGCTACACAATGGGATATTGACAAAAGTTCGGGGAGCCGTTGTTATATACTGGAATGATACTTTAGCTTACACTTCAGATTTAATGGGCCCCAACACACTCTACATAATCAAGCTTTGGTTGGACAACACAATTTTTCGATTAGGAGCTTGGCACTCTTAACCAGGTTAGTGTAGGCTCAAACAGTTCTACGTCCCAACATTTAAGTGTATGTTTTTCTGTGCGACATAGCCATAAGATATTTTAACTTTAAACAACACTTACGATACCTCATTTCAAACGTTGACTTTAATAAAACTCAGCGACATCTCAAAAACATTCATATACGCAAGACCTGGCATAAATTTTGGTCCCGAAAATATATTAAGCTTTATTGCACCTCCTACGCATGGCTTTCCCCATCACTTGCTCCGGGTAACGATCCGCTGAACCTCTGCAACTCGTCCTTGATGGCCTTCACAAGGGCTTCAATGGGTTCCCCGTTCCGCAAGGCCCCTACCACGTCTATCTCGTCGTACTGGTCAACAACGGCAGGGTTCATGCGGGAAGAGCGCGCCAAACGCAGTTCGGATGCCGCTTCCCTCAGCGTGGTTGCCAAAGCGGCTTCACTTTGGGGCAGTCCGGGGCCGTGGTCCAGCTCGGGCCCGGAGGCGGTGAAAGAAGGGAGGACAGGAGTGTGTTGGCTACGTAGAGGGTGAAACGGAAAGAGGTTGAGGTTGCGGGCTTCGATCACTTCATGGGCGATTGGTCCTTCAGTCATCTGAAAAGATTAAGGCTCATTAGAGTAGTATGTTTAATATATACTAGTATTCAGTTCAGATATGTTTAAATACTAGGGGGCTTCCTAACACCCGGAGGGTTGCCACGCAATCCTCTTTGGTTTGCTATGCAAACCAATGCTGGCTTCATACACTGTAGACAATGACAATGTGTCCTAACAATAACACTTTTTTAATGATATAAAAAATGATATTTAAATATTCTTAACGTAATGTTCTATAAGACGAGTTTTTATCTTAATATTTGTTTAATTTACTTTTGCTTCATTAAAAACATATTTTAATAGTTCCTATTGTTACAAAATTAATATTTTTATATGATTAGATATCTTTTTAGGTTTTCATTAAATTAGTTTAATATCAATAGACAACAAAGATATTCATTAAAATTAAAATTCTAGGATTGGAAAGTTGAAGCTTTTTTAACAGTTTTATCAATAATTATTCAGACTGCAGAAACAAGTATAAATACCTCCTCTTCGTGGTCCCAGACTGGTTTGGGCGTTGGGTGGGTGAGGAGTTGCCCCTCATCTGTGATGACACCGAGCAGCCTCTGACCACCTTCTGTCAATGGTCTTCTTTCCACAATGCCTCCCCTCGGATGTCTGCAAATTAAGATACAGGAATTTAAGTTTTTGCATTTTATACTCTAGAAATATAGTGTTTGGGTCCAAATTGCGGTTTTGGGATCCCCCCCCAGTCCAAAAAAATAATTTTAACAAGTAGTCAAGTAAGGGAATACAAAACATTTATACTTCGACAACTTTGTTATTCGAGATTCTTATGTGAATGAGGGTAAGGAAGAAACCTCTTTAATGTTCTGAATTTCAATAGAATTTTGGCAAATGATTTTAAAACAGACGAAAATTATATAAAAATACTGAATTTTAGTCAAATTGATGCAGCAATTTAAGAAAAAAATATATACAGTTGTCGTGGAAGTTTGTTATTATGTTATTAAAGTTGAGTAAACCTTTTCTAAATACACAGGGTTGTGGAATGGAATTTAAATTTTTGCGATGTTACACCTAAGATTTTTGTCTCTGTTATATTTCACTTTTTCACACCATTTTTCATTCCAAGTTAACTTTAGAATATTTTATTATTAACTATATTGCAAGATATTAATGTAATTGGACCCTATTTTAAAAGTTTGGGTGTTCTAGCTTCATTTATAATCCCATAGTTTACCTCTTAAAAGCGTATTTGCTGAATAAAAGCAGTGCAGTGAACTTTATAGACTATAGGTTGTCTCGTTTAATTTGACTTTAAAAGATATCTTTAGCACATTACAAGTGAGAGGCACTAGTTGGTCAAAACATATATCGTAATTGAGCCTGAAAGGTTCACATAGAAAGTCACTTCGCAGACCATTGAGCCAACGTAAGCTCACTTCAGTTTAATCAGTTTCAAATGTTACATATGGTCAAGTACTTAGTATAGTAAGTACAAATTTGAGGTGTCATAAGTTCCACACAACTGTATTTTTAAGAGAAAAATAAATAAATTCAAACTCATTATTATTAAAAATTTTTTAATAAAAGACCCATCTGATCATCAAGGTTTATATAACTCTAAAACTTTGAAAGAATTAACTAAGAAATTGATATTTTAATTTTTTTACCAAATGATTTAAATCGTGCTTTAAAAAAATATCAATCTTTTGACATTTGTTTACAACTTTTTATGTTTTAGAAATAAAACCCTACTCTAAAAATTTCAGAATACTACTTGCCTAAAGGCGTAATCTCCACCGATTGCAGATTGTGATCGGAAGCTTCCAAACCTTGGTAAAATATCGGCAGTCGGTTCAACTTTCTTGCTTCGTAAACTAAAATAGAAATACACAAAGTTTGAAAATTTCCTCTAAAGCTGCAAAAATGTTACTCTGTTGAACACTCATGCATCTTCCTTTCAAATTAAATTTAAGTATATAATAAACAAATTTTGTCACACTAAAGTGATTTATGAGAAAATCCAAATAACTTATATTAAATGGTTAAAGCTACATACAGATTATGGTGTTTTGCTAGTAGTATCTGTTTCTCTGCTTCCGCTAAATTCAATAAGTGTTTTGCAGACATTCAAAACATTATTTTATCAATCATGTAAGTATATTTTGGGTGTTACTAGAACGTTTTGGGTGTTACTATATGTATATTTCCGTCAACAAATTCAAGGATGTGATAACCTATTTTTAAATGTAGAAAACATATTTTGAATGTTTGTTACTCAAGTAAAAGATTTTTTGCCGCACACATCGTGTGTTGAATGTAGCATGCAGATCACACCACAGACGCCTGGATCGAAACCCAGAATGATGCAAGGATGTTTCTGTATCAAGCATAAAAAGGTTTACTAACAATGAACGAAATTGAATACTGTGTCATAAGTGTGACCACTAGTGGTTGAGATACCTGGGGATTAGATATGAATTTTGAAATCCAGTTACTTAAATCTTTTCCAATGATCCGTTGATTCGCAAAGGGAAAATGATAGATAAGTAACTATGTCTGAAAGCATCTCACCTTCCATAGAGTTTGCGACCCCCGGCCAAAGCGAAGGCATCGTCCAAGAGCTCGCCTATCCTCTGTCTAACTCTGGAGAGATGCAGCTGCGTCTCCACAGCTGCAGGACTTTCAACCTCACGACGATCCTGTAAAATGTATGTCAATTCAGTGCTTCAAAAATTGTTTAACCGAAACTCATCTTTTACATGAAGTAGATTAAGGAAGTAGACCCATTTATTAAGAATTACTGTAACAAATAACGTATATAGAAGTATCTATGCATATGTTTTTACATTTTGCATATATTCTACATTTGAATATTTTTTACTAAAAAGTAGATTTATAAGGAATTATTCACAGAAAATTTTATTTGGTACTGAAAAATGAACACGTTACTTGTTTTGTATTATACAAAGTGTTCTGCACTGTACGTTTCTTGTATGGTATTATACAAAAGTACAACTCCTTTTCCTTTATATCTCCATAGCCATTGCTTAATGCCTGTCTGGTTGTTGCATCCATCGATAGAGGATTTTTTTCTTTATAAGAAGAATAAGTGAAAAAGAGTAAATAAGAAAAAGTGGAGCTGTCTGGTTCTTGCACCTACGCCTTCAACTGTGAGTGAATATATTGCAACTGAATCCTTATTTTTATGTACTCACAATTTTTTTTAGATAATTAATGTCAAGGGGAGGAAACAGAATTTTTCTCCATTTTTCTAGGACTATTAAACCAAAATGTCATCAACAATAAGTTTCAGAAAAAAAGTATATTCAAAAATAAATGTTTTACTGATGAATGCATTCTCAGTTCTTTTATAGTTGAATTATTAACAGTGTACATATATTTAAAAGAAGAGAAAGAACAACGACATTTCAGACAATGCAAGACAAGGTTCATGTTGAAAAGTTATGAGAAAATGTCTACTTACTATCTGATCTTGGGTTGAAGGCAGAAGCTCAACGTTGGAACCTTCACTCTCTGTCTCGGTAGCACTTTTCTCGGATGGTGAACTCGGCAGAGTTGAAGCGTGCCTTCAGAGATAAAAAGCAAGAGGAAATTTATTCAAGACCAACTTTGTGATCAATCTGTTAAAGTTTATAGATCTCCGAATTTAAGGAAAATTTTAAATGGGCTGATTATTATAATTTTCTTCTTTAGATGTTTTGGATTGGGGTGAATGAAATGGCATATTCTTAAATTAAAAATGATGCCGTACTTTCCTTTTTGGCGATATTAATTTTGCTCACATAAAATGTTGTCAAGATTGTCTACAGTAATGGTAACTATCATATACCTTTAGGATGTATAGCAAGGGAGCTGATTAATTGGAAAATATATATAGCCTATATTTTTACCATTTTATTTTTATGTAACCTACTAAAGTTTCGTCAAAATAGTAGAAAATTGCACAATTATTGAGAAATTGTAATTGTTGATATTTATTGGAAGTGATTTATGAAGGCGGCCTATGTAGGCAAGCACCCTTTTTATTCATTTTTACTCATTGTACTCATTTTTGAGTACATGTATTTTTTTTAAATGAAACTTATGTATTCGGAACCATTATAAACATCGAATGTACTCAAAAATAAGTACATTTTACTTATTTTTGAGTACCTATTTTTAACAAGTGTAGATGGAAATTGGTGACTTTATATTTTTTACTAAATCTAGCCTAGGTGTCAATTAAGTATCTAAATCTAGCCTAGGTGTGAAAAAGTGTAATGTTCCTTCCAGTGGTAATCAACAAATTATTTTTTTTAGGAATGACAGCCTTGGGAAAGAATATACTAAATAAAATTCTGGTAACAGCCAAACAACTTGTATGATTAATAGAATGATGTGTTTGAGGTCTCTGTAAAACAATCTTTTCCATAGATGCAGTGTTATATGTTACTGAAGAATGAAAATGGTCAGAGAGAGAGAGGCTAGCTAGTTCAAGACTAGTAAACTTATGGCAAAGGTACAGGTGGTGTGTGTGTTACTTACCTGCTTGAAGTGCCCGAGTCGCATGATTGTCTACTCTCTGCTGTGGGTATGGAGACATCCCCTTTAGGTGGAGGAGTGGGAGGGGGAGATTCAGGTCGAGAAATCGTCAAAGGATGAACTGATTCGGGATCTAATGAGAAATGGACGCGGTTCAGCTACTAGATTTTAACAAACATATATTTTATTATGGAACATATCCCTGCAATTTTAGTTGGATAATTTCATTTTTATAACTAAAATCAAAACAAACTCATTACTCCAAATCTAGGAAGAGTGATGACAGTCTATTGAATTTTTGTATAATATACAAATTTTGAGCACGCTTCCAAGACATTAATAAGATTTTTTATTTGTGTTTTCAGAAAAATCACTATATATAGGCAGTCATTAGTCTTTTCCAGACCATTCATTTGTAAAACTATATAGAATTTAATTTGTAAAGAAACTAGGAACATATTATTAATTAACAAGACTTTTCAACAGTTTTAAGTATTGTCAACAATTTAGTACAATGTCATGAAAATTCAATAGTCGATGTATTTACTTAAAAGTAAATCTACCCAAATTTTTTTTAAAAGATTGAAAAAGAACAAAGAGGATGAAATAGGTATCTTCTAATGCTTTATGCTATCTAAAGGGATGTACTTTCATTTTATCAAGTAATTTTGCAATTAAAAACGATAATAGTTCATCTACAAAACTGTTAATAGGCCAGTTTATTATGTATATCTATACAACACAAAACTTTTTTTTTTCTTGTTCTTTAAAAATGTCACATGTTAAGTTTATTAAAAAAAAATAAACATTCACACTGTTCTAAGCAGTTTTGTTCAATTCACAATAGAATTAATAACCTAGTTGAACTTTTTAGCAGCCAGGTACACTCATAGCTTCCATCACATAAATGACATAATTTACCAAATTTGTATTTACGTTTAAAATAACTTATTCTGAATAATTTTCTAACGGTCGTAATGCTCGGAGATCTGACATTCTTTAGCCAAAAATCTGATTTTGAGAATGGTTTATTTTTCATACCTCTTGCATGCTGCTGTTCGTGGGAGTCCTTGATTTTCCGTCTCCTCTTGGGCTTTGGTGTCCTTTTTAACTTCTCTGACGAACTCGTATCGTTTTCCAGCATCCCTCCTTTTGAGGACTTTCCTGCTACTGGACTCGTCGAAGCACTATAATAAGTAATATTACTTTAAAATTAATGTTTATTTTTGAAATATGAATTTAAAAGTCATACTTTACAAATATAATGCATTAGCATTATTGTGGACATAATTTGTTAGCTTTATTGGCTACAACCCAACTAATATTCAGCCATAAAGAATTTTTTTAAATTTCTGGAAAGTTGATGATCAGTAGCAATTAAACTATTAAAAGTTTTCTCTGTGTATTTTTCAAATTACATGAAAATCATATTTTGTTCAAGCTATTCTCAGCATCTCTTGGACCGATTAAAAACTTGACGAGCTAAAATAAAAGTTTAGAAGAATGCATTCTACTTTATTTTATATTGATAGGCTTAAAAGAAAACGAGTATTTAATACCTATTTATCTTAGTTCTCATTCTATCACACCTCCGTCTGTACGTTATCTTTTTACGTTGTACATCTACATTGAGATTTTTTAAAACAATAGAGTTCCATGGTGATCCCACCACACAGATTTTTTATGTTAATTCAGAGGTTTTCAAATAGAAAACTGCAATCATTATTTCTTTTTAAATTTAATTTGGGCATAAGCCTATTTATTTCTCTATAGTGTGTCATTTTAATTAACCCAGGGTAATCATCATTTATTTTATTATAACTCTTAAAATAAAAGGTAAGTAAAAAAATTCTTTAAAGCAAAAATGGCACTAAAGAGTTGATATTTAAAGAGAAACCATAAAGGAATATTTTCCTCTATCTTGGTATAATCCAATCTAACGCCGTAACATATGCATTGCAACTCAATCCTTTGCATCGTTATTATACACTGGAATGTTTCCCCCAACCATTCAAAGTGTGTGCTAATGTGGTTGACTTCCAACCCACTTACTCCTTGTTCTCTAATATCTTGAGTATTTTCATGGATTTGTCTGCTGCGTCTGCCTGTCCTTCTCGTGGCAGAGTGGGCAAACTTCTGGAGGCAGTCTTCTCTGCCAGGTACGCGTCCGCTGCCGAAGACCCATGTTTCATCTGGGCAGCCATTTCTGCTGTCAACTGATGAGTCATCTCACGAAATAGCTGAAAAGACATGCAATTGATTATTTAGTATATCCCTATTACTTGTACTAGGGATGCAACGGATATATGGCCAACATACTGCATCCTACCTATCCGGCCAATAGGCCAGATATAACATTTCTGTCGGATATCCGGTATCCGGCCAAAATTGATATCCATTGCATCACAAACTTGTAACCACATAGAAAAAGGAACAGCTATTAGGAATTAGCACCCTTCTTAGTCTGGTTTTCCGGCGTCCCAAACGGCCGCTTGGGCCTTAATCCGCCTCGCACCCCCGCTATTACTTAAACTTTGCATAAGTTGAAAAGGAAAGGTGAAAATAGATAGCTAAAATGCAATACGAAATTAAGTCAGAGACAAGGGAACGAGCGTAACGTCCAAACCACAGACGAAGACGTGTCTGCTATAGAGAAGAAATCGAAACTACCAGTACGATTTCCGTGTTACTACGTCACGTGAAACTCTTATATCAGTGGCGTAGCCAGAATTGTTCGGGGGGGGGGGGGGGGGGGGGGTTCATAAATTTTTTTTTATTAAAAATTGATTTGAACAATTTTTAACTAATAATTTTAATTAATAATTTTAAATTAGCGATTTTAATTAATCATTTTAAATTAGCAATTTTAATTAATCATTTTAAATTAGTAATTTTAATTAATCATAATAATTTTAAATTAGTAATTTTAATTAATCATAATAATTTTAAATTAGTAATTTTAATTAATCATAATAATTTTTAAGTAGTAATTTTAAATTGGTAAATTTAATTTATGCAGTTGTTTTAAATTAAAATTCTAATTAATAAGTTTAATTAATTAAATATATATATAAATTATAAATGAGATGTAAATTAAAAGCTTAATTTTTGCAGGTTAATCTTTAGTCATTTCCTAATTTAAATTACTAACAAACCTGGCTGACATTTTACTGGGATTTAAGCTAAATATTGATGAGGGGTGCGAATTGAAGCAATTTTAAATTAGTAAATAATTCTTTAATATATAATTAAAAATAACAGAATAATAATCATTATTTTCCGTTTAATTTTATCATGCATGACTGTGGCATGGGGGAGGAGGTTTCATTGGTTGCGTGACGCAGCAAAATGGCGCATTGCGGCAAAATCATAACGGAAATTGGCGTTGCTCGTAAAAAAAACATTAATTTTTAGAATCTGTGAAGCTAGACAATGGAAAAATGCTTGCCTAATCATCAGCACGAAATGCAGCGCCGCAGAAAAAAATCCAGAAAAAAGGTTATGAACACAGATTTAAACGAGAATCTGTTGACCCCACCCTTCGAAAATGGAGCCAACTTTTCCATTATGTGCCCTTCGTATTTATAATAGTTGAATATAACTTTTTAATAATCCCCCATAAAATTTTTCAAACGAATGTGCATCAACCTTGAGAATGAACAAAACACAAATTTTTTAAAAAAGCGGAAAACCGCGTTTCCGCGTTAAAAGTAACACGTCTGAGTGACAGAAAACTAATTTGTAAATGTAATTAAATAAAAAAATTAGTTGGTTTGGGTTTGGGTATTTTCAACGATAATCTCAATAAACAAAAAATATTTGAATAAGAAAAGGAGTACATACTTTAAACATATCAGCACATTTTTTGCACGATGCTGCTTTCTTTTGTCTTGAATCTTTCAAAAATTTATGTTTTGATGACGGCATATCGTGAAAATGGTAATTCAGATAAACTTAGCAAGCACATGCAGTACTGGAGTGATTTTCAAATTCAAATGGCAAATGAGAGACATACAACCACTCAGAAAACTGATTTTTGAGAAGGGGAAAAAATTCCACCGGCATTGTGAGGAAGCGAAGAGGATCGCAATTAGGGGCCTTATTTTTTGACGGGAATCATTTACAATCTTTTCTTAAAGCACGTAGGGTATGAATGGGTCTTTTCATTTAAAATACCTTACTTCAAAGTAAGCCATTTGTGAATTGATGCATTGTGAATAATACAGCTATTTTCTGAAAATCGTAACGTGATCTGTAAATAGTAGGAGTCAAAGGAACTCGACAGCTGGGCTAACCCAATAGCCATTGCTAATCTTAACATGAATAAAATAATATTCAAAAACAAAAAGTACCTACATACCAATATGACCAAATTTATCAAGTAGTAATTAAATTCTAAAATTTTTTTAAATTAATAACCATTTTAATTCTAAATTAATCAATGCAGGAAAACTGGAATTTAAATTATTATAAATAAATTCAATAAACTTAAAAGTATTCAAAGGGAGAGTCCTCCGAAGTTAATGTTAAAACGAAACACATATCACATAAAATTAGGTAAAGAGAATAGGTACTGAAAGATGCCGTCCTCCGCGCATAAAATTTTTGGGGACTGTGAATGATTTTTTTTTAACCGAACCGAGGGGTGAATTAAATAAAAGAACCCATGGAAAGTTTTGAAAGTTTCTATTAGAAACCGGTAAAAAAAAATAAAAAATAGAGAGAAAAAGAAAGGAAAACGCACTGCGTCAATATTACACAATATCAAGACACAATATGGGAAGGTTCAACTAACCAATCACAAAACGAAACAAAAAAAAATCCTAGACACGAGACGATAAGTTTATAAGGGACTGGCGCGTCAGTCCCATATATTCAAAGCGCCATGGCGCTTCGAATATTAGTTCGAAGAAATTTTACATCGTGGAAGGCAAAGCCAATAGTTATATGAAACAAAAGTGATTTTCGAATAAAGGGAGTGGATTTTGATTTAGACAATCACACCTAACACAATTAAAAGAGAAGTTATTTTAATGAAAAGAACACTGTGTGACGTTCGCGTAAAGAGCAACGCCATATATTTTAAAATTCTTTAAATGATAAGCTGAACGTTAAAACATATAACTTTGGCAATAAAGAACAACAGAATGAGCAGATGCGAGCATTTTTTTAGCCGCCTACCTGTCTGGAAATCTGAAAACATTGCTCCTTAATTTAAAAAATTTATTATATATTTAAAATGTGGGATTATTTTTTTTAAGAAAACTATGCGACGGTTACAATTTTTTTTCGCTTGACGCAATAAAAAATTACAATGAAATTTATAAAACAGTTCCGCCACTGGCGTGTGTCGATTGTAGACTGCATTAGTCAACTCCATCTGTAGCCTTGGGAGCCTTTGCGTCATATCGGTATAAAGTGTGCAGTAAACTCTGAAACCAAACACACGAATTTAAGTTTAATTTTACAAGTTGGACAATTTCTAATTTTCCCTTAATAACCTTGGTGTTTTTGCTTTCATTTGTTAAAAATATTAATTTTCTTCAGACATAAATTTTCCCAACTCGTTTATTTTCAAACCTTGAAATTCACAACTTTTAGGTTTTCCAAATTATTGGGAGGGGGGGGGGGGGGGGGGTCAGACACCTCCCCGGTGCGACGTGCCTGCATGTGGGGTAGACCAGGAAATGAGACGTGTGTAGGAAATAAGGAAATGAGACTATAAAAATCAAAGAAATTTTTTTTTTTTTTTTTTTTTGCCCTTATTATTTTTTTTTTTAAATAAAGTTGATTTAAAACTGGCTATGGGGGGAGGGGGGGTTCTAACCCAAAGTAACCCAATGCTGGCTACGCCACTGTCTTATATTTAATACAAGAATACAATTATTTAATAGAAAACCAAATAAAATAGTTTCACACAAAATACTAAACTTACGTGCTTCCTGTTGTGCTGTCCGTATTTGGAGAGTGACCTTTGCAGCGACCCACTGGTAGACGACTCCGGTGTGGAGGGGGCGGGCTTCGGCCTGCAGCAGCGACAGTACACGCAGAAGCAGCATAGTAGGAAGAGGAGACCGCCTAGAACCCCTCCCACTATGGCCAGCACGGGGAGCGGGGATCCAACTTCACGCCCCCTCTCGTTGTTATTGGGCTGATAGGCTGTTAAAGATCGGAAACATATAAAAAATATCATTAGCTCTAGTAGGTTTCCAGTTCCAGTCATCTTCATTTTGACGCATTTGAGGAGCTTATATTCAAAAAGGAACATTTGTCCCGCTGGGATTCAGCAGCCGTAGCGAACGCTGCTTGACTACGAAATACAAGCGATTCACTTCTAAATGTGCGTTTGAAACAATAGAATTGAATCGTTTGATCGATAACTAACTCCTTAAGATTTCATGAAAATGCAATTTATTTACTTTATTTGAGGCACTAAAAGAGATAAATCTAGAAAACTCTTTAAAAGTGTCAAATATAAAGAATTAATTATACTGAAGGCCATGAGTTCGATTTGCTGCATTTAAAATAGTTATTTTAGTTCTTGGACAGGATTCATGTCTTGATTTGATGAAACTTCTTGGATAGAAAATTATGCAAATAATGAAAATATTCCACGACACTGTAGGCAACCACCTGGTACCACCGACAGGTGCAATCCGCCTCTGAAGTTAAAGTTCAAAATATGGAGACCCTCTTGGCTCTTTTGGCAAAGTATCTAAACCTTTATTAAATGGATATCTTAATTTCGTTTAATAATCTAATAAGTGCGCAGCAGATATTTTAAATTCAATTTGAGTGTTTTTTTAAGAATTTTTCTTTAACACAAAATTTCCATGTTTTGTGGAATTATCCTTCCACTTTTGTTGAACGGGAAATTTTAAATATTTTTTTCTGTTATTTCAAAATGGTGGCCGAAGTTCACTCAATGTTAGTTTGAAATTGAAAACTTCGCCATGGTGACGTCAGATAATATTCTCTAATTTGTTTTTGCTAGTAAATGGTGGAAATTTGACATTTTGATTTGGATTTGCCAATTATAACTACAGGTCTGTTAGTAAAATTGGTTATCAAAAAATACGTTTTTATATATTTCCCAATATTTAAGTTTCACTGTATATAAAACTTTGTGAAATTTGAAAAAGATAATAGCTACATGGCTCCTAGCAGAAAGTGAACTTGGGCAACCAAGTTATAATGAGTAGCTAGTTGTAACTCTAAATTTGAATATGCATTTTTTTAATTGTCAAGCATTTGTTTGGCTATGTTGCCGACTAGCGTTATTCGCATAACTCAAACAATATTTAATCGGGTCACCGTCGCTCACAATACGAAAAAAATAAACTTTCATGCCTTATACGGATCACGAACCCAAGCCCTTGGCGCATGATCTCCATTCTGTATCTACTATACTATGTGGCCAACTATATATAT
This sequence comes from Troglohyphantes excavatus, assembly GCA_963932185.1. Classification (NCBI taxonomy): domain Eukaryota; kingdom Metazoa; phylum Arthropoda; class Arachnida; order Araneae; family Linyphiidae; genus Troglohyphantes; species Troglohyphantes excavatus. The sequence goes on from OZ010674.1 coordinate 25,354,116, forward strand.
TGAAATACAGAACCATGTTCTAAGCATGTACGTTTAGAGATAAAAGTAATTTCAGGGTAGTAAAATATAATATTGTAAATTCACAACGAATTTTTATATAACAAAAAAACCAACTTTACGGAGACAAACTTTTTGAAGTCTTAACAATACTTGAAAGAGTATTTGTTTGAAATAATTACAAATTTTAACTTAGAAATCCTAAATCATCAGGCAATAAAAATTTGCCTGGAGGGGTGAGAAGTTACATTACAGTTTTTTTTTAATTTGTCAATGATGTTTCATTTTTTCTTCAAATTAAAGAAAAATCCTTACGTCTTGCTTTGATGATGACATGGTGACCCAAAAACTCTCTTAGTTGCTCAAAGCGCAGTGAATTCAAATATTCCGATGCTACGTTCGCGGGCACCAGAGATCCTCCGTGTTCCACAACGTATACAATGTCGAGATGTCTCAAGAGGAGATCATTGGTCAGACTGAGTATCTGGAAAATAAAATTATTTCATTCAATAGGGTAAAGTGGTTTTAAAACTCGATTTTTGACGTTCAAAGTCCAATTTTTTATTGGAAAAAAATTGTAAAATTACAATACTGTTATAAAACTGTTCTCTTATTCATTGGAAATATAATGGTATATTCTTATTTAATTTTGAGGTTTATAAATATTTGCGATAATTATATTTTTCTAAAGTATTCTACTACGATTCATAAATGGGGTAAAATGAGTACTTTGGTGGAATTATGGAATTTTTTGTATAAAAAGGCATTATTAGAGCAAACTTTTAATTCAAATTAATAACTTCAATAATATAGAACAAACATCAATCTTTAAATCTTAAGAAACATAATATATTGATATTAATGGACTGTATTTATTCCTAAAAGCAAGCTATAATCCGCCACTCGCCATTTTGAAGAACCCACTATAGTATTTTTCTTTTATTTCCTTCGAAATAGAACACCTGCTAATATTATTTTTGGTTTGCTTAGATTCAGGAACCTATGATGTATTTACGTTATTTTTAATTTGTTCCGCAGACGATTTTTTATTTCATTTAAAACATTCTATTTAACTTCGAATAAAACAACCAAATGGCGACCGTTTTTGTATCAAAATATGTTCTTTTGTCGATATTTTATTTGATTAATACAAGGTATGTAACTTCATTAAATTTGTATATGAACAATGTTAAATATATTGCAGTTAATTATTGTCATTTATAAGCTGTGAAATTCATATTTTTGTAGAATAATTGAACTTTTTCTGAAGTATATTAAATTTCAATGAATTTTCTATTTTTTAACTTTAATAATTCGAAAACCGATTTTTCCTACTTTTGCAAAAAGTTGAAAATAAACTTTATAAATAATTTTTCATTGTAATGTATTAAAAGTATCCTATTCTATACTAATCTCAGGAATATTCGCAAATTATTCGACTTTTCTAGTTTATATACAGAAGTTTTCAAGTACCGAACTATCACAATTTTTTTTTGTATACTCAAACAAATCAATGTTTGGACTTGAATTAAAACACCTAGAAATGTAATTTTTGCTAAAATGCACTTTATTAACGAATTAAATTACCAAAAAAAAAAAAAAACGAGATCAAAACATAAGTTTAATATTGATTAATTCAATATTTAATTCCAAAAGATTCCATTTCCCCCCACATTATCTCATATTCTCGAGTCGACAAACTGAATCCTTACAAGTATAAAATTTTCACCGACTTTCATTGTCAACCAGCTGACCAAAATGAGAAGGTTATGAATTTCGAACTGCATGTTTTTTTTTTTTACCGTATAATTTTTATTCTAATACTGACATTGGAATACTTTGTGTGTGTGTTACAAGGAATGTTGTTTCTTCGAGAGAAAAAATAAAAAAAAAGAGGGTCTACTCTACTCTGAGATTTCGGATTCGACTCCGTGTTTATGCAGGGCCGCTCTTATATGCCACGGGGCCCGGTGCAAATAAGGGTCATCTATAATCATCCATGAATCTTCAATTTTTCAAGCACTGCACATATATTCATAAAAATACACAAGTTATTATTTTTTTTTCAATTTGGGGGATTTGGAATATTTTATGATAGGCTTTATACATTAAAATAATTTCTTTTTTAAATAATAAAATACATTCATTGGCAATATTCAATAAAATGTTTTGCATTGAACAGCTGTGATATTTTGATGTTCCCTCACCGCTTAGAGTACTCTGAGAAATACAAAATTAAAAAAAAAATATTTAAGCTCTTTAGCACTTATCTTATTTGCTTTTTCTAAAACGCGGGGTACTGTGCGGTGGCACACGTTGCACACCCCTTAGGGCGGTTCTGTCTTTATGCTTACTTTCACAAGGATCCTCTCTTGGCCTCTTCTTGTGTCATTGTTTTTTAAAGCTCGGATGCGGAATGCCTCACTGTAAGCGTTGGCGAGGCGAATTTCCATCGTATGGCTGAAGTTCTCTGGCAACTGACCTTTCACTGGAGCTTCAAGAACTGAAAATAGACCAATTTTTATGTATTCAGTGAATAACAAAGTGTATATGAGTAGCCTAAATGCAAATGCAGTTATATATCCAAAAATTCGAAAAGATATTTTGGTATGAATAGCTGTGGAAAAAAAAAGGAACCACTACTAATTTTTCGGACACTATTCAGCGTAGGGCTAAGTTTAATATACCATTTTGTAGAGAGTAAAGTCTTCTACAGGTTTCTATACAAAATATTTGCATGGGGGCTGTCTTCATATTAAATTGCACATCAGCTTTAAAAATTATAATAGCAAAACCCAATTTTCAATCAATATTTAGAATAAATATTAAAATATATTTTTTAAAAATTCACAATTTATTAGGAATAAAAATTTTTGCACTAAGACCTTTTTCATATTCAATTAAAAAACATAATTGGCTATTTTCAGTAGCTATTATTGACCTAGAGTTAGCGAAGTCCTGTTTTAACTCGATCGTTGGGCATTTCGTTTGTTTGCAAGTTTGTTTGTTACGCAGTCACGATCAAACACGTTGTTCGATTTTCTTTACATTTGGCATGAATGCTCCTTGAAGTCATTAAAAACGACGCATGCTTTTTTTTATTCCATTTTAAGATGGTAGCTGTTATATTATTTGATTCTGTTTCAAGATAGTGGCTGCTATATTATTTGATTCTGTTTCAAGATGGTGGCCTTTTAGTGGTTCCCTTTCATGTAAAGTTAATATTTTTTGGGGTCATGAGATTTACTGTTCCCAGAACTATTAGTCGTAAATTATTATACATATGTAATTGAGAAAAGGAATTAGTATAATTTTTATTTAAAAATTCTTTGAATGAAATAAATTTGAGATTTTTTATTGATTTAAAAAAAATTTGAATTAAATAAATTTGAGATTTTTTATTGATTTAAATTTTTTTTGAATTAAATAAATTTGAGATTTTTTATTGATTTAAAAAATTGTTTTCTATTAAAGTTATAAAGAATACTTCAACAATGTCATACCTGTGAGTACCCAATAATGGTTGTCTTTGAAGAGATTTGTTCGATCAGTAGATGTATCTTCTCCACTGGTTGAAAGAGTCTCATCCACCTGTGATTTTTCATTGGTATGACTGTTTTCGACATTGCTGGAATTTTTGGTATAATTAATATTCAGGTAGGAGCTAACTGGAACTAGCACAGATTCGTCAGGTGTTGTGTTATCTTCATCGGACCAGGTGGGTTTCAAGTCGGCGCTCGAAAAAATCTTCGAAAATGTGTTGAGAGTGGACATTTTTGCTGATGATGGACGTGGCTCATGATACGTTGTCGAAGTTAATTCAAAATGTGGTTTTGCAGATAAAAATGATGTATGATGTGTTACATAATATGTTTGGGATGTAATCGTAATCTTTGGCTTGGGATGGTCAGATTCTATGCTAAGTGGATCGACTGCCCTGGTGTGACTTGGAGACACTGTTTGAAATGAACTTGAAGTCCTTGGTTTGGGATGGTCAGATTCTATGCTGAGTGGATCGATTGCCCTGGTGTGACTTGGAGACACTGTTTGAAGTGAACTTGAAATCCTTGGTTTGGGATGGTCAGATTCTATGCTGAGTGGTTCAATAGCCCTGGTATGACTTGGAGACACTGTTTGAAATGAACTTGAAATCCTTGGCTTGGGATGGTCAGATTCTATGCTGAGTGGATCGATTGCTTTGGTATGACTTGGAGACACCGTTTGAAATGAACTTGAAATCCTTGGTTTGGGATGGTCAGATTCTATACTGAGTGGATCGATTGCTTTGGTATGACTTGCAGACACTGTTTGAAATGAACTTGAAATCCTTGGCTTGGGATGGTCAGATTCTATGCTGAGTGGATCGATTGCTTTGGTATGACTTGGAGACACTGTTTGAAATGAACTTGAAATCCTTGGTTTGGGATGGTCAGATTCTATACTTAATGGATCATTTGCCTTTGTATGACTTGTAGAGGGTGATTTTGATACCACTGAAGTTTCATAACCAGGAGTCAATTCCGGAGTAGGGAAATAGCGTGAGGCTTTAGGTTTTGAAGTATTCCAATCTATGCTTTTAGATTTGTCTTGTTCGGGTGCGGGAACGGAAATAAAAGTTTTAAGTGGAGATTTTAAAGATTCCAAATTGACAAAACTTGACGACAGTAGTGATGCTGCAAGTAAAGTAGATTTTGGCTCTTGATAGTCCGCTTCTGTATTTTCTGGTTCTTTACCATTTAGAAGTACTGAAGTTTCGTACAACTGTTTCATTGAATCCAATATTGTATGGCTTATTAGAGTTTCAAATGAATTTTGTCCTGTATAAGGATGATGGGATTCTACTGTTATATGTTCCTTACCGTTCGATAATTTAGGGGTTATAAGTGGCACGTTTAGTGACCATGATAAGTCTGATTCTGAAGTTTGGGGCTCTATTTCAACTGAGGAATAAAATGTCTGCAATAAATGCTCTGTTGCTGTTGAAGCATCATACATCGAAACTGCAGATGTTATTAATGAGTCGTAACTATTTGTTTCGGAATATACGGATTCTTCTTTATCACGTAATTTGGACATTATAGAGGTATAAAGTCGGGATTCTAATGTCTCTGTTATGGACTCCAACATTTTGTATGTAGAAGATAGGTGAAAATTAATAAAGTTTGTGTCAAAATCAGTAGAATGCGTTCTTGGCGATTCCTTGCTTAAAAAAGTGCTTCCGAGTACATCGAAAGAAGTATATGGGAATGGTGGTACTTCAAATTCATTAGGAAGTTCATTTGAGGAATGATAGAAATCAAGACTACGCGGTTCTTTCATCATCGTTGAATGCTCCGCATAGAAATTTTCTGTCCTACTAATTGAGGGAGTTTGTGATAATATTGGAGCAATTATACTCAAATCCAAAGCGTCAATCTTAGAAAGAGAGATTTCCTTATTTTGTGATATAATGGAAATATGGTCAAATGGAGTGTAAATACTTTCGTTGATTTGTATTTGAGTTTTAATTGCTGGAGTTGTAGTATCAATCAAAGATGGATGAAGTGCTATACCGTTTGAAGATTCCAGACCAGCACTTTTCTCATTGTTAATTTCTGAATGACTCTTAATTATTACGGAATGTGGGAGTATTTGTGGAATTGTATGAATGGAATAAGATGTGTGCTCAGGTGATACTGCGGAGTTTAACGTATCGAAAGATAAGTAACTTGATATCGGATAAAAACTAAAACTTGGAGTTAATGAAATAAAAAAATCACTTGAGATATCTGCATTTGATATATGAGTTTTAAAAGTATCATAAAGCAGACTTTGCTGGTGTTCTAAAGACGCGTATTTCATAGTCCTAATCTCTGTAGTTTCATCAAGAGCTTCAGCGCTGGCAGGGGGTTCAAGGTACGTTTTTTCAGAAGTTGTATCAGATGAAATGCTATCTAAAGAAGATAGTTGAAATCTCATAGATGAAGAGATGGTTGGAGTTACTTCAGTATTTATTGTAAATTTGTCAAAAGAACTTTCAATATTTTCGGAACTTAATAAAGTATTGTATTCAATGGAATTATTGTATATTTCTTTACGGCTTCCATTGATTGCTAGAGATTGCTCAAGATGGTGCTCTTCAAGCGATTTTGATGATAAATTTGAACTTTCTAGAAAATAATTGTCGAATTTTGATAAATTGTGAGAATAATCATCTAGTATAGTTGTCGAGGTAATTGGATAATTTGCGGAAGTTATTATTTTAACTGATGAACTTGATAGTTCAGATATGATAGTAGTATAATCAGTACCTGAAGAAACTTCTAAAGATTGTGTCATTTGATCTTGTAATGATGATTCTTCTAGAACGTATTTCCTACTCGGATTTTTCCAAAGTGATTCACTTAAATCTTCAAAGTATTTTTCAAAAGGTTGCGTTGATGACACAAATGGAAAAAAATCTCCGTGGTATGAAGTCAGTATGAACGTTATTGGAGGTTCTGTAATGTGTTTTTCACTCACCCTAGGATATTCAAACAAAATTGTCGAATCTTCGTTTATTGCCTCTTCACTATCCATTAATATTGGTTTAACCGTGGTATGTGAAGTTTCTTGAAATGCTTGTGATTGTGAAGGGGATATCTTTATTTCTTCTGTAATACTTGATGTTGATGATATGTAAGAAATTGAAGACAATACCGGAGTACTCGAAAAATAATCATTCGGTTTATTGCTTATGAATGATTCTGGAAACATATCAAACGTTTCTTTAGTTGTTTCGTAATCAGAGGTATAAAAATTCAAAGTTTCATTCAAAGACCTATATGTTACATGGTGTGAAGATGTTTCGAAATAGTCATCATTTGAAGGACTTGGATCTAACAAAGTTCTATTAACCTTTGGCGAAGACTGCATACTAGCACCCAAAGTAGCTTCATCTTTTAATGATTGTATGGCGCTTAAAATGTCATTCTCCCGTTCATGAGTATTATAAATTATCTCATTGGTCAATGATTCAGTCGGTTTCCATGATAAAGGAGATACATTTTGTTCCTCTAGGATATCAAAACTTGTCCTAACGGAAGGAAATAATTCTGTAAAAGGTCCTCTTTCAACTGATGTAGCACTTTCTTGAATTAACACTGAATAACCTTCATGCGGAATTTTAGTTTGAAATGCAGATATTTGATGTGAGACTATTTCTTGTTTGCTGGATTCGATGCTAATCATATTAAACTCAGTTTGGTTTGTATTAGGTTTGGTTAACGATAGCTGGAATTCACTTTTTATCAAAGTAATCGTTCTGGATGAAAGTAATTTTTCAATTCCCGGTAGTGTGTGATTGCCATAAAATATATTTGAAGAAGTAAAAATTTCACTAATTTTATCAAAGGTTATAAATGTACTTTGTGGATGATGAAATGATATAGAAGTCATGGATAACGGTTCTTGTTTATTTTGTTGGCTTGAAGGAATTTCTGAAGGCAAAACCGAAGTCTGATCAGTAAAGGGGACAAATCCCATTGGTGAATCTGAAAATTGCGTCGTTAATAAAGTTGAATTTTCTTCTGTTCTTAAAAACGAGGTTAATTCCGTATCAAAATTGGATGATATATGTTTAAAACTGGAAAAAGTACTTTTAGTCCCATACTCTAATTCTTTTAATGATGAACTAAATGTAAAATCGTATAAAAGATTAGACAAATTTTCATGTGTTTTGTTAAAAGAAGTGCCACTGACTGTTAGGGTGGGAAGTATGAAAGTATAAGGCGTTTCTTTGTTGTCAATGATAGTAACTGTAGTTTCCACTGTGTTTAATAAAAATGTGTTAAATGTTGTAAAAATTGGCATAATACGACTGGGGCTTATAAAAAATACCGAATCAGAAAATGAACTATCCAATGACATGTCACTAAAATAGTATTTTTCACTACTTATACTTGATGTATGGACATCAATGGGTGTCGTGAACGGACTCCAATGTAGATATGTAGCTGCTACAAAAGTTGCTGGGTATCGATTATCTATGTCCATTATAGATGCATCGGACGAAAAGGCACTTTCTGTAAAAGAATCCGAAATGTTTTGTGGTAGCATTTCGAAAGTAAAAGTTTGAGAACTCGTAATTGAATAGAAGGTTTCTTGTTGAACTGAATGGGTATGGTTAGTAAAATGTGGCTGTTTTGCATCGTAAGAAGTTTGTAAATGGACGGAATCATTTGTTGTAAAAGATGGAAAATAGTTCAATTGAGAGATACTTTCATGATCTGGGATTCTTTCCATCGAGCTTGAAAGCATCCCAGGATTGAAAGAATCATCCGAAAGTAATCCGGACGGATCAGCTGTCCATGAATCATCCCTGTAGATGTGCGTGGCAGAAATGGCAGTGATAATCGCATACACTTCGCTGGGGATGTCCGAGATGGCACGTCTACTGCTCATGGTAAAAGACGATACAAGCTCCTGCAGATCTGTCCAAGACGCTGTGAGATCGTAGGTGGCTTGAACAGCAATAGAAGAGGTTCCAAAAGACGGTGTAAGAGCGGCAGATTCTTCTGATACACTGGGTCTGAAGATTAACGTATTGAGCAAGGAGGAAGGTCCTTCATACGTTGCAGAACTTCGACTAAGTACCTCGTCGCTGAATGCTTCAGGAGAATCCACGGCCGTGTCTATTATGCTGGGGAACGGATCCGACTGACTCGGGAAGATGTCTTCAGGTGTTGGTGACCGAGTTGCGTACTCGTCCACTGTGGTCTTTGGCAGAGATGCTATATCTGGAGCATGTGAGAACTCCCAGTGTTCAGTTGGGCCGTCCCCCGATGGAGCGGCCACCCACAGGTCCTCATGTTTCTTGGCCCAAGAGCGGAAAGATTTTCTGTACGGGAACGTGGGTGTCGAGGGTCTGTATGGTACTTTTGCAGTTGGTGTGATTCTTTGGAGTACAGGAATCCCTAAATTAGATTTAAAAAATAAATATGTTAGTCATTTAATTTATTTATTGGATTTTATAAATTATTTTTAGTTATTTTTAAATTGTATATCGCTTAAATATATGAGGTTTTTAAACAGGGTGATCACAAATGGAATATAAAGTTGGGGGCCCAAATATCGCCAACTTTCCTAATATGGCCTACCACGGTTTCTTCTTAATTAGTGCTGGTATCTGGAGGTCATTACTGGAAATACGAAGCTTTCCCCTTCAGTAGTTGTTTGCGGAAGACATAATCAATTGTGTTGTTTTTCTTTTCTCTGGGAACTTTTGCTGATTTTCGCGTACGATGGATTGATAAACATATTTCATTACTTTTAGTATAAGTATAATCAATAAGGTTCAAGTGATAATGTTATATCATTTGAGTTATTAATAGTGACTGTGTAATAAGCACATTTTTGTGTAGTTTGTTATTTGGTTTGAGATCCGATTCTGAAGGCGGGAGGGAAGCCGCCATGTTTAAAAGTTAAGGTTGTTCCTCATATCGTTTACTTGAGCGTTCTAATTACCGTCATAAGAGAAAAATGGTTAAAATATGTGATATTGGTGGGAAATGCACTTAAGTTCTTTTTTATTTTGATGTTGTATTTAGAAAAAGTGTTAAAATGGTACGTTAACTATTCCTAAAAGTACAAAAAAGCTTTATTGTATTACTTTCGATTTTGTTGCGTCTTAATTTTCACGTTTAATAAAGAAAGTATGATCATAACATAAATTAAACTTTATATCAACCCATTTTAGATGTAAGCGATATTAGGAACATATAGTGGGCGATATTAAGAACACTATTTTTAATACGAAAATATCTAGGTCTTAAACAAATAAATAAATTTGGATGTGTTTAAATTATGTGTTAGAGTTGTAATTCAGTTTAATTTTGGATAATAGGCTAGATAATAAATATTTTTAGACAAATGACATATAGATTAGTCGTCTAAACTGAAATAATGACTTAAGTGGGCGATATTTGGATCTCCTAACTTACAAGAATTTTATAAAATGTTTACTAATACTTTTTAATTCGGTGCAGTTAACGATTTTTAAACTTTTTTTTCTAAAATCTAAAGAAAACAGCCAACTATTTTAGGATGGCAAATCATAAACTAACAGCTTATGTAAATTGAATGAAGACTCCGTTGACTCCCTGCTAAAATTGATTTTTTTATGCATTTTTCTTAAAAACTACTTATGTAACTTGTCTAAAATTTAACATAGATTATATTCAAACAGCTTTTGGAGGATTACCATATTTCAAATATCTTTCATAAAACTAAAAATATATATAATTTAAGATTTTTAATTTTTTTTAGATAGCATATATTTAAACCCATATGTTCATTACTGTTAAAGTATAACGTACAAAATTTAAAGTAGAATATTTAGTTGATTGTGAAAAAAGTTATATTTTTTGGAAAAATGGCATTGTGAGGAAATAGCCTTTAAAAGTATACTAAAAAAATTAATTTATTTTTTAACTCTTAATAAATAATAAATATATATATAATAGTTTTATAATTATAGATATTATTTTAAAATTATTTATAATAGTTTTATAATTATAGATATCATTTTAAAATTATTTATAATAGTTTTATAATCTCTCTATTTTAAAAAAAAAGTAAGCCCTAGGGGGAAAAAGTCGGTCCTAGGGGGAATTTTCAGTTCTTTCAATGTTATTCAGATCGTATCTCAAAATGTTAAAGTCCTAAAATTACGAAATTAAGTGAATTTGTTAAGAAATGTTTGATAAATAAGAAGAATATATTTTTGTTTCAATACTGTTATTAGTTTATAAGTTATTTAATATTAAAGTCGTCGTTGATAAAATTTCGCTTACAAGTAATTTTGTCCGTCGAGTTTCTGAAACACTATGAAGAGGAGAGATCCAATTTTTTTAGGGAGTGTACAAATAGGTTTGAACTGGAAATCCAAGTAAGCATTTTTTAAAATTCGAATTAGTTTTGGATTTATACATTTTTTAAACCTTTGAACACGCTCCACTTTTTGAAGTTTTTTCGCCCTCATTTTTGAAACGTGATTTCTAAATTGCTATAAGTCATTTAAAATTACATATTTTCTTATTAAAAAAAATATATTAATGTTCGTTAAAACTTCATCTTTCCGATGTTATAAAGATTATAGTTCTATCTTTACAATTAAATTAGATGTGGTCAATTAAGATAGGTATAAAAAATAGTGAAGAAAGGAAAAATGTCGGATATTTCGAGAAAATTTTAATTTGCGAATTTTTGTCTCATTGTTCCGCTTGCATCTCAAAAAGTAAATGTCCTAAAATTATGAAATTATGCCAGTTTATTAAGAAATGTTTGGGTAATAAGATGAATATTTTCTTTTTTCAATACGATCAGTATATTAGACGTTATTTTATGTTAAATTCATGATTTTAGAACATTTTGAAAATAATTCATACATTTTTGTATACTTGTCTTCCAATTTTCAACAAAAAAATAAATAAAAAATTAGGGGTATAGATTAAACTATTGGCTACAAATGATCCAGAGCGTTTGTCAAATTTCGATTCAGTTTTGTAGTTATAAATTTTTAAATAATTGACGAAATGTCTGAAATAATCGTCAATTTTACGCGTAAAATTTTAAGGGATAAATTAAAACTGCTCTAAGTAGTTCAAAAATATACTTTTTTCCCGTTAAAAAAATATAGTTATATTCGTAAAATCTTCCTTTCTTGAATGGTATCAATACTGAAATTCTATCTTAAAAAATAAATTAGATGTAACTATTTATGTGAAGTACTATAATTATTATTAAAAGATATTTTAGAGCAAAATGCCAACGTTGGCAAAATGCCAACATGTATGTAAATCTAAATCCTGTAGCTTATTATATATTTTAACGGGAAATTATTATTAACGCCAATTCTCAATAATCTTACTTTATATAAATAAAAGTTAGCGAATTAGACTGATTTAAGATTGGCGCGTTTATGCTACTGTTTGTTTACACATGTTTCGCTTTTCAATGAGTAGAAACAATTGCGTTGAAGCAGTTGAGATTTTCCAGTTATCCAGGGGGGGGGGGGGGGGGGCTGTAAACTTTTATACCTTAAAAGTTGGGAATTTCGAGTTTTAAAAATCCCTGAGTTGGGAAAATTTATGCCTCAGGAAAGTTAATATTATTAGCAAATGAAAGCGATGGAAGACTAGAAATTGCCCAGCTTGTATTAAGATGAAACTTAAATTAGACCTCAAAACAAAACACTGCATTGGAACATGCGTGCAATAAATCAATACTTTCGAGATAACTGTTTAATATTACCTATAAAAAAGCTGACAAATGTCTATAAGTTGGAACTGGGAATTTTTTAGCACTGTTGCGTTTTGAATTTCGAATCGTTAAGTGTGGTCTGGTTAATTAACATCGCACTAGAGCTGCACATTGAACTACTGGCGTTGGTTCGAACAAAGCGTCCTTGATTGGTTATTGGTACGTATTAACTTACTACATCAAGGACGCTTTGGTTCGAGGCCTTTCTTGAAGAATAGACCCGGGAACGATGTCTCATATTTTTAACAATGGTCAGATAACGAGGACAACACTAGAGTTGGTACCTGACGTCCTTAAGTTGGGAATTTTGAATCGTTCACTTTCGGAATTTCGGATCGTTAAGTTGGGAAATTTCTTGTCTCAACATCCCAAAAATAAATTTGTGTGACGGCACTGCCAGCAATAATTTATATAACTAAAAAAAGTATTGTTGTTAGGAAACATTGTCATTGTCTACAGTGTATGAAGCCGGTATTGTTTGCGAAGCAAACTATAGAGGATTGCGTAGCAATCCTCCGGGGGTTGGTGAAGCGTTAGCGGAGCAGGGGGCGGAGCCCCCTAGTTATAGATATTATTTTAAAATTATTTATAATAATTTTATTATATGCAATAATTTTATTTTATATATTAATTTTATTATATATAATTTTAAAGGTATCATTCTGTGAATTACGATAAATAAATAAAAAAAACTCTTTTGATGTCATTTTAGCTTTTCTATATCTTTAAAAGACGGAAGTAATTACAAAAACAGGTATTACATCAAAATAAAACGCACAAGCTTTAACTAAATTTAATTCTTAGAATTTTTATACAACAGAACCCTCATTAGCCGCTTCTAGCTCATACCAAGCAGCAAATAAACTAAACATCAAAGAACTCTTAAACAGAATTAACGTCGGAAAGCACCCTTAATTCGTTGAAAGTTTTTAGGGTCGTTGACCAGAGAATTAAGACCCGTATATTTTCGAGAATAGAGACCACTCCTAGCTGTAAATGATGAGAGAGAACGGCTGTCTTGGAGCACAGACTGGAATACCTGATTACTTCCCTGTCAATCCTTTATATCGCTTTCGTGCCATCTTGCTTACACGCTCCTTGACGTCATCTGAGAAAATAACATTGCAGCTTTAATGTGAGGGGATGTTTTCATTTCATCGTGCTTGTTCCGGACACGACATGGACGTGAATTATTAGTAGTTTTGAGAGAAAAGATAGTGAAATTTTAATGGGGTGCCAAGGGGGAAATGCTATTTACGTCGGAAGAGCAGGTGAAACTGTGGTAACAGAGAGTATATATGTATTAGATCACAGTATCCATTTAAAGATTGAGTGGGAATGTTCGTGACTTATCCAATATGAGCATGTCCTTTCAAAAATGGATTGCGATGTAATAGGGGGGGGGGGGGGGGGCTGTAAACTTTTATACCTTAAAAGTTGGGAATTTCGAGTTTTAAAAATCCCTGAGTTGGGAAAATTTATGCCTCAGGAAAGTTAATATTATTAGCAAATGAAAGCGATGGAAGACTAGAAATTGCCCAGCTTGTATTAAGATGAAACTTAAATTAGACCTCAAAACAAAACACTGCATTGGAACATGCGTGCAATAAATCAATACTTTCGAGATAACTGTTTAATATTACCTATAAAAAAGCTGACAAATGTCTATAAGTTGGAACTGGGAATTTTTTAGCACTGTTGCGTTTTGAATTTCGAATCGTTAAGTGTGGTCTGGTTAATTAACATCGCACTAGAGCTGCACATTGAACTACTGGCGTTGGTTCGAACAAAGCGTCCTTGATTGGTTATTGGTACGTATTAACTTACTACATCAAGGACGCTTTGGTTCGAGGCCTTTCTTGAAGAATAGACCCGGGAACGATGTCTCATATTTTTAACAATGGTCAGATAACGAGGACAACACTAGAGTTGGTACCTGACGTCCTTAAGTTGGGAATTTTGAATCGTTCACTTTCGGAATTTCGGATCGTTAAGTTGGGAAATTTCTTGTCTCAACATCCCAAAAATAAATTTGTGTGACGGCACTGCCAGCAATAATTTATATAACTAAAAAAAGTATTGTTGTTAGGAAACATTGTCATTGTCTACAGTGTATGAAGCCGGTATTGTTTGCGAAGCAAACTATAGAGGATTGCGTAGCAATCCTCCGGGGGTTGGTGAAGCGTTAGCGGAGCAGGGGGCGGAGCCCCCTAGTTATAGATATTATTTTAAAATTATTTATAATAATTTTATTATATGCAATAATTTTATTTTATATATTAATTTTATTATATATAATTTTAAAGGTATCATTCTGTGAATTACGATAAATAAATAAAAAAAACTCTTTTGATGTCATTTTAGCTTTTCTATATCTTTAAAAGACGGAAGTAATTACAAAAACAGGTATTACATCAAAATAAAACGCACAAGCTTTAACTAAATTTAATTCTTAGAATTTTTATACAACAGAACCCTCATTAGCCGCTTCTAGCTCATACCAAGCAGCAAATAAACTGCGGCGGCGTAGTTTTGTTGGGTGATGCCACGCGATGGTTGACTCCAGTTGTTCAGAAGGTTTAATTTATGTTGTTAGACAAATAGATGATTGCCATAGTATTTAGGAAACAACTAGATTTAATGATGCAATTATGGAAGTTATGAATATACATTTAAAGGTTAAATGAATGGTATTGCAATTACATTAGGAGCATGAGATAAAAGATGTTGTCGCTATGGCTGGTTGACTGGGAATGTCTGTATTCAGTCAAGTGTTGTCGAAAGCGGCCGCTCCCCTGCGTGGGGCCTCTTTCGTTGGCGAACTCTCATTGGATTGAGATATCAACAACTGACTTAATGTTGCATGCCTCTCTCGATTTCTAGGAACCGAAAGAAGGGTCTATGAACTCCAGGCGCCGCATAGTCCTTGCCCAGTGATTTTCATCGGAAATCACGAAAGAAAGAAAAAAAAACTTGCAGGTGACTGGAGTTACAGGTTATTGAAATGGCAGAAGTGCAATGAAATGGCGCATGTGTGAAATTACAGAATTTGTTATGTGATATATAAAAATATAGGCATTAAATACACTGGTTTAAAATTTAAAGTATGCCATTAAAATTAAGATATGAATGCCATTAATAATTAAATTTGCACTTCCGTAAAAGGAACATCTCCACAATTACTAAAAAGCAAGACATCGCAGCACATTGTAGCAGTGAAAGAAAAGAAAAAAAAATCACTGTAAAAAGCAGGCACTCGAAGAAACATCTATTGAAGACCACACTTGTTTACGACAAACAGCTGACGCAGAGAGGGAGTCTCACGTTCCCCCACTGAGTGGGTCCAGTGACGGGGAGAAAGAAAGCACTGCGTGGTGTCAGATTACACGGCTAATGGGGAAGCCGAAGAGGGGTGTGTCTCGAAATGCTGTTGTGGGGTTGAAGTCGCTCTTGATTTATGAGAACAGAGGGGAAGACCTGTCCGTCTGTAAGTTGCAGGAAGAAAGTAGGTCGCGAACTCTTCACTTTGGAGCCAAAGGAAAATATTCACGTTACGTTTGAAGGGGTGGATGCTGGAAAAACGATGTGGCGGTTGACATCGGGAGGTGTGTGATTGGAGTGCGCTGTGGGTGCTTGGAAGAAGGGATGCGTCTTGCTTTAGCGGAGGTGGTCTGGCCGACGGAGAAGGGTGGGACGTTGACGGATGGCGGTCGGGGAATCCGATGCTGGGTAGCAGTGCGGGATTCAAGCAGCGGGGGTTGCTGACCGCGCCGGCAGCCAGAGGTGGGGGTGGGGCGGAAGAAGGTGTGATGACCGTGTTGACAGATGCGCCCATTAGTCGTACGGGATTCCCAGTGGTGGTTGAAGTGATCCGGACTTCAGTGGTTGCCAGGGTGCGGGTTGAAGGGGATAATCCAGAACGCTGTGTTGAGTGCGCTATCTTTGCAGTGGATCGCCAAAGACGTGTTGATGTGGGTTTGTTGTCTCGGCAGTGGGTCGCGGAGACGTGTTGAGGGTTGTGGTCTCGGCAGTGGGTCGCGGAGAGGTGTTGAGGATTGTGGTCTCGGCAGTGGGTCGCGGAGACGTGTTGGTGTGGGGTGCAGTCTCAGGCAGTGGGTCGCGGAGACGTGTTGTTGTGGCGCGCTGTCTCGGCAGTGGGTCGCCGGAGACGTGGTGGTGGAGCGGGATGCGGTCGCAGGCAGTGAGTCGCGGCGACCATCCCGTTGTCGGAGTCCAGAGCCGAGTCGATGACCTCATCAGCAGTGTGGCGCGTGCGGAATTCCAGGGACATTTGCAGGGTGTTGCAGTTGTCCGATGCGCAGGTTGCGATACTGGTAATCAGTTGAAGGGCTTGCAGTTGTCCGAGGCAGGAGTGGCGCAGAGTGTAGGCGTCTGGATTACAGGTGGCAGGTGCGCGGTCACGTAGATGCGGTGACTACGCTGGCATATTGAGAGTCCGGTTGCCGGGATGTAGGTGCGTGATTCTATTGTCCGGTTCACCAGTGCGGCGGCGTAGTTTTGTTGGGTGATGCCACGCGATGGTTGACTCCAGTTGTTCAGAAGGTTTAATTTATGTTGTTAGACAAATAGATGATTGCCATAGTATTTAGGAAACAACTAGATTTAATGATGCAATTATGGAAGTTATGAATATACATTTAAAGGTTAAATGAATGGTATTGCAATTACATTAGGAGCATGAGATAAAAGATGTTGTCGCTATGGCTGGTTGACTGGGAATGTCTGTATTCAGTCAAGTGTTGTCGAAAGCGGCCGCTCCCCTGCGTGGGGCCTCTTTCGTTGGCGAACTCTCATTGGATTGAGATATCAACAACTGACTTAATGTTGCATGCCTCTCTCGATTTCTAGGAACCGAAAGAAGGGTCTATGAACTCCAGGCGCCGCAAAACTAAACATCAAAGAACTCTTAAACAGAATTAACGTCGGAAAGCACCCTTAATTCGTTGAAAGTTTTTAGGGTCGTTGACCAGAGAATTAAGACCCGTATATTTTCGAGAATAGAGACCACTCCTAGCTGTAAATGATGAGAGAGAACGGCTGTCTTGGAGCACAGACTGGAATACCTGATTACTTCCCTGTCAATCCTTTATATCGCTTTCGTGCCATCTTGCTTACACGCTCCTTGACGTCATCTGAGAAAATAACATTGCAGCTTTAATGTGAGGGGATGTTTTCATTTCATCGTGCTTGTTCCGGACACGACATGGACGTGAATTATTAGTAGTTTTGAGAGAAAAGATAGTGAAATTTTAATGGGGTGCCAAGGGGGAAATGCTATTTACGTCGGAAGAGCAGGTGAAACTGTGGTAACAGAGAGTATATATGTATTAGATCACAGTATCCATTTAAAGATTGAGTGGGAATGTTCGTGACTTATCCAATATGAGCATGTCCTTTCAAAAATGGATTGCGATGTAATAGGATTTTTTTAAATAACAATTAAAGGTTAGCGAAAAGTTAAATCTATTTAGAAGTTTAAGGCACTAGACTTCTTTAGTAAACGCCATTTCTTTTGTGAAACAAAAAGAGTAAATCACAGTTGATTTGGGTACGAACTTATACTTACTTTCTAGGAATTTGTTCACTGTAAAAAAAAGGTGCTTAAAAATGATTACATGAACGCACTCGTTTTTTTTCAGTACAATTGCATAGTAAATGAGCGATGACGTACTCAAATTTAAGTAATCGTACTTTCTAAAAAATGAGCAGTGTGATTTAATATTGCTAATCTCAGCTTCTGTTCAAACGATCTTAAAAAAAACTTATCTGACAAACTTAAAATAGTTGTTCAGAAGATATGGTTTTCCACATTATTTGATGTCGATTGCTTAAATGGAAACTGAGTTATTTCAATTCCATTATCTTACTTCCCATCCTTTTGACACACCTTTCTAACATTACTTCTGTTAATAACTTCTTCAAGTTGCGCTGGTAGCTTAACGGATAAGGTCTACAGCGGTACCTGCAGATCTGGGTTCGATTCCCGGTAAGTCTTGGTTGTAATTGTCAATATTTATTAAAAGTAATTTATGAAGGCAGCCTATGTAAGTTAGCATCTGCTCTTTTTATTCATTTTTACCCATTGTACTCATTTTTCACTACATGTTTTTTTTTCAAAATTGAAACTTATTTGAAGTATTCGGAGCCATGATAAGCAACGGACGTATTCAAAAATGAGTACATTTGACTTATTTTTGAATACCTATTTTTAACAGTGCACAAATGCAGGCGACCTGTCCCTTCGGTAGGTAGGGCTTTGAAGAGGAGTAACAGAAGTTGATTTCTCTAGTTATTTTTTAATATCTGAACTGGGAATCGAGAATAGATTTTTGTAAACTTTGTGTACTAAAATGTAATTTTTTTTATATTGTTTTTACAATCTCGACATTACTAAAAAATCAGGAGTTACTAAAAATCTTACAAAAAGTATCAAAGCGGCGTTTTTAAAAATATAACTTTAAAACATCTCGACGAAATAACTGGTAATTAATAACTATTTGTAAGTGAGCGTACAGAAAGCTTACTTATAGAGCATAGATTAGATTCCTGATGGCTAGATAGTCAAATTTTCAGTTCATTGAAATATCTCCGAGTCTAGGTAATTAAAAAAAAATTACGTGGAGTTGAGCAGTTTAAATAAATGAAGAGGTTTAACCTTTTGTCCTCCAAGAACACCTTTGACATTTGCGTTCTTTTTACGGAACAGTTATTCCTCTTTTTTTTTTCTTTCCCCCTGAATTTTTTATGCTCATAGAGGGAAAAATGATTATCCGTTTCGGCTATGCAAAGGCACAAATTGAAAAAAGATCCGTGTTTTTTAAACACAAGATCATGCTGTTCTCGTTTATTTTAACGAACAGGGAACCAAAAGAACTGGTCGTTATGTTGTCGTCTGAGAGGAGACAGCAGCCTGCAAATATATAACTCCATGCTGATATATTTTATTTGATCATAAGCCTATGCCGACAACATTTCCTTAATAGAGGAGAAAATTTAAAAGTACAATTTGAAATAACCATAATGAAACTTATATAAAACCTAACCACAACGAAGTCGGAAGTAAAAAAAGTACAACGTAGAAAAAATATAAAAAATAAATCTTTTTACAGAAAAAAATCAGCATTATCCATCAGTTACATGTAAATTTTAAGTTGTATCCACCAATAAAATACGTGATAAAACTTTGAAATTCACAAATAACTTAAATAAAGTGCTTTTGTGTAACTAACTTAAGAAAACTTCGCCAAATAATATATATATATATAAAAAAACTAACGATTCACTCCACCCTTCCTCTCATGTCCAGTATTACTTCCTCAAATACAAAATATAGGATAAAGGACAGATCAAATCGAGGCGGTGGTCACGTGTCGCATAGATTGATCACCATCGCGTGATCCCATAATTACGTGATTCTTCCCCTTCACACAGTTCACTGACTCACAGACCCCCCTGATCCACTATAAAAAAATATCGAGATAACACCACAAACCGAGAGTAGAGTTCACGGTGGAGTAGGTAGTAGAGAAAGGGGAGTTCTGCGAGATGAAGGGGACCGGAGAGGAGTGTTTCCAGATTTGGCGAAAAATTGCCGATTGGGTGTTTTTTGTCTTTTATTTTTAATTTAAAAAATAATTTTTTTAAAATAAAATCTCAAATTTGATTATTTTTTGTGTTGAAGATACGCTAGAATATCAATTTAATCAAAAATAAATTTCTTCGTTATAAAAATTTGCAGTATTTTAGGAGGCTTTGTCGATTTAATTTTAGGTTGGCGATTTTTGAGTTGGCAGTCCTGCAGGAAATCCATTTCCATGCTGCATGTCACCCCCTAAAGCACGAATGCAGGTGTGTTTGAGATGGTACTCTGTCGTGCAATGGAATCCGACAGTGCTAACATCTTCGTTCGAGAGGGGGGTGAACACAGAAACGCATTAGCGAATCGACGGTCACCCCCCATTTGATATGTATATACACACAATGATAGAGAGTGGGGGTGGTTTGGCATACACTGGGGAGTGGAAACATGCAGGTATATCAGTGTTGCTAATGGATTCTCGTATAAGCCATATATACTAATTTGGAAACCTTGCTTTTGAATATGTATGATTTCTTAAAGCTTTATTCTGACAGCAAAAAATGGAAGGTTTTGATTTACAACTACGCCCTACATCACAATAATGAATGTTAAAAAAAATATTCACCAGGTGATATTTGAATTGCATTTCACATATTAAGTGTTATGCACTCGCCGTAAAGGGATTGTTAAGTTGTCTAGTTACTATTTATTTGGATTTGGGGTAAAGAATTCAAATTGGAGGATTACTAAAATAATTTAAGATTATTTTATTTTATAATAAACACTATCTAAAAAATAGGGCCTGTCTGTGTCTTACAAACATTTATTTCCTCTGCATATAAATCTGGAAAGTTTAATTTATATATATTTTAACTTCTATTTGTGCACCTTAAAGCAAGAAATTTTAAATTATAGTTAAAAAAATAATTTTAAGTTTAAAAAATATTATCTTCCTTTATTTTCATTGGCATCGTGTATTAATAACAATAATCCATGTATGAAAAATAATATTGCAAAAATATTTATTTAATTTTAATTAAACTTATTTACTAAAATTTAACGGTTAGTCAATTTATTGACACATTTTATCTGTGTTTAACGAGAATTTAAACGTATTTTTATTGTTTGTATTAATTAACATGCTCAACATTTTGTATTAAACTAACATAATTTCACCATAAATTACGACGACACAAAATATAAACTTATTCTTTACAAAACAGATTATTCATTTGCCAAACAGAGTGTTAACAAATGAAGCCAAGTCAAGTTATTGAATCCATACAATTTATAATCCTAAAAAGTAATATGTCAGACATAGTTTGCAACAGAGCGTTAAAAATGAACTGAAAAGTCGAAAATGATGGTGAATAAATTTAAAGAAGATGCTTGCGCATTGATTGTTAACACTGTATTACTAAGGCCTCTGTGTTTTAAGATACTTTCATCTTCAATGAAGGCATCGATTTCTTTGGCTTCTGGTTTCAATGATAGGATTAGAATTTAAACATTTACTTTCAGATACTAGGGTGAAATAACACAAAATATAAAATTTTGTCTAGATTACGCTAATATAATATGGTAATTAAGAGTAGAATATTATATATCAATTTCTATTTCACTGAGCTGCGATTACCTGTATGGAAAAGTTTTTGACTTTTAAAAGATGCCAAAATCGATTCTCAAAAAGCTAACCAAATGTATTCTGAGTAGAGTAGTGTGTTGACCTGATTAATAAGAGATTAAATCGACCCAAAGGGCTATCTTCATTCATAAATAAGTGGATTTAGGAATGAATCTACAAATCTGCGAATTGCGTGAATTTTTTTAAAAGATTGAAAATAACAAATTAATTATCTTATTATAAGGTGGAAAATATACTGAAAGAAAAACCTGTAAAAATGGTTAAGTGCAGAAGTTTCTGAATTGAAAGTAGTCTGTTTTTAATGTAGGAATATTTAACATGCCCTCAATGGACTGTTAAATGAGGTGAGGCTTTAAGAATAGTTAACTAAATAAATCTTGGGACCATAGGTCCATTGTGCACCTGTCTCCCCTATCTATGGAACTATAAATATGGTGGTATTATAGTTGACACGCGAATATCCCATAAGACCCTTAGACAAGTTCATAGAGATTGATTAAAAATAAATGGCACACATTTTAATATACAATTAAAATTTCTTGCACGTAAGAAGTGGCAAAAATTAAAGAAAAAATTGGGGGCCTGTTCCGAGCACACCCCGGAAATCAGAGCGGAGGCATACTGGAAATTAAAAGGGGCAATCCTTGTCACAAGAGCTAATGATCAAAAATGACACACCTTTTCTACTCACTAGTGTGTTGACCTGATTAATAAGAGATTAAATCGACCCAAAAGACTATCTTCATTCATAAGTAAGTGGATTCATTGACGCAGTGGAGGGTATTCAATTAATCCTTGGCGATCCGAAATTTTTATTTCTTAGGGGTAGGGGCTGATGTGATGTATCACTACATACTACCAGAAAAGTAGGTTAAGTGTTTATTTCTTTATGCTAACAGATCCGCAGCTTTAAACAGCCACAAACTACCAAATTAAAATTTTTATAAAGCGTGTACCACATTATTAAACAAGATGAATTAATATTTGGAAGTTACGTAGGCTTGACGCTTAAAAATTCACTAAGTTAATTTTTTAATTATTTGTTGATAAAACCCTTGAGTAGTACTGTATGATTCTGGTGTTAGGAAAAACTCCCAATGACAGTACTAATTGTAGTACAAAAATACACTGATTGGTCAAAATATTATGACCCATACGCATCCATATCTCATACGCTCTACAGTGTACGACGAATCAGAGCCTTTGAGAGTATCCTTGATTAAAAAAAATCTGCTGGTATTTGTTGCAACGTTGCCTTTCGGTTGTCCCTTACAAACCTGGACACTCATCTTTCCTCTCGAGCATTCAAATTTCGGAAGTAGCTGACGACACAGAGGGGAGGGGAAGCAAGTTGAGCGACCTAGTGTTTTACAGTTAAGTTTTTAAACACTCCAATTTGTTAACATTTCCAATATTTCCAGTCCAGTTTTTTTAAACATTTCACAAGTGATGTGGCTGATGCCCACTACATGACTATGTGCAGTTGCAATCATTCCACGTTCAAAATCCGCAAAATCGCGTTTTTTACCCCCATACCTGTTCGAACAAAACGCGTCTACACAGTGGCGGCTCGTCCACTACAGCAAGTACAGCCGGGCTGCACCTAAATTCAGTATTTCAAAACTAAAATCAGATATTTTACTAATTTTCTTAAATAAAAATTAGAATTGAAAATGAAATTTCTACGATAGTAAACAAAATCTCCGATAAATAGCAAGCCTGTTACCGTAATGTACTATTCAGGAGGGGAAAAAACTCTATTCAATCAAAACTGCAGCCAAAAAGCGAATTCGAAATCGGCTGCATCGTTGCCATGGCAACCTTACGTAGTATGGAGATTCCTCCCCGTGCTTAATGCACTGCATTTGCGAGAAGGTACGGCCGAAATGAGTATTCTTGTTTTAGCTGCACTTGAGATTCGATATGCTGATTGGCTCGTCCGTGAAACGCTGGGATGGGTGGGTGAAACGATAACTTACGTGAATATATCCAAACGGAAATGGTTTGCGTGATAAATTTACTGTGTGCTGTTGGGTCAGGACATGGTCCTGCTGTTGTTTTGTTATTTAAGTTAATATTAAAATTGACCGATTCGCATTTTTAAAGAAAGGAGGATTGCTTTAATTTAAAAAAAATAAGTGTTTTCTATTTTTTTCGCATGTTATCATTTCGTAAAAATTGAAAGGAAACTTTGATTTGAGTAGTAAATAATAAAGAATTTTCGTTCATGTATGGGTTGTGGAAAATAAAGGGGGGAGGGGGGGGGGTCACATGATTTCGGCTGCACTAACATTTTCGACCACGGGCCGCCGCCACTGGTCTACTAACGTTGCAAAAAATCACATTTCCTTTTTTTAATACTTATCTCTTCCTTTTGAGGAGACAATGTGACGTCAAAGCTCATTTACTTAAAGAAATCATGTAGTCATAATATATTCGCAACTCTGTACAAAACAATTAAATATTTAGATTAACACATTTTTTATTACTTCTCCCTAAGACAAATCTTAATATTTCGATTCATTCGACGAACAATTCATCGTCGCAAAAACTCGCACCTAAACACGGATTATCAACACACCTAGGAGAAAGTAACCGCGAACAATATTTTTAGCAACAAAACCCCGTCCGAAAGTGACTCACATGTCAGCACATTGACTTGAAACTACTCTTTTTTTTATACACACCACAGCAACAAAAAAACACAGTGCAGTGAATGAAAAGAGGATATCACATCTTCCGCCATTTGTACCATCGCAACTGTTCGTGCGTACTGAAGCATGGTCGAGAATTTGCGAACTTTATAGAGATTATAACGGAAACGATATGTCGGTTTATTATGAAGAGCGCCATTTTGCTTACAGAGCCTCGTTATGGCGGACTGCGGATTACCATACTTATTATAGCGAGGTTAATTCATCGTGTGTGGGTATCGAACGGCCGGTTCTTCACAAAGGGTTGTTTTTTATGACCCTTGGAATTGGTTTTTCGGGGTTTGGGTGGAATTAACATACCTTATGATTTGGAGCATATTAGGTGGCTCATGTCAGTATTTATGAGCTTATACTAAATGGTCCCAGAGAAGGTATAGGGGTGTGGGTTAGAAGTAAAAATATTTTATAGTTTTAAAAAATCGGTTTGTTTGTGTGTAAAGAGAATGACTACAAAAGAAATGGGACAATGTCCGAACTGATGATTTTCAATGACGTAAATGTAAAGAAAAAAAAACGAAATGTTGTCATAAAAAAGAACAATGTGGGCAAGCGGTAGCCACCATACTTTGACCATACAAATGTATAAGTTATTGTCATTTTATGCGAAATACCACACTGTTAAAAGTAGGTACGCAAAAATAAGTAAAGACTCATTTTTGAATACATTCGAGGCTTACCATGGCTCCGAATACATTAAGTTTCAATTTTGGAAAAGGATTAAAATGAATAAAAAGAACAGATGTTAGGCCTACATAGGCTGACTTCATAAATCTCTTTTAATAAAAATCAACAATTACAACAGAAGACTTACTGGGAATCGAACCCAGGTCCTCAATCACCGCAGTCCCGTGCCTTGTCCGCTAAACTACCAGGGTGACTTGAAGAAGTTATGAACAAAAGAAATGTTAAAGTGTGCCAAACGAATAGGAAGTAAGATGATTGAATTGTAATAGGAAGTAAGATGATTGGATTGTTATGACTCAATTTCCATTTAAACAATCGACATCAAATAATGTGAAAACCATCTTCTGAACAACCCTTTTAAGTTTGTCAGGTTGCTGTGTTAAGATGGCTTGAACAGAATCTGATATTAGCAATATTAAATCACAATGCTCATTTTTGTGAAAATACGGTTACTTAAATTTAAGTATGTCATCGCTCATTTACAATGCAATTGTATTCAAAGATAAACGAGTAGGTTCAGGTACTCATTTTTAAGTACCTTTTTTTCAAACAGTGCAATATTCCAAAATGAACAAACAATGAACGAAACGGTGCCATATAACCGATAAAATTCTTTAGGCCATCCACATCTTGCTTCAGGGCGTTCAGGGGTCTCAGGAATAAACTCCGGATGTTTGTCAGAATATAAACTATTTTTAATTTGTTCCATAAAAAATTCCATTTTAAAAGTTGACGATCCTATTTCATTGTGATTTGGATGACACTGACTTCATTGCTGTTCAAACTGGAAAAGTTAGGTGTTTCGAGTGCTATTTTAATATGTGAAATTGGTGAATTGGATTATGCGGATACAAATAAAGAGTAAATACTCTCAGTGTACCGAAGTTAAAAATGGGTTAACCACATGTTTCTGTTCTGGGGGCACTTTTATTTATCGTATTTATTGATGAAATATGAGGAAATAATGTGTTATGTCAGCATGTTTGCATGCGATTTAAAAATGAGATAGATTGTCCATTCGCAGGAAGAAATGGAGGTGGTGCGAGACCATTTGACAAATATATCAGAATGTGCTATAAATTAGGGCATGTCTTTTTATAGTTAACGTTATAAATAGGTTTTTCATATAAGTATCAAGAATAGAAAGGCTATCTATTTATTTTTTTTACAAAAAGCTCAAATTAACACCAGTGGTACTTTTGTGTGGTCTTACGGGCCAACATGCCTGTGATTAGAAAAATACAGTTAATTAGATGTTAAGATTTACCAGGAAAAACATGTTCACGTTTGCCGACCGCATTTTAAAAATAGCATTGATTTGTTAGAGAGCGTTCAGCAAATGGGTTACTCAAATGGTTCAGTGTATTTCACATATGGAACTTCAAAATAAGTGAACACATTTAAGTATTTTGGAAGGCAGAAGTGAAGAGGCAGGAAATTACATTCAATCATTCAAATTTGTTAAACAAGGAGATATTGAGAGTGTGGTTTTAATGCGGCTAATAAAACGAAAAGTCATAGATTTAAGTTATTCAAATCGATCTTAACGAGAGGAGAGAATACTTTTCTTTGTAATCATTTTTTACATAATGTAATATATATAGTAAATATTATTAATACTGTAGGAGTGGGTGTTTTTATTTAATAATTGGATCTTTTTTTAAATTTGGAATGGTTACGAGATGCTAGACTCAACCAAACATTCTGGGCGTTGTATATGTGGTTGATCGTTAAAATTTGCATTCGTACATATTTTTAATTATTTAAGCTCACGCCATCACCTATGGAGTTACTAAAATACATCGTTGGCGTGCACACTAAATCTTGAAGTGACACCTGTGATTGCTTTGGCTGCAACAGAAAGAACACAGACGGGAAAAACTGATTTACAGATCATCTTCCGCAAGAAAAAAAACTAAATTTTTTGGAGAAAATCCAATTCTTTCATTTTTTTTTAATAACCTCCTTATTTTTGAACAGCCGTTGGCATTAAAGCTATATTTAATAATTTCTAGCATAATACCTAAAGAAACATAAAAGTAGTAGAAGCCGTAGTATTAATATGAAATTATTTAGCTCAATTTACACCCAAAATGAAATTAGATAAAATATGTTTTAGAAAACTTATACTTTTGAAATAAATCAACATGCGGAAGGCTTTGTAAGAATAATATTCCTCTTCGTGACATGAATAAATTAATATTAAAAAGATTAGGATGTTCAATGTCCTCTAACTTCTAAATTACCATTCTTTAGTATTTTAAATGAGGGAACACTATAGATAATAACTACAGATATGCAAATAGTTACTTTAGACAAGAGATTATATAAATAGAGTGAATGTTAAATTGACGTCTTGTCTGCCAAGTGACATAAGTCACAAAAATTTGAAAATTTACTAACAATATTTGTCAGTAATAGGCAACTAGATCTAACATTTGGCCAAGCAGTGGGGCTCCGAGTGTAATATGTTGCACAATAATGAGTTGAAAATCATTCCCCTTAACATTATAGCCAAGGGGAGTTACAAACTTCAAACGTTCTTATCCGAAACTCTTGAAATTAAATCTCTTGGCAGCTAAGTCGTCCAAATATAATCATATTTAATTAAAATAGATTTGTTTTTAATATTCTTTATGTTTCTACTGAATATTTCTAATTCTAAAGCGGTTTATTTAGTCCTAATTTACGAACTGCGATTTTTGGACTACTCGCATAAATAGTGCAAATTCATGAATTTAAAAATAGAAACATCCTGAAATGCATTACTTTCTGTATAAACTATATATCCTTTTTCTATATAAAATATAAAGTAATGAAATTATAGGTTTCGAGCCAAAATGTCAATGCTATAGTTTTTTTGTTTCGGATTTTTTTATTCGTTTTAAACCTTCCTGAGTCCAAAAGTCGTTTTATAAAATTTGGTCTGTGTGTTTTTCTATTATACCGTCATTTCAAAAAAACCAAACTTGACAAAACAAGTTACTGATGTAAATTGGACGTGACAGCAAAGTTAGCTTTAAAACTTAAATAATTAAAAAAAAACTTTAAAATAATGTGTGAATATTTTTCGAATGAATCGTTCAAAATCGGCGTTAATGATTTTTTTTTTAAAATTCTCATGGGATTATTTTATTAAGTGCGTTTAATCAGCAATAACAGATAGTATAACAGTATTTTTAAAAATAGATAATGTTTTGTAATATAAAGTAGTTATCATCACTACAAAATATAACAAAATCGGAAAAAGTTATCAAAAAATGAATATTTTAGAATATTGAGTTTTTACACCTTCAAGAAGAAACATTTTATCTGAAAAATTGGTTAAATAATTTTTCCTAATTTAAATTTTCAGATAATAGAATACCGGATAATGAATTTATAATATATTTTTCCCAATATGGACTTTTCTTATCCAATAAATAGTAAGTCCAAATCCATAGAAAAAGTAACAAATACGTTTAAATGAATAACATAGATAATTGGAATTCCGTTCCCTTTATTTCAATATAGATCCTTTTCTATATAACAACAAATAATTATCTATATCAATTAAATTATCTTACTTCCCATTATTTTGCCACTTATTTATTCGGAGCTATAATAAGCATCGAATGTAATTTTTTAATCCCTATTTTTAAGTATACAAACTTTGAAATATTTTTTAATTATTAACTGAATAAATAAGATTGCTATGTATAATCTAGTTACGTTTTATTAAAATGTTTTTCCACATGCAAAAATTAATTTTCCTAGTTACCTTCATAATATTTTCTTCTAGAAAGTTTTACTTGTTTTACATATAGTAGTTTTACATAAGTATTCAATACAATACAAAGTTAACTAAAATTCAACTAAAAAATTATCAAACAAATTAGAAGTGTTTTTTGTTTATTATAGAGTTTCAAAATTTTAAGTTTATTTTAGAATTTTATTCTTATATGAGGCCGTTATAAAACGTCTAACTTGGTTGTTAATAAAGATATTTCAAGTAAATATTTATAGAAAATAAAAATACGTTAATGTTGAGATTTTATCAAGTACGATACATATTTGCAAAATCACAAATATCTTCCAGTGACTGTTAGTGAAAACACATAGTACTTGGTATCATTCCAATCACAAAATTCCCTCAAAAACACAGTATGATTATTTACTGTAATAGGAAGTATTTAAATTATTATACTAATACTAAGTTAATATATGAAGGATCCAGATAGGGCTCTAAATTAGCGGTCGTATTTTGCATATAAAAATTTCAGTTTGATAATTGTAATTTTACACCCAGTCATCATTTTTGACGCCTAACTTTTTATAAAAATTTCAGTTTGACAGCCATATTTTTACACACAGTCGTCAGTTTCTACATCATTGCGAATGATATATGTATTTAGAGAACAACAAATGGAAATATGCTTCTAATTTTATGCAAAAAAAAAACTTTAACGATTACAAACATATCGTAAAATTTGACAGCTTTGCTTAATCAATTTGAATTATTTAAAAATTACGCCTAATTAGAACATTTTGGCAACTAAAAAAAATTGCTAGGTACGAATTACGCTTAGATTTAATTTCTCAATTTTGAACCCTGGATTCAAGACGGAAAAAATTTGAGTCCTTTTTCATTGAAATTGAGATTTTAACGCTTTATGTTAGCTATAGGGCTGTACTTTCATTGCATAAATTTATTAAGCGCTAAGAACGATGAGTCTGACAAAAAGCATTAAAGATTAGAATGCTGTGTATGTTAACGTGAAAGGAAATTTTATTTTCCGTTTTCTGAAAAATCACTCTGGATGGACCATCATCGTTCTTCCCCTTTCATAGAAAACAGTTTCCCATTAATCATCGAACTATATTATTATATGAGGAACAAACATACAAAACGTGTTTGTCACAAGGAAGCGATTCGTGGGAAAACGCAAATAATTGTTTCTAAATGCATTGACTGTGACTCGTATACAGAATCGAATTTTTGCAAGTCAATTTCAATGGGACATATTATGTTTTAGACTAATGAAATATTTTAGTTTCAATAGAAAATTCGGCGACGAATTCAGTGATGTATTAATCTCATAATTGGAATATTTTTTTATTTCTGGATGAAACATGTTTGCTCCTCTTATTTAAATTTGTTTGATATTCAGATTTAAAGTTGAATAGCCCTCCCCCCCCCCCCCCCCCCCCCCCCCACACACACACAAAAGGAACAATATAAATGAAATAATCTAATTTTAAAGAAGTGATAATCTTCTATGCTTCTAAGGTTCTCATACGATATGAAGTAGTGACCAACATACCTTGTGTGGTATGAGCGGTCATCGTGACCAATGCCCAACAAAGCATCAGATAGCGGCACACGTGCGCCTTTCCGAAGCCCAGAGGAGAAGCCGTATCCATGGCAACGAGCGTCAACTGTTTGTGTGGCCCTCCGTCCTCCCTGGATGTTGGTGGGACGACAGGTCAGTGTCCTCCCCTCCTCCGTCCATCCCCCATTCACTTGACCAGTCCGAGCGTTGAGACACTTCCCATTGTTATGCATGCGTCTCTTTTGGACGTCCATACGACGTGTATTCGACGTTTATCCAACCCCCACCGAGCTCCGCACACGACTCGGTGAGGGAAATCGCGCCAAGAAAATGCGCCAAGTCCCCGGAATCGATTTGAATTGGCGCAAGCAGTTCGCTGGAACTCGCCAATCGATCGCTGACGAGTGAAATGGCGCTTGAAATTTCGCCAAGGGTCACGAATTGGTTTAAATCGATTACAGGTGAGTGGATTTGTGCGTCAATCGATGATTTTTTGTTTGTAGTGGGAAGTGCTCATGAATTTATGAAGTATAGTGATAAATATTGAGTTTCCTTCGATAAAGTGGCGCAAAAGCGGAAATGTGTCGGAGTTTTTGAATTCATTTAGCACTTGGGATGGTAATTGGTCTAAGTTCACGTTTGTGATTTGAATTTGAATGGATTTTTTTTGTCTGATGTCCTCTCAAGTTCACATGGCAAGCATATTTTTAACTAAATTAAAAACTAAAAAGGGAAAAATAAAATAATCTTTTTAAAAAAAAGGGAAACCGACATTAAGAAAAATGCGCTAAAAAGTAAAAAATAATTTTTAATCTTACGAATGAGTTGACAAAATTGAATTATTGAATATCAATTTTATACGTAGTACAACTTTTTGAAATCGGCGCCAAAATTTAGATATGATTTTTGTAAATTGGCACCAACTTCCAAAAGTTGTACTACGTATAAAATTGATATTCAATAATTCAATTTTGTCAACTCATTCGTAAGATTAAAAATTATTTTTTACTTTTTAGCGCATTTTTCTTAAAGTCGGTTTTCCTTTTTTTTAAAAAGATTATTTTATTTTTCCCTTTTTAGTTTTTAATTTAGCAGGGGGCTTCGCCCCCTATTCACCAAGAAATTCTAGTAGCAACTTGAGCTCAACAATGTAAATTTTAAACAATCCCTAACAAAACCAATAAATGCATGTTAAACGAAATGTCATTGTTGTACAACTTCCGTTAAACAATGAAAATATTTTGAAATCTGATAAATTGTTTTAAAAAACTCCGTTTAATCGGCATTTCCGGATATATAATAGCAGGATAATCGATTATTTTTTTGCAGATTTTGCCTAAGTGGATTTTTCTCTATCCAACAAAAAAAGAATTTTCGAAATCGGAAGACATTTTTTTTTAAAGGGTCCGGTTAATTAAGAAATCCGGATGGTTAAATCCCGGATAACCGGATATTTTTTTCAAATTGCTCCCCTTTGAAACATCCCCTATCCAACAAAAAAAAAATTGTCCAAATATCTAAAGTAGAATCGAAATCCCGCGCGCACATACATAAAAAAAAACATACAGGTCGAATCTATAACCTCTCGACTTGGCGCGCGTTGGCGGTTTTAATTTAAATTTTCTTGCTGTTTTATTTTGGAGGTTTTTTTTGGAGTTTTGGTGAGCGCGCTGGGCAGTCGGTTAAAAAAATAAATATAATATAATGCGGCGGGAGGTTCTTTTATCATACAGTGCCATAAAACCAACACAATGTTGTCCTTTTTTTCATTTTTAATGGTAATTTTACTTTAAAAATAAAATAACGTTATTATTTTTTTAAAAAAATAGGCCATAATGTAAGCTTTTATTTATGATCTAGGAATTGTACGCGTCTCCTATGATTTATTTATAATTTAACGGAAGACTTATATTGTTACTGTACTTTAAATAAGCAAAATAGAATACAATACTATCAAATATTCCTACAAAAAATGTGTAATAATCGATTTCATACAGAAAGGAGATTATCAACCCATATGTGTACTGTATGTAAAAGTATAGCTATAATTCTCCAATTTAGATCTCTTTGTTAATTCTCTTAAATTCCAATTCTCTTTTGTTCATTTAACTGGAAATTAATATTAACTCAAATTTCCAATCCTGCTTTATTAATTGAAGAATATTTTTTTGTTGAACAAGAGAACGTTGGATAATATACAGTAGACATACATTTTTAGGCATTCAGTCAACAGCAATTTTTATTTCATATTTAAATATGGATATTCTTGTTAGATTAAAAATATCGATAAATGTGATGAAGTATGATAAAAGTAAAGAATATATATAAAAAAAATGGTGTGTTTTATTGGATTAATTGTATGTTAAAGATTAAAATTCGATTATTTTATATATGGAGAGTATTTCAATTTGTGATAACACAAAATCAACGAATGCCAAAGGTCCCTTTCTTTAGAAAAAATCGCATTTATAATTGCAGATATTCTAAAACAGTCACAAATTTGTAAGAGTATCTTTACTTAAAAAAATAACTGCTGTGCTTGACGAAATCATCTCATCAAAGGACAAATTGGTAATTTATATTTTTTGTATTTTTTTTAATTTCATAGAACAGTAGTAACTAATAACAAAAATAACATAATAATATTGTAAAATATAACACTGGCATGAACAAATGTTATTTTTGACCAACAACTTTAGCTTATATTTTAAACAAGTAGCTTGCATTTAGCAGTACCCAACAAAGTAGTTAAAATATAGCAAAAAAATAGTTTATTATGTGTAGTTAAACAGCCAAACAGTGACCATCCCCCAACAATTTGTTATTTATCAATTATTATCAAACAGTTAAAAATATGTACACAATAACGATTTACGAAATAATATGTTACGCATATCAAAGAAGATAAATTACAGAGGGAATTCCCAATCATTGTTGCTATTGAGTGTCGATATATAACTTAACAACACAAAATATATCAAGTTTAGTGACGACGATTGTTCCTGTTAATTCAGTATATTTCATGGTAGTGGCAGAAATATAAATCAAGTATCAGGTTCTTATTTAACTATAAGGTAACTCTCACCAGAATCCAGTGGAGATCCCAATGCTAATTTATAGCTATTTCAACGTACCTTTTACAGCAAGCTATAAAAGCAATTGACCTGAATTTTTTTAGTGGTAACTCAAATGTTTATTATTATTTTAACATGGGCATTTTTAAATATATAATTTAGTTTAGTTGCATAGAATTTTTTTTTTTGCATTTAAAGCTGAATTACTTTTTTACAATGACAAGTATTACCAAAACCTCTTGTTAAAGTATTCATCAATTAAGGGATAATATGTTGGGGTTTAATTTTGATTCTAGTTGTTTTAGCTCCATGAGAAACGCTACATTAAACAACAAAATCTAGTTTTGAGATATTTGAGTTTTAAGTGAAGACTTACCATAACTTCTAGTAAATCTAATAACCTTCAAAGCAATAAAATAAATTACTTCTCATTTAAATAGTGCTAAATGCAATATATCATTGCAAACAACAGAAAAACAGCTATCACTGAGTTAGATTAAGAATTGAAGAGTAGACTAAACGTCCGCGAAAGATTTACACCCTTTTGGGCCAAGGTAGTACAATCCTTTCGCACGGTGTTTGGCATATGACGAAGTGCAGATATCCTTGTTTTAAAACACCATTTCTGAATTTCAAAAATACACTAAATGTTTCACATTTAAAGTTTTGCCATAATGGCTTTCAAAAAGAATTAAAAAAAAATCGTAAATTAATATCAAAATAATCAAATATTCAAGACTGGCGCAACACGACTAACGGTGTAATATCCAAGGTAAAATGTTTCACCTACTTAGTCTTCTGAACAGTATTCCTCCGAAGGCCAATGTGAAGTACATTTTCATCTCATGGGAGTCATTACTCCAGTACTTATTTGAGCTCAGTTGCAGATATCTGAAACAATAAAAGTATCATAACCGACTTTTTATGTCTCATCAGAAAAATATTTTTTAAGTTGGTTTATGCGTGTCTGTGAATTCAATACTTCCAAAAATGGGTAATACAAATTTGGAATACAAGCAGCTGACCAAATGAAAGAAGAAGATTACCGATAAAATCAAATGCTTTTGAAGGGAAATCGACAATATTAGAATTATATTTTGTTGATTACCTGGAAATTATTCTAATGTATTTTACGTCAATGCGTCTTTTAAATCGCTCAGGGTCAATGGCAGAAACTTGTGCGATACGAAAAGTGTTGATATCTCAAAGCTCCATACCTCCAAGTTGAATTATCCTATGGGGATAAATAACCTACCATCGTATAAAAGAAGGGCTTCTTCGTCGATCAGGTTAGTCATTAACCCCCCCCCCCCACATTTATGACCTTTTGTACTGCGTGGGGGAAGAGGTGAGTCTAATTTCTGGCACCTGCTTGCCTATTTAACCACTATAACTTCAATTCTACTAAATGGGTCGTGGCGAGTGCGTATTTATATTGAATAGAACGCTTTATATGTCAATATGTCTTTAAAATCGTTCGTTGGGTCATGGAAAGTGCGTGTTTATATTAATTGGGACGTTTTACATGTCAATATGTGCTTAAAATCGTTCGTTGGGTCGTGGCAAGTGCGTGCTTATATTAAATAAAACGTTTTACATGTCAATATGTCTTTCAAATCGTTCATTCTCGTTTGAATATTCGACAGTTTAAACCGTTTGTATTGAAAATTGTGAGAATTTACTATGAATCCAAAATACCACACATAATATCAATGGGGTACAGGAAACCTAAACAACAGGTTGAATGAGAAATTCAAGACGAACAAATGATTCCAAGAAGTTTAAACTTACGATAAGAGATATCTAAAACTTACTGAAGGAGCAACAAGAGCAGGATCAAAATCCTACGGTATAGTAGGAACTGTTCATACCAAGTTATTTTATCTTAATTATCTACGGTAATGTAATTCTTAAGATTTAGTTCTGTAAGATTTGAAAACTTGCAAGAAGGGGAAGGGGGAGTACTTAAACTTATGTATATATCCTCCTAAAAAAAGGAAATGAATAACGATTCTAAATCAAGACATCATTTTTCAACCCCAATTGTCAGGGAATTGTTAGCTTTAATGTGTTCGGTTATTAATATGGGTCCATTTCTGATGTTGCTTGTAGCTTACAGATGGCGCCACGAAACTAATAATTGTAAACTTTTTTGTAATTTTTAGCATTCCGTGTTTAAAGCCACTTTAAAACTTGTTTCGTAATAGTCATAGAAACAAGACAGTCATTTTTTATTAATATTTGTAAAAGAGAAGACTAAAGTTTCCGGTAAAAAAATTATTATATATTGTAGATTTTTTTTTGTATTTCCAATATGCACATACTCCAGTTTTTAATCAAATTTACATATTTTATTCTCCAATAAATTTAATCACCATGTACCGTACCTTAAATAAAAATAATAAGTATTTTTGTTACACAATATGTTAAATGTTTTTTATACTTACAAGTGAACTAAATTAAATCGATTTTAAAAGGAACAAATAGTTGAATGAAATTTGCATAAGGTTTTTGACGGGAATAAATTTAAAGTCTTAAACAAGTAAAACTTTTCTTTATCTATGTAAATGACAATTCCATTATCTATACTATTATTTTTAATTTTCAACATAACGTTTACTTTTAAAAATATGTTTTTCTATTAAGCATTTTTGAAAATTTCAGTCGCGAATTAAAGATTTAATCAAGTATATGTGATATATCTACTGTAATTATATTAATTTCTTCAATTGAAATTTTTTCCTAGGGAATTTGGATAATGTTGAATAGAGAAATAGAATAAACACACTAAATAAATAACTTAGCAAGAGCGACATTGAGGACACTTTAGTCAAATACCTCTTTACTAGGTCTCAGGTGGGCTTTTTCTTTAAAAAAAAGAAGAAAAAACAACAAACTTAAACGTCTCGTGCAAGAATATATTGTTATCAAAAATATTCTGTTCATACTTAATGATAGAACTTACAACACCCTTCCGGAAAGACTCATTTTTACGATTTAATATAGGTTATTTCTTCCTTCTGGCAGGACAGCCGGTACTTTCAATAGAAAATTTTGGACTGGGGCAAAAGAAAGTTTAAAAAATTTCAACTGCAACATTTCTTTACAAGAATTTAAGTTTGCTACTTAAAAAAAGTAAACTCAGCTTGTAAAAACCTCTTTGTGTGCTTCAGTACTGATGTTTTTTACAACTTCACTTTTTAATTCAAGACTCTAAGTTCAAAACGATTACAAAACGGACGTCCTGCTGGCCGGACGCAGTGATTGAGGGGGGGGGGGGGCATGTACAAAAATGATTCAGGAAGATCCCTCTGGCCGGACTTTGGTCTATATGTTATATCACTAAGGACGCCAGGTATCAGAGTTTTATGAGGAGACATCAATGTTTATCATGCCCAAAAATTCGCAAATATCAAGAAAAAAAAAATACAAAGAAACAAGGAACCATTTTGTAATCTATTATTTTTACGAAAAAGTGAAGAATGTCTGTTTCTAATAATTTCAAAAGTCAAGGGTAATTAGAAATAGTGGGGATAATTGGAAACAGGCCATTAATCTGCACAAATCATCACATTTAAAGTATAATGAAATCATTTATCCAACGTGTCGGTCATTTATTAAGTCACGCACCCATTTTTTTAAAGGGGGGGGGGGGGGGGTAAGTCTATCAGTCTACCATGCGTGAAAAATGTGGAAAACTGTGTGCAATGTGAGAAAACGTAGAAAACTTTCTGGAAAGGAAATTTTTAAATTAAATTTTTTTTTATTATTCACAAATTTAAATAAAATTAGTTCATTTCAGAGTGTTTTTTATAACTGCAAAATTTTATGCAGTAAAAAACGCGTAAAATTTTCACGCGAATTTCACTGACCAGTGACATAAGGCAGAAAAAAAGGGGGGGGGTGATAAAATGGGGGCAGGGGGTGTACAAATAGATGAAAATAAAACGATGTTTAAATGAATTCTCTCTAAGTCGAAAAACCTTATCGCATTTTGCTCCGTTCTGTTGAATCCCGAACTTGAATATTTTGAGGAAGGCCAGATAATTGAAAAAATAATTACGTTTGATTTATCAGAATACTTTTGATTTCAAGATTCAAATGCATAAAATCATTTTTGTGTGTGCGTGTTTCTGATTACAGCGCTTAATCTTAACCTTATCGAAACTATATCGATATGGTTACCCATAACGACATGCGTATTAAAATAACTAAAAAAAGGGGATCGATAGCGGGAATTCCCCGTTAATGTAGTATATTAGTTTAGACTAAGCTCAGGACACAAAACCCGACTGGTTATATTTGATTCAAGCGTCTTTTCCTTTAACAGCTGTAGCGAAAAAAATCGCAGGTACGAATATTTTGTTTTTAGAGGGGTTTATAGTATAAAAGAAAAGTAGATAAAGTAAAGAATAATTAAATTTAAGTATTATTTTAACTAAACTGAATTCAATTATCTTTTTAAAATTGTTTAACATGAAAATTTCCCTTTTTTTGTAGTTAATAAATCTTTGAATTAAATTAATTTTATTTAAATTTGTAAATAAAATAAAATAAAAATATTTGAATCTTTTAAGAAACACAATTTGAAAATAAATTATTTCTAAATAATAATGTTTTTTTTTTCTAAACATCT
Organism: Troglohyphantes excavatus; assembly: GCA_963932185.1. Classification (NCBI taxonomy): domain Eukaryota; kingdom Metazoa; phylum Arthropoda; class Arachnida; order Araneae; family Linyphiidae; genus Troglohyphantes; species Troglohyphantes excavatus. The sequence continues at coordinate 25,392,057 of OZ010674.1, forward strand.
AAATGCTACTAAGTTACTTGGGACAGCACACATTTTTTTGCAATAACTAAAATTATATTTTTTACTTATTCTAAGTTGAATTTTCTAATTCGTTACTTTACTTTTTCTGTTCCTATCATTAATAATTATTTATCATTAATATGTGTACACTTCTCTTATCATTATCGCATTGTTTTACATGTTCTATGATTTCGATATCAAAGCCATGCCCTTCAACTTCAGCTGGTTAAACCTTAGGTTGAATAATTTTAAAGATTTAAATACTATTAATAGCCCTATTACTTTATAATAGTGTAGTATTGGCGTAGCAATTAAAAAATTATTGGGGGGGGGGGGGGGGGCTCAAATAATACCATTCCAAAGTCATTTACTAACATAAACAAATAAATAATAATTTGAAGTTATGGTGATTAGTAATTAACCATTAATTAGCAATTAGTTGTTAATTAGCAATATTTTAATTACGTAATTAATTCAATACTTTTTTTAATCCTTAGAAAGTTATGTTAAAAATGTGAAGGGTTAAAAAATATGAAGGTTGCACAATGTGAAGGGTTAAAAATGTGAAGGTTTCACAATGTGAATAAAAACTATGAAACTATGAAACCAAAAACTTCTAGTGTGCGATTTTTTTTCTATATTTTAGAGAATAATGGATTGATTGTATTGGAAATTATTACTGCGAATAAGAATTCTTTTTTTTGTTATTTCATCCAAAGACACACAACACTAATAATCTGTATTTAATAATTTTATTAACAACCTCCGCATAATACATTTCCACTGATAATAAAATCCTCTACTAGAAAATGTTCAAATAAAACTTTTCGAATAATTGAAAATAGTAATATATATATTAAAATATTAAATGAAAATACTATATATATAGAAATATTTAAAGAAAATATTATACAAAGAAATATTAAATTAAAAGACCATATATCAAATGCTGAATTAAAATACATACTGTACATTAACATATTAAATAAAAGTATTACATATCCAAATCTTATATATAAAGCTAAAATCTCCAAAATCTGTCCGGATGTGTGTTTGTTGGTTTGTTTGTTTCTTTGTCAGTATATTATAGGCTCCGTAACTACAAATCGCAGAGCTTTGAAATTCACAGAATAGTTAGTTAAAAAAATAAGAATTTTAACGCGACTATTTTCAAGTCCTTACGATGTTTCATTCGAATGTTTTTGTATACATTTTTTAGCATACGTCATCAAAGTATCACGAAGTGGCAACAGTGAAATCAGTTTAAAAGCTAAAATATAATATAACAAAATTATAAACCAATTAAAATGCCGATCTTTACACGGAATACTCCATAACTACCAAACGTAGCTTTATAAAATTTACAGAGTACTTTACTTGAAAAATTAGACATTTTTTGTGATAATTTTTAAGTTTGTACGATGTTCCATTCGCATGTTATAACTATTTTAATGTATTCCATTGACTTAACATGGATGAACATATCGTATGCAATTTAAAATAAAAAATTTCGTTAATGACGTCATAGGTTTTGTTTGATTTAATAATTATTGAAAAACGTCTGCACATTGGGCTTTTTGTTACAATAAGGATTCATTCAAAAATTAAAACAACCAGAAGTTTATTTTAGGAAAATGGTTTAAAATTGTTTTAAAATGTTATAATTGTATTATATCTTTTGTTTTGTTTATATACAGGTTAATTGTAACTATATTTAATTATCTTAGATCGAACTTTTAGAACATTTTTTCGAAAATGTGAGTAATTTGTGTATGAACGTCCGTTTTATTAATTTGAAAAATATTTTATGCAAGTATTTTTTTTAATTGTACGAAGCTTAGTTTCACTGTGAATTTTCAACTCTATATGACTTTTCAATGTTATTAAAGAATAAAATTCCACATATACCAAATGATAATTAAGAAAATAAATATTTGATTTAATGTGCCAAGGAATATTTCCTTTTAAAACATTAAATGGCGATCATTATGAATTAAATGTTCTGAATTGTTGTTCTGAATGATTGAAAGTACATGGTTAGTTTATAATATGCTACACCGTTTGCCAAACTATCGCCAAGTTATAACAGTTTATTCTTTTATAACAAAATAAGTAAATACGAAATTTTTAATACATTCATACGGAAAAAAATATATTCTTAAGATTAAAATAGGTGGTTATTTTTCTGTAATAATAGCATTCATGGAAAATCTTTAAAACATGGGCATTTAGACATAGTAAAAGAGGGGGGGGGGGTAAAAATCGGCACGTAAAAAACGTCTGACTTTCGTCTACACGATAGTTTGTTATATACCCATCAGCTGATTTCACTTGGAGTTAAGGATTTTACAAATGTCGTTTTTTATTATGGGATTTCATGCAACTATGTACCGAAACTACCCATACCGAAAGGAAATTCCTATTAATTTCTAAAAGTATTTTTGTGCAGGAATGTTTAATTTTAAAAACTCCATACCTTTTGAGAGATAAACTATAAATTATACGATTTTTATCAGTGTATTAGCAACCAAGTAGTATAGATATATTTTTACTTTTTTAACTTCTAATTTATTAAAAATAAATATATTTAAAATTATAAAAAACAGCTTTAACACTTTTAAGGAGAAATTCTAAAATGGTATATGCGATTATTCCAGGGAGGAGAGGAAATGTATATAGTTTCAGTTATTTGTCGTTATTTTATTTACCTCCGTGCGAAGAACGGGTACTTTTGCTAGTATACTATAAATGAAAATACTAAATGAAAATACTGTATATCGAAATATTAAATAAAAATACTGTTCATCAAAATACTAAATGGAAATACTGTATACACAAATATTAAATGAAAATACTATATATCAAAATACTGAATGTAAATACTATTTATCGAAATGTTAAACGAGAATGCTATAATCAAAATATTAAAATAAAAATAATAATAAAGAAAAAATATTTTTACATAATTTATTGAACACAATTAAAAAAAAAATAAGAGTTGAAAGTGTATTACAAGATTGTAAGTTTTTTTTTTAATTAACTAATTTTCGTTTTTATTTAACTTTAGTATTATATTGTTTTATTATCTAAGTTTTATATTAGTTTAATATTTTTATTGCAGTGTGTGTTGGTACATTTGAGCTGAAGAATCGTATTTCAGAATGCCTATTAGTGCAGGTAAATATATTTCCGATTCTGCAGAAGTATTTGTAAGTAGCAGAGATGTCCGTTCTTAAATAGAAGTTCTTAATAGAACTTCATAGAAATATGTAAGCTTTTATCCTAATTAAATAAAAAAAATTACAATAGATTTTTTTTAATTTATTAATTTTCTTGCAAAAAGTGGGGTTTTATTCATGAAAATCCATGGAATGAGATAACCTTTTATCATTTAAAAAGAATATTAAAATAGTAGGCAATGTAAAATGTTATGTGCGTACAAAAAAAGGTGTGCAAAAGAATTAAGTTAAGTTGTAATAACTCAGTTTTTTTTTAACATATAGTGACGAAATAAGGTTTCAATCCTTCTTCTTAATTATTATTTTAAGTTTTTCAAGTTTCATTAGGGGAAACAGATGCTGAGGTTAATGGGTTGAAAATATGACTTTTATGTTAATAAGAAAAATATATATGTATAACATATTTATAATTGAAGAGCTGATAGTGAGTGAATATAGCTTATTAACTGTGGTACGCGTACCCCATGGGAGTACGTGGCGTTCCTGTGGGGGTACGTGAAAATAATATTAGTAATAACGGAAAACACCTATAATAAAAAAATTAATTTAACAAACAAAATCTATATACATATATAGAAGAGTTTCTGTATGTTTGTTTTTTATACAAATCTACTGTTTCATTCCGATCTTGATAAAATTTTGTACTTTGTGAAATTTTGTCTTCCCCTTCAAAGCAGGGGGAAGACGGCTGTCCACATGAAATTTTCAAGGTTGTGTGTTTGTTGCGAAGTGATTCTTTTTAGACTTTCCATGTATCATGGCTTTGTCAGCTTCGAATAAAATAATTATGTGACACAAAAGAAGCACTTGAGTTCTCTATTACATTAGAAAATAAGTACAATAAGGGTTAATTTAAATAAGATATATAATTCAAGAGGGTTGAGTGAAAAGGCTTATGAGAGAAGGAGGTGCTCATAAATGAAAACTTTTATAAAAGGATAGGTGAGAGATAAAAAGTTGCGAACCACAGCTGTTGGACGACACTGTATCAGCCAACCCACCATCCAAATCGTTTCATAAAGCGTGTTTGCAGTTTGAGAGATAGATATGGATCAAAAACGAAAATAAATAAATTGTTTACTGCTATGTTGAATATTATATTTTATTGTTCTTTACAGTTACTGCTGCCGTGGTCGCTGGTGGGGCAATCGTATCGGTGGTAGGAACCATCGCCCTCCTTCCTGCTCTGGGCTTCACTGCTGGGGGAGTGGCGGCTGGTTCAGCTGCGGCCGCGGCACAGAGCACCATCGGTAACGTTGCTGCCGGCAGTCTATTTGCGTCCGTGCAGAGTGCCAGCGTCCTCGGAATGGCTGCCACTACGAAAGGAGCCATCGCTGCCGCTGGAGGTGCAGCGGCAGCTGCCATCACTAAACTTTGGATGTAGAGAGTTTTGTGCAAATTTATTTATGAATGCCAGATTTTGAAAATTCAATAAATATTCTTGAAATGTGTTTCTTACATTTTCTATTAACAAATACATTCACACAATGCAATAATACAGGTTTAATTTTATTGCATAACAATATATTGTTAAAATTTATAACATTGTATTATAATTTATAACATTGTATTATAATTTATAACATTGTATTTTTATTTATACCATTATATTATAATTTGTAACATGTCATCATTTATAACATATTATAATTTGTAACTTGTCATAATTTATAACATATTATAATCTATAACATTATATTATTATTTATAATAATGTAACACTAGAACATTATATCACAATGGTGTCACAGTATTCTAAAATAATATGAGAATAGTTATATATTTTTTTTCTCGAAAAATGTATGTGAATCTTTGATTTACTTTTAAACTACAGGTATTATTTAAAATAAATTGCATTTTAACAAATGTCAGTAAAAATCAGGGGGAAGTTATATTTTAATTGCCATACAAGAATGAGTATTGAAAAATTCGTTTTCTTACTATTATTATTTTTAAAAGTTTGAAATTTTGTAGAATTCAATTAAATTTTCTTTTATGTCTTGTTGAACTTTTCAATTTTAATTCTTACTATATATACATTTTATCAAAATTTGACCCTAACAGTAGTTTTTATATCCTTTTCTGTAATATGGATATTTTTATTTTCTATATGATAATACAATAGGAGACACATTACTAAACTAGGAAGAGTGTTAAAAAATAATATTACCTACGGATATGTATTACTAATATGTATTGTAATAATTCCGTTTCTAAGCATTGTATTAACATGTCCGCATTTCATGAAAAAACTCATGCATTTATTGGACACTTCACATTATCAAATGTGATCAGTGTCTCGAACACGGCAGTCGCCGGACGCCCCCTCTTCATAGTATTTACTCAGTTATATGCAAATGTTTTTTGTTTTTAAATTTCAGAACATTCATTCAATGACAGTATTAAAAGCACAGCCTGAAATATCTTTTTCCAAAATGAAATTTATAAAAAAGTTCTGTGAATTGCTACAAAGCAAAACCGTCAGAACTGATAAAGTTACTTAAGCACTGTAAATGAATTTTTAAGAGAAATATACTTTAACGACTGAAAAACACTTTAATGACACATTAATGACTTAATGTGTATGTGATCCAAAAATGTGGAAGGAAATTCTATTAAATTGATATATTTTTACCTACTTAAATTAATCTATAAAAAAAGAGAACTATTTCTCCAGTTAAAATGGTCTAAGAACTATGCTCATTCACTGTTTTCTCTTAACTTAAATGAACATACATTATCTTTACATACAAAAGATATAATGTAGAAATATAATGAATAAATTACAATGTTGGCTAACGTATATGGTTTAAAGCAAAAAAAAACAATATTTAAAAAACCTTGAATCGATAATGAGAAAAAAGGGTGATAAATTTTTGAAAATTAAATATTTAAACTTTAACTAACCATCAAAGACCTGAAAGGTTTTAAATACGTCTCTGTGTGGAGATAAATGGCTTTCATACCTTACAAAAAAGCACATTAAAGCCCCAATTCCTCGAGTAACACCAAAAATCTAAAATTGAGCGTCTGGCTCGTAAACTAAGCTGTCGTGTGGTGTAAATCTCAAATAACCTGTATAAAGCAAGAGAAAAGTATTACTTTTTAATTTTCAGCCACTAGAATTCTTCAAATTCGCATTTTGTAATTTCGCCAAATTATTGATTTTTTTTAGTCTAGTCAAATGTCTACTGACATAGTAACCAACAACATTTACGTACTCGTATAGAAGAAACAAATCAATAACGGGAATTCCCCCGTCTCTTTAATATGGTAATATGTTAGTTATGTCTTCATCAGAAACACGAAAAGTTCTGCGGATCTATTCTTTTATCACTGCTCAAAGGCTTACCCTTGATTGATTACATGAATGAAACTTTTTTTTTAATTTAAAGAAGCAATTACCCTAACGACAAAAAGCGTCATAATCTGATATCTGCAAAGTTTGTTTTTTGTCACAAAAACACAGCTCAGTTGAGATTTGAATGTGACATCCTCGCTATATCAGTACTATTTCATCGCAATTCTGAAATAGCACTACCACTTCAATGTGATGTTGCAGTGACTATAAGTTGGCGATACTACTCTTAAATTCCAAATCGCTTTCGGTTAAAATTCACTTCCTTCGAATTCTGACACTGCTTGCGTCTTCACAAACCACGTGACCAATGTCTTTTCGTGAGTAATAAAAGTGCGAAGGGGTCCGAATTACTTCAGAGTTGAAGCAGATCGGTGCTATTCAACATTTAACATATAAATTTAAAAAAAAAAAGAGTTTTTTTTTGCAAATATGGTAATATTGTGCAGGTATGAACAGGGTTCGAAATTAGGAGATAAAAGTTAAGCGTCATTGAAACCTAGTATTTTTTTTTATTTTCCAAAATGTTCTGCTTAGGCGTAATTTTAAAATGATTCAAATGACTTAAGCAGGGCTGCCAACTGTTACGCTATTTTTATAATCATTAAAGCTTCTTTTGAAGGAATAGTCCAGAGAGAAGAAAGAAACAAGCACTTCGGAATTCCACCGCTTGCACTAGTAGCCCCGTGGATGGACGTGTGTCGATTGTTCGGAGCTCGAAAACTGCATCACAAGATATTTTTAAAGACTCGTATTATGATTTATTTTATGGTTCATAAGAACGTATTTAATGTAATAAGTAAAAACAGTTGGTTAGAACAACACCTCTTATATCTAATTAAATTTATAAATTAAAAATAAAATTAATTAGTTTAAAAACTTGAATTAATGTATAATAATTTTCCATTGCATTTTAATAATTTATCTACTTTTAATCATTTAATAAATTTTAATTATTTCAAGAAGTTTAATTATGTATTTATTGATTGTTATTCGATTTTCTATTTTGTTTTGATTACTTTCCCCCTCTCAACCACGCAAATTCAATTTTGGTATATATAATGAATAGATATCTAACCATAATGAATAAATATTGATTCAAGATAATCATTTAATAAATTGAATATTATCATTTTTAATACATGAATACATTTAGATATACGTGAGTTGGTTTTCTTTTTCCCTCCCATCCCGACATAAAATAGAATTAATTGCATGCAATATTTTACAAAAAAAATATTATTGTGACACACATTATGAGAATATTTCAACAAAAAGCAAAATTAATATTTACACATTTCTCTTTTTACTTATGATAAGTAAAAGTGTTAGTTTTGTTCACGAGATGGCAGCACCATTAAATTAACATATTTGGCTGTTTGAATTTCTGAGTTTTATTGATGAGTTAATGGTCTTAGAATGGTGCATTGAATGATTTGTTACTGGTTTGGAAAAAACTTCACACAATTAAAACGTCATCTGTTGCTATTACATGTACAAACAACATAACTTAGCTATCTTATTTCTTTTAGGTTTTATTATGTGTAAAATTTGTAAAGATAATTCTTTAACACCCTGTATATAAATTTACTTATACCTGAGGATATGATTTTTTTTTAAAATCTACAACAAATTCAACGTCAATCCTCTCTACACTTTTATCTTCGGTTGTACTTATCAGGTATCGTACGGGTGACTCGCCGATTTCAAGTCTGGAGCTACAATGACCCTACAAGTTTTGTGAAGTTGTAGATATTTTTTTAAAAATATTATATACTATATGATTTGAAACAAGTAGTTTATTTAATTATTTTGTATGATTAACACTATAAAATATAATTTGGCATTAAGAATATTTGTAAATTATCTATGCATTAATGTACGAATTTAGGCAATATTACATTTTCTATTTACTTGCTAAATATGCTTTGCATTTTTCTTAAATTAAAAAATTTATAAATTTTCTATATTATTATCTCTATATTCCAAAGAAAATCATAATAATTTTGAGAGAAAAATTAAAGTAGTTTTATATAGCGTCTAACTATAAGAACATAAAGCTTAACTACCTTTATAGAAATCACGGTGAATTGACTTTACACAACACTGCTCATAACTCTTAAAAATAATAATTTAGTCCCATGGTAATTTAATTTCAAACTCAGAATTTTAAATCAAAAAATATATTTTTGTTATCTATATATTTAATAGGCGAGACGTTACTTTGCCACTTTTTTTCATCAAAGTGTCATTTGAAAGAGACTGAACTGTATATCTGCCAAAACGTGTAAAAACTTTAAAATATTAAGCAATTAATTAACAAAAGTAAAGATAGGGCAATAATTTAATATTAAATGTACTGTGGCAATAATTTAATATGAAATGTACTGTAAATATATAGGCTTCTCATAAAGGAGTTAAGCCCTAAACTTTAAAAAGCCATTAATGCTTCTCCGAGCGAAGCGAACAGCGTCCATATAATTTAATAGTCATTAATAGTTAATATTATAAAGTATTTGTAAAATGATTAAATATATACCTCTACATCTATAAAAAATTGTAACTAAAAACAACCACAATTTAATCAAACAAGAATCACACTTTTATTGTTATAGTGATATTTTCTATTTACATGGTTATCTCAGATTTGTACAACAATATTCAACTACGTATACACACTAAATATGATAAACATCTCCACTTATATTTTCTTATTTACAAAAACTTCAAGTGCAGTTTCTTAAAATTCTTATGAAAGCATTTGGTACAGTGAAAAGTATAACTTTATCACAAAGTTCAGGAAGAGTTCATTGCTTATATTTCAATATCTCCTTAGTCTCCAAAACACAATAATTAGTTTGTTAAAAATTATGTGTAACTAAAATAGATAACAAACAATTGTCGCTTATCTCCTAGAATCATAATAGTACAGCATTTTGCACGAATAGAATCAACTGAACGGTTAAATTCAATAATAAAGTCTCTATCTCATAAAATGTCTTGATATATTCACAAAACTCTATTTTCAAATGTCAGCTCATTCTTCGAAGTTATGACGACTTTGCTTTATTTTAAGTCATCAACACATTATTTGAAGTTAGTCCATTCAATGAAGTAAACACATTCTTTGAATCAAATGAAAAAGTAGTCCAACAATATGATTTATGTTGATACGGAAAAATCCGTACGATTCTCGCAGTTACAAAGCAACATCTTTTGATTTGAATATCTGCTCTACTCAACGTCTGAAATTACGAAATTTTTCCAGCTGTGTTTATCACAGATCAGAGTCGGTAGATGGCAGCACTAGAATAACTCCGGGGGATTAAATGCATTCCTGTTGGGGGAAAAAAATACGAATTAATATTTGTATAAAAATATAAATGGCATTACAATATTCTAAATTTTTCCAATAGGCAGACTCGTTATTTAAAAAGAAAACGCTTATGAAGGAATATTTTTAAATGATTAAAATTATTTTAAATAAATATGCATCTTTTATGGAAAAAAAATATTACTTTCAAGACAACATTAAACGCGTTGCTGTAGCAATAATTATAATAATAATAAAAAAAACCTTAGGTCTATTTTTCACCAAAACCTAAAACACTGAAATCGTTAAATGGTAATCCTTTTCGATCGTTCGATTTTTAAATTCGATTTTTAATTCAATATAAGGGAGTCTTTAATTTAATTTTTAAATTAATAAGCATACAAAACAATTCCCTAACTTAAGAAGTGTAAAAATGAATGATGCATGTACGACAGGTGTATTGAGATTTTGGAACATATGCTTACTTTGTTCGATTGTACTCTATAACATCACAGCTTCTTTAGTCGCTACAGCTTGATATGGGTAATGCCGATCCACCTAAAATGTAAAAAGAAATCAATTTAGCTGATGAGTAAGAAATAAAGCAAAGGATACTTTATATAACAGATGCAATACATTTACATTTATTTAATTTTTTATTGTCTGCTTCATCTATGGTCTCTTTATTTTAATATTCCGTAAATTTTAAATAAGTTTTAGGAATATAGACAAATAAATAAAGGCATTTGCTACTTTATAGTTAAGAGTAATTATCGCAAGGAACGGAATTCTTATTACTTGATATGTGTCCAAAGATTCTTTTGGTAAGCACAATCAAATTTGCCGTTTAACATACACAATCTCAGAGACAAATATCAGGATTGGCATAAATTTAGCTTCCTTCTATAGGAAATTACGTTCCGATACGTGTAAAAGCTTGAAATAAAGCAAAGCACAAACATTACTTAGAGGCAAAGCCAACGGCGTCAGGCGGAAAAGTTTGTTTATCTTCCTTATTTTCAGGGATTTTTTTTTTATTGACGACCGATCCCTATTTATACAATTTGCTGAAATGACGCTACACCGCTTTCTTGCTGTGCTCCTTCACAGTCACACCCGATTTTATACTGCATTATATATTTACATGGTTCTCATTTACAGATCATCCATTAATTGAGATCTGTGTACATCTTCCAAACATAAACACGGGTTGTTGGGGTGGGTGATGAGGGTATTAAACGGGCAGGTGCGGAGCTATAGGAGGGGGGCGAGTGTGGTGACCTCGCTCTATTCACCCTCCCCCCCTTCCCCTGTTGCCCGGGCTCGATCTTCCCACGTCTTCAAAACATTCGTCACGTGACCGCCCTCCCTATGCATGGACCCCTATTGGACTGTCGTTGCTAGGGTAACTTGCGGAAATTGTGATTGGCCTTTGCCTTGAACTTGGATTAAGGGAAGATGGAAGTTCGATCACAAGAAGAGTGGGATGAATGAGATTAAGGTCAGCTTCCCCATACTGAATGCGGTGTTGGAAAGGAACTCGAATGTTTGTACGTTTGCACCCACATGCCCCCATGTTTTAATGTTTAATTGTAGTGTCTGGAATTCAATTTCCCTGAAACTTCTGACTTTTGTCAAGTCATTCCTTTGTAAAGCCTCGGAATTTAGATATATTTTAAAAGTTTGAAATTAACCCTTTATATTACTACACATACGCTGCATACTTGTACTTCTTGCACAGTGTTATTTCTATGAGGTATGACAAGGGAAAATATTTCGTTTTTAATATTGACATTTAAACATTTTAAAAAACATTATTTTTTTTACAACACATTATTTGGATGAAAGTTGGTATAGCAGCAGCAGCAGCCATACCGATTCCGACGCCACTGCTGCTTCAGAACTGAAATATTTTTTTTATTTTTTTAAATATACCCTTTGCAGAGTTTCAGAACAGAAATTATCTTTGAAAGAGAAGAAATTATCTCACCAAATTAGCAGGTTTTATTAATTTTGATTTATATAATTGTATAATAGCTGCTTGGAAAATATTTTTTAAACATTTCAAAATACCCAAAAACCTTGATTTTTAAATAATTATTCATAGGGCATTTATTTAAAATACTGCATATATATTTGAAATCGCTATTACATGTATTTAATTAAAAATACCAATGCATTGCGCTTTTTCTAAATGTCTTAATAACATCAAAAAATTAATTTTTAAGAAAAGCAGACCTATGTTTACGATTTATAAGAGACCTATTTTAGACCTTAACCAGCATTTGGTAACATAAATATTCTCTATATTGAGCTAATGTATGCTTTATTTGTAGAAAAAAAATTCTCACCTCTATTAATAAAATAAACAATGACAATGACAATAATAAAAAATCACTAACAATACAAAAATATCTCAAAATGGGGTCACATTTTCAACGAACATATCCCATTTATACAACATCGCAATCGTTAACTAACCACACCGACCCATTAAAACTCAATGCATCACTACTAACATAAATGACAATTTACCCTTAAAACAAATCACCTCTCATACCAACCCACCATAAATCAAATCCCAACACCAAATCCCACTTAACTTACGAAACGAAGACACTATATTTAAGTCCACCCCTTGAGACACAAGGAAATCTTATATCTCAACCAATAAATCCCATTAGAAGGAAGACTCAAGCCCCTTCACACGGTCGTGTTCACACGTGGGCGACACATAGATGAAGTCCAGAGGTTAGGAAGAAAAATCGGCCCAGCACGGGAGATATATATTAGGATATATATATTTTTTTTTAAAAGAGGAGAGTTCAGATGTTGCTTTTGGCGACAGTCTGACGGCTGCGAGTAACAGGTGTCTTGTGTCTCATAAGAATGGGAATCGAGATCGGGATTCGAGTTATGAAATATGGCTGTTGGATGGGTGATTCGTTTTCGGTTGGCGTTTGAAAGGCCTCGGGAGGAAGTTTTCGTTTAGTTTGTGAATGTAACTGTTTTGTTAATATTTCCTGGTTAGTAGATTGGGTTATTTAACCTGGTAGGTAGCAAACTTAAAAATGGGTAGTAGGTTTATTTGTCACACATTTTAACTATCTTTTAGACTTCTTTAATTTGCATACTTGGGTTTAATTACATTAATTTATTTTAAAAAGCTAGGAATTTTGCATTAAAAAAATGCCTGCATTTTTATACCGTGCATTTTGCACAAAAGAACCAATTTTCCGTTAATAATAGCGTTAATTAACTGAAAAAATTAAATAAGTATTGCCTGTATCACTAAATGATATTAAAATATTTTTACTTGTTAAGGTAAAATCGCAATAACAATTACAATTTAAATTAGTAGAGTATTATTAATGAAACCAATTTACCATGCGATACCATTGCAATAGGTAATACCATATTTATGTATCTTTACTATATTGATTAGTATTTACTAAAAAAATATTGCAATAATTAATATAATTAGCATCCATAAAGCTTTTTTATGAACTTGAATAAAATGCTAATTTACCTTAAGTAACACTAATTAATGCAGTAAATCTTTAAAAAAAAATCAATTTCAAACTTTTATTTTATACGCCATGTAACAAAATGAATTATACAGCATTTTTCTGCCCTTCCACGCAAATCTAATATTTTTTTTCACGAAAGGAAGATAGCCCAGAAAGAATATCAAATGAATAAACGTCTATCTTTTATGATGAACAACCGTGAGTCCTCCAATCTTTGAATGAACAAGCATTTATCCCACAATACCCCTCTTTCAAGCGCATAGAAATCCATTGCGCAATCTCTCTCCAGACACAAAGTGAGAGTGTTAATAGCACCACAAAAAAAAACACTACAACTTCCATCTGTATTTCCTTCACATATTCCATAAAACGCCCGCATTCCGCTCTTTCCGGAGGAAGTATCCGATAAAAAAAATGACAATGTCCATCCTTCCACCGGAGTCGAAAGTAGCTGCGGATGTCCACTTTGTCGCTTCGTTACGCACTCTTTGTGCTGCGGACGCGTTTAGCCGATCGCTGCGCAGTTGACCGCTTGACACGACTGCGCATCTCTCTCTGTAGTACGGTCTTCGCACAGAGGATGAGTTAAGTTGTTTTTGGGAGGTGACACCCTTCCGTTTCGTGTACCGGAGGCTACATCTTCCGGTGGGTGGTGAGGATTAGTAGGAAAAACAGTATTTGGGATGACTGTTATGAATGGTGAACTAAGAACGGTACATTATTTTACAAGCAGTGCCTTGTTTACTATTAGGCTCTTTAGTACTTTGTCTTGGAAAGATATTTTTTTGACGTGAAATGTTTTTGGAAACTGCTACGTGGGATATTCAGGATAAAGACTGCCTATTACGCTTTTTGGATGGTTTATTCCGACACTATAACTGCGTGACCAATAGCACGATTTTCATTAATTTACTCTTGTTTGATAGAATATTATGTTCCAATGCTTGTAAAAGATTCAAATAAAGCGAAAAACGTACGGGGAGTGAATAGAGGCGCAATGCATCAGACAGAATAGGTTGTTTATCTTCATTTTGTTGACGAGGTTTATGCTAGTGACCAATACCTATTACTATAATATACTGAAATGACATTTCGGGTAAATCTCTTCTGGATTCTACTCTATTTATTTTTCTCTTTATTCTGGACTTCTCTTTTTATTTTTTCAACTCTACCATTCAACATCACGGATAAAAAAAGTTTTCAAAAAAATTATTTCGCTGTATTTTGAAAATCAAATTTTTGCAGAATGTATGTGGGGTTCACAATTAATAGGGTTAAAATTTAGTTTGTAAAACAATTTCTCTCAACGGAAGACTGCATAATACCTTTAAGAATGTTAAACCTTAATTAATCCTCAGCATTTCTATACTCCTACATACCTCACCAGAAGAAATAATGTTAATGTTTTTTACTTTACTGTATTTTGTAAATCAGACCTTTGCAGAAGGTATGGCAGGAAGGTCAAATGTCCAGGGTTTTATGGTTTAATTTGATGGTTATTTAATTTATGGTTATAATTTTTTTGAAATTGTAAAATAATGTCTTACAAAAAAAAACACGCTAAATACTTTTAAGAATTTTCAGCCTTAATTAAACCTATGCCATTCCTCAACATTTCTATACGAGAAGTGAACTGCGTGACATATTGACATGTGATATTTTTTAAAGAACACATTAGGCTATTCTCTTATACCAAGGCAGATATATACTATTTAAAATTATCAGGTTTTGAAATAAGGATATATTTTAAGCGTTATTCAAATATCGCTCATCCCCATATTTTATACAGTAAATTTATAAAATTCCTAAATAATAATATTACAAATTATAAATAACTTCTACAAACATTAAACATTTTTCAAATCCACCTGCTCATATTTAAACTTCGTAAAAATGACAGACCGCAGCGCTTCGGGTGTCGATTTTAAGACAAACGGTCGAATGTTTTTTGAAACTGTTCTGAGAGTTGATGAATGTACTCACCCTTTTGCATTGCTTTCTTATGGAGATAACTAAACACGTTGCGAGGAGGATGACGGCCACAGCTGCTATGACTAAACTAGATGCTATGACAACTGATGAGTGGACCACTGTCCTGTGTTCGACAAGCAGTTCGCTTTCTGAAAGACAAACAAAAAACAAATTAATTGTGAATAAATGATGGATAAAAGTTCACATGAATATGTCTTTGCCTTGGTGAAAGATTCCCATGTTAGTGGATTTCTATTATGGTGACAATTATCAATAAATTATTAAAAGTTATAGGTTATGGACGGTTTACAGTATTCTTAATAATTAAGAAAAATTTTCATTGATCGAAAAAAAATATTTATGATATTTTTTTTAAAGAACACATTGGGTTATTCTCTTACCAAGGCAGATATATATTATTTAAAATTATCAGGTTTTGAAATAAGGATATATTTTAAGTGTTATTTAAATATCGCTCATCCCTATATTTTATTGGATGAGTGATAGTTTTAATCTGAATTCAGTTTATAATGTTCTATAACTACAAAAAAGCTTTGGCGAAATGCTTGTTTACTTATTATTGCTTCATCCAATTATATGTTAATAAGAATGCTCTTAAAGTAAGTACTACAGGATGCGTGCATTTATTACTTACTTTACAGTACTATTTTAGATAACTTTTCAGCTTAGTATTTATGATAATTTTGTAGTGCTTGTATACAGACAAACTAAAGACGTACATACATTTAAACTAATACACAGGTTATGCGCCATTAGTAAACTTTCATCGCAATGTTTTAATTTAAACAAAATCAATTTTTATTACAAAATTATATAAAAATCTAAAGAGTATCCCAATAATAAATATCGCAAAATTTCTCCATTTCATATAAACTTTTATTAATAACTCATTATATACTAGTTTGTGATTAGTGTATAATTAGGGACTGCAATAATTGCAAATTTATATGTTCTTTTGTCCAATTGAAAGCAGCATTTTTGACACATGACGAATAAAAAATAAACTTAACCAAAATTGAACAACAAGAGAATATCGAAGCATCTAGCAATTCTCAGAACTTCCAGTGTAGCAAACTCGGCCTATTCTAGTCATTGTCAAACGGAAAATACATAGAACAATAACGTTCTCTAACTTTTTATTCTAAAAATTTCCGAATACAGTTTTTAGGAGCATTTTCTGAACGACGCAGACGACGAGTACCAACTCTTTGGAACAAAAACCAAAGGAATTTTTCACGATTCATTGCACGCCGATCGAAGATTACCCAGTGCGCTTTCTACCAACGTAATCCATGCTAAATGAGCCATGAAACAACCGATAAACTGATGAGCGATCTCCTGTTTTTCTTCGAACGGTTTCTGCCAAGCGTAAAAAAGTATTTAAATGGCGCCATCGATAGGCTGTTTTCGTTTGCAGTTTTCTTTCTTTTCGATTGTTCTGACCCGACAGCGTTTTTTGACTCGTGCGATCGTTTAATGACCCACGCATGTCCGACGCGTGTTGCAGAGAACGACCGATCCACTAAATTTTTTTTTAATGGATGCTAATTTACTTCTAAAATATCATTGCAAAGTTCTAAGGTTAGTTATAATTATTCCTCTAAATATTTATAGAATAAAAATTATTTTAGAATAGATAGAATAAAAATTATTTTAGAATATATAGAATAAAAATTATTTTAGAATATATAAAATAAAAATTATTTTAGAGTATATAGAATAAAAATTATTTTAGAATATATAGAATAAAAATTATTTTAGAATATATAGAATAAAAATTATTTTAGAATATATAGAATAAAAATTATTTTAGAATATATAGAATAAAAATTATTTTGGAATATATAGAATAAAAATTATTTTAGAATGAATAGAATAAAAATTATTTCAGAATATATAGAATAAAATTTATTTTAGAATATATAGAATAAAATTTATGTTAGAATATATAGAATAAAAATTATTTTAGAATATATAGAATAAAAATTATTTTAGAATATATAGAATAAAAATTATTTTATGAGTTAAATTACGATACCAGTTATTTCTTCTCTTCAAAACATTTAGATTTAGTAGTAATAGTCTTTTCAAAAAATGTGCTTCTTCTGATATTTTCTTGATTTTTTTCAAAATAATAATTTTTTTTTCTAAGACAGTTTACCAAACTTAATATGAAGCAACTTTTTATGTATCTTAGTTACTGACTTGAATTTTTCCTTTTGCTTTTTTTTCTGACGTTCTGATAACATAACCAAATCGATTTATCCGTTGTACTTCAATTAATTATACCACATTCGATTTTTGAATTTAAATAATAACTAAAATATAATTACGATAACGTTAAATAATATAATAACGATAAATAATATTATAACGTAACTAAAATTTAATAATAATGTTTAATATCTAGTACAGTTCTTCCAGGATTATTCTTAGTACATGGTAATAAAAAACAAAACAATGGTAAGTTTGATTTTTAAAATCCATGTACTACCAAGTAAATATATTATAAATAAGTGTCTTTCACATTTTCGAAAGTGAATCTCTCCTTTCAATATACTGTAACTGTACTTATTACCAAGTGAAATTAATGGTGAATACTGATATCGCCACTCCAAGCAACAAACGTGTGTTTTCACCATCTTTTAAACTGAAATTAACGATGACCTCATAACAAAGATTACAGTTCACAGAAATAGAAACAGCCATTAGCAGGTAAAATAATCTCCTTCTATTCTATAATTTTGCCCCAAAATCAGAATATATAATATAAAAATTTTAGGAAATAAAATATTACATATACGGTGAATAGGGGTATAAAAAAACATGAATTGAAAACCTTACCCCTTGACGAAGAAAATATTACTACATAATTTCTTTATGTAGATTTGTTTATGTAAATCTTTTACAGTCGATTGCTAAATATCTGACAACTACTTTTGAAGATAATAGCTGAAGGAGCAAATATCCTTAGTGGATTAAGTCCATTCTCTCTTTTTTTTTTTTAAATAAAGAAGACTTCAAAATTATGTTGATGTCCTAAACTATATAAGTAAGTTTTATTATTTAAAATTAAAATTTTATTTTTGGTAGTTTTTAATGCTGGAAGCTCATTTATAAATTGTATAGAAACACAATTTTCTCTTTTACTGGGCGAGGACTATCAAGTGGCAATATTGAGAAAGTGATCTTTTATGAAGTGATCTTATGCCAAAAGTAAAAAAAAAATTAAGTATTTCCAATTCCATAATATTTCAAATAAAAAAAAATAAAAAAATTAAAAAAAAATATATTATCACTACTTATCTGTCTCTCATCTAATTTGTCAACAAAGTTTTTACTCGTTTCAAAACCAGATAGATCCATGTTTTCGCAAAATTATTATTTTTTAATATATTTTCCGCAAGTTCTCAATGCACTACATCATCTACATCGTCTGAATCCAGCCTAAAAATGCATTCAAAGTTATGCGTTTAGATATAAAACTCTTGTAAAATTTATGAGAATGGATCTATCTATTTTTGAAACTAGACGACACGGACAATCTCATTTCCATCTTACCCAAACACACTTATAATATAATTGTTTTCTTCAGCAGCCCAAATACTTTCATTAGTAGTAGTACATAGTAATTAACCCATAAAAATCTTTTATTCAACAGAAACTCCTTCCTTTCAACTACGAACCTCAAATACCCTCGACGAAGCCTAATTTATCGAAGAAAACAATAACACATCGCTCAACCAATCGCACATCGCCTGACGATTCCCATTGCATACAATTTCCCAAAGATCTCCGCCATCGAAATAATGCATTATTCAGAGACGACAAAGAAAGACGAGCACCCTTCCTGCAGCAAAAGGAGTATCCCCTAACACCAAGTGTCTTCTGCTGTGATCGATAACCTGTCTAATCCTTCTAATACGGCCCATTAGAGACACGGTCACGTGCCAATAAACAAGATTATTTAATCCGATTTTTTTCCACACGCGACTTCAGAGATCATTGTTTTCTATCTGCAACTTGGTCTTCCCTGTTCTAAAGCAGGGCCTTTGGCCTCAAGATGAATGGCTTAGGTGGGAGTCGTAAAGATTAAAATGGTTCGGGTTGAGGTAAAATGGCGTCGAGAATTTGGAATTTTTCGAATCTAGAGATTCTCAAATACTCCACACAAGAAATTTCCCAACTTAACGATTCAAAATTATCAACTCAACTATTCGAAATTCCCAACTCAACAGTGCTGAAAATTCCAAACTTATCGACATTTGTCATCTTTTTTTATATATATTTTAGGCAATATTAAACAGTTCTCTCACAAGCATTGATTTGTTGCACCCATATTCCAATGCAGTGTCCGTTCTGAGGTCTAGTTTAAATGTAATCTTACAAGTTGGGCAATTACTAAACTTCTCATTTTTTAATAATATTAATTTTCTAAGGCTTAAATGTTTGGTAAGCAGTCGTAACATTTTATAGCAATAAGGGCCGATAAATTAGGTTCAAAATACTTATTCCTTCAGAGCTGATAGACATTTCGTTACCGAGTTGGGGCTACATTAGGAATGAGAGTGTGTCTTATTATAGGGACTTTTAATATTGAAAGTCAGGAATTTTTAGAGATTACTTCAATTAGATTGAGTCAGGGAAGATAATTGATCCGAAATGAATTCCACCCAGGGTCTTTTCATGTGGAGGCACTCAAAAATCCCTAAAGTTCTCATATGTGAAACTTATATCAAAATATTCGTATAAGAAGTTTTTATGACTAACTAGAGACTGGAATTGTAGTGGCTAGCGAAAAAGTATGACAACTTTATGGCATTAAAGACAGAAACACAAATTTGATAGTAAAGTTATGTGGGATGGTAAGAGTTTTATAAATACGAGGGAAGATTATGATGCAATTAAATTATAGAAAAGGGTTGGTATATTAAATATGAAAATTTAAGGAAAATTTATTATATATTGAATTTTAGTGGGATTATTATAGAACAAAAGTTCACTGAAACATTGTAGTGCTTTTATGCTATCAAATACCCTAATTCCAGCATATCTTCTAAAACAAGAAGCTCCAGATAGGACAAACGTTTCCTAGAGGCACACCATTGCTGCAAAACAAATCTGCGGATTCCTTTTTCACCCCGATAGCACCTCTCCCACACAATTCTCTCAACAACAAATCTTCTCGAGATGACAAGTCCTCCACGCAGCCATACACCTCGCGATAGATGTCCCTGATACAGTGAGTCACTCTTCCCAAGGGGCCCTAGGTGACGGCCCGACGACAGCCCCCGCTTTTCAAACGACGAAAGGAAAAGCGGGGAGGTTGAAAAGTGAGCTTACCTGGCAATTTTTTTTTATTATTGTTATTTCTCAGTTATTTATTCTGTTCCAGTCCTGTTCTTTTTCCTTTACTTGTTGGTAGGCAGACAACACAGATGGCAGAGGAATGTCAACGGTGCCATATTTAGAATGGAGGACTTTCGGGCTTTTCTGTGGGCCGGGAAAAGAGGATGCGGGTGGAATAATTTTGTCGTATTACCTCCCCCGGGATGGCAACAACGGAATGCAGATGTTGGGAATTGCCATATGTGGATTGAAATAGGTTCTGTGGGGGGTACTCGTGGAAAGTGAAGGTGACAATAGTTTGGCTTAAAGTGGGTAGGTAAAAGTTTTAAACGACTTATGTACAGTTTACCCATACATTCGGATGTTACAAATTGGGGATGGGAAAAAAAGATAAAGATCTACTTTTATTTTGGAATAAAGATCTCACCGCCTTATGTCACCTACATGGCTGCATTCATTGTAGCAAGTTGTGAAACAGTAAGAATAATGAGATTACTTAATTTTTTTTTTTTTAAAGGTCAGAATGCTGTGTATGACTATGAGACATGAAACTTTGTTTTGTCATCGGTCTTCTTTTAATTTCTCCAATTATCAATGCTATGGCACCAGAATAATTTTACTTTTATTATTTCTGAAAGTGTAATATGATAGTTACGAAGGGTGTTTCGTTAAGGCTCCAAATAAAGTAAATATATTAAAAAATATTTTTATTGCTACAATATTTTTAAAGGTATAAGGTAATATTGAGAAAGGGCAGGCAACGTACAAGGAATATTGAATATAGCGATTGAAATGTATTAGAGAAGAACGATTGTGATGCACTCTGCAATTTTAATCAATCAAACTTATCATGGCTCCATATACATAAGTTTCAATTTTGAAAAAAAAAAACATGTACAAAAAATTAGTACAATGGGGAAAAATTAATAAAAATATCAGATAACTGAGATTAGCAATATTAAATCACACTGCTCATTTTTGCGAAAGTACGGTTGTTTAAATTTGAGTGCATCAACACTCGTTCACGATGCAAATATACTCAAAGAAAAACGTGCACATTTTGAATTACCTTTTTTTTTTACAGTGTTGCAATTATACAAACGAATAAGTATTTAAACCGATAGAAAAAAACAATTTTTTTTTCATGAACAAAACATTATTAGTAAAGCAAAAAGATGGTCGAAAATTGTTATTAATAATTTAACAAAATTTTCGGTTAAGGAATTATGTCTCGTAAAAGCTAAATGTCCCCTCATTTGGCCTAGATTGTGCGACATTTAATACTTCATCATCTATAACATAAGATTATAATACACGAAACTTTATTATTGGAACACTGTATCTGTATAACTATGTTGTGTTTCCTTCGGACTCCAAATTACATGATCAAGTGCGGACTCCAAACACTGCTTTCATTAATTCTAATCAAATTTCAAAACTAATTAATTAGAAGAGCTAATCGATTCCTTCCTGAAAAAAGAATAGTTTCTAATCACGCTTTAATGAAGTATTTGGCATGGAGATTTATGTGGAAGCTATAGCAGTTGATTGGATGATCGGGCCGAAGTGAGTCGCCAAACAAAATCACCTCCAGTAAAAGGTAAGAGACAATTTGCGGTTATTATGCCTTCAATTAGGCAATTACATTCGATCACATCTGCTGCGGAATCAACAATTCACTGTCGTTTGGTCATCGAAACCGGAAAAAAATGGAACTAAGTACACGAGGAACTATCGGTGTAAACGCTTTCTGCATACAGTATCAGGAGTGCAAAAAAATTGCTGGGATTTTTTTCTCTTTCATGTTCCGATTTGTAGTATGACCACGTAGTCGTTTAAAAGATTGCAAATTGGTCGCCATTTGCAAACATGTTGTGTAATTAGTGCAATGAAGAAGAAGACTTACAGTGAAATGTTAGTTTGTTTAATTTAATTTTTGTAGTGTTTGGAGTATATGTTTACAGTAAAGCTTTTTATTAGGTTTAACTTTTGCGTTGACATGTCTACGCGATTTAAAGTAGAAGTATTTTCTTTATATTTTTTATGTCAAAGTTTTGATATATGGAAAAGTTTCCGTTTTTATTTAAATATTTCATATAAAAAATATTTTTATAAAAAATGTAGCAAACAATTAAAAAAAATTAAAAGCGGAATATTTAAATTATTTTTCGAAATAAGCTACATACCACTCTGTCATATAATGTACGAGTTAAAATTAAATTAAAAGAGACGTATTCTTAAAATTCATTATTTCCACTGATGAATCTTAGCACAGTGTGGCTCAGATTAAAAAATCGGTGGATAACGCCCCTTAAAACTGGTTTCAGTGAGTCAACAACATATTTGGGGGAGTTGACCGTTTGGTTTATCTGAAGACTTTAAACAATATTACGTCACAGTGGTCATTTAGCTTGAGACGAAATTATCTGTCATATTTTAAACGCAAAAAAACTAAAAATGATAATTTAAAAAAAAAACATAGAACATTCATAATCTCTCATCTCAAAAGAAGAAATGGAATTCGAATTATAACAATAAATCATGGCAATTTTCCATTCGAAAAGTATCTTCATTTTAATGAACGTTATTCAATTACAATATTATCTCTTAAAGATCGACAAAATGTCACGTAGAGTTAAATATTCTCACCTCAACCAACCGATTCAGAAATCAGCTGGAGAAGAAAAAAAAGAGGTAATTACAGACATGGGAAAAAAAGTCGCCATTGTTCTATTCGCCAAAACACAGGTGCTATTGTCGGAGTCTGATGTGTGTTCCCGAAGGAAAACCACTTGTCGCCGTTGTGGGCTGGTCGCCTTCAAAAGTTCCCTACCCCCCATACGTTTTCCCAGCATGCCGAATCATTCACCTGCTGAAGAGGTGGAAAAACAGCCAATAGGAAAACAACACTTTCACGCCCATCCCGTATGTGGTGGAAGAAAAAAAGAATACGTAATGAAACATCTATTAATAGTAGTTATGATCAAGGACGCCAATAAGGGGGAAGGGTAATGGTACACCTAAATTTTGTGGTTGAATTGAATTTGATAGATGCATTTAAAAAGAATATAAATGAATATGACGTTCGCTTTATAATGGCGTGTAGCAACATACAACATTCTATTGCCTTCATCTTATGTCCTTGAAATGTAGCATATTATTTAGTTTTTATTTGTGAATTCCTAACTTTTTACTCTTTTGAAACAAATACAAATACGAATAATTGACGACCAACAACAGGCTCAAGGCCCAACCAGATTGATAGCTAGTATCTCCTAACTAACCCCAATGAATATCTAAATTCTTCTTCAAATCCTGTACTCCTGTACAATTAACAATATTTAATGGCAACTTGTTCCATTTGTCTATTACTCTATCATAGACATGGTGTTTTCTCCCTTCCCGATTAAAATGCGATTTGTTTAATTTTTAAACCTCTCGTTCTATCACTCATATTAAAATTTAAACCCTCCACATCCCCTTGTTTAATAAATTTGAACAGTTGAATCAAATCTCCCCTAACCCTTCTCTCTTCTAGAGTATACATATTCAAATTTCTTAATATATATTCATATATCAAGCCTGAAAACCCTTGGACCTTTTTAGTAGTCCTGTGCTGAATTTTCTCTTATAAATCAATGTCTTTTTTAAG
Source organism: Troglohyphantes excavatus (assembly GCA_963932185.1). Taxonomy (NCBI): domain Eukaryota; kingdom Metazoa; phylum Arthropoda; class Arachnida; order Araneae; family Linyphiidae; genus Troglohyphantes; species Troglohyphantes excavatus. The sequence continues at coordinate 25,416,490 of OZ010674.1, forward strand.
ATATGGTGACCAAAACTGTACAGCATACTTAAGATGAGGCCTTACCAAATCTCTATACAATGGCAAGATTATATCCTTAGATTTTGATGAAACACTTTTCCTGATGTACCCCAACATTCTATTAGATAATAATAGTAATCCGTTTTCTTTGTACGGAACAAATAAGTCTACGAAACTCATTTCAACTTCCGTGGCCTCATATCAGAATTTTAGAAAGTTTCTGATGAATGAAAAATAAGATGATCGATATTTTACGGTATTTTTTGTAAAAAAAAACAATCTAGGCTAGCCGCGCACTGCCAGCTATCGCACATACGATTGAACTATTTAGTAGCATGCAAATGGAAAACTCAAATTCTATCTGCTCACTCAACAACGAGTTTGGTCGTAACTGCGTAACAAACAGACGAAGTGCCAAAATGTCGAGTTAAAACAGAGAACTCGATAACGCTCAGTCAATTAAAGAATTCAATTATCGAATTTTGTTGTATTGATTTATTCTTTATATATAGTTATTAATTAATACTTAAACCAAAGTATTGCGATACCAATACTTTCGTTTCTCATTTCTATTGTTATTTATAAGTATTTTTAAGTCAAAATAATTTACGAAAAGTTTTTTTTCGATTGAAAAGTTTGTATTATCATGTATTAAGATAAAATATTTGGGGTGGAGGAGGGATAATATTATCCAAATTTGCTTTCCAATCTATGAAAAGATATCAACACGCAATACTAAATAAATAGTTCTAGGTGGTGACTATATAAACCAGCTTCCTCAATAAATATTGCATAAAACGTATTATAAAGCTCTGTGACTGTATGAAAAAACACCCAACTTCCTAGTTGTAAAATATAACACGATGACCGCTATCACAATACAGACTATGCGACACACATAGAGAAGAACACACCGACAATAGGCGCCCTCAAACATTTAACATAAAAAAAGAACGCTACACAAACACAACTCCCTTGTTGCTACAAGTAATTACCATCACAAAGGTTGCTTAATCCGCCCATTGGATGGTAACAGAACATCACAGTTTGTCACCAACTGACCGAGTGAAAAAAAGAAGATAATGACACATTCGCCCCCCCTGTCCATGCATAATTTGATCGCAGAGGAAGATTCCGAGCGGTTTTTTGAACTCCCAATGGTTCATTCACACAATCGGTTTTGTGGATGGAATACTAAAATGGCGCTTGTTGTGGGAAAGGAGTGTTTATATTTAAAACAGGATGGGGTTTAATTAATGGAACGCGCCACATTATTCTTCAAGCTGTAACCACTCTCTGTCTGTAACGGTTACGGTTTGGTAGATTGGAATCTTGGCGATGCTTGTTTAACGAACCGATTTGCTTGGGAGATATCATCTGTGAAGTTCATGTCTCTTCAGCTGTTGCTTTTGTATAATTTCTTCGTATGCTTTCAGTGCGATGTTGGTTAAAAGCTCGAACTAGTGTTAAATATTTCCGAGCACGTTTAACTTTACTAAGTTATTGAGGCTTGTTAAAGTGGGATTCCCAAAAGGAATTCAAGTGGAATAAAACATTTAAATAATCGGCATGGTTGACAATTAAATTGTCCAGGAAAAGTAGACAAATGTAAAAAGTCATTGACGCGGTGAAAGTTTCAACTGAGAATGTTCTTCGATCGTTTCAAAAGGAAACGCATAGCTGCATCTTTGATTATATAAAGAATGCCAACTTCGAATATATGAAACTAAAATGAAATAATTTCACGTTCCATGACATTTTGTATTTCTAAAATAGCTTCCTCAACTCTATTTTTATAGATATGTATTCCGTCGAAAATGCTTCAGTTCACCCTTCATGAAAATTTTAAACCCACAGAGTTGTTAAAAAAAAAGTAAAATTGTAAAGTTGTTTTTTCTGCGAAATAGTTTATTTTATATATCTACTGTATGTATATTATAAATATTTTTTTAGTTATTATTATTTTAATAGAAATATTGCTTGCAAATAGAACCCAACGCTTTACATATGAAAAATATTTCAACATCGAATACTCTTATGAATTTAAAAGTTTAGGTGTATTTTTTAAAAAAAAAACGAAACCAATGGACGACTTAAATCGGTGAACTCAGTCAGAGTGTTGTTATAGATGGACACTGCTTCATGCAACCAATGTGTAAGAGTAAAGCTAACAACTATATAAAAACCCTAATTATCTTATTTGAATATTCAAAATTTAATTTTAGAAATACCGATTTGTAAAAGGTAAAAAAAAAAAAAAATTGGTAGAGACCCAGAAGGATTGTTGTTTTTCATTCCGTAAAATAACACTACGCTTTCAAATGGCTGTCCTGAAATATTTATGAATTGTCACTTTCCACATCTGTGCTCTAAATTAGGAAAATAATTTTATTGCAGCTATCACATTTGAAAGCAAATCATCCTAATGTTAATTCCTCAACGTAATATACCTCCCAGTGCAAAAGATTAGATTTCCCTGCATGCAGCCATAGTATAGCTCCGAATAGTGTTTTCTCGACGTGTACAAATATCCCCAATTTCACCCGCCGTATGTAGAACTAGTGTACGTTAAATTTGATCGTGGTCCAATGTCCTGACGCCTTGGGGGTTGCGCCTTTGCCGTCTCACTTGTTGACATGTTAAAAAATATGAGACAATGTTGTTTCCCGAAATTTTTCTTTGAGATAGAGAGTTGTTGAGAACAGTTGTCAATAGCTCATTATATAGCTCTAGTACAACGTTTTTTTCAATCATCCAACTAACCGAAAATTTGCACTTGGATGACTCCATCAAAACCTTTTCAGCGAATCTGCAAACGAGTCTGAAGAATTAACCAATCGGCTTATCCACTACCTATAAACAATGTTACGTCACAGAGGCCATTTAGGTTGGTTGGTTGAATTCAGGTAACACTGCTTCATAATTTTTAATAATGGTTAGATGACGTGGGCAACACCTAAGATGGCACTCCACGCGCCTGATGTAGGATAGGCACCAGTTGAGTTGTTGCAACCACGTGACTTTCGCTTAACAACCTGCCTAGCAACGGTTTTTGTCAGACATACAACCATAGTGCATTGATGTTTGAATGTCAACCAACTCTGATGGTGAAAAAATGGTTGTGTGGGGATGAGAAGGCAACTGCCATACACCTGGTGCAATTTTTTTTTGTGGAAGACGAGGACCGAAAATTGCAGCCTTCTCTGAGTTGAGATTTGAACCACAATCCTTCGGTAATGAGTCCGGTGCTTGGTGCTTAACAACTGGGCCACTTATTAGTCGGCAATTATTCCAGAGTTTCACCACACAGAACTTAATTGCATTGATGTTCAACATGACACTGAAAATACTCACCTTCTTTGGCAGGACTCTTTTGACTCAGCACGCGATTGCCACCTTCCCTCAGAGCGTCCAATCGGGGTCTGACACACCTCTCGTAAAAGTCCTCGTTGTGCGGCCCCCTGTAAGTGTTGCACGAGTCGCACACTGTATCCCTGGAGGCGGAGCACTTGTGGGCGACGTACAGCCCGGTCCCGCACTTGGAGCACGGGTAGCAGGGCTTTTTCGCGGAGAAGTGGCTGGAGTAGTGGTCGGGTTCGCAGGCCCCGCATTCAGTGTCGTGGAGACGATTGCAGTGGCGTTCCACTCCGTATCCAGGGGGGCAGTGGTAGCAGTCGTTGGATTTCTGGCTTTTGTGGTGGTGCGTGTGTCTTGCCATGGTGAGCTGAAATGAAAGAATGTGCTTAGAAGAAATTTTAGGAAATTGTTTATGGCAGTAGAAATGGCCTTGTTTGCTATCCTTACTATCAATCCGTATACTGGATATTTGACTTTACTTTAAAACATCAATCAATAAGAGCATTTTATTTTTAGTTTTCTCTAAAAAATTTGAATTTGTTTGTTCAAATGAAGAACTTAAGTGTTGTAGAGCCAAAATTCGAAGAAGAAAAATTCTGTCATATTGATCTTATGTTTTTCTAAGATCGATGTAAGAATTTTTCTAACTATTGATGAACTTTCGAAATTGCCATGCAATGACTTCATTTTTAAAAACCATTTAAAATAACTTTAGCACAAAGAACTTAGGAAAGCAAAAAAATATAATTTCTATCATTTGTATAATGTATGAAATTCAGAAGGATATGTATTACCACAAGTATAATTGATAAAAAAAACTAACTCAATGAGATGAAAGTTGAGTCGTGGAAATGGGAAATGATAAGAGCAAAGAAATTACTAAGATAAATTGATAACCTTGAAGGCTGTTTTAAAGATAAATGTAAACAATGAATCTTCTGATAAAATTATCGAAAAAAATATGAAGTCTTTCGTGATTGAGACTCAGTTGCTGTCACTGCAAAATACTAAAAAAAACTTTACTTATGTGTGCTCTTTTAATAATTAGTAAAATACAGCTAAGAAAATACTTTGAAGAAAGAAAAAAAAACTGATTAGCCTAAATTTACATACAGTCATTACAGTACAAATCTAAGGACGCTGCCTGTTCTTGTGGAAGCGGATCCTAACCATTCGATTGTAAAAGTAACGTTCTTAAGTTACTTATTGAAAATAATATAAACATTTAAATTAAAATACAATTTTATTAAAAAAATATAGAAATTACTTTTATAAGTGCTTTATTATATAATCAATTGATACTCCTTATTGTTCTATTTGTGAATTATACAGTAATTCTCAAACAATAATTATTATAGTATATATTCATAGGTAAAATTTACGGCGATTTAATGCACTATATGTAAAGACAGTCTTGTCCTCTTTTCTGTAATAAATGGATTACTATAGTACTTTTACAGTTTGGATTGATAATGCACTTTTAGAAACTGTTTTATGGTTTGAAAGATGTCAAACATAATTCCTGCATAAAAAGTAACGGAATATTGCCAGGGGAATTTTACTATAAGGTTTAAATATATATTAAAACAGAATAATATACATATTACAATTGTAAATGTACGATCATTTACTTTAAAATATTTCTAACCTTTTAGCAGTGAAAACAAATTTAGAACTTCGAATTTGGTCCGTCACCCAAAGCATTAAAAATAATAAAAGAACATACAAAAAATGCGACTTAATTACTTGTTAAATAATTTTATGACACCTTCTATTTTGGGCAGATGTTAAATATTACTTTTATGACTATATACACATTTATACAACCGATCCGACTAACGGTAACTTCAGTTACAAAAGAAGCAGCAAAAAGCAGAGAAAGAAAAAAAGAGAGCGTTTAGAAGTAGAAAAAAAAAAGATGGCGGCTTGTGTTCGATGGTCCATGAAATCGTGAGTGGGGCTCCCCCCCCCCCCCCCCCTCTCAACGTCGGGCGGCATGTGGGTGAGTGGGTTTTCCGACTCTCGTTAGGCCACGCTCTGCTGGGACCGCTCCTCTTTGATGAAGAAGAAAAAAAAACAGTGACTAGGAAACAAAAGGAACCTGATAGTTTTGTTTCTTTTGTGCCACCCTCTAAATGATGCCACTAATGTCGAACAAAATACAAAAACCAGGAACAAGAAAAAAATGTTTTCTTTTCCGCAATCTGCTGTCATAAACAGTTACTTGGGTAGTTAGTTATTTTAGGTAATATTTTGTTTTCATCCCATTTGATATTTCAAGGTCTTAAAGATTATTTATTTTAAAATTGTATTATTGTAGTTAGATGACATTCAGGCACACACGCTATTCTAATTTGTTTCACTAAATTTAGTTTTTAAAAAAATTAGAATGTAAAACTTTTAATGACAAATTGCAATTTAACAAATAAAAAAAGACAGATGCAAATGGTTTTGGTAAAATAAATAAAATTAGTAATATAAATTAATTTTATTAAATCTAAAAAATATGACAGTAATCAGTATCAAATGCCATACAATCGATTTCTAAATTCTAATGGATACTATGCATCTGTTGTCGAGATTAAATAGAAGAGAATAAAGAATCACTTTTTTGTTGATTAAATAAAACCATGTGGATTACATATTTCTAAATTTTATATTTTATTATAGTTATACGGAATTTTAAACATGTGTTCTTGTTTATCTTAATTATGACGTCACGTGAATAGAGTTAATATGTTTTATTAACCGAAATTCTAATTTTTAAATCGTCTGCGTCTATCTTTCTTTATTCGCTTATTAAAATCTTTTATGAAAACAATTTTCGTTCTTTTTATGCAACAAACCGTAGTTAAATTTGGCAAAGTTGTAATGTATTAAACTTATTACGTAAGTTCTTTTCCAATTATTATTCTATTAAATTACGGATCTATCATAAAATGTAGTAGAGAATATAATTAATTCGTTTGATAAAAGTGTGAGTGGAATAAGAAACTTAAAGCAATAATTCTATTTCGAATTTAGTTGAATTCAAATATAGAATATTATGAAAATAATTTCATTACATAAAAGTATTTACTTATATTTTCATTTTAAATTGATGTACTTAAGTTTATTAAGGAAAAGAACAACTGAATTATATGAAATATTATTATGTGTGTCTTTTGTTTACTGTAAGTAACTCTGATAAATATTATTTTCGATTCTCTGTATTTTCCTGATTAACCGTAATTTCTTATTTCCATGGACATTAAAAAAGAAATTGTATTTAAAAACCATAAAACCTAACAAAAACTTCTTAATTTTTATTGAAAAAAAGTACAATTTTCAAACAATGTAGTTCATATAATACTTCAGAAATGAAAATTCCTTCCCACAATTTCTAATTAGTAAATAAACAAAAAAAAGCATTTGAAGGTATGCTTTTTTTTTATAAAATTATACTAACACGTTATGAAAAAAAATTCCAGATAATATAATAAGTATTTCCCCCTCTCAAAAAATGTGCGTGAAACATCGTGATATTCAAAGAGGAATTTCAACAGCGAGCTTTTTCGAGGTCACTCATTTTAATTGCTCAGCGGCTTTACGATGGAGAGACAGTTGGCAATCCTTTCTTTGTTTCCGCTCTGCTTTGTGAAGCCTTTCGCTACTAGAATATGTCCCACGAGTAAAAAGTTTTTTTTTTCGGAAATAACGAGGTCGTTAGAGATTTAGACACGCAGCAAAATCGTAAAATTTCCCAGGATCTCATATTTGGATCACATCTGTTATTCGAATCGGTTAGCGCGAGAAAAAATGTCGAGTGAAAATATTCTAGAATGTCAAAAGGTTAAAATTTAATGTTTGAAGGAGGAAAAAATGTGGGATTGATAAACATTTGAAATACAAAATCCGATTTTGGTGATAAATTTTAGAGCGCCAGACTTGAAATTTTGAAGGCATTCAAATGCCCAATAGTCATTATATTCAACTGCAAATATTAATCTTAATATTTTATACATAATTCTAAACTCAAATAAACATGCTGAAATGTACAATTTTAGCCTATTTCATATATTTTCTCTCATTATTTTAGTGTGCTCTAAAACATTGCTGTTCTTAGGGACCCAATTTATGTGTATGGGCTCTACAAAATCCAATAAAATTATATTTATGTATGTTCATGAGTTATAAATTAAATAGCAATAGACGATATCATCAATTTTACACATTTTATCATAAACAGCGAGATAATATTATTTTACATAATAAATTATTATTTTTTTTGCAAAACAAAGAGCTTAAAAATTTTAAATAAATTCTATAAAATTAATTTTTTAAATAAATATTTTTAGAATGTTTCTTTTTTCTAATAAAATTTATCCAATACTCCGCAATATTAGAATAATAAAATATTTATTTTGTACAATTTTAATTTTTTAGCAAAAGTTAAACATTATTAAGTATTATATAAAACAAAAACTTCCACACTGAAATTTTCAACAATTACAATGTTCCTTTTAAGACATTTCTATTCGTTGGCAATGAAAGAACTCTTGAATCTGTCAGAAATCAAAATCATTAATTTGTATCATTGTTAAATTTACCCGCGAATAAATTGAATTTTTTACTTGCTATTTGCGAAATAGAAGACAATCCTTTTTAAGAACAAGCAACAATTAAAAATAAATTATATTGATTAACGAGAACTCGGTAAATGTCATATATCAACGGCCATATTTTAATTTTCTATTCACAACCACCATAAATCAATATATATTTTTAACCACTGCTCGTGAACTCTTTAGCCTATTGCCCTCTATGCAATTGATGAAAGTCAAATACTATAGATAAGAAGTTATATATATAAAAAAAAACTAAAAATATTTATGTTAAAAGGAACACTTAAGCAATTAGAGATAACGTGTGGAATTACGGTACATACTGTACTTAAGATATTTATGCACATGTCGCATCACGCACTGCATTTCTCTACTGTCTTGACCACATTTACATACCCCTATCGTGACGGGATGTTTTTACGTAGCCCCCCGTTCTTCCAAGATGGATTCCATTTCTCGAAGATCCACCAATAAATGCCTCTCCAGGACACTAAATTTATGCGTGCGTGTGTCTTGTCAACGGACTGTTAGCTCTGCACCGGATCAATTTGATTTTTTTTGCAGTGACTGCATAATCAAGACTTGATATAAGGTATCCAAATCCTTTAAAATATGGACTAGTCCTTTGTTTCAATGCTGGGGATTCTTCTGCCCATTGTGAGAAGGGGTTCGAATTGTTGTGTGGCCCAAGGTCGTAAGCTGGCACGATATTTAAGATATTTGCTCGAAGGCCGAGTGGTGAATGAAGAATTTGAATGCAAATTGCAGAATTGCGACGTTGATATTTAATAGTAGGGTGTTTGATTTATTCAAGATAGGCATTTGAATGTTGAAATTCACCTTACTTATTAGTAAGAAGGTAAATGAATAATGAAAAAGAGGGGGCCATTACATCGAATTATGTGATTAAGTTTTATAATGGAAATTTAACACGAAGGAATAAGTGCATGCTGTTATTAACTTTTTATTAACATTATTTCATCATATGAACTTAGTATGTAGATAATCTTGTGTTCAAATAGATTTGCCGAACTAAATAGCTTCCATTGACTTTCAACAATTCCATCTTAAATACAATAAACTATATACAATAATGGTTTTAAAAATATTAATATTGAGTTTAAAAAAGAATTAGGAGGTCATCTATTTACAGTTTTTGTACTATTTTAATGCATAAATACCAAAGCATTTAACAAAAATTATGCCATGTTATACAATGAAAACATTTTCTCTATACAAATAATCAGGGTTCAACATTAGCGGTCGTTAGTCGTATTTTGCACATAAAAATTTCTTTTTGACGACTGTAATTTTACACAGTCGTCATTTTTGATGCCTAACTTTTTATAAAAATTTCAGTGTGACGAACGTACTTTACACGAAGTCGTCATTTTTTTTATGACAACTTTATATATGTTATTATTTGTTAGTAAGATGCAAATTTACTTTTTCAGATTGATCTCTAGTTTTAATTTGTCGAGCATAGAAAAATTTCCAAACACCAATCCATGGGGCTACTAGCGCAAGCGGTGGAATTCTGAATCACTTGTTTCTCTCTTACCTTCAGACTATTCTTTCATTGAAACTTTCAATTTTTACGTAATTGGTGATTCTTGCAACTGTCGTATTTCGCTCAGGTTTCGTAAAAGCACGTGTCCGATCGTAATCGTGGTACTTTGGATTTATTATTGTAGATGAGATTTTAATAATAAAATTGATTTTCAATAATTGCTCTCAGCTTTTCCAGTAATTTTGGCAGTAAGACGGTGATATTTTTAGAGTACAAATGGAAACTTGTTTATAATTTTATGCAAAAGAAGCTTTAACGATTACAAAAATATCGTAACAAATGGCAGTTCTGCTTAAGCAATTTGAATTATTTTATAATACGGATAAATAGAACATTTTGGCAACTAAAAAAAAATTTCTTGGTGCTGATGACGCCTAACTGTCAAACTGTCATCTCCTAATTTCGAACCCTGCAAACAATACATTTACATTAGGTAGTTTTTCTTGTAATTTTTTCTCCGTGACAGTTAACGATTTACATTCACTATACAAATATTTAATTTAATTTTTATATTATGTAAGCCTGCTGTATAGTTTTAAACACATTACAACTACTACATATTATACGCCGATCCTTTCATATAATATACAACATACAAAAAAATATTTTTAAATAATCAGTGATCAGTATTATTCATCATTAGTTTGCATTAAGATCAGCCAGCCTTTTGCGCTATTTACAATCCAAGTTTCTAAAACTCTTTAAATTATTCATGAATTTTTGATTTATTATTACGAGCTGTTAAAAAAACTTCTCTACACCATCATCTAGGATAATAAGAGACACCACTTACAGAATTTATGCGATGTGTTTACTATGGTTGAATGGGCGCACCCAAATTGGATTTAGAGCATTATCTTCTGCAGTGCTGACCGTTGCCAGATAAACGGAAGCAGAGAGGCGGTGCGTGACTCTTCTATCTGCCACATCCTATCCGGGCAAGAAAGGGTTGAGAAGGGGGTGGACCAACAATGGGCATTAAGCTGTCTTTTGCTTCACTGAGTTTTAGCTACTGCCGGATTTCAGCAGCAGGTAGCATGTGAGGCTCCTCAACGTCTGAGGAAATGTGTTAGAGTTTCACTAGGGACATTACTACATGTCCACGTAACGGATAATTAAATGCATGCATTTACTGAAAAGGAAGCAGTTTTGTATCAAGCTTCTAGGATTTTCTGGTATTATCGTTAAAACTATAATGACCATTCTAATAATTGAAAAATTAGCAGTGCCTTTAGAAGAAATGAAGTCCTGTACTCTCACATGTAACACTATCCTTTTTGAGAATTCTGCGATTGTCAAGGCTACTTTCTTCATATTTGATAATCGTTTCGTCATCGAATCACGTGATTTTTGACTAAACAAGAATCCTAAATTTTTTAACGAAAGTAATTTACTTGAATCCCTTTTCGGGGGCATTAGTGCATGTTTGGTTTTTATACTTATATTGTCAAAATTCAAACAACAAAAACCCGAGAGGTTTGCGGTCCGAATCGCGTTTTCTATATTTATTTGAAATCGTCCTCATTTTTGACGAAATAAATTTCGTTGAAAAAACGACAAAATGAATTTCCTTGGTTTAAGGCTGTTCGCAACACGCCACCTACATTTCGAATTCTCAATGTTAAAGTATAGGACATTCCTACTTTTCTTTTATCTCAAAGAGTTTTAAAAATATTCAAGTTATTTTTTTAACATATAAAAGTTTGAAATGTTTTCTGTGAAATGGCGTTTTTAGATTTTTGATAATTTGATTGGAAGTATTTTTAATTTATTTTACAAAAATCCTTTTCCTCGAATGTTTATATTTAGACGCTAATAAATACCTTTTAAATTATCACAATGAAAAATAAAAAAAAGCCGAAGCCTAGATCTTTTTATTCTCTTTCCGTTGGTACCACTTTTGCATTTTTGAAAGTTATAGAAATGTAATTATTAGAAATATTGGAGAAAAAAAAGCATTTAAAAAAAACGATTGTCCGTCTTCTAATGTAGGAATACATCGTAGTTCGAGACTCCTCCCTTCGACAGCTTGATTGATGATTCCCAATGAATGGACCTCAGTGAGGCGGGGGGGACGGGGGGCTCTTTCTTTTGTGGCGAATTGCATTGTGTGTGTAGTCGAAAAACGGTGAGAAGCCCTGGGATATTAGATAAGGAAATCGGCGTGTTCACCTTGGTTTAATTTTAAATTCCCCATTGGGACAAGAGCTGTGTTGTTCGATTTTTATACTAGAAAGAAATGTTTTCGTTTAGCGTCAGTGTTTTTGAATATAAATGACATTCATGAAATATTTCGTTTTCAGGTTTCACGTGCGGCTATTTCTTTTAAAAAGTTCATATTTAATTAGTATTTTTTTTTTACTTTTATGTCAATTTTTATAAATAACATTTTGATTCAAATTAATACATTTGTTTTAGACATATGAAAGTTAGCAAATATATTACAGTGATTACATTTGACTTGTTTTAAATAAAATATTGCCAAATAGAAATATAACATTTCTACTTATTTAAGGTTTCGTTTTTCCAGGCTTGTAAACAGTAAGATTATTATTTTGTTAATATAACACATATTTTGATTTTACCAAATTGTAAATTGTATACTGTAAGTTTATTTTAATACATATTTATTTTACACTACTGATTTCGAAGAAACGAGCTTGTATGCATAGCCGGCTTTTGAGTTTTAAAAATTAAACAAATATTTTTTTTAGTTTTCACAATTTTCAAATACTTTTTATTAACAACAAGTAAATATAATCGTAAAAATAATTAGTTAAATTTAGAATAGCTTATATTTGGGAAATTTAGTTTAACCATCGGAATCTGAATTCTAACTTCGAACTGTGTCATCGAAATCGGATTATTAGTTTTTTAGATGGGATTAAATAAATACAAACACATATTGCCCTTCTGTAATTTTATTAGTTTATATAGGATAACCTGAATAACCTTCTACTACAGCACTTTTTCATTATGGACCCCCAACATTTTTCATCTTCTTTTGCATTTAAATTATGTACCCCCAACATTTTTCATCTTCTTTTGCATTAATAACACTACATGAAATGTCCCTACCTTGAAACATGTTTCAGTAAAACAAACAGTATAATTAATTACGAGCAAACGCAAATAATTTTATGGCTCTTGACATGAACCAAAAAATACCATAGCGGACCGCAAATAGTATGTCCAGTCATAATCTCCGAAGTTGTACAGAGTGTCTGAATGTAAGTAAATTTGGCCGGATCGTGCGAGGGGTTGTTCATATTGCAAAATGAACATAAGGGGAAGATATTTTCGTCCAGCATGGATTTATGTTTAATTAATAACTTTCGGGACTCTCATCGAGAACATTTTCAATTTGTCGTGATTCTGAAAATTGGCACCAAGGCCATGTTTTTCTCCCTGTAGGTATTGCGTCATACACACGGCATGTAATAAGAAAAAATACTGCCTAAATATAAATTACTTATAAGATTTAAAAAAAATCTCAATGTATGACTTTATAATTTCATATGAATTTACATAGAATAATTTTACATTCACTAAAGCAAAAGTTATTATTCATATGAATTAACTTCTAATTCTTCAATTTTAATAGGTTATGAAAGATTTATTTAAAAAAAAAATTGTTTTTAACATTAGCTTATTTTCCTCAAGGCTTGCTAATGTAATTTGGTACTAATGAATTAAATTTGAATTTGTTTGGAAACTATTTGAAATATTTCAATTTTTGTCTATATTTTAAATCTAAATTTATCGGTAAAATAATATTTGCTTTTGATATATTTTGTTGGCAGTTTCTCGCTTTCCTACCAAAATAATTGCAATCTTTAGGTAATTAGATATAAGAAAATTATTTTTTCTTGTAATTATATAATTAATTATGAATTAAAATATTAAAAAAGTCATCTACCGGATAAGTAGGTGTTTTTATTAGTAAGCAATAAAATGTCGCATATTTTAATCTTTTTATTATAAATTGTTTTACGAATGAGGCTCCCATATCTCTAGCATATTTGAAAAACGACCTGGTCTGGTGTTTTCTTGCGTTTCTTCTATTGGCTATGCACTTTATTAACAATCATGCAGTTAAATTTATTATGTACAATTTATTGAATATTTGTAATCTCTTTTCATTTTTTTAATCTCATCTATGAGTACTTTATGTATATTTTTATATTTGTTTCATATTTATGTATGTTAAATTCTAAATATTTATCAAACTTTTATTTGTTTCCTACTTTAAATTCATACAATTTTTATTTGATTAGTTTACATTTTCATAATAACAATATATATGATCACGATCACATGTTACTAATATTCTACTTGAAGTGTTAAACTATGTATTAAATAATAATAATAATAAATGTTTAAGTTTGATAGAGATAAATTAGTATAAATGTAATTTTTCCTCTTATAAAAATACAATTATGTAATTTATTCTATTTAGAAAATCCAGCTAAAAGATCAGCAAAAAAAAACTTTAAAATATACTTAGCGTGATTAACTTCAATTTTTTTAAAAAAATTATTAATAATTAAAATTTCCATTCTGTATATTTAAAACAAACATATCATTAAAAAAATTACTTTATTACTAGTTAAAGAACCAAACAGCTATACTTATATATAAGAATGGAGTGTCTGTCTGTGGAATCGAACAAAACCCCTCATTTTGAGTTTTCTTCACGAATTAGAATACACTGATTCAGAAAATCTCATTAATTTTTTTTTTGTCTGTCTGTTTGTCCGGATTTAACTCAAAAACTACTACACGGATTTTTATAAAACTTGCACCATTTGAACAATAGTTTCTCAGTTTAAAATCTGCACTTTGTTTCATGTGGGTATCTGCAAACGTTCAATAGTTATAGAACTTTTTCCATTCCAAAACTCCGGTTGCCAATTGGCACCCAAAACACTTTGCCGAATACGATAAATTATTTCCAATTGGAAGAATAGAATTTTTTTAAACTTTGATTGATGTGTTATTGCATTGTTAGTATTAAAAATAATGAATGTGAAGTTTAAGAAGTGCATTTTTTTGTTACTGGAGTTAATTTCTATTAAAAATATATATACAACTTTTTAAATAATATAAGCTTTCAACTCCGTTTGGCATTCAAACAACATTGCCAAGTGTTTTATTTTCATTTTCTGCAAAATGCAGTATTTTTATCGACATCACATTACAGGATAATATTACGAAAAGCGTTTTTAATTATTAATTTTTACGGATTTTTATATTGCAAAATATATGTATTTAAAAAAACATCAGTTTATACGCGATAGCCATGTAAAGTCGTGAATATAAATATTAAAAAATAATACGTTAAATATCTCCCTTATGTCAGGACATAGTTTCACATGATAACCACTATGTGAATGAAATTTCGACATTTTTCTAAAAAAAAAAAAAAAAAACGTGGTTACTGCTACCCCTCATGCATGACGTATTAAATGAACGTCCCCAGAGGTAATAAACGCAAACTGTGTAAAATCAGCGTACATTTAGCAACAAAAATTTAATAACAAATCTTTGTTGTCTACATATAAAGGGTATAAGGATAAAACTACTTCACAGCATTTTTCTCAAAAATGAATTCTTTTGTATTTGATTTTGTTTGTAAAGTGTAATCTTATTAAATGAGGCACCCTAGTCGAATTAGGCCCAGCTTGCGGCCGCGGGCCGATGCGCTTGTAAAAGCTGCCCAGCGAAAACTTCTATTCAAATGCAAAAAAAAGGAAGGAAATGAGACATTTACATTTTAGAGAGCGTTTCCGAGAACAGAAGGTTGTAGACTTGGTGAGAAGATTCTTTGTCACCATTCTTGCTAAGAAAACCTGTAACCTGTTTGGGGAGGGGAGGCAGGCGGTTTTTCTAGGGTGTGATTGACGTGATAACCTCCTTTTGTTATATATCTCTCCCCAGTCCTCACAAATGTTCACAATGAGGAAAACAAATTGAATCCTATTATACTGATTACTACTAGAATCTATATAAGACTGGAAAGAGGTAGCTGAAACGTAACTGATTTGGAGAAAATGAACTTATATGCATAGCGGCCTTATTATTATAATCAAAGGAATGTGGATTCGAACACCGAATGCGACAATGCAGAGAGCACATATCTTGTTGTCCTTCCACCGGGCACAGAGCGGACGGATGCACGTTAAATCTTTCATGGTCTAAATGTCCTCACGCCTACACAGGGGCTTTGCGTGCCAGTTCAATTGATGACCTCGTTATGGTTCAAATTTACGAGGCAGTGTACTTCTGTCTTTCTCTTCGCTGTGGACACTGCTTTATAATTTTGAACCACTGTCAGATGACGTAGACGACATCTGAGTTGGCACCCGACGGCGCCGGCCTCAATAGGCGTTAGGGCGTTGGATCCCGATCAGATTTACCATACACCAGTTCAGTAGACACACCAGTATAATTTTTTGGATATTTTTAGACGACTTTCTAGTATTTTATTAGCGAAGCTGGCAACCACAATTATATTTAACGTGTACCAGTCTTATATTCACGCCGGTGGAGATTGAGGGTGTTTTCAGACGACTTTTGTAATTATGTAGCTAATCTGGCAATCTTCCGCCCACGAGATCACTTCATCTTTTCCTCATCCAGTCATCATGCCAATTCGAACCACTGATCTCGAACTCGCAATCCTTTGATTGATAGCCGGATGATGACCTCGAGGCTACGAGGTCTCCAATATCTACGTGGACTTGACAAGTTGTAGCGATCTCTTGATCGGAAGGTTGTCAGATTCGTTTATAAATTTTTTTTCACAAAATTTAATTAGTAAGTGCCCCTGGACCCTTCATATGTACTATTCGCTGTACTACTCTAGAAATATAAAAATCTACAAAACTAAAAGTATTGAAAAGAAAACCAGGATGAATACAATATACCAGGATAATCTGTTTTTTTCGTCAGGGCTAGCGGTAAAACTAATGGTTCATAATTCGAGGGTCGTGGATTCGAATATCAACATTGACATTGCAGCGAGCTCAAAATCGAAGGATTGTAAGTTTCATTCCTTGTCGTCAGCAAAAAAACAAACATTCGCCATGTAGAAGGTGTACTACGCACATTAAATCTGTACTGGTTCAATGTTCTCACCCTAATATCTGGTGCGTGAAGTTCTTCGTCATTTGTCCATCGCTTAATATTACGAGGCAGTGTTCTATAATTGTACTAAATTATGAAACTGCTAGTTTTGTCAAGAATTTATAAAATCATTACTTAATTTTTCTCATATTTAGATACTTTAGGTTTTTAATTCGTATGTAAATTAAATATCATATTCTTTTAACGTGCATTTAAAGCGAAATAAAATCCAGGTTTTATAAGGGTAAAGTTTATGGTCGTATAGGAAAACTTATTTATTAGGCTTTTAAATCAGAATTTGTTATCACCGAGTTAATAAAAGTAATAATAAATAATGATGATAAAAATCGAACATGGATTTTATTTTATTTTTACCTTACAAATGTATCAATTTGGCAATATCGTAAAAAACAATTTTAGATGCGTTATAGTTCTTATTTTTTTAAAAATAATTAGTGAACAAACATTCAAAACGTGTTTAGTCCAAAATTTCTCAAATTCAGATTATTAGACATTTGTCCTGTGCAAATCTCAATAATTTTTTTTAATTGTTTTGAAAAAAGTGCAGGCTGATTTCGAACTTTTTTAATTAAATCCTCAACATTTTCATCTGTGAGGGCTAGTTGGTGATCCGAGGTAAGCTTTCAGCTCATAGTTAGAGGGTTGTGGATTCGAATATCGACATCGTATAGAAATCTTCTAGCCCCTGACAGACCTGTTCTCAGGGCTACAGATCTAAGAAGCATCGCGGAGACCTTCTTTGCGCGTCTTATAGCCTTCGGGATAGTTGGGGGTACTGGAACTACCTCATACAATGCCATTGTCCTTCTACCCCTCCCCTTCAGGCAAGACGACAGGGGAAGAAAGGACTCTTTGCAGTGACAAGTATAGCAGAGTTCATTTACGAGTAATTACCTCCGCGTTTACTGTGAGGGGAGATTTGGTTATCCAGTATTGGTTTGAAAGAGACATTGGGGGTGTGGTAAAGGCGTGGTCTTTCTACCTTAACATGTATCAAATAAAGCAAAAAGATACTTTATAATTACACGAAAAATAGAATAGCCTGTTTAAAATGTCTAGAGTCGATAGTTTAAAGAGGATATTTGAAAGAATTAGTAAATAATTTTATTTTCAAGTCGGAACTATTTGTTGTAACGCGGAGAATTTTTTCCCCCTCAGTTATTCGGTTTGTCGCCCCGCCTTCTGAAACGAGTATGTAGAGGGCGCTGATCGCGATTCTTAGTTTCGAATTGTGTGATGAACGCTCTTAACGGGATTTTTACTCGGAACGTATACCAGGCGTCTGTTTTGTCTAAAGAACGAAAGTTTCGTCAAATATGAACATGCAGTTTTAACAGTGTGGTTTTTTTAACAGTGTTTTCACATTCATTCAGAGGATAATAACTATATCGACTTTCGTTTTATTCTTCACTTCAAGTGTGTTTGCTGTTATGCAATGGGGAGCTCTTATTGGCTGGGTGCACAGTTTTAGTAGTTATTTAATAACAGACTTCAGTAGAATAGTTAATTTTATGCGGATGTCACAAATAACGTCGAAGGAAAGATAGTTATCAAATATACAAACTATTTTTTTTATCATTCTTTATGTGAAATTATCTATAAATCGCTAAAACTTATCATTTAAATTTACTTAAAAATATTTAAATTTATACTAATATGGTTAATAAAAAACAGAGTACACAATAAGTTTATAAAGAACTCCAAATCCCCTTTCTAATAATTTTCTTTTTTACCAAAAAAGATACAAAAAGTCGGCTTAAATTGATTGCCCTCCAATGACAACCTCAACTGATAATATAGTAACTAGAAACTTAGGACGAAATTAGTATGTTCTCCAAAAACTATTAGTTCCAACTTTAACTCTTCAACAAATACTAATATTTAAAACTTCGTAAGTGACAATTCAACAGGTATCGAGTAAGATGTTGACTTTTATAATGGCCGTGGGAACGAATAACCTGCATTTTACAACCTAGTCTCTTCTTCTTCTCGGTCTTTGATACATCTAATAATGCCCGTAAGGTATACTTCCTTCAACAGTTTTTCTCATGGTGCAGACGCAAATTCTACACAACCTGAAGCAACAAGACAATTTATCCCACCGTCCTCAGAAAGCGCCATCACCCCTCCCATATCTTACAGGTAAAGTAAAGAAAAGCGCCATAAAAGGTACTTGGGGACACTTCACAAAAAAAAACACCGCGGTCGTAAAAAGCGAGCAGTAAAAAAATTTAAAGTGCCGTTCATTATGAGCCTGTCGTGTACCTGCTGCTTCATACAAATACAGGTAACGAGCCCCCGAATTGAATGGCATTGGCATTACGACTTGTTGAAAAGCGCCAGAGGTATGCGTTGTAAAGTCACAATGGTAACGACGTCGGATTAACGACGATCATTGGCGACGGGAATGAATACGGCGGGAGGTCTTATTGACAGGTTTCTTGTAGTATTCCAGTAATTGGTGTTCTGATTAGTGTCTGAGTGACGGGCAGGGCTTCATGGTCACTTATTGTGATGTGGCATTGGAGTTAAAGTGATGGGGCGAGGCGAATTGGCAGTGCCTCTGGGTGGTCTGCGAAAAGTATTGATTGGTACGCATCTTGAAGTGTAAAAACAGAAAAATATTTTCAAAGGAGGCAGGTTGACGGTTTTAATTTAAATATGAAAATTATTTGTAATAATAGCCATTGTACTGTATTTTATTAATCATATTAAAATGATAGTAAAATTGTATAACTAAAATTTTTATTTGAACCTAGGTATCGATATCAATTTGTAACCTATATAACACATCAATCTAATTGTGTCTGATGATAAATAGGTTATTTATTTGGCAGAAAACCCTGAAGATTGATGTTGTTTTTTAATTCCTTATAATAAGGCCACAAAATTTATAATTCCTGCCCTGAATAATTAGGGAATTATGAACCACACATGTGCACTAAGGTATCAATTGTTCCGGATGTTGGTATTTTAATGAAATTAGTCACATTAAAATTATTGTTGTAAAATAGCTTGTTAAAATATATATTTGACTTATTTTGTATTAATTAAGTATTTGTTTAAATAATTTTTTTTTCATTAACTTGCTTTCTGGTAATAAATAAAACAATAAAAAAAACTTTAATAAAAGGGTGTGTTCCAGTGTTTAATAATAGTTAATTAATTTGAACTTTCATTTATTTTTTATAATTGACCGAGCGTTAGCGAGGTTCTGTTTTAACACGACCTTTTACACTTTGTCCGTAAATTTGTTTCTTTGTCACGCAGTCACCAAAATTTGGTAAGAATGTTCCTTTAAGTCATTAAAATCGACGTATGTTTTTTTTTTAATTTGTATATATTTTTTTTGGTCGCGAGTGCTACTGTTCCCAGAACTACTAGTATATTCTATATAGCAAAATTATTATTAGATTTAGTATGCAGTTATTTTACATATCGTTGACTACCACCCAAACCAATCCAAAGTGCACTTATTACATTAGAATGTACGATGAGATTTATTGAGCAAATAATACTGTATTTTGAAGATTGTGTTTCATATTCCAAACGCTTCCAGCATAAAATCTACAATTCAGACAATTCATCCAAGAAAACAATAGAATTTTCGTATTTTCAGTCCATGAATTTCCCACCACTCCACGCTGCACCAAAAAAAAAGCCAACACCTAAATCACACCTCGAACATTAAAGCAGCATACATTTCTCGCACCTTGCGACACTTTAAAATCCATACATATTAATGCCGCCACAAATCTCGAAAATATCCTAACACAATTCACACATTCGAGCAAGCCCAGCAGCGAAAGAAAGTATTCTTCGCCGAGTCCACACAAAAACAATGAAGCTGCAATTCTGTCACTTTACCTACTCGTGTGTCTTCTGCCATAAATCGACGCAGGAACGATGCAATTGTGGAAATAATGGCGGGGGCCATCAAACCGTCGCAAGGTACCTGTGCTCAGCGTCGTATAATAGGGCATCGAAATTTGTATATACACGGTGCATTGACGACTTTTCTGTGCAGAATTCTTTTCATTGTTGGGAGAAGGGTGTCTTTATTCCCATTCTTTGGGTGTCTCGTAAACTATCTCGGGATGACGTCTTCAAGAGGATCTCGCCGGGTACGGTTGCAGTGGAGGGGTTCGGGGTTATTGATGGAGTATCGTATACATGGGAATCGACGGAGTGTGGCTTTTTTTATGGGAAAGGTGGGTTTCGAGGAAATATCTTGGAAAATGATCCTTGGCTATTTTTTTCTTATGTTTTAAATTGTTGTTTTGATGGCATGGTTACAAGTAATCAGTGGGATACAGTCATATGACATTGACTCATCTAGATGATACGTTTTAAATTTAAAAATAAAATAACAAATTAAGAATTTTTTTCTTAAATTAATATTGATGTTGTTCCTTAAATCGCCAGATTAATCGTAAATAGTTGGACTTTATTTGATATTGACAAATAAAACTACTTAAATTTAGAATTTTTCGTCGTCAAATACCTATTTTGTAGTTAAACCAAATTTTCAATTTTATCACTGGGGAGTAACATTATTCGAAGTTTTTACAGAAAATATTGAACATTTTTTATAAAAACATTTATAAAAATGTATTTTACAATTAAGTTAATTTACCTGATAATTCAATTTGGGATTTGTTTCCTATAATATGTTTTCTGATTTAATTTTTAGTTACCGGATAAAAAAAATTAAACTCAAAGAACTTTTTCATCTCAGTACTTAGTTAACTTAAATTCGAAAACAGCTGTTCTTAAACAACGTTTGTATCTATAAACATGTTTATTAATATTCTGAACTGAACTTACTTCGCATTGTGTCTTAAAACCTTTTTTTCTCCAACATATCAAAATCTATTATTGCAAGATAAAAAGAAATATTATCGGAGACAGAAAATCACCAGTTTCAAACATTATGAATGTAGTTTCATGGCAAACGAAAAAATCTGTTATTTTATCTTTGCCATATGTCGAGTCAAGAATCGATCAAAGGTAGCTTGATATAAGTGCAAGTTATCTTACTCGTACACCTGGCAGAATGCTTGTGTTAAACCATTTGTCTCTTAAGCTCTGCACAAATATTGTGAATACCAAACAGAAAGTTGAGAAGATAAGGAATATCAATATTTTTCACGAGTAGTCGTATTTTGTTGGGGTAGATTTTCTTGAGAAATATATTATAACGGTGAAGCGAAACAAATGAAGTAATTTCATTTTGTTTAAAATTTTTTACTTTTTTAAAGACATATGAAAATTTTTGGTTTGCAAGTGCTTTAATGTAACAATTATACATTTAATAACGCAATTAAAAATTTCTTAGCTAATATCAATATAAAGTTGTTTTATTTAACTGTGAATCCCTAATAGTATTAAATTAAAAATTACAATAATTAATACACAATATATGTATCGAGACAATGAAAAGGTAGAGTTTGCTCTTTTGATATAAAAATATTTCTGAATTTTATAATTAAAAATAAACTTCATTATGAAAAGAAGAAGAAAAATACGTATATTATTAAAAATATCATAACTTAATCGAATGAATTTTTATTATTTGTAATATTTCTATACGTATTTATTATGCCTCTAGAAATACCATTAAAAATAATAATTAAATTTATTTATATACTTTATTGTGAATAGTTTTATCATTCATACAATTTAAGAACAATATTTTGGATCCTTTGCATCTTTTGTTTTGTTTTTTACAATTGGATTTCCTCCGGAGCGGCACTTAATTAGGCTCCCACAAAGGCCATACAACCCAACCTGACCTAACCTCCATGTATGCAAATCGCAAATCCCCGCCCTGAGACTGGCGATCTATACACATACGACAGCTTGTCAGACTGCGCACAAACTGCAACCGATAATCACTATATTTACACTTCACCCCAAACAAAACCCTAACCAAGTCAGGCGAATAAAACAACCCCTCCGACGTGCCCGAACTCAGCAAAGCCAACCGAAAACAGGACCCTACCGGACACTGCAGGAACAGGACTGACCACTTCCCAAGCGGTGTAACTGAGACCCTTTTAAAAGTTCAATCGCATCTAACGAGAACACTGATCAATGCTCGAGTACCTGATGGCTTCTGTTCGGGACATGCTCACACTCTATCTTCATGCGCAATTTAACCCGAGAATTCTGCAGTCAGACTTTTCATTAGGGTTGTTGGAACCCCCCCTTGCCTACGTGTCCGGGGTACCAAAGGGTTGGAGAGGGCCTCCGGAACTCGGGGTGGCACGCCTCCCCTTGCGGAGTTGAGTTGTGTTGTTCTGTTCTCCATCCTCTCATCTGCGTCTGTGCAAGAGAGAAGAAGAACACAATGGGTCTGTCGAATCAGATGTCAGATGCACCCCGCGGGTCAATGACAGGAGGATGCTTCGTGGAGGATCTTTTTGAAGTCACCGCGTGAAATTAAGACGATATGCAAATTGTCTTTTGGGGTGCTTTCATCTGATCTCTATGCTATTCCTGTACAGGCTCACTGTTCGGAACCCAAACACATAAGTGGTCAAAGTAGTCACCACATACAATTTTCGCTGTACAGAAGCTACTATATACACCCTTTAGAAATGGATCGATATATTTTTAGGTTTAGTACTAATTAGTCATATGAGTAGGTGCTAAAATTTCGTTAGGCTCGAAAACAATGTATTAATTCATTGAATAGCCCAATTCCGAAATATATCTTATCCATTTTGTAAAACTTCACATTTTTAAATTACATATTTTTCGTATTAAATTTTAGTTTTACGCCTTGAATTAAACAAAGTATGTTGTTTAATGTGTGAAAAAAATACTTTGTTTATTTCAATGCGTAGAAATAAAATTTAATTAAAAAAATGAGATTTAAAAATGTGAGGGAAAAAAATATGAATAAGACATGTGATGTGATTTAGAAATACGAAGCTACAAAATGGATAAGAGACATTTTAGAATTGGGCGACTCCATTTACTGGAGTTTTTAACTTAAATATTAAGGTATAAAAACTCAGGTTTGGCTTAATATTTTCTTTTTATAACGTTCGATTAAGTCGATATTTTTGATAATTTTAGGCACTTTTATATAGCGAGTTAGCCCCCTTATAAGCTTTTTACCACGTAATTAAAATTTTCACTAAGTGGTTTATGGCTCCAGACCATGTCATTGAGATGTTACAAGGTTAGTTCAGTGACGTTTTTGGTATTTATGTTCTATAAAAACTTTCCTTATTTAAATAAAAATTAAAGTTATAAATCGAACCCTGATTATGTATCAGTAGTAAATACTCGACGTAACCACTCCTTACGGTATCAATAAGAAACAGTCGCTATAACGAAAAGTCATTATAGCCAGTTAAAATAATTAGTGCATATAAACTAATCAAGCGATTGAGACTTTAAATGGCGACCGATGTAAGAATGGGTCGCTATACCGGGAGGTCATTAAAGGAGGGTCTACACACCGCTTGGTAAAACGCCACAAACAATATTAAAAATAAGAATGAACTATTTCAAACAGAAATAATACTATTATTGAAAAAAATCTTCTGAAAGAGAATAAAACTTAAAAAACACAAACAAAATTTAACAAATTACACCACACTACAACAGTATAAATTTACGTTTTTAGTTGCAGAATATACGAGATAAATTTTGAACTGGCAAATTATGCAGCAATGAGTTTTGAATTGAGACATATTTGAATCTCATTTTCTGCCCAAATTATTGTAGTAAAAAAACTCTTTCATGCATCAAACGGAGCGTGTATGGATTATTTTCCCATTATCTCGATCTTCTAAGACCTCCTTCGGTTTAAAAAGACATTACCTTAAGTCTTAAGTCGCATGGTATCATTTCAGTTGCGTGACATTTAATAATCTTTATCCTTTTGTAGTGGAAACTGATAGCATTGAAGAAGAATTTAAGTTTATGATTACGAAGTATGTCATCGATAAATGCTGCAGAATAAAGAGTAAGTTATACAATACGAATCATTTAAAGAGCACAGTGGTTCAGGTAGAGTCTAAGAATAGTGTATATAGAGATTTGTTCATCTTATTTTAGACTCTACGAGTTAAATCCTGTATTACATAAAGTTGAAACTCAGCTTAGGGTATATTTATAACTATATTTCATCAATGGAATGAAATTGGAATTGGAGCCGTTTTTATTGTTTTATTATTTTTCTTACAATGACAATAAAATGTAGTGTTTTATAAGATTTATTCGAATTTGAAATTGTAAAATTTTGTTCTACTGAAAATTGCTACGAATTATTTTGAAATTAAGAACCACATTTTATATATTTTTATTGATAAAATTAATAAAATCAATTGTTAAGGATCCTAAGACGGTATTTTTATATGAATAAAAGTAATAATTATAATAAAAGCTTTTAAATACATTTTAAGTTTCATTATTTTTAATAACCATTTTATTTGCAATCATAGGCATTAATTTTAAATATTCGAAATAAAAATATACATATAATTAAGTTGAAAACTGCTGATATACTCGAAAGTTTAAAAAAATTAATTTTATTTAATGCTCTCTGATATTTAAATGCTTTCATAGAAATATTGAAGTGTTTAAAAGTTTACCTAGTAGCTCATAAAATTTTAAATTCTGTGCTTTTATAAATCATCGAAGTTAGGCACAATTTGTTGATCCTCCAGTTATGTAAAATGCTCGAAGGCTAAATACTGTGCGTGATTGTAACGTGACTTGGGGAAAGGGTGTCCTAGTGGTTACGTGACGTAGCAAAACTTTATAAGAGAAATGCTGACTTTTTTTTCATAAACTGTGATATAAGTTACTTTTTATAAAAAAATACCATCTTTCGCATGACATGTCGGGTAAATACACAGAATGAATAAGTTTTAATGACTGTTTCTTAGTTATTTTTGTAACATGACATGGGAAGGGAGTGGGTAAAGCTAACTTGACTGTGCGCGGCAAGGGAGGGAATGTGCAAACGAATAAAAAAAAATGCGTAACGTAATGAACAAACGCTCCCTAACGGTTTTTCTTTTCAAAAAGCTTCGAATTTCAAACAAATTCCCAAACCATTTTTTTCTTCTTCTAATGCCCCGATCTTCTGGCCACCAAACGATCGCAAGGAAGTCCACGCGTTTCCTACTTCCCCGATACCCCCTCAACCTCATTTTAATGAAATAAAACCACCCGTTTCCCTTCGAAAAAGGAGAGAGAGAGAAAAAAAATTGCCGAAAACGAGGAAACAGAAAGTCCTAATAGAAAAAGGTAAGATAAAGAACATCGAAAAAGGAGAAAAAGAAAGAAAAAAAGAAAAGAAAGAAGAAAAGCAGCTGAGGGCACCCCATTCTAACCCAGTCGTACCAGACGCCTACCCTTGTATAGGCGCATAATAATCATTCTTTTCACCCGGAATCTGCATCTTTTGATAAAAACCCCAACCGCACACGCGCGCGTGCCAGACGCCCGTACAACAATGGCATATGGTCTTTCCCGTTTCTTAAACAGTTAGTTACTTCTGCAGGGGGGGTTGAGCAGACGATACGGGGGTTGCCCGACTGGTATATTTCGAAATAGTCAAATTTGGGGAAATGTCGCCAATTTTTATTTTTTTTAAATCCTCAAAATGCGGAATTTTTTTATTTTTAAAGCAAATGGCTGTTTTTGATGGAGTAAAATTATTATTTTTAAATAGTTTAAAAACAATTTTTTAAAGAAAAGATGCTTTGCTCTAGGTAGGAAAATAATTTTATTAGATATGAGAATTTAATGTTAAAACACTTTAGTGCAATTTTTTATTGTTTAACAGTTATATAAAATCAAGTTGCAGTAGTATTGTGTATAAAATTTTATGTGATTCAATGTGATTATTAATTTTATATTAAAATAATATCAAATTATTAAAAATAATTATATATGGCATTGAGGATTTTTAATTGATAAAATGAATGATATATGCTTTTAAAGACATTTCTGAAACATTTTTATTAAACAAGTTAGTTAACTCAAAAACTTGCTTTAAAGATTTTTAACGGTCTTTGGAAAATTCTCTGTTTTGATTTTCCAACAGTAATGATAAGTTTGCACTTAAGGGTTTCTGACCTTCAAGTACCCTCATAAAATTATATATTTTAAAATATAATATTCTTCAAATTAAAAATTTAATTTAACAAATTCACTGCCGGTGTCCAATAGGATATAAGTCGACTATTGTCTTTTACATGTTATTTTGAAGTTCTTATCACGCGCCTGTGCGAACGTGTTAATCATTTCGAAAATCTTCTGAAATACCTGATACATCAGATGGTATTAAACATTGTAACCGTCTAATAATTTTTATTCAAATTTTTACAAGTCATCAATTATTTGTGTCAATGGTGATATTGATTTAATATGATACACTTACATGGCAATATTATTTTTTTTTTTAAAGTAACACAATTAAAAAAAAAATCTTCAATTTTTCTATGCTTTTAAGGGTCAATAAAACCTTTTGGGAAAATTGACTCTTTGAGAATTCTGATTGTCTCGAATTTTTAAAATAGGTTCAGTTGTGAATCAAATGATGTTTTTCTGTAGAATAAAACAAATCTTGGATTTGGGCGATTTTCGCCAAAAATTGGGATTCTGGGTAGGAGAGGGGGCCCCCAAATCCTCCCCATCTGCCCGCGTACGTACAAGAAAAAGCGAAAGGTGGTCCTGGGGGGTTATATCCTCTCTATGTATCACCCTGGTAGGTACCGTAGGAGGAACTGAACAAAAACCTTCTATTTCTTTTATAGCCAGGTGGGTGGACCGGTATATTTCCCTTTCTTTTTTATCCCCCCCTCCTGCTCGACTTTTTCCTTCTCTACTGCCCAGAAATCGTCTGACAAAAGCCCCAGGCCTGCTGTTTTTAAGAATACAGGGGGGGGGGGAGATATCGAAAATAAGAGTGTGCGTTGCCTCGTGCGGGTTTAGTTAACCTTTGATGTAACTGTTAAAATGTAACGTCTGTTTGTTAGGGGGGTGGACGCGTTAAGGGGGGAGAGGGGGGGGTAAGGGGGTGGATTAACCCCCTATTTTTTTTCTTGGAGAGGGAAACGAGAGTAAAATGTGTTTGCGTAACGGATTTCTGATTTTTATGGCTGTTCGATGGTGTGCCGAGTCGTAAAACTGGGTTTTGAACAGCGGAGTTTTGCATACAGAGGCATTTTTATGTGTCTCGGGATTTATGATTGGCTGTGTGCAGTGCGTTTACTCTGTTGTAACGCCGCTTGGCTTTGGTTTATTGTCATTCTTTGGTGGTAGTTTGTTTTCGTTAAATATTTTGGTTGGAATGGTACGAACGAAAATAATTCAAATTAATTTATATGTCATAATGTTGAAAGTAAAATGAATTCTGATCGGCATAGTTAATTTATAACATCATATAAAACGCATTATGCATCATAAGGTATAAAAAAATATGTTTGCAATAACTAATGTATTCTTAAATCGTGTGGTAATTCATATTTAATATGTCATTTGTTTGGAAGAATATTTTTACGAACATGTTTTAAATGGGAAGTTTTTGTTTTTAGGTAACAAATTAATTTTTGAATTTAATGATAAGTTGAAATTAATTATTTCCATTGCATTTTCCACTTTTAAATCACTAAAATTGTAGCTTTCAGGTTTGTCTTGAAATTTTTAATAGGCTATCTATGAGCAAATTAATTTGGTATCCCCGTTTTGATTTATATACTTGAAAAATATTTTTTTTATGTTACACATTTCTATTGGTTATCCAATTGCATTGCACACACATTAATCACTTTAATAGTTGGCAACTGGTTTATTAAAATTATCAATGTTTTATTATCAATGTTTTATGATACATCTAGTTCTTTAAGAAAAGTAATCATCATTAAACTTCAAATAGGTTAAATCTAAGGGCAAACAAACTAGTATAACGAAAGGATCCCTAAACTAAACATTAGAAGCCTAACAAACATATTTTTTGTAGTACAAAAAATAATTTAGATTTGTGTTTTTTTTTTGTTGATAAATATACAGCCCAATTATAAATAGGACAAATGTGTAAAAATAAAATGGAATTTTTTAGTTTATTATAGTTATATATTAAGCAGAAATATATAATATAAAGAAGTTGTAAACATTTAATTGATTTTCAAAATTTCTAAACCAATTTTTTTAATTCCCTTTGTTCATTTATATTCCATTTATTTATTTATATTCCCTTTATTTATTTATATTCCCTTTAATTATATTCCCTTTATTTATTAAATATTAAATAGAAGCAAAATAGTCTTTTCAGCATTGCATTAATTACTATTTTTTAAGACATCACAAATTAAACACGATAAATATGAGCTGTGTGAAATAAACCAGCCATAGAAATTTAAATACTATTTTCAGAAAAGAATCCGTGGGAAAATACCTCACATTCAGCAAGCACTTATAGAACATAGAAAAAATACAAATTCGACATTTTATTCCCTTTACCATGACTAGAATTTTAAACGGAAAAAAACTAAAGTTTTATCATGTCAGCAAGTCAGTTACAGAATTCCATTCTTTTTTTACAATGGTCCCTATCGTGAAACGTCCGTTTATCGGAAACATTACGCAACGCTGGCGAGGCGTGAACCGAATGTGAATGCTCTCCAAGCAATTATTCATACTCGATGAGAAATTGGGAAGATGTATTTACATGTGCTGTTTTCTTAAACAAAATAATTGACTTTGTGAGCAACTAGTCATTAAATGTCTTATTATGCTGCGTACTCGCGATAACGTATCTTTCAATTAATTGGTGCCTCAAGTTAAACATGGTTAGCATATTATACGAGTAACAGATAATAATCAATTCTAAATGTATAAATTACATAGTCTCTGGTATGTACACGAACAGTAATTCAGGTTATAGTTAATTTGCATGTTATACTAGAATTGTTTTTATTTTTTTGTGATGAAAAAGAGCAGTTTATTTCAAATTGAATCAATGATTTTTTATTTGTTTCTAAATTTTCTTATAGCAAATGGCTTTGATTAAAAAATTTTGCTGGGTTTAAAATTATTAAATGTAAATGATACTTATACACTAGTAGACACTTTTAAATATTGTTTGAGCATAAAACAAGTAGTTACAAGTAAATTAATTAAGGGAATTTACTAAGCAACATAATATGATTACCCATTTTATTTTACATTATTTAAAATTCAGAATCATTGTAAAAAATAAATTTTTATTTAACTGATGTGCCTGTTTAAAATTAAATTAATATTTTTATTGAAGCGCCTACTATATTGCTTGATAGAGTAAGTTTCTTAATTTTCCCAGTTCAAACTAAAATATTTTCTTTTTAAAAACTCAAAATTACAATTAAGAACTGAAAATGTAATTTGGTTTCTAGGACTAAATTATAAGAATGTCTTTTTATAACCGAATATTTGAACTATTTTTGTTGTTTATCAACTGATAATTTAATCTATATTTTAATTAATAATTTGAACTAATTATTGATTTATATATTTAAAATGCATTATATTACGAAACAACGATCGTATAAAAAATATAATATACAAGATGCACAAAATAAATTTAAAAGTAGAATTTCTTAACATTAACATAATATATGAGTAGTAGATAATAACCAATTCTAATTGTATTAAATGCATAGCTGTTGCTTAGTAATATAATATATTGCGTTTTAATAATATAAACCAAATAGAATTTTTAGGAAATATAAAATATTCTTTAAAAACAAATTTTTAAAAAATAATTAAACATAAGAAAGTTTGTTACATATCTGTATAATCGAAGTCTATAATTGAATAACTAGAATCTTAACTAAAACAATAATTCACGAAAACAAATGTTACCTGATGGTTCAAACTGAAATAAGCCAACAGGAGTAGCAGGTCGAATTCTAAATATCCCTTCTTCATAATCTGCAATGATAACAAGTCCAGAGCATCCTTTGGTATGGAAACGCACTTTGTGTCCGAGATCAAAACAAACAACACGGGACCCACAGAGGAGAGGAACACGAACCGTTCGCTGTCAGCACTGTCGCGCAACTGGAGGGGAGAGAGAGAACTGGCGAGCAGACGACTCGCGACTCGAGTGGGGAGAGAATATCGTTTGGAGTGCGGGGAGTGGATGGAAAAAAGTTCTCTCTTTCAATCCTTCGCCCACCTGTCGAAAAAAAATATCCAAAAAAAATTATCTTGGTTCTTGCGCCTCCTTGGCGAGGGTTGGAAACTGTTCGATTTCGAAGTCGCCAATTTTTTTAAAGAATGATGGAATTGGTTTGTTTTTGATGTTAAAAATGTATTAGCTTTGAAAATATGTTTGGATGAAAGTCTGACGTGTGTGGGAAACACATAAAAAAATGATTTTTTTATACAATTATATTTGGAAATACTCCAATTGCATTTGCTTTATATGGGCACTTCTATCTAAACTACACAATAATCAAATAGCAAATTGGCTTTAACTCGATAGCGATGGTTTTGTTTTTCGATCTTTAAAATTTGGTATATTTTGGTTAGGTTTTGCTACAAATTCAGAAAAGCCATTTTATTAGAAAAAGGCCCATTTAGTATTGTTTTTCGGAAATTTCATTTCAAACATCAAAATACTGTTTTTAGTTAAATATAGTGTTTTCGTGTTTGTCAAACACTGTGATTATGTAAAATATCAAACTTAATATTAATTTATCTCTAAAAAACATTTTTGAAATAAAAACAATGCACTTAATTATTTAATTAAATTAAGCAATACATTTTAAAATTAAAAACAAACTTCAAGATAATAAAAAACTTATAAAAGTGCAAATATTCCCATCTTTTCGAAGAAAAAGTTATTTTATTTGTCTTGGCGATTTCTAGCCAAAGTTGGCAGCATCGAAGTGCGAGTGTACCCCTGCCGCAGCCGGCTCGGCGTTGACGGGGGGCGGGGGATGAGAGTCACGTGGTAGGATGCGGGAGGGTGGATGGTGCCATTGTTGCCAGATAGCGGCTGCCAACTTTTTAGGGATTAGAGACGACATGGAGGTATTTCAAAGCGGAATTTTTTTATGTACATAAATTTAAAATTTTTGGCGTTGTAAAATGTCGGTTCTGAGACGTATGTTCTGCGGGGTTAAAATGGAAATGCAATGGCGCGCGTAGGGTTGCTTCTTAACAGACAGCATTTGTAAAAAACTAGTTAGAGTTAGTGAAGTTTTGTTAAAACTAAATTATTTATTTAAAGTTTTTTTTAGCTATCAGCATTTTTGATGATTCGAAGTCCCGTTCAATATTTTGTCGGTTCAAATGGTTAATTTTAACAGGTTTATTTACACTTCGAAAATTTCAAAGATTTAAATTTATTTTATCATCTTTGACAGATAATTTTTAAAGCAAATAATTATAACCGATAATATTAAAAACCGAAATGAATTAAGTCTGAAAGTAGAACTCTAAACCTCCGAGGCTGCGAGACCTAGCAAACTTCTCTCGACTCCATTTTAATGTTTAAGCTAATTGTTTTGGTATTCCTCGACACACTTATATTTAATTTTGTGTTTAAAATATGTTTTTAAAATGTCTCATTTATACACGTTACTGTGGGCTGTTAATAGCAATCCAATTTGTTTTTTAACTATTTAGTACACTAAATTATAAAAAAAATTTATAAAAAGGATTTTTGGGGCTTGAAAGACATCAAAACTTGTAAAACCATAAAAAAAAACCTCAACGTTAAAAGCTTTAGCTTAAAATAAATACTTAGGATCTATGGCGAAAACGATGAAGGTTAATTTTTTGTTGAAATCAAAACCTTAGCGTTTTGTGTTATAGCTACAGAGTAAATGGGATTTTCGTTTTCTGGAAAATCCCTACTCTTAATAGAACGTCGTTTTTAATCCCCCTAGGTATGGACTTTTGATTCATCAAATGATGGAAATAAACCCATAAAGACACAGTAAGTTATTAAGTCTAGTACTCATTTCTAGTCCATTTCCATTGAGGTAGAACCATAGAGTAATGATACAAATAGAGGAATAAAAATGCTGATTTCCGTGTGTCCATCATTGAAACCACGTGATATGTGGAAATGCCAATTCATTCATGCGCCAATATTACTTAGCAGGCCTTGGCGATTTTAAGAACTAAACGAGATCGAAGTATTGTAATATGGTTTTGTGTTTAATTTTGTATTTAAATATAGTTTTTTTTAACGAGTGGCACAATTTAAGGGAGTTTAACAGATATATTAAGGAGATTTTTCTTACTTTGTAGTTTTGAAATAATTGCATTACGTTTTTATGTAAAAAATGTACCATAAGCGAAGTTCTTTCAATTGTCATTTTGTATACTTCAATAAGAAAATATGAACAATAAAACCTGAGAAATATAAAGAGTTTCGCTTCTTCGAGTATTGAACACAAATAAAATATTTTCGTTTCGTTAATGAAGAGGAAATATTTAGCTCACATTGTTTGAAAATAAGTAAATACGTACATATATGTTAAAAAGTTGAATACGGACAGAACTCCTTATCACCAAAAGAGAAGAAAGTGCGCCAAATTTGAAACTCCTGCAGATGTCTGAACGCCAAATGTGGCAGCGGTATAACCACGTGATGTGAGTTTTTCTTCTCAATGTTGACATCGCGGCCTTATGTGAGTCTGGTATTGAAGGCGCTCTCTATTTAATATTACAACTCTCTGGGTAGAACTGATGTATTAATGAAAGTTTGTTTTATTACAAACGAATAATCAGTTCACGTAGGATAGTGCATATCTTTAAATAGTAGGGAACTGTTGGCTAATCAAAACATATTTAGAATAGATATTTACTTGCGAATACATTAGGTTTCGCTTATGTATTTTAATGTTCATGTCGTGTAATTCAGAGTAACATTATTTCAAATACACATTTTATTACAGGAACTGTCCTATGAATATTCTAAATGAAAAATTTGTTTTATAGAAATCGGAATCATGCAGTATATTTTAATAAGACCGAAAGAAAATGGCGGCAATGTTCGCTTATCAGGATTAGCACTTCCAGGGAAGAA
Source organism: Troglohyphantes excavatus (assembly GCA_963932185.1). NCBI lineage: Eukaryota > Metazoa > Arthropoda > Arachnida > Araneae > Linyphiidae > Troglohyphantes > Troglohyphantes excavatus. Next base: position 25,450,226 of record OZ010674.1, read on the forward strand.
GAAAAAAAAGTATTCCATTGAAAACGTGAACACTATTATTTGTATGATAATAAAAATCCAAAATAACCTTTTATGATCATCTTGAAAACGATAACTTATAATTAAAGAATGGTTAAAGAAGAGAAGAAACGATTAAATATAGTCCTCCTTTCTTGAAATTCTGTTATATTTCTTCCCTTCATTAACAAACCATTTAAAAAAAAGGTTAAAAACCAACTTACAGAATAAGAAGTTCTCGGATTAAACTTGGTTCATGTAGCGATTTACAGCATTTTCGCATCGTGTCGTAGCGATTTACAGCATTAAAAGAAAAACGATGTGCTTGCGATGAAGAAACATGTAGTTGTATATAAGAAAAATGATGAAAACAGATTTTTTGGAAAAGACGATGACAGAATTAAAGTCTTAATTTTGGATTTATTTTGAGGTGGCTATTTTTATGTTACAAACACCTGATTTAAAGTTTTCTTTTTTGCCTTGTTTTAAAAGACGTCAACCCTATGAAAGGTTAGAAGAAGGGGGAATTTGTTTTCTCAGAAAACTAGTTTACTTTATATTTCTAATGCATATTTATTATATATATATTTCATTTTTATTATTTCCATAGATGCAGCATTCAAGAAACATCCAAACGCTTTAAATTAAAAAATTATTTCCACGTAGAATATTTTTGCGAATTTAAATATAATGTGTATTGTTAGATGAACTAGAAATCCGTGGATCGACTTAAATTGTTATGCTCGTCAGACGGTAGTGCAGAGGGAAGGTCAAACATATTTGTAATCATATTCACATTCAAGCATTAATTTTAGGTACAACGATGCACAATTGAAGGGGAATGTTGTGAGTTTGGATTTCCTATTAAAGGTAACTATATGTATCCTTAAAAATTTGATAGCGGATATCAGGCAATTCTGTGAAATTGTCCGCGTATTTCAGTTTTTCCAGCAATACGTATAACTTTTCATCGTAAAAATACGTTAAAAAATTAAATTTTAAGAATCCTTAAAAATTTTATTTTCTTATAAATGTATGTGCTGGGAATAAAATTCCAACCTTCTTACAGTTAAAACAATTGAAGACGTGGGTGCCAAAACTCCACTTTTTTGTGATTTACAATATTTCGCTTATTTACATAAAAAAAGGCATCTATCGACTGGTGCAAGAATCGGACAGCTCCAAGCAATGGCTACAGAGATATAAGTGAAAGGATATGTACTGGTGTCTCACACGCTGCGAGGAACATGGGGTGTTTCTTGTCCATCTTAAAAAAATTCGAAAACTGGAGCTGTCGGGTTCTTACACCAAAGTCTTCAATTGTACAACCTCGATCAGGAAGGTTTAATATAATTTCCTCTGTTGGCCATGTTATTGAGTGGCCGGATGTCAGATCTTTCAAAATTATCTTTCTTAAAATAAAAAAAATAAAAAATTAATAAAGAAAAAAAATAAAGAAAACTCTATGCACAGCCCATAAACGACCCAATAAATCGACTTCCGGAGTACAAAAAGAAATTTCATTGACCTCCATTTATGTAGTGATCGAATTTGTGCAAACACCCATTAAATATTACTATTAAAAAACAAATCACGCTTCCACCAAAATCATCATTTGAGTGCCCCCTTCCCTTAACCCTTTCAGCTCCAAATGAGAAAAACCACCTGACGCTTGAGTGACTTGTAGAAAACGGCCATTTGGCGAGAAAGGCGTCCTCTCCACTAGTAAAAAAAAACATAATCGCCCGGGGAAATTCATTTAATCGCCAGACCATGGCGCTACAAAAGATGGGGCTTGTAAAACAGAAGAAACGTTTCTGAATTTCAATTCGAGAAGACCCTTCAAGAGAGGGTATTGTTTTGATCTTTTTTTTTTCATTAAGTTTAAATAATCTCGACCCCCTATCTCGCACGCGATTCCATGCTTGGATTATCATAAGTGTGTGAAAAATGTCGGCTGGGATGGAGGCTATTAGGAAGCAAGGGCCGGACTATAAAAGTTTCCCAAGCTGGAGAGTGCTCCAGGGCTGGAAGGTGTAGGAAACCTGACTTCTCTTTGAAGTGGAAGGGGAAATCCTGTTGAAGAGGCCTCTGAGATGTGGAAGGAATTGTGATTTGTGTGTCCCATACCCAGAAGGGAAGGGCATTGGACACTTGTACTTGAAACATTATATTAAGAAAAAGATAACATGAACCTATTTGTTTGAAAGTAACCCACTCAAAACACTATACGACATACACCAGAGACTTGTACCAACCCATCTGTTACAACACTATATTTCGGAAACATAAGAATATATAGATTTAAAATTCAATGATACTTCTTTTGTTCTTGGTTTTTAATAGTCAAGCTAACATATAGGATAAAATATAACAGATATATCGTAAGTAAGGCTTTAATAATAAAAAACATAGGAAAATAACTGTGTAGAGCCATATTTGAAAGATATTGGTTTGAGGTAATTACCCAAAATACAATAATTTGATTACAATTGTACTAAGATTAATTTTGACACTTGGTGACTTTTTAACCAACTGCCCAGCGCGCTCACCAACACTCCAAAATTAAACCGCCAGAAACTTTAAATTAAAACTGTCAACGTGCGCCAAGTCAAGAGGTTATCAATTTGTCTGTTATGTATTTTTTTTTATGTACGTTCGTGCGGGATTTCGGTTCTACTTCAGATATTTGTACAAAAAAAATTGTTGGATAGGGGATGTTTCACTTGGGAGCACAGATGACAGAAAAAAAAATGTCTGGTTATCCGGGATTTAACAATCCGGAATTCTCAATTAACCGGACCGTTTGAAAACAACTATTGTCCGATTTCGAAAATTCTTTTTTTGTTGGATAGAGAAAAATCCACTTAGACAAAATCTGCCAAAAAATATTATGTTATCCGATTGTTATCTATCCGGAAATGTCAATTAACCGGATTTTTTTAAAAACAATTTATCCGATTTCATAATATTTTCATTCTTTAACAGAAGTTGTACAACAATGACATTTCGTTTACAAAGCATTTATTGCCATGGATAGGGATTGTTTTACGATATACATTGTGGACACAAAATGTAAGCACAAAATATTGTTACTTGAATTTCTTGGTAAATAATAGCAGGGGCGACGCCCCCCGCTAAATTAAAAAGGAAAAAATAAAATAATCTTTCTAAAAAAAGGAAAACCGATTTAAAGAAAATGCGCTAAAAAGTAAAAAATATTTTTTAATTTTACGAACGAGTTGAAAAAATTGAATTATTTAATATCAATTTTATACTTATTAAAACTTTTTGAAGTTAATGCCAATTTACAAAAATCCTACCTAAATTTTGGCGCCGATTTCGAAAGATTTTAATACGTATAAAATTGATATTAAATAATTAAATTTTTTCAACTCGTTTGTAAAATTAAAAACTATTTTTTACTTTTTAGCGCATTTTCTTTAAATCGGTTTTCCTTTTTTTTTAGAAAGATTATTTTATTATAGCTATAACCTAGACACATATTGTTACAAGAATGCTTTTACATGTTCAATGAAAGAATACAAATTAATTGTTAAATCCTCAATCATACTCTTAATATCAAAACGTCAATAATTGCAACAATTTTTGGTAAGGTTATCTTGCAACAATGAACGTAAAATCGTTAAATCTTTTGTTGAAAGTTTGCTCATTCGGACGCCATTTTGAATAAGTTTTGAAAGCATAAAATTATTCCATTTTCCAGCATATGAAACTTGATGAGGACATCTTATTTTATAAAAGTAAGTAACGTTCTGTCATACACATAAAACCATTGAAAAGGTTGACGTAAATATTGAAATATTTCAATAAGCAACTTAACACTATGTGCATCGTTAAATTGCTTTTATTTATAATACTTTTAATACATTTATTTTCGTTAATGTTATTTTTCATGATTACAATATTTTTTCTCATTATTTATTGGACTATTCAATTACCATTTAAAAATATTTTTATGCATATTTAATTTAATTTCGATATTTTTCGAATAACTATTTCATTTAAAGATTATAAAAATGTCAGTAATCCTGTTTGTGAACTTTATTTTCATTTATCATTGAAATTAATTTAAACGTTTATTGAATACCTGGCATAACCCACTGACGCTCAAGCGATTTTTGCCATTGTAAAGTTGTTTTCTCCTTTAGGGTAATTAAATAATTTTTCCTCTACATGTTCGCTAATAGTATTTAAAAAAAATTAAATAAATGTAAATAAGCTTTACAAAAAAATAAGCTTAAAATTTGTATCTCACACCTTTACATTAAAAACATATTGTAAAATTGAATATTTTTTTGAATGTTAAAATTGAGAGCATTGCTGAAAAGACTGCATATCCCTGAAAGTGATATTACGTCCATGAACATCAGGTGGTTGAGTGCTTAACGTCATGGTATCAAATAAAATACTTTTATTTCAGGTTTTTTAGAGAGATGAAGAGACGATTGCAAGATAAGAAGTTCAATTTCTCATTGTGATAAAGGCCAAAATGAGGAATTTCACTTCTTCGTCAAAATAAGAAGACAGGACATCAAAAAGTAATTCATCAATGCAAAAAAAGTAAGTTGTTTTCAATTACTACTATTTCTTAATTTCAAAACATATACTTTTATTTCAGGTAGAGATGAGGAGACGATTGCAAGATAAGAAGTGAAATTTCTCATTGTGATAAAGGCCAAAATGAGAAATTTCACTTCTTCGTCAAAATAAGAAGACAGGACATCAAAAAGTAATTCATCAATGCAAAAAAAGTAAGTTGTTTTCAATTACTACTATTTCTTAATTTCAAAACACATACTTTTATTTCATGTCGAGATGGGGAGATGATTGCAAATAAGAAGTGCAATTTCTCATAGTGATTAAGGTAAAAAGATAAATATTACTTCTTCATCACAATAAGAAGACAGGACAACAAAAATTAATTCATCAATGCAAAAAAAGTAAGTTGTTTTCAATTACTACTATTTCTTAATTTCAAAACACATACTTTGATTTCAGGTCGAGATGGAGAGACGATTGCAAGAGAAGAAGTGCACTTTATCATTGTGATAAAGGCCAAAATGAGAAATTGCACTTCTTCATCACAATAAGAAGACAAGACATCAAAAAGTAATTCATCAATACAAAAAAGTAAGTTGTTTTTAATTACTACTATTTCTTAGTTTCAAAAGACATACTTTGATTTCAGGTCGAAATGGAGAGATGATTGCAAGAGAAGAAGTGCAATTTCTCATTTTGATAAAGAACCAAAATGAGAAATTGCACTTCTTCATCACAATAAGAAGGCAGGACATCAAAAAGTAATTCATCAATGCAAAAAGTAAGTTTAAATAAGAATTTGTTTTCAATACTTCTATTTCTTATTATAAAATTACGGACTTTTGTCTCAAATAGAAATGAATAGACTATTGCAAAAGAATTTCAATTTCTGATTGTGATAAAGGCAAAATGAGAAATTTCACTTTTTCGTCACAATAAGTAGACAGGACATCAACAAGTAATTCATCAATGCAACAAGTAAGTTTATATAAGAATTTGCCTTCATTACTACTATTTCTTAATATCAAAAACATACTTTTATTTCAGGGAGACGGTGAGGCAATTGCAAAAGGAATTTCAAGAAATTTCAGATCGAATATTTGGTAAGTTATATACTTTTTGGTAAGTTATATATATTTGGTAAGCTATTTGGTAGGTTATATATTTTGCTTTCTTTGAAGAGTATATCATTTAACATTTCCAAAAAAATTCAAAACATAAATAGCTTTCAAAAACCCTCATTACTTCCTATTAAATATAGCTTCCTTTCCGAACTAAAACGATAGTTTGAAAGACAAAGACATCCTTTAGAAAAAAAGTAATGTATATTTAATATGTTTTTCTTTCAGATAGACTTACTATTACGGAAATTTAAGGAAAGGGACATTACAAATTTGATTCCCAACCTTCTCCGTGTATTAGATAAGGGAAAGTCCAGCGCGAATATCAATGTTCCAATATTAACTAATTTGTATTCTGCTCCACGCGCTTTCGAAGTTTGAGATGTTAGCAATTAACCATCACTCCTTATGACGGCCTCTGAGATGCAGCTAAAAGATGCCATTTGGCACCGGAAGTACCCTAGGAAATTTTAGTTTTTGTTACCAAACGATAGGAATCGCTTTAATAGAAAGTTTAAATGTATGATTAAGGATTTTAATGTATGTTACATGGGATTTTATTCTTAAAATTTAGCTCAAAATTATAAATTTTAATTCGGAATAAAAAATTATTTTCGAACATATTAATGCATAAACTATATAATTTCTTATTTGAAGTATAGCAGTTGGCATAAAAATTATCCTACTGATCACAAATTGGTAGACCTGGTAGAAATTCAGATATGTTCAGAAATTCAGATATGTATGGCGCAAAGTTTACAAAATTATTGGGGGAGGGAAGGGGGGCGGGGAGAAGGCTCATGACCATAAATTTTAATAAAAGACATACAATTTATAGATTTAAGCCGGACTTTCAAAATATTGGAGGGCTTGGGCAAGGCCATGGCTTGGGCCTAACACAAGTTTACGCCTAAGGATATTTTTATGTTGATTATTCTAAATTTTTTAGTCTTATATTTATTTTGAAAATATGTTGTTATAGAAATAAAAATAATAAAAGTATTTTAAGGTGAATTAGTACAGTCTTATTTTACGATTGTTGAAAAAGCTCATGAATACTTATATATTTACTTACAAATGGTATAAAACGGTATGAAACTTTTATTAAAATTCCTTATAAATTTTTTATTTTAAACCATAGATAAACCGATATTTAAATACATTTGTTTTTACCTGCATTTTAAAACAATACATTATAATTCGCGAAAATGTTTTTTTAAAAAGAAAATTCATTATCTTAATTAATCAATAAATTAATGCCCAAAAGTACATGGAACACTTTAAAACAGACATCAAAACGTGAGAAATAAAAAATTACTTGTAAAATTTTAATATTGGCACAGTATCTTATATTTGAAAAACACATTTTATGAGTTTTCTATATGAATAAATATTTTTTTATTAATTTTTATACAGTAACACGACCGTATAATAATTTAAAATCACAAGCTTCAACATTTAAAATAACGTAATGTTCTATCATTGTTATAATTTAAATGTTTTGCAAAAATTTCGATAACGTATTCTATATTTACGCAACTACAAAAAAAGTAGCAACATTGTGTTGGACTGTTAATACTGGACTTCAATTCTTATTTGAATAATTACTGTTTTTGATTTAGAAAATATTTCCTTTCGCTAATCCAAGCACTGTACATCGCATAAATTTAATAAATTTCAACTGCATATTGATTAATAAGAAAAATCTTTGTTTGCAGAAAGTTTTTTAAAAAGTGTCTTTGTCGAGAATTTTACATTTTTTTTTTTGCAATTAGTGCCTTCAAAAAGTTATGGAACAGTCTGAAACTTCTACTGAAATTCTTATGCATATGACTTAAAACAATTGAATTAATATAAGGGAATAATTTTATTCTGCATTTTCATAGCGGTTAATCAATTTTGAAGTTAACAAACTTCAAAATAATAACAAACGATAAATAATAACAAACATCCGAAATTCTTGAAATTATTTATCGAATAACACAAAGTGTCTTCGAAATACTTAACCTTTTAATTAGATTTGTAACAGTAAAAATATTCTAAATTTTTTAAAAAAGTAGTTGGATATATTTATTTGGTTTTACATATAATTAGTTTTTGCGTGATGTAACATTGAAAGGAATGCTATTATATTTAATTTTTAAACACAAGTTTGCAAAATTTTAGAATTTTTTTTATATTTTTTTATTTTAAAATCTATTTATTTTATAATTTTTTAAATTGCAAAAGAATTAAATAAATAAAACTATTTGAAATAATTTTTTTAGTAATAATTCTAAATAATCAATGATATTAATATAATAAATTTATTTAAAAGTTTTGCTTTTTAATGTATTTTATACAATTTGTTAAACGGATAAAGTGTTCAATTACTTAAAGCTTGTATTTAAATAAATAGATAATACTAAACACTCTATTAATTAGTTAGTTTGGATACTTTTTATTTATAATTATAATTTCTAGATGAATAAAATAAAGACCATTGATAAAATTAATAGCGCCGAATAGATTAATCAGCAATATATTTTAATCATTAATATTCTAAAAAAAATCATTAATAATATAAGTTACAATTATATTTTAATAAAATTGACTACTATTTCATCACTCTTTCAGATTTGCGGCAGATAAATCAATCAAAATGATTTATTTGTCGCAAACTTTAAAATATAGGGTGATTTTTCAAGTGTCTATAATAGCAGTTCAGAACTTTCTGGGTTTACTTGCGGGATCCCGCTTTTTACGATTATCTGTCACCGGGCTATTACATATTCCAAGAACGTCGCAACGTCACCTGACGTAATAAACGATAAGAATTATGAGATTGTAATCGACATTACTAAGACTCGACCCTATTGCAGTAATCGGCCATTAAATGTCAGGAAATCGACAGTATTAATTGTTTCACATTATCCTTCGCTGTGTTGCTCGGAAGAAGAATGGTATAGAAGCTACGCAAGTTTTGATTTTTTATGCAAAAAATAATCTTTGTTATCAAATTTCAAAATCAAAAATATATTTTTAAATATCACAACAAAAAAAATGTGATTTTTTTAAAAGATTTCCATAGAATATTTTTGCTTATCGTTTGCGTACTGAAAGCGTAACAGAAATTTATATTCCTATTTTTATTAAAAAATCTTTAACTTTTAATTTCTAGGAAACAATATTTTTACTGTGAAGATATATTTTCGAAATAAGAAAAAAAAAAAATTAGACTCAATCTCCATTGTATTGTAAGTAGTATATTTTCTTTCTGCTCCTGTTCGAACTGCTCCTTCTTGCGTTTTAGGTATAATCTAGATATCTTCGCAGTGTCATAAGTCTACTATGTTTGATATAATTTTGTTCGTTTTGAATTGCTCTTTCAACTTGTTTAAGTTACCTATGCCGTAATATAACTTTAAAGTAATATTTTGGCTTCATAGTGAAATCTTCGACAATTTGTCACTTTTTCACCCACATAATTATCACACAAATAATTTAAGCTTTCAAGCTTGTCAACTAAACAAATATAATTATTTAAATCGTCGATTTTAGTACATACTCAGCAAATAGTGTTTACTAATTTCATGTGGATTTACCGTTTACAGATACATTTTTCATTTTCCAAATTCTCTGATATTGTAATCATTACGGATTTGCTATAAAATAAGTAGAGCATACCCATCTAACTCAAATAAAAGAAAGCCAAAAGGGGAGAAAGTATAAAAGGAGAAACGTTTAAAAAGCTGTTGAAGTACTGCACCATTAAAGTTAATTCGAATACTTGGGTGGGGTGGGGCGGGGGACAATTTAAGTAATTTTAAAATATAAGTTTTTTGCAGTATTTACAATTTCATTAAAGCTGATTGTTTAAATGTTATTTTGCATTTTGTGCTTATACATAAATTTAGCAGTTTTATTTTAAGGTACGCCGAGGGGCCATCAAATGTGCTTTTGCCCTGAGCCCCAAACCTTATAAGTCGGTCCCTATAAACAAGTCCATTAGCTTTAGTAACAACGAACAAACTAGTTAAAACATAGCAACAAAATTGTTTTATTATGTATAGTTAAAAAAAACAAATAATGACCATATCCCAAATTACTTGCGACCACCCTCTGTTATCCGAGTGTCCATTCGAGCTCCATCATCAGACCTCAAACTATCTTACACCAGTGTTCCACGCGCAAGCGTCGCGAGTTTGTTGTCTGTCATATTTTACGGTTATATGGATATAGATAAAAAGAAGATCAATTAAATTTAGTTGTGTCTTCGGTCTTTAATTATCTGTCCTGTTCATGGGAAAAGGACATGCATCCGAATTACGCGGAGCGAATGAAACAGTGTGACACGGAACATAATGAAACGATGGCTATCTTATTATAAAGTGTTGATCAAAATCCATTCTTCAAAATTAAGTAGAGAATATTAAGCGTTATTTGTGTGTGGATTTTTGTTATTAAATTATAAGTATTATGAATTATTGTAAATTTCTTCAATATTTATGACTTTGATTTTTGTGATAATTTGTATTGCAGTGATACTATCTATGTATTGTTTTAAGCGAGGTAACTGTAAAAAATTAATGAACGTTAAATCTGCTGTAGTCTAAACGTCCTTGACACGAGTTCGTGAAATACCAGCTCAGGTTTTGTCCTTTCGTCATCTGATCATGGTTCAGAATTACGAAGTAGTGTTTGCGGATCCGAACTGTCACCAATTGTCCATTTTGCAGCTCTAGTGCGACGCTTATTCAACCAACCAACATTTTCCGATCTGCCTAGTAATAGTTTCATCACATAATCAAATGACTTTGTAAAAGTCATTTAATATTAATTTTCAGCAATACAGAAAATAACGTAATTTATTAATTGAGAGTTAAAAAAAATATTTATGCTCATTTTTATCAACATCTTCGTGAAGAGAGATGGGCGCTAACGAAAATCAGACTGAAATAACAAATAAAGAAAAAGAGAAGATTTCAGTCTGTTAAAAAAAGATGTCCGTGAAGTCAGGTCGCAAACAATCGCAGGTTTGACGTAAGAAAAGGGTGTGATGTCATTTATTTTTTTAACGGATGCGCTATTCATTTCTACCGGAAAAGAAAATATATTAGTTTCTGAGGAGGATTCTCTTATATAGACTCAGAAAAAAACAAAAAAATAACGACTGATTGATAAGACACGAGTTTACAATTTACCATTTAAAATAACCCAAAAAGAACCTATAAAAATTTAAATAGATATCTACTTTGATATCCTAATATTTTTCTGGATCAATACTTATGTATAATTTCATTGATAAGTTGAAATTGAGAATAGTGTCCTGTCTTGTTTTTATTATATTATCCAAAATTCTAGTACAAATCCGTTCCTCCACCAACAATCATGTCATCTAGACAAGTGGTTCCCAAAAGGTGGTCCGCGATATCACAAAGACAAAATATGTACATGAGCTTTTATTGTAATGTTTTCATTAGTTCAAATTAGTAATTTAATAAAATAACTAAAAGTAATTAAACTTCTGATTGCGGTGTTATCTTTTGGGTAAATTTGTGTCCATATTCTCAGTAGAAACTGTGAAAAGTTAAATAAAATTAATTTCAGGATTTTTTTTATCTTCCCTTCATTATTATATTCAACCTAAATTTAAACGTATACAAGCTCAGAAAGCGGTGAGGAAGTGAGGGGGGGGGGGGGATTTCATAATTTCATAAACATGTATGAAGAAAGGGGTCCCCCTGGTGCTATATTAGTTTTAACTATGGGTCCGTAGCTTAATGCTAATTGGGAACCGCTGATTTAGAACACGAAGTCTAGAAAATAGTTGTGAGTGTTAAGAGAGTTCAGTAAATTTAATAGAAGGTATTGGTATAAATATATTTTTTAAATATTGAAGCATACATATTTTCTGCATGATTTAAAATTTAACATTTTTAATAATCAAGTATTTTCTTACTATTTCTAATACAATATTATCTTACCAAAGTTTAAAAATCTACTGCTCCTCTATGCGAAAGTACGTTGAATACGAATAAGTGCACAACACATACAAAAGCATTTCATCATATACAATATATTTTTACAAGTAGGAAAGTCTTCTCAGTTTACGCATATCGGTTACAGTGACGCAGAATCCCGAATAGGAAAATTATTCAAATAAACCATTTTGCAACAGCACATCCGCACTTTAATCACACAACCCTTTCTCGAAGGACAACATTTCAATTTGGGGACAATACGAATCAATTATGTATTTACGTAACAGGACCTGGACCGTACTTGCAAAGAAATGGGAAGATTGCTTCACATAAGAATTTCCAGACTTAAAAACAAGACATTATGTTCAGTTTTTTGCTCCCTTCGAGTCTGAAGATAAATTGCAGCAGGACGAAGAAAGCCTATCTTAATTGATATTGAAATATAGATAGTCTATCTGAATCACGTTGGGTCGAAGTATGGGAGTGTCATGATTGTTATGCAAATGAATACGTTTCATTGTCTTGTTTTAACTATAAAAGTCACGCAACATAGTTTGGTCACCGTCTGGTTAAAGCACTCTTCTACTGTGTTTCGTCAGGTCGGTTTAGAACCTCTATGTTACTTTAATTTGAAGTACTAAAAATAATTTTTAATACCCCATTGTATGAAATAGTCGGAATAATTTTACGTATTACAAATTTTTCATAAATAGTAAGGTTAGTACTATTTATGAAACATTTGCCAGAAAAGATTTCGATGTTTAAATATTATTTCAAAAACGCCATAATCAATGCGCTATAAACAGTCTACGGATATACATTAAAATTGTAAAGACAACTTATTTATATGATTGAAATCGGGAAAGATTTCTAATTTTTTTTTAATGAGTCAAAATTAACGGATCGTATTTTCTGTCATTTCCTATTACACGGCAGAATTATCATAGTATTATACTAAATACTATAAATATGCATCTAAATTTGCATCAGATAAATGAAGTTGTGTTTTAGAAAAGCACAAACTCTTAAAATAGAAGGTTGTTGCTTTGTTATCGTAATCGACTTTAATATCTTCTGGATTGTTAAGTTTTAATTAAGGGCAAAATAAAATTATTACTACATTTTAAACTAGAAAATTTTTTACAATTGATTTTGAATACAAAAGCGTATCAAAAACCTTAACCACGCGTTCTCATCCTAAAAGAAAAATAAATCATCAAAACCATTTCGTCTCTCCATCCATCATCATGCAAAGCCCCTGGGCCAAATAAAGACATAAATATCCCATGGTGGGTCTTATTTTCCCACAATCGAAACTACATAAACAACGACCCCGAGATGCTCCCCCCCCCCCCCTCCCCCTTCCAGAAGAGAGAGCCCAGGTGAGGTGCGCATGCATGCCCACCTGTCACACTACGAGTGGTGTGCTGCTGCCCAGGGGCGATTCCAGGGCAACCTTTCGGGGCTGGACGTCACGTGATCGTCCTGCTGCGGCTCGCTCAGGGTGACAGCTGGTCGACGAATGCAACACGCGTTCAGCTATACTCCTATGTAGAAATCGCCAAGTCTTGGGAAAATAAGTTTAAAAACATAAAAGAAAATGGTGCATTGTTATTGAATTTGCTAAAAAATTGGCAGCCTAAAAGGCGTTACACATGATTTCGAATTCAAATTTTACTCGTCGGATGTTCGGGGTTTGCTCTAAAACTTGTCATTAAAAAAATCTAAAAAACTGGCCATTAATAAATATATTTAAAAGTAATTAAAAAATTATTGTAAATGAATTAATAATAATAGCATAAGGGATTATCACAATATGAAATTACTTGGGCATTCCACGCTGTTATTTTCAGTCCATTTTGAACAATATTTAATTTTTTACTTTTTATTTAATTTAATACAAATTTGAATTAAAATATGTGTATATTATTTTTAGCTTTTTATGAGCTTAATATTAATAAACTGGAAACTACTTCTTAGAAAACCACTTCCAACCAAATTGCATCTGCGACACAATGGCGTAAATCGGTCAACGCCCCATGCGTGTATATTCCGTGTTAGTGCTTTAATCCTGGCCGTGTGAATTAGTTTTATTTTTCATCTGAAAGAACCATCAACCTTAAGCTTATTATTAACACACATTTTTACCTTAATAGGGTCCGCGTTTTTTTATTGTAAAGAATACTGAAAATAGCCTTTTGCGAATTGAAATTCAAAGAAAATCTTTTATGATGATATAAAGAAATATAAAATGGTATCATAAAACTGAATGGCATGGAACTTGTATGACTACTCATTGTATTGGCATTGAGGTAACGTAACTATATAAAACAATGGTTCCCAACCTTTAAGTGGAAGCTAAGCACCGAGTAAAAAGTTAGACATTGCATTGACAACTGCTTTTTATTAATAGTAGAATATATTCATGAATTAAATATAAACGTAAATACATTTTTTAGATACTATATGCTTCAATAAAATTATTAATAAAAAATCTATTTAGCTAAAATTTTTATAATTAGATAAGATAGTTTTTGAAATTAATGAAATCATGTGTATTTGATTTCTAATAATAATGACGACATTTGGAATTGCATTATTTCAACAACTTCTATATTCTTGGATAATGCAGCATATTTTTAAAAATATTATAAAAATATACTTTTAAAGCGGCAAGTGGAAGGATCCTACTAACATTTTTCATTCCAAAAATACGTGTTTAATAAATATAATATATTAACATACGACATACATACGACATCAGGAAAAAAATGGTATTTTTTTCAACAAATTATGAAAAATAATTCATTTCAAGTTGAAATGCAGAATTAAGGTAAAGAAATAAATATAAAATTGCAGTACTAATGCAAATTTTTTTATGTATTTTATATTAAAAAAAAAGCTGAGATTTTGCATTGTTTTGGCATAAAAAAAATACATTATCGAACAATGACTAACTTGCTTATTTATTTTATTTTTGGAAGAAACAAACATAAATATTTTTATTATTCAAACGTTCCAGGGACCACTTCGGAGACCCTCTCGCGGACCACGGATTGAGAACCACTGAGTTTTAAGTCTAAATTGGCAATTTTGCGCCAAACTTGGCATCGTTTCAAGAGCGATGCTAGAAAAGCTATGGAAATTGCAGGGGTCAAGAGAACCCTTTTACCGGACAATGAGTGGGGTTTGCGTGAAAGAGCTCGACGATGTGTATTTTCGCTGAATGGATAGCGTTGGTCTTTTGCCCTTTCCCCATAGAAAGCGACGGGAGTGTGGTTTGGGAAAGGTTCTGCGGAGAAAGGGGAGATTCAAAAGGGAATCGATGCTAAAAATATTCTGTGAAAGAATGTAAAAATAAGTAACACGGTGAAACGAGTAACAATGAAAAAATGTAAGCGGTGAACTTGAAACTGTCAACAAAAATATTTTGGACGATCAAGTATAACTTTTAGTTCATGCATGTAGAAGCACGTTTAAAATGTTTACTAAATTTTTTTTACAGTTTTATAGAACAATTTAACTATTCAAAATAATAATATTGTTTTAAAGTAAATTTTTGTCTCTTTATTATAATTCAGTTAAAACTTGAAAGTTTGTAACATTATGCTAATATGTATATAGTTCCAAGTTGACGGAATAATAAGAACTGGGTAAACTATTTAAATCTATTAAAATTGAATAAGTTTTATTCAACCTAATGTTTGATAGAATCTTCTTATGATTGTATTGTCCCCAGGAAAGCATAAATGTGCACAGTTTCAAGTCAATTAAACAATGCGTGGGAGTGAAATTTTATTATGAGATTTGTGCTAAAACTTACATTTCCGTGTGTAAGTTCAAGAAAGCACTGCAAAAAAAGTTTTATATTAAAATAATGTAATTTTTATTACTTCAATGTATGTAAAGTTATATTTAATTGACTTATACTTCATATTATAGTTATAATTATAATTTTAATACTGGTATGATGTACGGACCCAACCTCGTTCGACTGGTTTTCTGAAAGTTTCTATCTTCATAGATCCAAATCCACCATTAGAAAAACACCAATTATAAAAATTTTAATGCTACAATCTGTTGCCATTTAGAAGTAATAAAGTTTAAAATGGAACTAAACTTTAAAAACATATTACAAATAATAATTAAATCCGTACAAATTTGATATTTTTCTACGAAAATAAAACTATTTTATTGTGTTTGCGAAATTTACCGACTGTAAAATCCGGTACCGGGAAACAAGTTTTAATTTTGGAACAATCTAAATTTTGTCTGTTTATAGATCACTGCGGTATATGATTGCTAAAAATCATAATTAATATATATTCGAATGAAGAATTTAATAAATAAAGTAATCTTTCTAAAATAAAGGAAAACCGACTTTAAGGAAAATGCGCGAAAAAATAATTTTTAATTTTACGAACGAGTTGGAAAAAATTTAATTATATAATATCAATATTATACTTATTAAAACTTTTTGAAAAAAGCGCCAAAATTTAGGAATTATTTTTGTAAATTGGCACCAACTTCAAAAAGTTCTAATAAGTATAAAATTGATATTAAATAATTCAATTTTTTCCAACTCGTTCGTAAAATTAAAAATTATTTTTTACTTTTTAGCGCATTTTCCTTAAAGTCGGTTTTCCTTTTTTTTTAGAAAGATTATTTTATTTTTCCCTTTTTAGTTTTTAATTTAGCGCGTTTGAAACGGATAAATTGTTTTAAAAAAACTACGGTTAATCGACATTTCCGGGTATATAACAGCCGGATAACCGATTATTTTTTTACAGGTTTTGTTTAAGTGGATTTTTCTCTATCCAACTACAACAAAATATATTTTTCAAGATATTTTTCAAATGGCTCCCAAGTGAATGAACCCCTATTCCACACAAAAAAAAAATTGTCCAAATATCTGAGGTAGAACCGAAATCCCTCGCGAACATACATAAAAAAAATACATAACAGACGAATTGATAACCTCTCAACTTGGCTCGCGTTGACGGTTTTAATTTAAAGTTTCTGGCGGTTTAAGTTTGGAGTTTTGGTGGGCGCGCTGGGCAGTCGGTTAAAAACAAAACATTTTTATTTTCTTCCGAACGGGCGATTAATAAACAAAACTAGACTCCCAAGTTTAAAAATATATAATATTCGAAAAATCTGACCCCGACAAAACGGTTTATTTGATACAATTTATCAGCTGCCAAATCTGGATACATTTTATCTCATTAACTCAAATGAGTTTCAACTTTTAATTTCCGGCAACAAGAAAACTGCAGCTGAACTCCGCTGTCGGCTGACACATTCAATATCGATAAAATGCAATGGAAATGTCGATGTAAACATACATGCTGAGATTTCCAGATTCTGCTGTCAGAATTTGCAACTATTTTATAAATCATTCTGGCAGCTGCTCATCGAATCTGACGGGACACTCAATTTGACGGGGATAAGAAAGTCGAGTTGAGTCCGTCACCTGCTGTTTTAGAAGATGCCGGAGAAAATCGTTGCAGTTTCCTAGAAATTAGGCAAGTCTTCTGCGGTTCAAGATGCTTCGTTTTCACCTGCTGCTTTTCTAACCAGAGACTATTGCAGTTTTCTAAGGGTGCCTTCGAAATAATCAATACTATTGATGTTTGACCCAGCGTTGCTAAGCATCTCTTTAAGGAATAAATATTTAAAAAATAAAAAGAGTGGATCCCGTCGGAACCCTTGACCTAGTGCTCCAAAGTCCCGCGCTCTACCGACCAAGCTACACGTGCACGTTCTTCCTATAGCTTGAAAATATTTTTTTATAATGATGTTTTTTTTGCAATAATTCTTTAGCGTGCATTTTTTAAACGTTAATAGTTATAAGATGAACGTCCAATTTGTCAGTGCCCCGGACAATTTTCTTTCTTTTGATACCTCACTTGTTAAGATTCGTAAGGGGGCGTAAAGCTTGAAAGAGACGTAAAAAGATTCTATAGAAATAATATATATGATTACAAAAATTGAATGTGTCCGAGTTGCAGCACAGCCTTAAAAAGGTTTTTATTGTAAGCTATTAGTTCTACAGATTATAGAAATCTAAATTAATCCCACAAAAACTTTGCCGACAGAAAGAAGATAAACAAGCTGTTCCGTTCGGCGTCCTTAGCTTTATTTCAATATTTTCAATCAATCAGAACAGCTTAGCAAAACAATCTAGTTAGCTAACAGAATGTCAAGTTTATCAAGTTTGCTAACAGAATGTGAAGTGTAACAAGTTTGCTATTTTTATGATAATAATTATAGTAACTGTTGTTTAAATTTTCTTAAACAAGAATAAATGAGGTTTCAAACGTTCAACTTGTGGTTTTGCCACGTTAAGATGATTCGTGGGCAAACGAAAATTTCTTGTCCTTTACGTATCGACTCCTGTGCTACAGATTCCAACCTCTGCAAGTTAACTTCAATAGGAGAAAATGTGTTTAGTGCGACAGAAAATTTAGAGGCGAATTCAGTAATGTAATAATCTAATTTTTTGAAATTTGTGGCCAAAAAGCTTTTTGCTTTTTTCCTTCTGAAACATATACACATTCTTTATTAACTATCAATTTTACTTATAAACTTATACATTAGATAGATATTTCATTTCTCTCAATCAAAATGTTTTTACACTCACACTCTGACAGGATTTTAGGGGCGTTCCACATCCTACATAACTGACCTTGACATATAAGTTGATATTTATTAAAAGAAACCGCAGAACCGTCCTCTTGCAGCGTGACTATCTGGGGTCTGGATTAAGTTTTATATTAAGCTTTTTATCTCTGATCTCCAGGCACCAGAAACCACTACAGACGTTTGAAGATGATTTTATTCCATCCGTATTCTAATGATAAATGACATAAATGATACATTTGAAATGAACTGCATGCATTGCTAACACATGAGAATTACGAGCTGCTTAATCCCTCCGGCCATTCGATTTCAATTACTCTGAAGCTTCCATTATTATAGAGATGGTTCGGCTATAAGTGCTACATAGCTACTTCCATTTTCACAAATTGTACAGGAGACGCTAAAATCAATTGAAAGTCACTTACTTTTGGATATAAACACATGACTTTGAATGCCTTTTTAGACTGGATTCAGACATTGAAGACGTGCATTGAAGACGTGTAAAATATAATTTAAAACTGATTTTGCCAAAATGTGGATCTATCTGAGTTTGAAACTAGAAGACTCACATAATTTCCAATTATTTTGTTGGTCCCGTATTTTAAGAAAACATTTATTTAATAGCCTATAAAATGAAAAAAAGATACCACAAATTTGAAAAAGGTATTTAATTTTATGAAACTTTTCTCGTATCGACATTATATATCATAATTAAATATTATTCTAAAACAGAATAAAATCCCAAATAATTTTTTGTGTATAGATCGTAAATTTTAGATTCACCTTTATTTTAAGCATACTACTGAGGGAAATAGTTTTTAGTTATTACATCTATATTTCAATTTTCAAAAAAAATCCACACTAATTCCTTTTGAACTTAAACTAATTAACAAAACAGCAGTATAAGAATTTAAGTCCCTTCAAGACCCCTTGCGTACGCCACTGGCGGTCCGGTCCGTCTTATTAATAACTTTATGTTCAAACAAAAAACTCGTAACAAATATTCCAATAATAAATAAATTTAAAGCTGATTTTTTCTTAAATATTAGATTTTGCTTGAATAAAAATAAACAAAAAAAAGCCGCTCATGATTAGATGTATTTTGACTAAATTTTTTTAAACTCACCTACAAATTTGTCAAATGTATGTAATACAGCTCATTTGGCTAGTCATTTGTTAAATTATTCACTGTACGCTTTCCGCTTTAAAAACCAATTACAGCTTCACGATCTTTTCAAGGTAATAAATCTACCTTTTATCTTTCACTCAACTTCGCCCCGCGGCGATTGAAAGTGAAAACGGCGCCAACTCAACCATTCCATGTCTCGACCTACGTTTGGCGACATTTTGATGCATGATGAGCGAATGAATGGACATGCGATATCGTGCGGAATATGCGACCGATTCGCCATATGGACCTGCAACTGTGTATACAAACGAGGTTCCTGAAGTTATCAGACCTCCGTTCTGGATCGCCAATTAGAATTTTCGGGGAAGGGATACTCTCAGGGAAAGCAGCCAAGCGTCATGGGAAAATTATCACATTAGAATCCTCGTTTTGTGTGGTGTTATTGGCGATCAAAAGGCAACTCAGGCGTAATTGGGGTCTAAATGGACTGAAACATCTCTGCCATCTGTTATTTATTCGCGGAATTTTGGTTAAATGGCGTCCCGGAACATTATTTTTTTATTTGGCTTCTATATTTTAACTGTAGCAACTGCATGCTTTGATGATTTTTCGCTAACACGTCAGGCCCGGTAATTTCAGAGACCCAACCTTTTGTTTATCTCTAGCTAAATGTGTAAAATTATCGTACACTTCCAAAAACACCGTTTTCGATTTAATACATATTCCGAACATTTATGTTTACCTTTACAACACTTTCATTAAACAAAATTTTAAAAGACCTTATATAGATGCCACTCAACCTCCCTGAATATTATTTTTTATAAGAAATAGCACTATAAGCAACCAATGCCTACAGTATTGAATTTTTTTAAACAGGTGCTCTCTATCCGTCTGCCTGGGGTACGCAAAACACTTACTTCCTCCACAGAATGTGTCTGAAATTTTAAACATAAATACTTTTCAATCTCTAATTGTACACCTGATCTAAATACACCTGAGAGCCGCCATTAAAACAATTTAGTTAGTTATTTTTTAATTATTATTTTACCAGCAATGCCTTCCAGAAAATAAAAGAGAAGGAATAAATGGGGAGAAAGAACCAATGGGAAGATTTTTTTTTTAACTCGTGTGAAACTGCGGGTAACAGCTAGTTATAAAATAAAATGAATTTTAGTTGATATATTTCCAGGGAGATAAACAATACCTGTGATAGTATTTCCAAATAACCGATACTTTTACTCGGGCTTGAACAATTGCTTTAGCTCGATGATTAAAATATCGGCTTGCACAGAGCACATTGATGGCTCGGCCTAAACACAGCAACCCCCACAACTATTCAGAGCAGCCACCTTCTCTTCACCCACGTAATACGCTTCACAGTTGTTATTAATTCGTTCCTCCTTTCGACTCATTGAGAGTGGGTACTGGGCGCTTCAAACACGCGATACTTTCACTCTAGCTTTAGCTCGACGGTTAAAGTATCGATTAAAGCCGTCTGCCAAACGCACATCGCAACAGTCCTCAATTAACACTTTCAGAGTGAGGTCATAAAGAAAATAGTTATGATTTCTAAAATTATCTGTATTCTCATGAGCGATTAAACTGTTTTCCCAAGATCCTTATTTCACTTTTTGCAAGTGATGCTAAGATTTGTTCTCAATCCTTAAATTCCAGTTAACAAGCTCGAACACATTACAGGTAGAGAGCGCATTTCAACAAAAACTAGGTGTGGCAGAACTGATAGAAGGAACTTTTTTGAGGTTACAAAAACCTTGAGATGACGGTGCGAAGTTCCTTTTCAGGTGCAAACTCTACTGTCCCATAAATAGGAAACAGGATCTTGCAAGACCTGCACCAGTAAGGTGCCTAAAGAAGGTGTGACGATGGTGTAATACATGGGATAATAATTTGAGGTCTTTTGAAATATGAACTGAGTTCCGTCAGTGTCAAACCCGTTCTATAAGCACTCGATATAGATTAAAGTCACAGGTCACGAAGGTGTCTATAATGGGGTTGCTGGTGCATTATAAATCTCGCACTTTATTCTGTCAGTATGATTGAATTGGATTGAATTACTCTGATACTGCAATTCCTAACTTCGAAATTGGGGGCCTTTCGACCCGAGGATCCGTCGTCGGCTAGCAACCAGACGGATGCGAGATCGAATTCGGCTGAAAAAGACGTGATGAAATATGTTAAAATGCAGTGAACTTGTGATCGGAGGATTGGCAAATTTGCTGCGAAGTAACAATACTTCGCCCTAACTTATCCTCCAATTTCTATGTCGTGTATATGGGACTGTGGCACGTTAAATTTGATCTATGTCTAATGTCCTGACACCTATTGAGGTTGCGTCACGTGCCAGCTCAGATGTTGTTCTCGTCATTGACCATGGTTTAAAAATACGAGGCAGTGTTCCCAGGTCTTTTCTTGGAGATAGACCCCAAACCGTCGCCAATAGCCCACTGTGTAATTTGAGTGCGACGTTAATTAACCAACTAACTAAATTTAAATTGTTTTTTACTAAACGTTTTTGCAAGTATGTCATTTCAATTAGAGGAAAATCTACCATTTATTATTCCCATTATAAACAAACAGTGCTTACAATATTGGTTTAGTTAAATAAAGTCGCAATAGCGCTGCACAGTGGCCTATTGATGACGGTCCGGGATCTATCTCGAAGGAAAAACCCGGTTTGGTTTGGTTAATTAACGTCGCACTAGAGCTGCACAGTGGGCTATTGGCGACGGTTCGGGGCCTATCTCGAAGGAAAGACCCGGGAACGATGCCTCGTATTTTTGAACCATGGTCAGATGACGAGGACAACACCTGATCTGGCAACCAA
Source organism: Troglohyphantes excavatus (assembly GCA_963932185.1). Taxonomy (NCBI): domain Eukaryota; kingdom Metazoa; phylum Arthropoda; class Arachnida; order Araneae; family Linyphiidae; genus Troglohyphantes; species Troglohyphantes excavatus. The sequence goes on from OZ010674.1 coordinate 25,472,486, forward strand.
CGCCTTCAATAGACGTCGGGACTTTGGACCCCGATCAGATTTATCGCGCACCAGTCCCGTATACACGCCGTTAATTTTTTGTGGATGTTCTGGACGACATTCTAGTATTTTGGTAGCTGGAAAAACCCGGAAACGATATCTCGTATTTTTGACCAATGGTCAGATGACGAGCACAACACCTGAGCTGGCCCCCGACGCAACCTCAGTAGGTGTCTGGACATTGGATCAGAATTATCGTGCATCAGTCCCGTATACACACCAGTATAAATTTTTGGATATTCTGGATGACTTTATAGTATCACTTTTGCACGAGAAGAGGAACAAAACTGCAAACTGTCCAATCACGAGCTCCCTACTCTGTCCAAGACGATATTCGAACTTGCAACTCACTGATTATGAGCCGAATACATTACGCTGGACTATCGCTTGCTGTTTTAAAATTATAAGACGAAATAAGTAATATTTTATTTCGAAATATCTATCAAGTGTTATTGAAATTGTATTTTTTAATTAAAGTATTTTGTGAACGACATGTAAACAAAAACACGTAACGAAAATATAACCAAAAACAGGAAGCGACATGCGATCACGTAACGTTCTAAAAGCATTGCTGAAAAAAAGGGCAGATGTTCCCGGATAGCAAAAAAATAATAATCGCTAACGACCTCAGAGAGTTTCAAATCCTCCGACCTGAATACTCGAAGGAAGACAATGCTCTTCTTCAGTGGATCATTTACATAACAGATGCGTCTGTTTGTTTTGGATGTGAAATTGATACACCAAAAAAGGAAATCGGGAAAACGATGTTGGAAAGTTGAATTTTCATTGGTAATGTAAACGTCAGATGCAGGATTGAATTTTACCGGAAATTTTTTTAATTTATATCGTCGCCTCAGAGCATCAGTAAGACTTCTAAAAAAAACGAAAATGAGTTTTCGGTCTTGCTAATATTAGCAAATGTGCCTTTATTTAGTGGAGCACTCGGACATTTTTATATCTTCTTTGAAATCCCTTAGATATTCAGCATTGAAAAAACAGCAAATATTAAAATCAATTTTATGTTTTTGCTGATATCCTACTGTTGCTCTGAGGCGACAATATTGTGTTTGCACATTTGATTTGCGCTGTATTTTGGAATCGTATTTTATTTATATTTGGAAATATTCAGTTATTATAAAATCGTGAATTTTTTTCCGTTTCTATCGCTTAAAAACCACACATTATAATTAATAATTTTATTAAAAAAAAAACTTACTTAAATACAGAACTTATGTTTAGTATTTCAATTGCGTTTGGTACCTAAATTCTAGTAGTGTTATAACAAAGTTTATTTTATCCGCATTAAAAAAAATATTAATAAAGAAAGAATGAATGCAACCCATGCACAACAAAAAAATATTAATCGAAAACATATTAGTCAGCTAGTCTCCACTTCTTTTTTTTTCAAAATTAATTAAGACTTTGGAGTACTGTAATAAATACATTAAACAATTTAAATTAGTTTCATTGTCATTGAAATAAAATATTCTAGAAATACCTTATGATTGAATTATTTATTGGTATCTCAAGTTTTGTTTTTAATTATCTGACACAAGCGTTTTAAAATTAACTAGGGGGCGTCGTTGACGCTCGCGACGCCGATGACATCACGTCAGCGAAACTTCCAACAGATGGAATTTGTTTACTTTTTGCAGCTTACCAAAACTTACCTTTTTTCAAGTAAAACGCGTCTTTACTTACGAATTGAAGCTAAACATCATCAAAAGTAGTATTCGCCAATGCATTAAATTGGTTTGGAAGTGGAGACGGCGACGGTATGATTTTTGTAGTTTACTATTTTGTCCAGCTCATTAAGACTAACGTGGCTGCTTGAACGAAGGCGTTGCCATTCAGATAAAGGAAATTGACTCTTCAAAACGGGCAACGTAAGCCTTATATATAGAGAGAGATGTGTAAGTATCGACGTTTGCCGTAAAAAAAAACAACCTAATACCACTAAAAAGTTTTAACAAATTGTTTGATAATTCAATGATTGCTGTTTGCACCATGTTTTCTAAAGTAAAAATTTTTTAATTTGTACTCTAAAAATTCTAAAATACTAAAAATTCTTAATTTAATTTGTAAAACTTTACAAAACCGATAAAGTAACACAAAAATTGCACATATGACTCGCGAATAAGATTCGCGGTAAACACATTGTCACTGTTTCGTAAACTTTGGTTCGTGAACAGTAAGCGCACTTGATCGGCATGCTCCTTCTTGCGTCTTCGGTAAGTTATATATATCTCCGCACTTCACAAAACTTACATACGTTTTGTATCATTTTGAATTGTTCTTTCAGCCTGTTTAAGTTTAATTTGCTGCAGTTGAAGTGATGAATGATTTTTTAGCTACATAGTGAAATTTTATATAAATTATCATTTTGTTTCATTATAAATTATCATCATATTTTTCAAAAATTTCTTTTTAACTGTCAACTAGTTAAATGTAATTGTAGAACTCGTCTTTCTTTGCTATTTAAGCAACGCACTCGCCACAGTCAGAGTATTCCCAATATTTGACCCCCCCCCCCCCACCTCTACACAGTATAAAGATCACAAGAGGTATTGTATTAATAGCCAACCTGGTAAATGCATCCCATCTTTCTCTACATTGTGGTAGGTTATTTATCCCCATAAACTGATTTCCTCTGGAGTTATGAAGCTTTGAAGTATCAGTGCTTTTCATTTCGCCCAAGTTTCTGCCAATGACCGTTGTTCCCGGACCAATATTAAGGATGTATTCACGTTACAAAATGGGGTTAAGAATAAAGAAGCCTAAAGTATGACGCTCGAAACCTTGAATTAAAAACATTTTTTGAATAACTGCTTGGACAATCAATCCAATTATTCTATTCGATTGACATACTCTTACTTTTCATTCAAATGTAAATAACCTAGGAAATAGTCTTTCTTCCTTTCAAACTTTGTATTCAATCAAAGTGGAACCTGTCGAGCATATCATTTTTCACAATCGCCATTTTGTGCCCTATATCAACAATGTTTTATTGAAACCCGTTCCCATCTTCTGATTGGCAAATTAAATTACTTCGTAGAATCAATAAAAAGATCAGTGTCATATGCAAAACTTCAATGATCGTTAACTTTCACAAAGGTATATAGGAAAACATGCATAAAAAGGTAAATTAAGACCCTTTGGAAGAAAAGTTAATGAGTATTTTTGTGATAGTTTTTAGTATACAGTTCTATCATATAAACCTGTGTGAATATTAAATAATTAGTAAAATCTAAAGATTACATAAACGTGCTTTAAAACTTTACATTTTGTTTAAAGAAAACATGTATAGTTAGAGTACTAATATCCATTGCTGGTAACAATAAATCAATTAAAAAATAATTTTATTGATTTTTCCGTTTATATTTTGAACAAAGTTACTTTTTGTTCTTTTTTTTTATAAACACAGGAGTAAAAGTTTTGTTGCCCCTAAACATTGCCGCCATCTGTGCCACCGAGATTTATCAAGTATTTTTACTTTTTAGTTCACACGAAATAAACATTTGTTTTGATTTCCAATTTAATATTGTTTAAAAGTGGCTTTTAGTAAGATTTGTTGCTAAAAATTAGAAAGTATAAAAATGCATATATAAAAACCGTTTTTATTAAAAGTATTAAAAAATAGGGAATTTTTTTTTCTTCTATTTCTACTACTTTATATTGAATATGCTATTGTTGTAACAGACAAAAAGTAAAAGTGTAAGTCAAATAATCATTAAAAAATGACAAACAAAAAAAAACCAATGAATGTCTTTCATTATGTTAGAGCATAGCTCAGATTAATTGACGATTGTGTAATGTCTCTCAAAACTTTTTTAACGAATCAGCAAACAAGTTAAAGCCAGTTGATGGAAACAATGTAACATTAATGAAGTAATTTAGGATTTAGCTAAAGCCAAACTGTAATAACGCATTTTTTGGAAATGGTAATTAAATGTGCATAGTATGGTGTTAATAGTATTTAAATGATGGTAAATAATTGATATATTAGATTAAAAAAAAGGCATTTTATTGGCAAAACTCCTTAACTTCTGAAGATTAATCTACTCCATTTAATAATGAAGGAAGTACTTCTAAGAAAATAGCCTTTCATTTGAGGTCCAATTTCTAAATAGTTAATGGAACAAATATAAGTTTAAATTGAAAAATGTGTGACTATATAATCTTGAAGGAGAATTTTTTTTTTTTGTGGTATGTGTTACAGTTTCATTTTCAATCAACACCATGCGGGTATTAACGGGTATTTTTTTAAGGTTAGTGTATAGATATTTTTATTAAAATAAAAAAAATTGAGGGAAATATAAATATTAAATTTAAAATACAAATACAACGTTAAAATACGCAATAAAAATCCCTCCAATCTGGACATGTTTCGGGGGATACATCTCCCTTCATCAGCAGAAAATGAATTCTGCTGATGAAGGGAGATGTATCTCCCGAAATCTTCAGAAGTTAAGGAAATTTGCCAATTTAAATTTTTAAGGAAGTTAAGGAGTTAAGAGTTTAATCTTCAGAAGTTAAGGAGTTTTGCCAATAAAATATCTTTTTTTTTTAATCTGATATTTCAATTTCTGCTGATGAAGGGAGATGTATCTCCCGAAACATGTCCAGATTCGATGGATTTTTATTGCGTATTTTAACGTTGTATTTGTATTATAAAATTCTTAAAGCAATGTTCTATAAGACGAGTTTTTATATTATTATAAATATTAATTATTATTTTAAATATTCAGTGCCCGAGTTTCAAAAATACGAAGGGCGTAAATTTATTTCAAACAAAATGCAGCCTAAAACTAATTTCGAAAAAAAAATTAATGTCAAAATATGATATATATATATAATAATATTTGACCTTAAAGTAGTTTAAAATAAGAATATGGAAATTTCTGTTTATACAACAGTTTTTAAAATCGTTTCTATTACGATCCTGCCCATTCCAAAGCTTCGTATTTTCTAGAACCAGTGTTTCCATTTGTATTAAACAATGCCATATTATACTTTTAAATTCTACGCCATCTTTTATGTGTTTGGCAACATTAAATATTCATATTTAATGAATCTCGAAAATGAATACATAAACTCCTTCCTTCTTTGCTTTACGCCACCTGCAAATTTTATATCAAATCTTCAGTTCAAGGAAGCATAAAAAAGGAAATTACGCAGTTCTGTGGGCATCTTCGAACCCCTAGAATCAACGCCATCTGTCGACGAACGAGGCCATCAAGAAGTGACGCGACATCTGCCATTAATGATGTTTTCCTTTCTTTGTTTCAGAACAACCAAACTGAAGATTACCTTCCACCTTTCGGAATCAGAATTATATTTTTAAACATTCTAGCGATTTGGTTGTGTTTGTAGCTTTCAATAAGAACATATTTTAAAGTTATTATTTTTTTAGGATATGTGGAATCCGTACAATAATGAAATTATGTGATTATGTATATGTATGGAAATCATGTAAATTCAGAGTTTTGCACTTAAAAGCTAAAACATCCCAACCGCATACATCAATTCTCACTAAATTGAAAAGTTCTAAACCATCAAAAATCAAAACACAAAACCATCAAAAATATTTTATTGCTTTAAATAATAGTTAATTTTATTCTGAATCTAATAACGCCAAAATTATATTTTTACCTTAAGTACATTATTTTTGGCGAATCAACATTAAGCTTTGATTCAAGATTGCCTGAATATGTAACTTTGAGTATGAACTAACTTTTAACGTTCAGGGCTATTCGAAGAAACGGCTCCAAATTTGCTGTAGTGTGTTTTCAAACATATGACTTTATTTTGTTTTTATATATAAATAGTGTGACCAGCTAAATCATTGATTTTTTTCAATTATTTTTAAAAAAATGAAAATAACAAAACTTTGTAAAAACAGCTTGTTAAACTCAGTTTTTTTTGTTGTTTTGTTTATAAAAATTTAAAGTTATAGTTTTTCATGAAATATTTTCTTAACATATCAAAAATAAAAAAAAAATATTACTTTTTTATAAATTTTATTGAATTGAATTTTTTTTTAATATTTGACTATGTGAATGTTAATATGCTTTGTACACATATGCGAAAAAAGTTATAATGGTAACTGCGAAATCAAAATTAAAAAAAAAAACATAACTCGGAATGTATTTGCATGGAATGTTCAGCATTTTTACTTGAACATGCGACGTTGAAAAAAATGTTAGAAAAGTGTGAAGTCGAAAAAAATAGCGAATTTCTATAAAAAATTCAAAATATATTATTTTTAAATTCCACGTGTACATTTATTTCACAGTAAGTTACTAATGAGCCAAGTAGACCAAGTCACAAAATATCCGAAATTAAACTTTTACCCCATTTCCATGACTAGGCAGTCAGATCTATCTTTTGGCCAAGTGATGTGGGTCCTAATGAAATTTAATTCCTATAATCGAATCAATAAATGTTAAACACTTCATTTATTTGATTTCTCTAGTTCATGAAAAAATTAATTAAAAATCACTAAGTGTTATTTGTCAGCGTGTGTGATACCGCGGTTCCCCGTTAGTAAGCATCTAAATTTTCGATGCGTTCATCTGTTTATATCACTGACCTAAAATAAGAACTGGAGAGCAGACTAAGCATGCGCGATCGTTTTACACCCTTTTGTGATAAAATAGAAAAATATATTTATTTCGCATGATGTTTTGCTTATTAGTTCAGATATCCTAGTTTTAAAATCACATATCTGACTATCAAAAATACATTAAATCTTACTCATTTAATGTTTTGCCATATGCTTTGTTTCTTATAAGAATAATAAGAAGAAAATTAATTAAATATTCAATACACACGAAGGAATATACGATGCCTAAGTAGTTTAAAAGCCAATGTAGAATGTTTTCTTCTTTGTCTTACGAACAGTATTCATCCGCGCATCCCTGTAAAGTACATTTTCTTCCAATGGAAGACCTTACCTCAGTTCTTATTTTAGCTCAGTGGTTTGTACATGGTGCATTGGGCGAGTTTCACGCCGAGAAGAAGAAGACCGCTGTTCCAACGGAACATGGAGAAAGTTCCGCGACGCCGAAGAAGTTCCGTAGGGTTGGCATGGAGCTTTAGCTCCTGTACTATAATTTTAAGTTTTGGTCTTTAAATAATACCTCAATATAGAAATATTTACTACATACACTGAGATAGATTGTACTAATCGTTTATCAAGTATTTTAGCATTGAAATAAAAGTATTTTTTCGTAATTTGTTGTAATTCAAATTATATACAAATATAATATAAGTATTTCTGTACGTAAATTTATTCATATATAGAATAAAAATATTACTTATTTGGAAAAAAACAAATATTATAAACAAATTTTCCCATAATTGCAAGCGTAGCGACTAAACAAACAAAAGTAAAGTTGTCTGCTGTAGGGAAGAAATAGAAACTACTACTAAGTTACCATGTTAATACGTCACGTGAAACTCTCCCATTATATGACAGCTTATCTCCAATTACACTGGCTGATATCAAAGTTGAAAACCAGAAATTACTTACGATTTAATTTAAACACGTTCTATTAGATAGTTGTCTTATGACTATATTTTTAAGGTTGTATATATTTACGCTTTTGATGCTTTTATGTGTGTTGATGTCATTTACTTAGTCATCTCAAGATGTTATGCTATTAAAATAATATCACATATCCATCTTTTTTCAACGTAAGTTTTTATTTATTTACTTTGTGACTTTGCTACTTTTTAAAAAGTTTTCCTATGTAGTATATATTTTATGATTAAGTGTTTACTTGAAATCGGATACATACTTATTCATTAATATAATTGCTGAAAAAATATAGATTAAAGAAAACACTGAAATGTTTCTAGTCTAAATATAGAATATTCTACCACTCGTTCTCTCAATTGTTAAATAAATGTGTTCTAACCGCCAAACGATAATTTTTATCTTATAAAAATAAGTGAAACATGAATATTTCGTGTTTAATTATTCTATAATCTTTTGCGATCATCAAATCGAAACCATTACAAAATTTTAAATGAATTCTTCCATTTTTCTACTTATCTTACTTGCCAAAAAATGTGATTTAGTGCAAAGAATTTTCTCAACTTTGTGTGTTTTCAAAATTAAAGTAATGTTTTTAATTATAAAGTCAAATAGGGAAAAATCCTCATATCGAATCATAGATACATATAAAGCATTGAATTATAATTATATAATTTTTATTTTTATTCTGGTATTTACTACTATTGTTTAGGGTTAACTAAAAATTGATTGGGACATTGTCAGTTGGCTCGTAAAACATTTTTTTTAATATGTAATGTACATTTACTGCATAAAATTGTATTGTTAATATTAGTATATTCTAATTCAAGAATTTAGCGTCTTTGGCAATGATGAAAAAAGAATACTGCCAAAACTCTATTCTCTAAACTTATTACTTATAACGTAGACTAAATGACCCACTAGGTTTGAATTGATGTTTTGTGACGCCAAAGCTTGGCGAATTTGAAACAATTGGCAAAAAAATCTTCCAAGCCATCACGTACTGCAACTCTTTACCAATAACTAAATGAACTATTTATTAAAATGGTTAGCCTGACCATTATCAGTTAACGAAATGCTGTAGTTTTAGTTCCTTTAAGAATGGAATTCGATATACAGTCAGAGTCGAAACAACCATTTTTTGTATAACTGTTTATAACTGATTTAGGAAAGAAGTAAGTCTCAATAAGTAAACTATGTTGCTTTTTTCCATTAAAAACAGTAATAATTTAGATAAAACAAACCTTATCAATTTCTTAATTAATTATAATTTTACCAAGTCCCATTGTAATAATTTATCTGGAGGAAGATATATATATTTAAATTGTTGGACACGATTATAATTATTCACAACTCGTAATCTCTGTCGACCAGATATTTTGATTAATAAATGCAGATAACTTTGAATAAGCATTCCAATTGTACTAGGGCAGTTACAATACTTGGCGAAATTGTTTAGCTGTTTGTACTACTGAGTTCTTTATTTCATTTTTTTTAGCTATTTCATTTCAATTCATTCTCCCTGTTGGTCGTCCCTGTTGGTCACACGAACGTCAACTCCCTTCCGACTTCGAACCTAGCACATTGATAAAGAACACTTCTCTAATATAGTCAATAGAAATTTGAGTTATAAGATCTTGAGAAATTAGGTTTTGTGAATTCGCTTTCGACTCTGACTGTGTCTCTCTTTCCAGACCCCCGAAAGCATCGGAGGACCCCCTGCGACGCTAAGAGGGCGGGTTTCGGAGACATGGAACTCGGGCTTTTCGGGAAATTCTTAATGGCCGTCGGGATAGGAGTCCTTGCCATTCTTAGCCTGTATGTATCTTGCAAACTGTATTACTTTCTCCGTGAGCACTGCGACCAAGTTGCCCAGCAACAGTGCGAGCAAACTCCCCTCAGCAGACGCACAGGAAAGAAGGCATCTGGGACGGAAGAAAAGTGAACACACTGTAAGGAAACGCATAAACTTCCTTAATAAAACTTGAGCCATATTGAGTGCTTTTCTTTTGAATCCAAAAAAATAATAACCGTTTAAAAAATCTAATAGCTAGGGTAAGAGAAGGGGGAGGGGGGTTATTAGGTTGCGATGTAATATATATATATATATTAAATATGAATAAAATTCATAAATTATTCCTTAACTTTTTTTTATCTCTTTTTAAGAATTTATTTCAAGTAATTGTATAATTTTTTTTCAGTTTTCTCATCTGTTACTAAGAATATGGCCGAAAATTTACCCAAACACTACATAGGAAGGATAATACCTCAATCTGAAGTTTATTTCCTAGTCTCTTACTCATTTAAACTCTTGAAGACATTGCAATAGTCATTTAAGTTATTGTCACTTATTTAGTCTTCGGGACCCCGGGGATGCTCGGACCACATTTTGAGAACCACTGAGTTATGGCACAGTGTGTTCTCGGAGGGTAGATTTTAAACTTTTATAAATGGATTACTTGGCCAAGTGGCATAAGTCACAACATTCAGAAAATTAATCAACACCATCTTAAATAACTAGGCTTGTTCGATGCCAGTCGATGGACTTGACAAAGAAAAGTAAAAAGTAGTGATCGGATGGTGGCCAGCTTCGCTGCAAAATACTATAAAAGTCGTCCAGAACATCCGCAAAAATTAACGGCGTGTATACGGGACTGGTGCACGATAAATCTGATCGGGGTCCAAAGTCCTGACGTCTATTGAAGGCGTTGGGTGCCAGTTCAGGTGTTTCCTCGTCATCTGACCAAATGGTTCTAAAATAACGAGGTGCATGTATGAATGTGTGTATGTGTTCCCGGGTCTTTCCTTCGAGATAGACCCCGAACCGTCGCCAATAGCCCACTGTGCAGCTCTAGTGCGACGTTAATTAACCTAACCAAACCAACAAACCAATCCAAAACTAGGCAGTCCATAACTTACTTTCATAACTATTTTTCATTGGACCAAGCGATGTGGGCCCTGAATAGGTTGCCCGGCAATGAGTTAAATGTCATTCCACTTAACGTTATAACTGAATTTTAAATGTTCTTTTCTCAAAAATTTGCTTATGTATTTTTTATATAATTTGGCGACCAAATCGCCCAAATAGTTGAGAGAGATATTATTATTGTTGTTGACATGAGAGAGACTCAAGTTCAATTACCGGTAAGGCTAAACGAATACTTCTTGAACAGAGGAGGCTGGTGTGCATTAAATCTACCGTAGTCGTGGTTCTCACGTTGGTCGTGGTGTTTTCATTTGACCGTGATTCACATTTACGATGCAGTGTTGCAGGGTCTTTCCATTGTGATATCTCCCGAACTGATCCCATATACAATTGTGTATCGCTAGTTAAATGAACCTAACAACTATATGACGTGAGATAAAAAATTTCGTTGTAGATTTCACTCAAGCAAGGGCAGCACAACTGAAGTCGGAAACCCTCAATAGAAGACATCATGGCCCATCAAGCGATGGTCGTTTACAAAATATTTGCTGGAGCCCTTATAGTCATCATTTTGACCATTATTCTCTACTTTGTCTGCTCTGGAATGAAAGCCCGTGATATGTGGTGCTTTAAAAACTCTTCCAAAGAAACTGACGAGTAAGGTACGCGTTCACACGTAACAAGATCCGGTGAGATTTACACAAGTGAGTATTATATTAAATCATTTAATAACACAGCACAGCTTCAAAACTACACGTATTCTAGTTAACTATTTAGTCTTTAAGTTAGTCTTCAAAACTACACTCATTCTAGTTAACAAATTAGTCTTTAAGTTAGTCTTCAAAACTACACGTATTCTAGTTAACAAATTAGTCTTTAAGTTAGTCTTCAAAACTACACTTATTCTAGTTAACAAATTAGTCTTTAAGTTAGTCTTCAAAACTACACTTATTCTAGTTAACAAATTAGTATTTAAGTTAGTCATCAAAACTACACTTATTCTAGTTAACAAATTAGTCTTTAAATTAGTCTTCAAAACTACACTTATTCTAGTTAACAAATTAGTCTTTAAGTTAGTCTTCAAAACTACAGGTATTCTAGTTAACAAATTAGTCTTTAAGTTAGTCTTCAAAACTACACTTATTCTAGTTAACAAATTAGTCTTTAAGTTAGTCTTCAAAACTACACTTATTCTAGTTAACAAATTAGTCTTTAAGTTAGTCTTCAAAATTACACGTGTTAGTTTTAGTTTGTTATTAACACAATATTCAATAATTAAAATATTTTAAAGTATTTTTGATTTTATAATTTTCTGCAATCATTTAAAAACATTAAAAAAAATTTAAGAAATAACGGTTCAGCCAAACTAGACACTTTTAAAAAGGACGGTTGTATTTTCATAAACGAATAACATCTAATTCAGGTGTTCCCAACCTTTAATTGGCTACGGACCACCAAATTAAAAATTAGGCACAGCGCGGACCACCGCTTTCTAAAAGAACTAAATAAATGTCACGTGTCAAATATTATTTTGACATTAAATATAATTCAGGTATTAAATTTTCTGTCGTAGATGACGAGTTACGATATGTTATATCAGCAAACTGATTATGACTAACGCCATAAAAATACTTTTTCAACAAAATACAAATGCTTCCTTATCACGTATACTTTTCATATCAATCTTCCTAATTTAAATGTTTTTGAATAAAAACAATTTAGATTAAAAAATGCATTTAAAAAAATCATCCAAAACATTTTGGTTATAGACAAGAGCCACTTCAGACCGGATTAGGATTGCTATTCATTCCATTTTATTTAAGTTTCTAAAAGTAAAAGTTTATATAAGTTCAAAATGGTTTGTGATATCTGATTGAAGAATGTCGCATTATCCAGGTAAAATAATGTAGTTTATGTCGATAAGATTAAGATTAAGATTTTAATTTGCATTGGTCTCTCGATATTGTCAATAAATTAAATTGCGCCAAAAACAACTGTTGAGTTAGATATTACATGCCACCTTAAATCCTGCGGCAATCTTGATAGACACAGCAAACTCAGGGCCAGATTAAGAGATTGAAGCAAGGGAAGCCCGCCTTTTAATGGGGGCCCCATTTCTCTCAAATAGACTCTAGAACATCAAATCGAACTGTTACGTGCTCTAAAATTTTTTGTCACTGAATGACATTAAATCGAAACATTATAATATAGCAAAAATAAGTAAGTTTTCTGTATGGTTTTTTTTTCTTATAACATTCGAACAAATTTAACACAAGTAGCAATTTTTTTTACTAAAGTTTGTAATGCAATTTTTTTAAGGTAAATTTAGTAGCAAACCAAGTTAGGGGTGTAAAATTTTTATATAAAATGGGTGATTTGGGGGCCCCTCAAGAATGTAAAGTGTACGTCTGCGCTTTACGGGCCTATTCGTCAAGCCGGCCCTGAGCATATTTTTTGTCGATGTACAGAGTTGTCCCAAATTTTTAGGCGATAGTCATTATTTTACTGCACATAACAAACCATTCTTTTTTTTCTCTATACTTTAACAAAAATAATTGTTTATTATGGCAATATAGTTAAATGTGATACAGCTAAACAATGAACATCGTCCAACATTTTGTGACCACCCTGTCACGTTCATTTTGTGGCCGTTCAAAAGTTTAAAGATCGTATTCCACCCCTAAAATGTGACAAATTTAATGTTTACGTCACCGCAAGCTAACTGATCGATACTCTGGAATCATTTACTTCTCTTGTTATTTTCAGAAGCCCATTAATTAAAAGCTTCCAAAATGGTGAGCGCCTTTTGGCAGATGGAAGGTCTCGCCCTTGCTGTCAAAATCGTCTCTATTTTCGTTGGATCCTGTATCGGACTCTACGTCCTTTATCACCTGTTTTTCGGCCTAAGGAACCATTGTGAGAAAGCCGCGGAAGGCGATATGATAGCTTCCGAGTAGGACACTTATATTTTCCAAGAACAGGTTATATTGAATTAAACATCTAAAATTTAAGTTCTGCTTAGCTGGATTCTGTAAAAAATGAGAATACCAGTTTTAAATAAAAGTGAATACTTATAATATGCTTCGAATTTTTTATTGAAAATCAAGGTTGAGCTTTAGTATACGGGAGACTCCACTAAAGCATCAGCAACAATGTCGCCAAAAGTTTATTTGGCAAATGCTGGGAATCGAACCTGGGACGTTCTGCATGCAACGATGACACTATAAAAGTCGAGTGAATGCAATCGCTCGAGCCCCGAGTAAGTATCGAGTGTGAAGGGACCCCACCACCTCTGGCCTTCTCAATGAGTGAACAGGGAAACGAATGAAGAGCGCCCGTGAAGAGTATCACGTGGGTGAAGAAAGCAGGTTCGAGTGAATATTGTGGTGGTAGAAGCTGTGTTCAGGCTGGTCAAAATTGTAGCGTTGTGCATTTGTCAAACGCTCGAACCTGGGGCTGCATGTGAATGCTATGCCGATACTTTAACATTCGAGCTAAAGCAATTGCACCATCCCGTAAAATAAGTTTTAGGTATCTGAAGGGACCACTACAAAGGTACTTTTCATTTCATTTGACACTCCAGTGAATATTTTTAATTGACCGCCACTTACACAATCATGCGTACTGTCAAAGGGGTTACTTCACTTCATTGTTTTTATGTTTCTCGACTTTAGTAATTTGTTTAAGTACCATGAGTTATGTTCTGGGTATCAATATATTTTGTGATAACTGAAGATTCCGACAATCGATCCTTTTTTTTAATGCAGACTTGTTTGCTATTATTTTTTTCTCTTTTGTGAAGTAAAGTAAGAAGCGGGGGTAGGATACTTAATTCCAATATCAGAAATTTATTTTTTTCAATAGTATATCTTGGTTGGAATAAATAAAACTATTTAAAATGTATGTTTTTTTTTTTTGCCTGTCCAAAAATATAAAATCACTTTAAAAACCAAAAAACTTTAAATGATTCCTAAAGTTTCCTTTTTTAAATAACAATGGCGAATTCTGATTGATTTGATCGTCCAATTTTTAATCGTATACATCAATGGAGTAAATAAAGATACATAAGATATAAACTAATAGAAAACTCAATAAATATTTTTAAACAAATCACATTTAATGCAAATTCTTTTCTTACGTCAAAATATGGTCAACACAGCAAAAATCTTACAAAGCTTGGTAACTTAATATTTTTTGGCTTGACTAGTAAATTAGAAGTAAATTTAGGTTTCTGTTAAAACTTACTTTACTATTGTAAGGTTAACTTCACTTTAACTGGTCGAGAAAAATAACCGCGAATGTTGGACTGGAATGAGGTTGGTGAACAAAATTATTTGTAACCCGAATTAGAAGCAAAAGATCAGAATGTCCATTAGTATATTTTTAAATTGATGGTTAGGAACGAAACTGTGCACTTACCTTATTAAGGTACACATGGTTAACGTAAAATATACAACTTTTTACACTGGAAGAAAACACGTGTATACGAGTGTATCGACATAACATTTTTAACTATAGTTTTCCCTTACAGAAAGTGAGGGGAAAAACAGACATACCATTTGACAGCAGAGTTGCCAACCCTCACTAGAAAAATATATTATTGACTTCTTTCACTGAATGTCTCGCATTTTTTCGAATGTGAAACTTTTTTTAACAGGTGGAGTAAAGTTTTGATGGTAATTTTCAAAACGCGTTTTATGTATTTTGTTATAAAAAGCTTAAATTGTTTTATTAAATAAATAATAAACGTTTATTATTTTTGTTCAGTAAATTTATAGTATAAAAATGGAGTTTGAAAGTATGGAGACGAAGCCATAGAGGATTTTCTAACAAACGTCAGTTAAAATTATCAATACAAATAAAATTATAGGGAATCTGTGTTTATTTGCTGTTAGTATAATTTCTCGGAAACTATTGTCCTATTTTGAATTGAGGTATGGAGTTTTTATTCGGCAAACGGTTTTAACGTCGTGTTTTTAAAAAAAAAACTAATTAGAATATGAGTTATAAGTTACAAAAAAGTTTTTTCTGTGTATTTTCTTATAAAGAGATTGTGCTCGTTTTGCTCACGCTAATCTTCTTATATATTGGGTCGATGATTTTAATGATACTTCACAAGCTTAAAATAGTAGTTCATAAGAATGTTTGTTTTGGACCGGTGAGCTAAAAAAAAAGAGTTGAATTATTACACTTTCGTTTTTCATTATCTGGAGGCATTTTTATGCTTGTCCGGTCATAATTTTTCCGGTGTCTAACTTTTATATATAAATACATATTTGTTAAATGATTCATTTTGGTAAAATATACATGAAAAACATTAAATGACTTGTCTTAAAGTCTGAAATAAAAACATCAATTTTTTCATAATTTTTTTTAAACATTTTAATTAAATAAAACATTTTGAATTTCCCCAAAACATGAATCTTTCGAAACACCGCCTTACTTCCATCGCAAGTCGCCATTTAATCCCTAAACTTACCAAATTTAGGAATACCTCGAACACTTTTTCGCATTCGAAATAACGAAAAGTTGTTAGCAACACAGTCACGCTTCCGGCGAAGACCTTGTCAAAATATGCGCATGGAATTAACATTGTTGTTGTCAACTTCCCGTATCCGATATCTCAGAATTCCTCATCCCTTAATGATAAACATACATTTGCGACTTCTGCCGGTGCAATAAGTCGATTTTGAAATCGTCTGCCCATTACCTACATTTTGCACAGAGGTCACGTCCCGCACACCTTGTCTCACCTGCACTGCTCAGCCACTGACATCTGTTCCGCCAAATAGAAATATACCCCGATATATACCTCGCGATTTACTAAGGGATCGTTTCTTTATTATGGCATCATATTTTTTGTCTCTTTCAATATACAATTCAATGCATAATAATGTATTCAGATAGTATATTAATTCATATTTCAATATCGATACATTTAATTATGTTAATTCAATAATGCTAAATATTTAAGAATATTTTTCGTAAATTTTAAGTGATAAATTAAAATTGTAAATAATTTGGATGCGTTCGCATTAGGATTATATTAATTATTAAAGTTTTTAGGACAAATTTAGAAAACATAATCTATTATAATAAAGAGTCTGTTTGGGTGTCTGTGGAGCTTAAAACATTATCTTCCACTTCTCAGACTTGTCTGAAAATTTATATAGAGATACTGTCATATACATTAACTCTGTAGTAAAGATCCCTTTTGCGCCCCTTATACTCAACGAATCTTAACACATGAGGTATCAAAAGAAAGATAATTTCATAGATCAGTAACGAATCGTACTTTTATATAATAAATATGAACTTTTGTTTTAAATGCGTTTAAAATAATTCATTTTAACGTGTGTGTTTTTAAACAAACCGTTGCCATTTATGACCGTAGCATGATGTAGAGGTAAAGTAGTATGAAAATGAAATAATTTTGGAATGAAGATTTCTGAGAAAATTCAAAATAAAGTTATTGATAAAATATTGTTATAAAATGTAATGCAGAAAATCTAACGAAACATTTTGCTGTAAAGCTCTTGCACCTCTATTATAGTGGTTGGATAAAAAATCCGTAATTTTTCCTGGAAGTAAAAAAGCATTTTAAATTTTTAATTTTCGATACATTTCAAACCATATTTAATAATTTTATTTTGAATTTTCTTAGAATAGACTAACTTCGACAATTTTTTCAATTTAAGTACAACTGTCATGCAACAATATTGCCTCGGTTTACTATATCCTAGCTCTGTCAATACACCATCCCAATTGCTAAATGATTAAATCCAAAATTATTCCTTTGACATATGGGCGGGTTGGCTGCCAAGTGAAGTAAATCTCGAGAAATAATTCCATAATAATAATAATTCCGATACTTTAACACACGAATTAAGATCATTATCCGTCTAAACTGTTAAATGCTGAAACAATTAAAAAAATATTAATAGGCATGATACTGTATACATTTCATTAAACTTTATATATTTAAAATTTTATAAAGTATCACATATTTTATTGATTAATAATTTTTTTATTATAGCTAATGAAATATTTTTATAAATCGTGTTAAATACGTCGGCCGGATATCACAACTGATGCCATACTCTATCAGAAGAATAAATATATAATATGGCGTTCTTTTCTATTTAAATCTCAATAATCTGACTCCATCTTAATTTAAAAATCTTTATTGACGAGCTTGATACTGAAACTTTCCACCGTCTTTTAGAATCCTAAATTACTTCTACAATAAATAATTATAGTTGTTGTCATTCATCACAACAAACAAAACACCAAACGTAGGCCTCCGTGGCCGAGTGGACTAAGGCGTCAGCTGGGAATCCAAGGGTCCCCGGTTCAAAACCTTGCGATGGACGAGACTAAAAAAATAGTAAAAAGTAGTGATATTGCGATCGGAGGGTTGCCAACCTCGCTACCAAAATACTAGAATGTTGTCCAGAACATCCACAAAAAATTAATGGCGTGTATACGGGACTGATGCTGATGTCTATTGAAAGCGTTGGGTGTCAGCTCAGGTGTTGTCCTCGTCATCTGACCATGGTTCAAAAATACGAGGCATCGTTCCCGGGTCTTTCCTTCGAGATAGGCCCCGAACCGTCGCGTCGCCAATAGCCCACTGTGCAGCTCTAGTGCGACGTTATTTAACCAAACCAAACCAAAACCAAACGTAATTTATTATTTAACTAAAAATAATAAATGTAATAGTATAAACTATCAAATTTACATACAAGCGAAGAAAAGGGCATATGTTTAATGAATCAGCAGACGATATTGTTTTTAGACATGAAAAGATACCGAAATCCAGTTCTTTTGTTTAACCCGTTGATGGCGTCACCTGAATAGAATCTATGAGAAATAACAAATATATATATATATATATATATATATATATATAAAACGGCGTGTATACGGGTATATATATATATATATATATATATATATATATATATATATATATATTAATATATATGAACATTTAATTCACTTGAATTTTTGTTTCCTCAACAAATATGGCGACGGACGTTGGTTAATTTCTTTCATATATCTGAAAACAATACCTGGTCACTCTAGTATGCTATTCTACGATCTGTATGAGGCCAATCGTAATGAATGAACGCCCCCTTCCAGTCCAAATGTACGAGTATCAATGAGCCTTCTGGATGATCCAAACCAAAAGCATGTGTTTCTCCTTACACGGGCGTCACTCATCAAGGCAGCATCTTAAAGACAATCGGTTCGTGACTGCGGGGCGATTCCGACCACCTCGCGACCAGCTGGCGCGTGCCAGCCACGTGCCACCTGGCCCCGCACGCCGGGCGACAGATGAGCAAGCCCCACTTTGACCAGCGAACCCTGAACGCAGCCTGCAGGTGATCGAGGGTAACTGGAGTACAGATGGACATGTGGTTCGACTGCGTCTAGTTTGGGCACAGGTGGTGACCACTGCGTACGATGCGCTCTGCGTTATTAACATAATGCGGTCGTTACAGTAATAATTACATCAGAAAAGCGTGTGCTTATATTTCCGGGGGATCGCTGATGGGTGGGTTGGGATAGGATTTTAGATTTATATTAGGCACGATAGGACTGGGTGTAAGTCCCTATCTCCAAAAGAGTTATACCCACTTTAATTTTGACACACTTTACACTTACACACTTTAAATTGAATTTTGTTTTTATATAAAAAAAATACCCATGCTTTGCACGGGTGTTAACTAAATTGACTCGCTATACAACTAAAGAAGGATATGCATCAATTAAACCAAAGGGAAGCTTAGTAATATCTATTTTTTTAATTAATTTTTCCGGGAAACACTTTGGCTTTTTATGAAAATTCTATGGAAAAACTTTAATAGGATTAAAATGCTATTTATTCAGGCCCGTCGCACCGGGCGGGTTTGAGGGGGAGTCTGATTTTCCCCCAATAATCTGAAAAACCTAAAAGTTAGCAATTTCAAGTTTTAAAAATCCCTTACTTGAGAAAATGTATGCCTGAAGTAAATTAATATTATTAGCAAATGAAAGCTAGGGAAGATTAGAAATTGCCCAACTTATAAGATAACATTTAAGTTAGACCTCAGAACGGACACTGCATTGGAATATGGGTGCAACAAATCAATGCTTGTAAAGAGAACTGTTTAATATTACCTAATAAAAAAATGAAAAATTCCGATGTGTTGGAAATTTTGAATCATTAAGTTGGGAATTTTAAATCGTTATGTTGGGAAATTTCTTGTTTCAGCCTCCCCCCCCCGAAAAAAAAAATGTGTGGCGGCCCTGCATTTATTATTCAATTAATATTTATTAAAATAGGTAAGCACATTAAAAGGTATGACCAGATATGTAGAAAGTAACTTATAGTAACTCGGGTACTTTTTTTTGAATTGGTTAAACATGTGCTAAGATTAGAGGAAGAAAATTTTATTTGTACATTAATAGAAAAGATATATATAGGGATTGAAAATAATTTTTTTTTCTTAAAATAATACTTATTTTCACTGTAAAGCTAATTTACGGCAAGTTTTCCGAATATCACATTGAATGAAATAAATATAGAGTTGAACTTCAAAACGCTCCTTGGTGATTGTAATTTTACTATTTTTAGAAGAAAATATATAATCATAGTTCTTCGACAACCTCTTGAGATTCAAATAGTTTGAATTTTTTAAACTTTATAATATATTTTCCAAAAAATAAATATATTCCTATAGTAAACGTTAACTGTTAAAAGATCGCTCAGAACACGACGCTCTATCTCTCTTCCTCAACTCAATTCGATGCAGCTACCGCTTGCCAAACAGAATAATGCTCCTCTTGATCTTTTTACGCCACAGCATATTCTTCTGACGTCACAGGTTTCTACGCTTTTGTGTGTGTTTTGAATGAAAGAAAATGAAGGGCTGACTTTAGTTGTGTGACGCCAAGTAAAAATTTATCTCTTAAACTTATTTCTCTCTACTAAACAAAAAAAAATCTCATGACGTCATTACGACGGCTTTATACTGTTTGGAATTTTCTACTTCAGAAATAGCTGAACAATTGATTCTTTGTTATAACTGACTTACATTTTTTTTCGAAAACAATTGTTCAATTTGTTAAAACTAATATTACAAAAAAAAAAATCCTCAAACTTTCATTTAAATCCTTTTTAACAGACTTTTTTAACAGACCTTTTTAACAGACTAACACCAACCGGAACTCCAATAAAACCGCCAGAAACTTTAAATTAAAACCGCCAAATCGTGTGCCAAGTCCAGAGGTTATCAATTCAACCGTTATGTATTTTTTTTATGTATGTTCGCGCGTGATTTCGGTTCCAATTCAGATATTTGGACATTTTTTTTGTGTATGGGATAGGGGATGTTTCACTTGGGAGTCATTTGGAAAAAAATATCCGGTTATCCGGCATTTAACTATCCGGAATTCTCAATTAATCGGGCCGTTCGAAAAAAATATTGTCCGATTTCGAAAATTCTTTTTTGTTGGATAAAGAAAAATCCACTTAGACAAAATCTGCCAAAAAAAATAATCGGTTATTCGGTTATATCAGGAAATGAGGAGTAACCGGAGTTTTTTTTAAACAATTTAATCTATTTCAAAATGTTATCATTGTTTAAAAGAAGTTATACGACAATAACATTTCGTTTACCCAGCATTTATTGGCATGATGAATAGGGATTGTTTTACGATGCACATTGTTGAGACAAAATGTAAGCACAAGTTGTTACTTGAATTTCTTGGTGAATAATACAAGGGGGCAAAGCCCCTTGCTAAATTAAAAACTGAAAATGGAAAAGTAAAATAATCTTTTTAATAAAAAAAAAAACGATTTTAAGTAAAATGCGCTAAAAAGTAAAAAATTATTTTTAATTTTACCAACGAGTTGAAAAATGTAATTATTTAATATCAAATTTTATACTTATTACAACTTTACCGGGTACTCTTGAGCTAGAATTATATCTATAAATAACATTTAAAATAATTAAATTTATTTTCATTGTAAACATATAAACTCTTTAACTAATTTTATCAATAAATATGTTTTTTATAAATAAATAAAAGTATTCTTTTTGGCGCGTATACCTTAATTACTTTCCCCAAAATATGTATTTATTAAAAATTTTAAACATCCTTCTCCACTTAAAACTATTTATTTAACACACCTGAATTGATACAAACTTAGTCTGGGATTAGATGCCCTTAATGGTTCTAAATAATTAGATGTCTTTAATGGTTCTAAATAATTAGACACCCTGAATGGTTCTCTTTTTCTAAATGGTTCTAAAATTTCCAATCTTAATTTCCTCTAAAAAAATGTTTCGTTACACTTTACACAGTGTAAACACTCTACCTGAAAAAAGCCATTATAATATTTTGATGCTACTGTTTACAGTTATTTCTCTATTGAATGCCATCATAATTTATTTGCAAGTTTTAGAAAAAAAGTAAATAAACTATCTAATAAGAAAAGTCTTATCAAAATATTTCAGTGTTCAAATAAATAGACTCTTCAATTATTACATAAACAAACAAAAGAAGCCTCAGATAAATAGACTGCAACAATTCCTCCTAAAAATTAGAATAACAATTTCCACTCATTTTCGCGGTCTTTTTCAAGTCTTTTTCAAAGTTAGTGTCGCCCTCTATCGATTATGATATGAAGTATTCAGTCAGAGCCAAGTCTTCAATCGCGGCCTAGCCTTCATATGCTTTTTATTCATAACTTTTTTTATTTTTATAACCTTCCGCTCTGCACTAAATTATAAATAAGTATTAGTTTCATATAATTATATTTGCGTCAATATCAATATATTTTCACTGTTTCTACATGTTCTTAATCTTATGTCTAATGAGACCAAAGCGTTTTTATTTCAATTTTTTAATTGCTCTGTTAATCTTCATGTATTTCATTGAACTAAATGTCTTAAGAAATAATAATGATCTGATTGGCAATTACTTACAAAAGTTACTTAGTGCCCGGGGTATGAAATATAACAACAAGAACAGTCTTCAAATCGAAAATTCGAATTTTGGTAAATTGCCATTGTGTCATGTTAGATTACAAGAATTAAAAATTTTAAAAAATGGAGTTTTTCTAAATAGCTATATTTTTTAAATTCTAAATAAATTATTCATTTAAAACACAATAAATTGTAGGACAAACTGCCTCTACTTAATTTGAGTTTAGGAACAAACCACACAAAAGTTTTGAAGGAAATAAAATGTTGTGTGGTGCTTTTCAGATTTTTTAAAAAAATTATTTAAAAGTTTAGTACAAAATATTTTAAATATGATATACATGAAATCTTAAAATATATCTATTACAAATACTTATCTCATATAATTGTTAATAGTTTATCATATAATAGCTTTAATCATATGCTAATTAAATCAAAATAAAATTTTGCATGCATACTTAAAGGTTTATTTTATTACAATAATGTTAAATAATATATTCTTCGATTTACAAATATTTTTAAGTACAATTCTGAGAAAACGCTGTTTTTCTATCATTTGTCTTTGATACTATGTCAATGAATTTTCAATTCTGAAATGTAGTCTTACTATTTTTTTTAGAACTTTAAGAATTTTTTAAAAAATAAATTACAAAAAATAAGAGTGACCTAGGAATATTTCTTAGGTTGTATGATAAGATATCTTATTAGTTTACTTTTATTCCCTTTCCACATATAATTCAAATATTTAAATTGTGCACACAAGAATGCGGATAAAGTAGTTTTGATCATAAAAATAAATCGTTAATAATTTTCCAATAAGATTTCTACTCTTAAACGATACTCAAAATTCGAATAAAAACTCGAAAATTCTTTAGACAGTATGCAACGTATTTGCTTTTTTTTTCAATTTCAATAAAATAGACTGAAATATGTAACAAAATAATATTTTTAAAAATTGAAAAAAAGGGTCAAATCCTAAAATGTCAGTGTAAGTTTGCTAACAACAGAAACGCTTTCAAATATCAAGTTGCTATTTCTACGAGTTTGTTTGCAATATACCCAAACCAGGCACGTAGGTAAAGGGGTGGTTCAGGGGGTTCAAACCCCTCACATTGAATGTCAAGAAAGAAAAATTAAAAATCGAAGAACTGTAAAAAACCTAAACATATTTTAAAAAACTAGAAAAATTTCAATTTCTAGTATAATACAGCTTGTTGAGTTGCAGGAAGGAAAATCTGGTATTTTCCGGGGGTCCTACCCCGGAAAATAGTTTTCAAATGACTTTAAAAAACATTATTTGAGGGCATTTTTATCTCAAACTAAGCATAACATTACGTCATCGTGTTTCATTATATAGTATTTGAATTTCGGTAATAAAGGGAAAAGATCGTGAAACTGTGCCGTATAAACAAGTTGTAACTAAAGTAATATATTATTCTGAAATTTATTACTTTAGTTACAAGATAAATTTTCAAATTTAAATGTGTTCTCTAAATTTATTTCATAATTAGGGAGTGATATTTACTATTTAAAAAAATAGTTAATGTAACAATTTAAAAAATATTTAATGTAACAATTTAAAAAATAGTTAATGTAACAATTTAAAAAATAGTTAATGTAACAATTTAAAAAATAGTTAATGTAACAATTTAAAAAATAGTTAATGTAACAATTTAAAAAATAGTTAATGTAACAATTTAAAAAATAGTTAATGTAACAATTTAAAAAATAGTTAATGTAACAATTTAAAAAATAGTTAATGTAACAATTTAAAAAATAGTTAATGTAACAATTTAAAAAATAGTTAATGTAAAAATTTAAAAAATAGTTAATGTAACAATTTAAAAAATAGTTAATGTAACAATTTAAAAAATAGTTAATGTAACAATTTAAAAAATAGTTAATGTAACAATTTAAAAAATAGTTAATGTAACAATTTAAAAAATAGTTAATGTAACAATTTAAAAAATAGTTAATGTAACAATTTAAAAAATAGTTAATGTAACAATTTAAAAAATAGTTAATGTAACAATTTAAAAAATAGTTAATGTAACAATTTAAAAAATAGTTAATGTAAAAATTTAAAAAATATTTAATGTAACAATTTAAAAAATAGTTAATGTAACAATTTAAAAAATAGTTAATGTAACAATTTAAAAAATAGTTAATGTAACAATTTAAAAAATAGTTAATGTAACAATTTAAAAAATAGTTAATGTAACAATTTAAAAAATAGTTAATGTAACAATTTAAAAAATAGTTAATGTAACAATTTAAAAAATAGTTAATGTAACAATTTAAAAAATAGTTAATGTAACAATTTAAAAAATAGTTAATGTAACAATTTAAAAAATAGTTAATGTAACTGAGGGGGGGGGGGGGGCTAAGGTACAGAAATAAATCCGTTTCTCAGTTACGAAACCACCCCCATGAAAAATCTATACATAAAACGCTTATAGTGTGTGTGTATGGGGGAGGGGGTGGGGGGGGTGGAGCATTATCATGCATTATCATGTAAAATATTCGCCGTCTATAGCGGATTGGTGCACATTAAATTTGACGTGATCCACAGTTTTCATGCCTCTATAAGGGTGCGTGGAGTGTCATATCTCCCATCTGACCATGTTTTAAATTTTACGAGACAGTTGTCAGTCTATCCTTCGAGATAGGTCTAAGAGCGGCTGAAGAGTGGAGTACTAGAACAGGTTTTGTTCTTGTTTTATGACGGTGTTAAAAAAAGGCAGCTTTCCCGGGGTCTTTCCTTCAGAATAGGTTTTAAACCGTCGCTTATAATCTTTACTCCGTGCTTATAATGCATTGTATAGCTGTAGAGTGAAGTTATTTTAACTAAACAAATGAAAAATGTTTTGAATGCTATAATTTTGCCTTCATATTTATATACTTTTATTTCTATGTTCTGGCAACACCTTTACGCGCCAAAGCCAAACAAACAGTAGAAAATATTTACGGTGTTTGTGTATTTCCTGCTGTTTCTCTTTATGTAATTGTCTAACATAAATACATTGATTTAGATCCAAAATAGATCACCTCAATTAAGCATACTCAAATTATTTTCGTATACTAAAGTAAAAAACATGTCTCAAAACGATCATCTAGAATACGCCAAGAAGAAAATTGAACTCGCCAGACTTGAAGAATCCGAGATATGTCCCGTAATCCAATCCCTATACATGCAAGAAGGACAGGACGACATTTGCCTTCTCCAATTAAATCCAGAAATCGCTACAAGTGTCATTGAAGGAGGTACACTGATAATCAGGGGCGATATGGACGACACAGCAGTTGTGTGCACCAACACTAACACCTACGAATTGAAAGAAGCCGAAACCTCTAACTCCCTGCTGCTGATGCCCGAAATGTTATGGCCAGAAAACTGCCAGGAAACCTCCATGAAGGTTGTGCCACAGAATATATCTGGTGTATTCCACACTTATTATGAAATGCGACCCCTAAAACCGAGCTTTAAAAAGCTGCGAGCCCTTCTGGAAAGAAATTCCTACAAAGGAAGGGAATATGAAGAAGAAGATAATGTAGAAAGGAACTACACATTTGAGATGCTGCTGGACATTATCCAAGCGAGCGAAGAAGAATTGCGAGTTGAACTTGTTCGAATGCAGACTTGCAGTGTCGACGGCTACGTCCGAGTGCTGGACTTTGATTACAAGTTCAATGTCTTCAGCAGTATTTTAAATGTGATCGAGTCGAGATCCCTCCCGCTGGATAAAATACCCAAAGATTCAGTGATTGAAGCACTGGAAGATCTGGAGCCAAAGGATATCTTGAATTGTTGTTTTTCGTGGTTTTCTAAGAGTACTGGTGATACGGACGAGAGTGGCTGTGAACTGTTCGCGCTGGACGAAGAACCCATATGCCAGTTATATGCGGAGGTTCTCTTAAGGTCGTCCGGAAAGTTCCGTCTCCAGGACTTTTTAGAGAGTTGGCAGAGAAGTGTTCCTGAGGGAATGAAGTGCGACCTTGGGCAACTGCGAGGAATCGCTCTGACTGATGTGAGCAGTAAGCCGGAGGTTATCTTCTACTTCCCCCCTGATAATTTGTCGGAGAATATTAAGGAGAGGTTCGAGTATCTGTTCAAAATCAAGGAAAAGTGGTGGTATGACGATATTGTGCCTTATTTGGAGGACCGTGCATCTGCTAATAATGACGTGAAAGCTTTGCTGATCAAGTTTACTCGGGAATCAACAAAGGATGGTAAGAAAATGTACAGTTCAAAATGGTGATGCTGTAGGTGGAAATTTGTACATTGATCCGAGTTTTTGTTGGTTTAGGAATCTCGAGAGATTTCTTTATTTTTGTATGATGTATATGACACTATTTCCAATGACATATCCAGGATTTTACTTTGGAGGGTTCTTAACTCTGATGTACGATGTACATGCTAAATATCAAAGTTGTAATATTTTCAATGTAAGAAAGTTTGAATTATATTTCCATCACATTATATAAAAAAAGTATTTGAAACTCTTTTGTTTAAATTGCTTTTAATAGTTATTCCCACTGCTTTTGTTTCGTAAAATTATATGTTTCATCGAGTATTTTTATGCATTGAAAAATTATGTGTATTCTCTTTAAAGACTTTTGATACACAAATGGATAAATATGCATCCTTATACCTCAGCTTTAGTGTGTGTCTATTTGTATTAGGGATGAACCGGATAGTGGTTTTGCCGGATACCGGATATCCGGCACACATTACAAATCGGATATCCGAACTGGATTTTGCCGGATATCCGACAGTTTATTTTTTATGAAAATAAATTCTCATACACACTAGAAAAAACGGAAATCGGTCAAAAATTGAAAAATATTTTTTTATTCTGTAATTTTTCAAAATTCCTTATCTTTAAAGTGATACCAAAATTGAATAAACTAAAAAACTTTTTTATTTACAAAGGGTTATTCTAGGGTGCTGCTAGCAATGGTCGTATGTTTTGTACATTTTACACTTAATTTCTGAATAATTTTAATTTTACCATATGCCCTTTCATTCCTATCATAAAAACTCAAGTTTGCTTAAACTTTTGAGAAATTTATTTTTTAATTCAACTTTATATTAGTTGTGAGATTAACCCTCCACCATAACGATTCGTTAAATATGCCCTTTCATTCCTATCATAAAAACTCAAGTTTGCTTAAACTTTTGAGAAATTTATTTTTTAATTCAACTTTATATTAGTTGTGAGATTAACCCTCCACCGGACCCTCCACCATAACGATTCGTTAAAAATATAATTTTAAAGTTAAAAAATTTTAAAAAGTAGGTTTTTTAAAGTCTCTATTGGTTAAAGGGAGAATCTGCACACTGTGAATACATTTGTAAATTTTCAGGAAAATACTTAAAGCAAGAACAAAGAAAATTGATCGCCACAAAAAAAATCTTCGATGTTTTATTCATCCGGATATCCGGCTTGGAAAATCGGATATCCGGCACTTTACTTCCGGATATCGGATAGTTACCGGATAGTTAAAAAGCAGCCGGATAGGCCGGATACCGGATAGTTACCGGATATCCGTTTCATCCCTAATTTGTATATACATTAGACCCTCTTTATAACAATTTGTTATGTTGATTATTTGCAAGATTGGAAAATGTATTATATTTTTGCCCACACTGATTAAAATCAGTTGTAGAATGTCTAGATTGATTTTTTTTTTTTGCGATTTCCATTTCCTTCATGTATAGTTTAAATAGAACATGCTTTTAATTTTAAATAGTGTTTCTAAAATGCAATATCTCTTGAAAAATGTTAATGTCCTTCAGGAACTAAATTTAATTTCCCTATCAGAATTATACCATCAAAGCATATAAAAAAGTATGTTGTTTTGGGCTTTTACAGAGGTGCAGCTGACAATTGAATGGATGAAGGTGGTCTGTAACAAAATGTAAGATGCAATATATTTGACCTTGATATTTTCATATCGTATTGTGGGCACATACTTCTTTAGTGACAATAATATCCTGGTTTAATAAGTCTTCTACAGTGCTGCTGTTGGTGTCAACAAATACCTCTTTTATCCATGACAAATAAATCATTAAAAAAAATGCATACCTCCTTCATCTACTTCAATATCTGTTTTGGCGATATTGGTTCTAGCTTTTCAAATAACTGTACTTCTTAATTATACGTTGAAGAAAAAATTAATTATCTAATAATATAAACCCAGGCCTTGCAACAGGTCCCTTTTTTCCCTAAAAGTCCTTTTTGTTACTTAAGGTACTTAAAAGTCCTTTTTTTCAGAATATGGTCCCTTTTCCCCTTATTTTAGCAAAAATAATTTTCCACCCTTTATGACTGACTATAACACATTTCTGGCCCTTTCTCCTCCTTATTTAATTTTTTTTTTATGTAATGGTCATTACATATTTGTATACATGTTGAATCTGCTGCTAGGGTGTTGCAACTCTCGAATATCATTAAACCAGAAAAAGGCTTGCTGTTTTGTGTTTACAAATGTAATTAATCGCATTAGTTTGAAATGTGGGCCTAACTGTAAATAAACTGTTCTCCGAGGAACACTGGATCTTAGGGGGGAATAGGTTAAAAATACACCTTCGAAAAGTCCCTTTCCTGCACATGATTGTACATTATTTATCCCTATAGGCTGATTCTCAGTGAAGTTATATTGATTTTACACATGTCATTTTTTAGCTTATGACTCCGACCCTGACTGAAAGCATAGACGATATAGTCAAAAACTGGTATAGTGTTCAGAAATAGCTTACATATATGAAACGTACCATTTCGAGCTTACTTTCAAACAGATAGAAAATAATATTTTTTTTTCATTTACAACTCTTTTTACTCTGTTGCTTTGTTCCTATAATTTGGTCAATATAAAGTTTAAAATATTCATGAGATTTAAAAAATTGTTTTGATAATATTAATAGTTTTACGGTGCAATATTTATAATGGTGATAGTTAACAAAAATTTAACGTAGCCTTGAATTTTGTAGATCCCTTTTTTTAAGATATTTGGTCCCTTTTTCCCAAAGCCCTGGGACAAATGAAAAAGTGTTGCGAGCCCTGTTGTAAACCCCTTCAATTCTGAAAGCAGCTGACAGTGTTGATGGTGCTACTCAACTACCGCTAACATGAAGGTATAGACTATAATAGTGAGTGTAACATATTATAATAAAGTTCAGTATTTCTATCTCTAACCATGTTAGATATCCTTGGAGGATGAATGTTATCTAAAAATCAGTAAAGTTACAACTAAGCTGAGTACAAAAGTTACTGGTATGGAATGTGGTAGCAAGGTTAGCATCAAGAAATAATTAATACATGTTTGAAAAACAAAATAAAATTTTTATTGAACATTATTTAAGTAAAATTTGACATGTAATAATGCTTATTTCCTGTTTTACATTTGATATATAACAATAATTTGAATGCATTGTAGTAACGTTTCATTGCATTTTTTACATGAGCTTTATTCATCCTCATCATAGATCACTCCAACTTGGCTTCTTATTTCGTCCAAAACACTTACCATTAGTTCAGAATCTTTCAGTGGCATTGCAGGGCTTTCTAAAACTCCTATATCGAATAGAAATATACATTGTTAAATTGATATACAAATTAATTTTTTTTTAAATTCGCGAAATATAAATCACATGCAATAAAAAAAAACATAATAAAACAGTTTTTGCATTAAAAAATTAGTTCATAAGAACAGATGAAAACCTTGCCCTTATGCTAACAAACAAACTTTAAATATATATATATATATATATAATCCAATAAAAATAAAATTATTTTCTAAAAGTGGTTGAAATATGTAGCAAAATATTTGGATTGACCTCTCTTAGTATTTCGACAACCAACGGAATATTCATTAAGATAGATTAAGAAATTTTAATATGTATGCTCTTGAATATATAAGGATATTTGATTTACAACTGTTCAAATTTATTAAACAAGGGGATGTGGAGAGTTTAGATTTTAATATGGATGATAAAACTAGAGGTTATGGGTTTAAATTAAACAAATCACATTTTAAACGGGAAGGGAGAAAACACTTTCTATAATAGGGTAATAGACAAATGGAAGAACTTGGCAGTGAATATTGTTAATTGTACAGGAGTAAAGGATTTTAAGATATATTCATTGGGGGAATAGTAATAGTTAGGAGATACTAGCTGGACCAACCTTTTTGGGCCTTGAGCCTGTTGTTGGTCGTCAATATTTGTATTTCGCATACTGTTGCATCTGTCTGTCTTCAGTTGTATCCGTGAGCCACTTTAGAATTGTTCTTCCCTCCCTCCCCAAAAAATATTTTAATAATTGAAAATACTCTCGGGTATTTATAGTAATAAATATGTGTTCTTAAATTATGTATTCCTCATTCTTGAAATAGCCGCTGACGTTAAGTGCAAGGTTCCCACTGGTCCTTAAAAGTCCTTAAGAACTCCTTATTTTTGGTTTGCACTTTTAAGAGCCCTTTAAATTCCTTAATTTTGACTAAGAGTCCTTAAAAACTCCTTATTTTTTCTCCTGCTAAAGAAACATTAATTTTTTTTTAGTAGTTCCTTTAAAATTTCTTGATTTTAGTTTATTTCACTTACATTGGCAATACTTGTGGCTGTTTTTTACATGAGATGCTCGAATGCTATTTGTTTTCTCGCTTCAATAATAAGTTAGTGCATTGCGTTTATTATTCTGTGCAAATGCATATTTAACAGTTGGTGAAGAAATCAAACAAGATTATGAACGAATGAATTAAAAAAGTAATAACTTGAAGTCAAAGAATGAGGTTCTGTTAAGATACTTTTTAAACATAGCATTGCATTTAAAGAGTCATTTTTAAGTTAATATGAAAGTTGATTGTTGTCATAATCTGTTTAATTTTTCTTACTTCAGAAGCAGCGCGATAAAAAAAAAGGGTCCTTAAAAACTTGTTTTTGTCCTTAGAAAGTCCTTTAAAACTCCTTACAGGCTCCTCTTTCCTGGTCGCAAGTTATATATAAATATACACAATTGATATATTTCTGTTTTTAAAATCTGATCAAACTTCACCATTTAATAATTACCAGTCAACTGCTTGAATTAGTGCATAATTTTCTAATCTTAAACTTTAAGGGGAAAAAAATAGTAATAACAAAAAACTTTACTAAGAATTTAACAGAAATTTTTAGAAAATTTTAAATTATATATATAATTAAAATGCACACATTTCTCATGTAGAATATACTATTTTATAAATATAGAAAAACAAAGTATTGCCTTTCTTAAGACACTCTCTGACTTCATTTGCTTCGAACCTGAACCCGGAGCTGTTGAAAAAGCAGAGAGGAGCTGTGATTTTTGGTAGAGGAAACTCGTATGTTTCATCAGATGTGATGACAGACGTAGGGCACCAAAACATGGGAACCTAAATTATAATACATAGACGTCATTTAATCTTTTTTATCTCTACTATAAAAAACTTCCCGAGAAAATTTCTCGCCGATGTTTTATACCAAATAAAAATTAACTGTAAAAGAAAGTAAGCATTTGTAAACATGCATATGCAGATTACTTCGGCTTTTCTAATATCAGTAATACTTTTGACTTCTAGTAAAATTTGGTATCAATAATATATTAAAGAAAAATGTAATTAAAATAATATAAAACCAACTTGGGGTCAGATTTACTGTCGGTCCCCCTTGGCGCGATTTTTTCCACATTTGGCGATAATTTTTTTTAATAACAACCCCCCTCCGACCCGACAAGGAATTGCAGCAACCCTATTGGACAACAGTTGTTTTCTTTAGATCTCGCTCGTGCAAACAGTCGCTAAGATGGCAACTTTTGAAAAAGTCGCCAAGGGTGACCGTACAGTAAATATCTACCACAACTTGTTTTGTTATTTTAGGACTTCGTTTTAATAAATATTACGGATGAGACAAATATTTCTGATATTCGGCCAATCAACAGCCGAATAGAATCAGATTTAAAAAAATTGTTTGCTTGTAATTACTAAAAAAGCTGAATTAAAGTTCTGTGTTTGAAAGCTGAATAAGTTTCTGTGAAATGTACTATTTAATAATCACTTTCATAAATATGCATATTTTTTAATCAGTAATTAAAATTTTAAATATATTTGAAAATTTTCAAAACCTATTAAATCTAAGCAGTAATTTTTATTTTGATGATGACAAAACAGGTGTTGATAATGATAGGATGACAAAAACTTTATGCACCACCTCTCAACTTTATATTAAATAAATAATAATAAAAAAATTAAATAATTTAAAGATTTTTACAGAAAAAAAGGATTTGTGTATTTTAATTCAAAATTGAATTGACTATAGATTTAATATTTATTTATATTAGATTTAATAGTATTACTATTCTGTAGATAAAACAAATATTATACTACAGATATATTATGATAATTTTACGTCCCAAACCTTTACCTCAAGTACTTGGGTTGTTTACCTGTATAAAGAATTTTAAAGGAAGTTGTTATTCTGGCTCCGAATTTTTAGTATTCGGCCTCAAAGTTAACCGGTTATTTGGTTAAATCACTATTCCTCTCACCCCTAATTCTTTATTAGACAGTTAATGTTACAAATAGTTTTATCTATGATCGAAAATAAGTCATTTTATATGCACATTTTTTAATAATAGTACAATGGTTCATACAAATTGTACATGAAACACTGCACAGCCAAGTTTGCTTTAGCATTCATGCGTGCATATTTATTTAAAAAGGAAGCTTTATTTTGAAAATTTTAAAACTCCGAATGATATGGAATGTTCTGTAATTTTCAAAATCGTCCAACTAGGTGTTTTATTTTTCCGCTTTTCACACGCAAAAGAAAATATCCCATTTCTACTCGCGTTAGAGCCAATAATGTTTTTTTCCGGTCACTGTCAACTGAATTTTGTACAAACTTGATTTTTATTACTTGTCACAAACATATTTTAATAAATATTTGACCGTGCTCGCGTATGACAATGGAGACGTATGGCAATAGACAAGCCGCCATTGACAATATTCTATTCTGTAAATAACAATTTATTCTGCATCAAAAACAAATAGTTGACTACCAAGCGGCCTAAAGTCACAATAATTCGAAAATTAACTAACATTATTTTCTATTACTAGATAGATCTATCATTTTGCCAAGTAGTGTGGCTCCAATTTCAATAGGTTACTCTGAAAGGAGTTGACTGTCATTCCACTTAACATTATAGCCAAGGGGAGTTGCAAATTTTAAACAGTCTTATCTCGTGACTCTGTTTTCGGACTTATATCGATTGGCAGCAAACCCGCCCAAATGTAACTCTATTACCTTTATTGATCCTTTGGTGCCAGTAATAGTAAGCTCGTTCGACATTTGTGCTTTTGCACTGGTAGCAATACTTGCAAGGCGATTGTTGCTGTAGGATAAACTGCTGCTCATGCCCATATCAGTTCCTAAAAATAAAGAGCAAATTACGCACACAGGCCGACTTGTGTATATTTCAATCTATATAGTTTTTCACTTGGTTGGAATGCTTCAAAATATTCAACCTTATTTGCTCATGCAAATAATTCTAAATTTAATTATTCAGCTATAGATTCTTATTAAAATAAGAAATATATATATATAAACAATTGAACATCATAGAAATTTTAAGACTGAATGTATATAAGTCATTTTCCTTAAATTGTAATTTTAATAACGTAATATAAGAACATGTTATTTTGTACTTTAAGTACTATATATTTTCGGATACAGAGAGCGTGCACTTCACTTAAAAATATCCACAGTGCTGGATATTAATTTTTACATAGTTAGGGCCATATAGAGCTTCACTCTCAAATTAAATTATAATAAGCAATACAATGGCCTAGCCATTAAGTTATTGGAAATAACAACTTAACGAGATAGATTTTATAACTACTTTATTAACCAACACTTACGTTATTTTTTTTTATGGATCCATCCCTGTTATGCAATACAAATGTATGACGAAAATTGCGATATGCAAAATTCTTCATTGTTGCACTTATATTTAA
Organism: Troglohyphantes excavatus; assembly: GCA_963932185.1. Taxonomy (NCBI): domain Eukaryota; kingdom Metazoa; phylum Arthropoda; class Arachnida; order Araneae; family Linyphiidae; genus Troglohyphantes; species Troglohyphantes excavatus. The sequence continues at coordinate 25,506,996 of OZ010674.1, forward strand.
TCATTATTGTCTCACTAGGTGGCAGCCGCAGACAAAATAGAAGGTTGATATACAGGTTACCTTTTATTCTTCTATTGTTAATAAATGTCGAAATAATAATAAATGATACATTTTTGGAATCCGCTGTAAACTGTAGATTCAAAACTAAATTATCTTGATTGGAGTCAAAGTATAGAAAGTTTGAAAAAAAAAAATATTGTCCGATTTCAAAGTCTTTTTATGTTGTATTTAGAAAAATTTACGAAGAAATGGCAAATAAATAAATAAAATAATTGGATTATACGGAAATATCGATTAACGACTTTTTTCATACTTTCTCCGATTTCAAACTATTTTCTTCGTTGGATATGGATTGTTTACACGGCATTTATTAAACCGGATAATCTCAAAATATACTATCCGGGGCGTGGAAATAGTGAGCAACAACTTTGAGTTTCATTTTCATGTTTATTAACAGCAAAAGGCGAAGCCCTTACTAAATTAAAAATTAAAAAAGGAAAAATAAAATAATTCTTCAAAAAAAAAAGGAAAAACAACTTTAAGAAAAGAATATGGTAAAAAGTAAAAAATAATTTTTAATTTTACGATATGTTGAAAAAGTTTACTAATAATTTTACCAATTTGGACCAATTCACAGTAGCCAAACATAAATTTTGACGCCTATTTCAAGAGGTTGCAACAAGTATAAAATGAATATTAAACATAAAACAAATTTCAACTTGTTTGTAAATTAAAAATTATTTTTTACTATTTAACGCTTTATTTTTCATTAAAGTTTTTTTTTCTTTTAAAGATTATTTTATTAAATAACATCTTATTTTACATGGGTTCACCAACATGGTTCATAAATGAGTGTGTGAGACTGTTTGCTGCTGCCATCTAGTGAGACAATAACGAACAAATATTAGTGTTGTGTTAGCACAACAGTGCGCATTTCTAAAAAAATTAAACTCACCCTCTTCGTTCAAATGTCCGACTGCTTTGATTTCTATTGGTCTGTCTCCCTTGTACGCCATGGTGATTGCATTGATAGCGTAGGTGCCCATATCGAGAATGGTTCCGCCGCCCAATTCTCTCTTTGTCAGCCTCTCCAGTCCTCGGAGATCGAATCCGAAATTGATATTGACATGGACGAGGTCCCCAATGGAACCTTTTTCAAGGAGCTCAGTTACATACTTGACGGCTGGAAAGAACCTTGTCCAGACACCCTAAAGAAAGAATCTTATAATTTAAAAAGCATGCCTTTATAAAATAGAGAAATAAACTACGTGAATTTGGCGCAGACTTAAATGAAAAAATATCAATTCGAGTTGAGAAAGATTTGACCTTTCGTCATCAGAGCGAACGAAAGTGGTAGAAAAAGAGAGAAAAATATCAACAAGTGAAACGAATGGATTTTCTTCTACTTATAAATAAATAAAAATTGTATGTCATTTATACTCCTTGATAAATCCTGTTTTAGAGTGGATGATTCTATCCAAAAGGAAGCGATAGATATATTTATGACAAATAAATGATATAATGAGTTAATAATTGCAAGTTTTAGATTTTAGTTCACATGTGACTCATCCAGAGCTCTCCCATAAGAAGAAATATATCTAATTAAAACGAGTTTGGTAGAAATCTGCAACTTTTAAGGAAGAAAGCTATTTTTTTTAAAAAATTATCCTAATAGAAAGCGAAAGGTCATTTTATGACAAATAAGGTTATACGGAGAATAAAATTGCAACTTGTTAGATTTTTATGCACTTATGCATACTCAAAGCTCAATGGCGAAGGGTCTGGTCATCAGTAGATTCGACGATGATAAAACTGCATTTTTATTTATTTTGAAAAGTTGTTAAAGCTATATTTTTTTATATTTAAATTTGTTTTAAACATGGCAAAAATAAAATAAAATTAATCAAATAAATACATATACTCTCAATTCACTCCGTTGCTGCTCGGAACGAAGAGCTCTCATTAAAAAAATATAATCGAAATAGGTCACGGAGTTTTCCGTGTCCGTAACTCTTGACGAAAAAAAAAGTTTATTTTTTCTAATAACAAAAGCAGAAACATGACAGTATACCTCCATGAGAAAGCGTTTCTCTCGCCTTGCGATCTCGATGAGTGCCTTTGTCTGTTTCAAGTTCAGTGTCATTGGTTTTTCCATTAACACATGCTTTCCATTTTCTAGCATCAGTTTTCCCACGTTGAAGTGCGTGGACTGAACAGTCCCAACATAAACAACCTCTGAAAAAGTCCTCAGAGTTTAAATTAAAATTCCAATTAATTCATTATCCACAGTTATAAAACATACAGGGTGTCTACGAAAGTCGTATAAAAAATATACAAAATACATGAAAACAGTCAATTACAAAGTTGTAGAGAAGTATCAATTAACTACAAAAAATACTTTTCGCTCATGAATGCTTTGTGTAGAACGCGCACAACACTCGCTTGTTTTTTTTTTACGATTTCCAACACTTTTACGTTACGAAACACGCCAGGAGAAGATATAATATTGCTTTCCAATATTATATCTTCTGGTTATATAATATAGTTCCCAATGTGTAAGTCAACCAAACAGACGAGCGTTATACGCGTTCTATTCTCAGCATTTATGTGCACAAGGTTATTTTTAGTACTAAATCTATGCTGCTCTACAACTTCGCTTATGACTATTTTCGTGTATCTCGTATTCCTGATGAGGCACGTTTACTCCTGATTTTGCAGCAAGGTGACACTGTAAGCCGTGAAGGTCATGTATGTAAGAGGTTTCAGCACAGCTTAAGCAGGACCGTCCCAAGAGCGCATTAACGCTACTAGAAGATTGCGTTTTTGAGATGGTCCTGGGATGAGCCACTTAACAACAGACACCACCATTATGTCTTAACTATAGACAGTTAGACACCCCTTTTATGTCTTAACTATAGACACTTAATCACCCCTTTTATGTCTTAACTATAGACACTTAGACACCACTTTTATGTCTTAACTACCCAAGTAGCACAAGACGTCGTAACGACGTTGAAAACAGGTAGTGAACGTCGCAATTTGGTCGGAGTCGCAAAAAGACCGTGAAAACAACGCCTTTTAGCGGCAATAAATGCGACGTCGTTTTCTGGATGCCATTTTTAGGTGTAAAGACGTGGTTTCAGCGTCGTAAAAAAAACCCATAGAAAATCCTGTCTTAGTAAAATATTCAAAGGAGATCGTTACTATAAGAAAGGTTTATTTTAATAAAAGTCATTTTCTTTTTATTCCACACATTTTTAAAAAATAAATTATGATTTTTTTAATATTTTTTAAGACTAAAATTTATAGATATTTTTATTAAATGTAACATAGAGAAATAATTATTAATATAAAACAATTAATTATTAATTAAAAAGGTAATTATTAATTAAAAATAAATAAATATTAATTAAAATAATTTAACAACTCTTTATTTTCATTATTTTAACTATCATTAGAAATCACTAAATTTTAAAATGATTGATTATTATTAATTTAAAAATAATTTGGTTATACTTTAATTTATTATTAACAATAAAGTATTTTTAGTTTTAAATAATAATTATTAGTTTTAAATAATAATTATTAGTTTTAAATAATAATTATTAGTTTAAAATAATTATTAGTTTAAAATAATTATTAGTTTAAAATAATTATTAGTTTAAAATAATTATTAGTTTAAAATAATTATTAGTTTAAAATATGCTAACTTAGTTTATAGACAAACCTACATTACAAATATATTTTTTATTCCCGTTCCCTACAAGAAAATAAATGAAAGCTTAATAAATGAATTTTTAAAACATATTTCTTTATTTTAAAACGAATTAATTTAGAAGTTTGGATAAAAACATGAAATAAAAATTAATAGAAAATATTTTTGAATAATAAAGTAATTTTTGATGAATAATAATATTGTTAAAGAATATTTAGAATAACAGAAAGTAATGTTTAATAAATAGTATTAGAAATATATTTTCTTCTTCTAAAATTTCTTAGAGTAACAAAAATTAATTTTTAATAAATAATTAAAAAAAATATTTTTTTATTTGTAAAACGAATTAATTTTGAAATTCAGTTAATTTTTTTTAATAAATCATTAAAGATGTTGCTTTTTTAACAATAGAAAGAAATTTTTTTAATAAATATTTTTTTTAAATTATTTTTCTCACTTGTGAAAAGCAATAATTTTGCAAGTAACTTTAAAAATATTTTTAAAGAAATATTAATAGAAATATTTTTATCCCCCCCCCCCCAATAATAATAATGCTTCTTTAAATGAATGTTTGAAACATATTTCCCACTTGTAAAAAGAATTAAATTTGAAATTTAGCACAAAATTTCAACAAAATAACACTTTTTCGAAAAAAAGAACAATTTTTATCGTTCTTGTGATGTCAAAAGAAACTAGTTTCGTCTCTGTGGATCTGGCAACATCTACCTCGGCGGCAGTCATTTTCTGTTGTGAAGAAGTCACGTCTCCTCATGGCATGGCGGAAAACTAAGTGCATTTATATGCTTCTTCGAATTTATACGATGAAAAATTATCTGCTATTAAGCGTAATGGAAAAAAGGTAAATATACATGCCTACATACAAACTACACATAAAATTGTTGTCTATTTATGAACAATGTTGTTTTCCTAAAACTGGCACTATGACACTCGTTTCTAAAAAGCGTCATTCTAAAGTGCTTGAAATGACAATATTAGTACTGCTTATTTCTGAGAATTTCATACATATTATCAAGGAAATTTGATCATTTTACGAGTTATTTTTAAAAAGGTATGAACTCTTAAAATATTTTTGACGATTGAGATTGATAGTTGAGATGTTAATGTATTTAAATTAACCCTCACGTGGAGACGTGCTGTAATGCTACATGCTAGCGGTCTCTTTAGACTACGTCTCTCCTGAAGTTGTATAAAGTAAAATCTGCTAATCGTGGTTAACTAAATGCTTTTCCATAAATAAGCTTATAAATCTGTCGATATCCCATAAGTAATTTTTTTCGTCAACGCAATTTAAATTAAAAAAAAAAACTCGTGGAACAAATTTATTTCAAATTTAATTTTGATACTTTTAGAAAAATGAAATTGATTTTTATTTCAGGAACTTTTTGTGTCCCTTTAAAAAAATTTTAGAACAAGGCCAAACATATAGTGCTCAATATTTAATTCAGTCGTTGATTCATTATTACACAGGGTTCCCACTTACCTGGAAAACAAGAAAAACCTGTAATTGTCAAGGAATAGTTTTAAAAATTCTTAACATTTCTGGAAAAGTCCAGGAATTTTTCTAAATTTTGACTGTGAAAGTGCCTTGTATTCTTTTCCATGCTATCCGATGAAATGTTCTTTTTATTATAAAAATGATATACTTTGACAAGTTATTATTTGCTGGCACTTAATTTTTATGGGTCTCAACATTAATCTTTAATTTTTTTTAAACATATATTACATTTCATCTATTTTTAATTATTTAATTTCGTTTGAAAACTTTAATAGTCAAGGATTCTTAATGTCAAGAGGCAAACCTGATTAGAAACAAAATCCATTGGTTAATTCCTAGTGTACGGTGTGACAATTGGTGGGGATAAATTATATATTTTGGCAACCCTATTTCATGACATTTCTTGCAATATCATGATGTACCCTACTTTTTTTTCCCGCACCGTTTTACGTTTTTTGCCACGGCCTTGACGCCGAGGAGGCACCATACACTAGGAATTTACCAAAATGGCAATTTCGGTATGGCCATTTTTTTTCTGTTTTTCAAATCACTTTCCGGTTAATCTGCCTTTCCGAGTCGCCCTGATTTTTTGCCAAATCCCATTACTTGGCTCCAAATGGTGATGCAGGGAGAAAATAGAGGAATTCTTTGATTGGTATGCTAGTGTCACGAATGTAAGATCTTCACAAAAGTTGTCAAGGGTTACCCAATTAGAAAAAATTAACTCCTTTTCCTTATGTGTTCATAGTTTAAACAGCTCACAAATTTTGTAATGTGTAACTGTATATAGAATTTTCTCAATATTAAACTTGATTTAATTTACATAAACCCATTTTTTTTTAAGGTTTATACTTTTGAGATGAAGTTTATCCATCAACCTGAGTACTATGACTGGAATTATAAATGGTTAGTAATTTTATTGTTATATTTATAAAAAACTTGGTCATTACATAATTTTTTTTTAGTGTATTTGTTAAAAAGCTTGATAGTTTTTTTACTATAAATCCAAGAATTATTTGAAGTGTGCAAAAAATAAATTAAAAAAAAAACAAAATGATATTTTAACTATTAAGTATATAAACTTTAGCGTACTGCCACACAGTATTTTTTTTATTTCGGTTTGAATACTTTTTAAAATTTATGCTTGGACCAATTCATTAATTTTTAAAAGTGTAGTACATCGTTGCATACAACACTTTTAAGTTATTAAACAAAGTACCACTGGTAAAAAATCAAAATGACATGCAATATATGGTGCTAGGGTTTGCAACACAATTATAAAATTCTGACATGAAAAGTGTTTAAACAATTTGAAGGAAATTTCATCAAAGTTAAAAAAGTAAATTCAAATATGTTTAATAACAGATTAACAATAAAATTTTAAATATAGTGTTAAAATTTTTAATGATTAAGTAAATTCTTGAAATAGCAATATGATTGGATTTTTTTTAATTACAGTACTTTTTTGTTTAAACATTTAAAAAGAATATTATATTTTTAAATAATCATAAAGGTTTATAAAGAAAATTGGTTATTTGCAAAGAGCAGAATGTTTTAGTTACAATTCTCAATATGTAATATTTGCATTTAACTATGATATTTATCACTTGGTGACGTTTCATAATTAGTGATAAGCATTAAGATTTTAGAAAACAATAGTTAATTGATATTTTAACTATTATTTTTAGTTGCATATTGATAAAACCAGGAGCTATTCAGAGGGGCATCGTTACTTGATTTGGCAGAATATGGGCATACGTAAATTAAAATTGAGCAGTAATATATTCTAAATGGGTAGTTGTAAAAATCAATGCACTGGACGTGATAATTGCATAATTTTTTTAAAATAGCCACTGAAGAGAACCTTGATCGTAATTTAGCTTTCAGAGTAAATGTGAAAATAATATTTGTCTTTTTTCTAGCTATTAACTACCGAAATTTGATTGTTCAAAAACGTACTTTCCCTTTTGTGTTCTAAACATTCCCAATTCTACGTAATTTAGCATTTTTATTATTCTTTTTTTAAAATAAATTTTTTGCATAAAACAGTGATTGATTGCAGTCCTCACAACAAGTCCCTTTTTTCTCTAAAAGTTCTTTTTGTTACTTGAAGTACTAAAGTCCTTTTTTTTTCCGAATATGGTCCCTTAATTCAGGAAATATAGTTTGTTTCCCTTTATGGTTACGATAACACATTTCTGGCACTTTTTCGTCCCCTATTTAACCAAAGATTAAATTTTTTTTATTTTATAATGGCCATTACAAAAATTAACATTCATGTTCGTATTTATGTTGAGTCTGCTAATAGAGCGTTGCAATTCTCAAAATATCATTAAACTAGGATCAGACTTGCTGTTTTTGTCTTTACAAATGTAATTAATCACATTTTTGTAGAATGTTAGCCTATGAGTAAACAATTTCTGTCCTTCCAGGACCACCAAATATCATTTGTGCATTGTGTCAAAAACAAAATTTAAATTAAGACCTTGTTCTTGGGAAGAATGATAAATAACAGGTGCAAGTGTAACTTGTAATTATATATATTTACAGTATCTCGTATTGTAATGAGAAAAATACTTTTCGATTTACATTTTACTTGTAAAATAGACATATTCTGCAATAAGTGGCATCCCTGCTAAATTTCAATTCACCCCATAATTTAAAAAGAACATGAGATTACAAAAATATTAAAGTATTTTCTCACAAATTTACTAATTTTTTTTATTAATGCTACGATTTTCTTCAAATTTTTACTAGGGGTACTGGAAAAATGAGTGAAAGAAGTAAAAAAAAAAATTCAATGTGTGTTCTGATTTATATGATATTTCTATTTCTGCTAAAAGCAACAAAACAGCTTATAATACATTCAATCATAGAGAAAAAAATATGTACATATTTATTTAAAACGACTTGTGAAGAGTTATTCTCAATGCAAGACCATCTCAATATATTTGGCCTTCGAAGAATTTCGAATGGAATTGATGTTATAAAACTTGAAATGATACAATTTTGCAGTCGTCTGGTGTTTATGTTACTGTGATTTAGGAATAGGAATGTTTAATGCATAACGTGTACATTATTTAACAAAAGTTAGACTTGTGATTGATGTCATCAAATCTCTGATTATAAATTATTTGCCTGGCACATTCAATAATAGCACTTCAACTTTTAATCAGCTGAGTGAATAAAAACTCAGTCTGGAACCACCCTGCAATTATTTTATTTGCATTCAACTCAGCACTGCCACGTTTCAGATTTCAAAATCGCCAAGTAAAGATTAAAAAGCATCCAAACTGTGGTATTTTCATAATATATATAAAAAAAAGAGAAATTGTCGATTATTTGACAAAGTTGTTATTGTGGTATATAGTGAAAAGATATTTTGTCCAATAGTTACATGACCGATAATTGCTAAATAATCAGATACAATTTGAATTTTTCAGTTGCGTGCAACTAAATAGTTCAATTGGATGTCCGATAGTTGCCAGTGCCCAGCTAGCCTGTATTGTTACATAGAAAATGTAACTTTTTTTTTATTTAAAACTCTTTTTGATGTATTGCATTTTTCCTATAATTTAGTCACTTTCGCATTTGATGACTTAACATTTTAAGGGGATTTAAATTTTGTTAGTCACTTTTTCTCTAGGGACATATGTAAAAAGTATTACGAGCCCTGTGATGTGAGTAATTTAAATAAGAATTCTCTAAAAATGTAAACATAATACTTTAATTTGATAACTTTAGATTTAAGAACATTTAAAAGTTCAAACTAAAGAGCTCAACTAAACACTAAGAGAATACTAATATTACGTGCTACATTATTATTAAATTTGCTTTTTGAAGTGGAAAAATGTATAAAGTAATTAATAAAAGTCCTGATGGAAAATAATTTTTTAAAAAAATATATACTTTTTTTTACTTTCCCAAAATGCTATTGAGAAATCTACATATACATATAAGAATGATAATTAATAGTTTATAAACTTTTTTGCAATAGTGTCAAATCACAAAAAAGTATTTTATATAGTTTCAGTTATATATTTATGGAATTATATTTTTTGTAGGCCATTCTTGCCTTAAGAGGAGGAAAAAATGTTGGAGAAATTACAAGGAGAAGGATCTTAGGGTCAATAATGGATAATTCTCTGGAAAGTCAAATGGGCTGGTCAAGGAGATATAAAAGCGTTTATAAGAAGCGAGTGCCTTAGTTGTTTGTAAGTATAATTTAAACACTTAATAAGATTTGGAGTGTAAGTGGAAAATTGCATTTCAAAGCAGTATTTTGTGCTAAAACTGCATTTTTCCAAAGGTCTAATTTTTGCTAAATGGAACTAAAATTTTATTTTTTATGTGTGAGATTGAAATGATAAAAGAGCATTGCATAAATTATCTTGAATTTCAAAGAAATGCATTCAGATTTCTTGGAAATCCCGATTTTCTGAAGTATATATACTTTATAAGCTTTGTAGTGTCGAATTGCTTTAACTTCATTTTTTTGGAAATCACTGGGGGGGGGGGGGGGGGGGCAAAGCTCCAAATGCAGCCAAATCATATCATAGCTTTTAAAACAGAAAAAAATAGTAATATAATAGAATAGAGCACCTTTCCTTGGTGAAATAAATGTAATATAAACCAATATTAGTGTTATAATGAAAAGAAAATACATATTTTCTGCATTCTTTGGGCAAAACTATGGATATGTAATTTTGTTTTTTGATTACTGTGAAGACAAACAGCAATTGACAAGTATATTTAATTTTGTTTTCGACACATAAAGAAACAAATTGTACAAATTTAAGTCTTTCAATATTGTGATTTAAATTATGACAACTCTTTTGAGGTTAAAATGCACGCAATTTTGACATTGAAAGTCTTCATTTGTTATAGATTTTTAAAAAAATATTTTGATTTAAATTTGTTAGTGTAAAGTGTTTTATTTATCTGACTTATTGCTGCCTTCCTTACTTAGTTACTTTCTGTATTTTAACTTATTACTGTTAAAGTGGTAATATTTTTTTTAAAGTTAGAACACAATTTCTCTAATTATGTGTATTTTTATAGTTACGTGCAATTTTACATTTACTACCTTGTCCTTAATTGGTGCATTTTTATGAAGAACATATGACTAGAATTTAATGTACTAATGCATTTTAGATGTTATTCAGCAATAAAACGAGAGTGTTGTATTATTTTCGTCATAGGTCAAGTGAAATAAGTCATTACATTACTTAATTGAAAAGTTACCCATGCATTTCTTATTTGTACTAGTAAAGTAAATTCATTTAAATACATATATATATATATAAACCAGCCAATAATTTTTCTTTTTCAGATTCCATTCATCAAAACCCAATGTATAAAGGTGCTGCAGATAAAGATATAGAAGCAGCCGTGAAGGCGTATTTAAAATATGCCCTGGTCAAAACTGAAAAAGAATGTTTAAAAAAATTGTTATGTAAAATTATGATTTAAAAAAATATATTGGTTTCATTTTAATAAATATTAAACTGCAAACAGTTTTTCCTTTATATTTGTAATAATTTATTTTCACTTCAAGTTTACTCTTATTTCAATAACAACATTTTTAATAAAATGTAACATTTCCAAAATATACACATATATAAAAATTTGTTTTAAATGTTGATTTGTTTTGCACAATTTCAATGATATATTTTAGAATATCAATATAGTTGGAAAATTATTAATATATTTTAATTGTATAATTAAAAATCTTCTATAAAGGGTACATGATTTAAAAAAAAAAATGAATAAAAAAAACTGCTTAAATGTGATTTTCTGTAACTACTAATTGAAAAAATTACAATAGTTAGTTAAAATGTCAAGTGACTTTTCTTTAATTGTTCGATAATAATTTTTCGAAAGTATATAAAAGATTTTTGTAGTTAATAATTTATTTTCCAATTTATAATCTAATTATTAATGAAGGGACAGATTATAAATTGGAAATTAAATTAACTACAAAAATCTTTGCATACTTTGTTGTTTTTACGATAATCGTGGCGTAAAAACAGCCACATTTATAAATTACACAAAAAAGACGCAATTGCGACGTTAATATTAAAAAAGTTTCTTTTTATTACGACGAAAAAATCGCGTAACTATGACGCTTTTATATGTCGCTTAGCTTACTTTTTTTGCGACGGAAGAAAGACGCAACCGCAACGATTTTCTACGACGCCTCTTATTTACGACGCAAAAATTGCGTAACTGCGACGCCATTAAATGTCGCTTCCCTTTTTGTGACACAAGAAAGACGCAATCGCGACGTTTTTTCTACAATACTCCTTTTTAAAACGAAAAAAAGACGCCACCGCGACGGCTTTCTACGACATTTCTTATTTACGACGGAAAAATTGCGCTATTTCGACGTATATCTATTTCCCTATATATTTTGGCGACGTCTATACGACCCGAATTGCAACCAGTTCTCGACGTCAAAAAGACGGCAACCAGTTGGGACACATTTGCGTCTTTTTTGCTGCTTTTCTCTGACGGCTTTTCGACGACATGCCGTTGCGGCGAAGACGTTGTTGCGACATTTTTTCGACGCGTTTGTGCTACTTGGGTATAGACACTTAGACACCCCTTTTATGTCTTAACTATAGACACTTAGACACCCCTTTTATATCTTAACTATAGACACTTAGACACCCCTTTTATGTCTTAACTATAGACACCCCTTTTATATCTTAACTATAGACACCACTTTTATGTCTTAACTATAGACACTTAGACAACCCTTTTATGTCTTAACTATAGACACTTAGACACCCCTTTTATATCTTAACTATATACACCCCTTTTATATCTTAACTATAGACACCACTTTTATGTTTTAACTATAGACACTTAGACACCACTTTTATGTCTTAACTATAGACACTTAGACACCCCTTTTATGTCTTAACTATAGACACTTAGACACCCCTTTTATATCTTAACTATAGACACTTAGACACCCCTTTTATGTCTTAACTATAGACACCCCTTTTATATCTTAACTATAGACACCACTTTTATGTCTTAACTATAGACACTTAGACAACCCTTTTATGTCTTAACTATAGACACTTAGACACCCCTTTTATATCTTAACTATATACACCCCTTTTATATCTTAACTATAGACACCACTTTTATGTTTTAACTATAGACACTTAGACACCACTTTTATGTCTATACTGTCGGCGTTCAAAAGTTAAGGGGTAAGAGAGGACTTTAATGGACATCCTGTAATAAATATTACGAATTTTGTGAATACTAAACGTAATTATTTTAAATATTTTTTATCCCGTGTAATTATATTTAATTTCAATTTGATAAGAAGCCCGTGAAGATTGTTTAAAATTTAGCTGTTTAATCACAAAAGTCATATTAGCAAACATAGAAAATAAGTTTAGATTAAATAAATATAACATCTGATATGCGTTTAAAGATATAGATTAACACTTCTTTCTATCGCCCGAGAAATTGAATATTAAAGAGAAATTGAAGGGTTTTTCTTGAAGAATTTAGGGTTGGCCATATGATTGACAGTTATAAGTTGCTTGTTGGGAAGGATTCAGATGACGTTTGCTTTTCATCATGAATGACGCCACGTTGACGTTATCTCGCCAAATAAATAAAGGGTTGTCCACTTCTAAGAAGATATTTCGTTTGTACAATTCAAATATCCAACATAATTCTATTTTATGATTAAAAAAACCCATCTTAATACGTTTAAATTCAACAAGTTTAAAAAGTTTTTTAAAAAAAGAAAAAGATATTGCAGTTCTAAAAACAATTTATTGTAACTCATTTCATCTTCAAATATAAGTCATTCTTATTGATTTACTTTTATTGTTTGAAATGTTATCATCTCGAAAAAATGGATATCTTTATTATGCACACTTTTTCTCTTTATTTCAATGGACATTCAGCGAAACAGATTGAACAGATAAAACAAAAACTCTATACACTTCTTGAATTCAAATATATACTTTTTTTTTAAAGATTTTGCTATTTTTATTGTGAAAAAAAGTAACTGCCGCTGTTATCAAAATACCTGAGTTTGTAAAGGTTTATTTTGGGGGAGTACGATGAATCTATTTTTGCTGTGTACTTATTTTAAATGCTAGTTTCATGTTAAATTTGAAAAGTCGTTAAATTAGCACATACAAAGAAGCAAAACGTATAAAATCAAACATACCGAAGTTGTGGTTTTTGGTGGGTAGTAAGTTATACATTTGAATTTCTGGAAGAACTTCAATGCTTAAAACATATATTATTGTTTTTATTGCAATTATTTTTGTAAGTTATATAAATAAATTTACATTAAAAGTATATTTGATGTTACTATAATAATAAAAAGACATTAAGAAAATGCATACGCACCAACATTTGGGTCCTTGGCTAGTTCCTCGTACGATCCATAGGCTTTAGCAATGTTATGCTTCTTAGCAAATTCCCTGGCAGAGTCCAAACTTCGAGCACCAACTGCGACAAACTGAAAATACCATACAATAAATGCTATTATAAGAAAGTAAATAAAGAATCTTTTTTATCAAATAAATTGTGAATCAATTTCTAGGCAATGATTTGGTACACTCCAATGCTATATTAGCCTTCGAAAGATTCGAACCTGGCACCTTTGGAGTATACGAAGCGTTATCATATTGCGTTATCAAAGAGCGTTATTAATATTGCCAATGTGACTAGAGGTCATGGATTCAAATTATACAAGTCACAGCTTAATCGGGATGTTAGAAAGCATTATTTTTTTTAATAGGGTTATTGACAAATGGAATGGTTTGCCTGAGTATGTTGTTAATTCTTCAGGGGTGGGTGGTTTTAAAAAACAATTGGATCGGAATTGAGGAATCGTGAGGATGATGGATTGACAGGACCAACCTTGCTGGGCCTAGAGCCTGTAGTTGGCCGACGTTATTTGTATTTGTATTTGCATTTAAATACAAAATTGGTAAACAAATTTGGCGAGTAGAGTAAGGTGAGGGAATTTGGGTCATAGGGTAATTTGGTATTTCGAAATTAAATATTAAATTACATATTGTTAAACTTATGTTTCGATCTCGTTCTTTTTCTTAAAAAATATAATTCGGTTAATAATAATATATACATTTTAGCAAAAAATTACATTTCTGGGTGATTTAATTCCAGTCTGACAGACGATTTGTTTGAGTATATCTCTCTATTTTAAAAAAAAGTAAGCCCTAGGGGGAAAAAGTCGGCCCTAGGGGGAATTTTCAGTTCTTTCAATGTAATTCAGATCGTATCTCAAAATGTTAAAGTCCTAAAATTACGAAATTAAGTGAATTTGTTAAGAAATGTTTGATAAATAAGAAGAATATATTTTTGTTTCAATACTGTTATTAGTTTATAAGTTATTTAATATTAAAGTCGTCGTTGATAAAATTTCGCTTACAAGTAATTTTGTCCGTCGAGTTTCTGAAACACTATTAAGAGGAGAGATCCAATTTTTTTAGGGAGTGTACAAATAGGTTTGAACTGGAAATCCAAGTAAGCATTTTTTAAAATTCGAATTAGTTTTGGATTTATAAATTTTTTAAACCTTTGAACACGCTCCACTTTTTGAAGTTTTTTCGCCCTCATTTTTGAAACGTGATTTCTAAATTGCTATAAGTCATTTAAAATTACATATTTTCTTATTAAAAAAAATATATTAATGTTCGTTAAAACTTCATCTTTCCGATGTTATAAAGATTATAGTTCTATCTTTACAATTAAATTAGATGTGGTCAGTGAAGAAAGGAAAAATGTCGGATATTTCGAGAAAATTTTAATTTGCGAATTTTTGTCTCATTGTTCCGCTTGCATCCTAAAAAGTAAATGTCCTAAAATTATGAAATTATGCCAGTTTATTAAGAAATGTTTGGGTAATAAGATGAATAATTTTGTTTTTCAATACGATCAGTATATTAGACGTTATTTTATGTTAAATTCATGATTTTAGAACATTTTGAAAATAATTCATACATTTTTGTATACTTGTCTTCCAATTTTCAACAAAAAAATAAATAAAAAATTAGGGGTATAGATTAAACTATTGGCTACAAATGATCCAGAGCGTTTGTCAAATTTCGATTTAGTTTTGTAGTTATAAATTTTTAAATAATTGACGAAATGTCTGAAATAATCGTCAATTTTACGCGTAAAATTTTAAGTGATAAATTAAAACTGCTCTAAGTAGTTCAAAAATATACTTTTTTCCCGTTAAAAAAATATAGTTATATTCGTAAAATCTTCCTTTCTTGAATGGTATCAATACTGAAATTCTATCTTAAAAAATAAATTAGATGTAACTATTTATGTGAAGTACTATAATTATTATTAAAAGATATTTCGGAGCAAAATGCCAACGTTGGCAAAATGCCAACATGTATGTAAATCTAAATCCTGTAGCTTATTATATATTTTAACGGGAAATTATTATTAACGCCAATTCTCAATAATCTTACTTTATATAAATAAAAGTTGGCGAATTATTTAAGATTGGCGCGTTTATGCTACTGTTTGTTTACACATGTTTCGCTTTTCAATGAGTAGAAACAATTGCGTTGAAGCAGTTGAGATTTTCCAGTTATCCAGGGGGGGGGGGGGGGGAGCTGTAAACTTTTATACCTTAAAAGTTGGGAATTTCGAGTTTTAAAAATCCCTGAGTTGGGGAAATTTATGCCTCAGGAAAGTTAATATTATTAGCAAATGAAAGCGATGGAAGACTAGAAATTGCCCAGCTTGTATTAAGATGAAACTTAAATTAGACCTCAAAACAGAACACTGCATTGGAACATGCGTGCAATAAATCAATACTTTCGAGATAACTGTTTAATATTACCTATAAAAAAGCTGACAAATGTCTATAAGTTGGAACTGGGAATTTTTTAGCACTGTTGCGTTTTGAATTTCGAATCGTTAAGTGTGGTCTGGTTAATTAACGTCGCACTAGAGGTGCACATTGAACTACTGGCGTTGGTTCGAACAAAGCGTCCTTGATTGGTTATTGGTACGTATTTACTTACTACATCAAGGACGCTTTGGTTCGAGGCCTTTCTTGAAGAATAGACCCGGGAACGATGTCGAATATTTTTAACAATTGTCAGATAACGAGGACAACACTAGAGTTGGTACCTGACGTCCTTAAGTTGGGAATTTTGAATCGTTCACTTTCGGAATTTCGGATCGTTAAGTTGGGAAATTTCTTGTCTCAACATCCCAAAAATAAATTTGTGTGACGGCACTGCCAGCAATCTATATATATAAATGCGAAAACCCCACTCATCACTTATCACTAATTCTCCAACTTCCCGTATACCTATGGAGAAGAAATTTGGCAAAGTTCTTCCTTATACCTTAAATAGGAAAAGTAAGCTATTTTTGTTCCGATCGAACGGATTTAAGGGGGTGTAAAACCCCTTTTTCGAAACTTCTCCATAGGATTAACATGGAGAACATGTAACAATGCAAAATATAAAATTTAAACAATGGAAATTTTTAATATTATGTAACGTACGAGGAGCATTCTGATTGGCTGATGACTAAATATCGCCAAAATGTCGCCAAATAACTAAAAACTGTCGCCAAATTAATAAACTTCGCCAAATAAATTAAAATTTCACCGAATGAATAAAACATTTCGCCAAATTAATAAAACATCGCCAAATGAACTAAAATATGAACACATATGTAAAAATACCATAAAAATGGCGAAATTAGTGTCAAATCTATATATATAAATGCGAAATCCCCACTCATTCACTCATCACTAATTCTCCAACTTACCATATACCTATGAAGATGAAATTTGGAAAATTTGTTACTTATACCTTAAATAGGAAAAGTAAGCTATTTTTGTTCAAATCGAACGTATTTAAGGGGTTGTAAAACCCCTTTTTCTATGTTTGTAGCGACGTTAGTTTGGGTATCTACAGATCTAAAAGACCTAGAGTGCTGAAATTTGGAGCACAGATTTATCTTGGGCCGTAGAGATGCACTACGAATGGATTTTTAAAAATTCGAACTCGAAATGCCAAAATAACGATTTTTTAGAAACCTTCCCATAGGATTAACATGGAGAACATGTAACAATGTAAAATATAAAATTGAAACAATGGAAAATTTTAATATTATGTAATCAGGAGCATTCTGATTGGCTGATGCCTAAATATCGCCAAAATATTGCCAAATAAATAAAACCTACGCCAAGTTAATAAAAACATCGCCAAATAAATTCAAATTTCACCGAATGAATAAAAATTTTCGCCAAATGAATCAAATATTGCCAAATGAACTAAAATATGATAATATTTGTAAAAATAACATAAAAATGGCGAAATTAGTGTCAAAAAATTATAAAATATATGTCATAATGGTGAAAATATGATTGGATAACGGGATATTCCGTACTACAACAACTATGAAAATTAAATTTGGCATGGAGCATGGCATTTTAAGCCAAAATTGCTCACTAAGAAAGGATGTTCATTTTCAAAAATTCAAACTCTAACTGCCAAATGTAAAAATCCTTGCCACTTATCCACTGACTCATCACTAATTTTCTAACTTTCTGTATACCCAGGAAGATGAAATTTGAGAGAGTTGTTACTTATATCTTACATAGAAAAGTAAGCTATCTGGTAGGTACAAGCCACACTGTACCGTAATAATTGGTTCGTGAATACTTTGGAGCCCACGTGGTAGGAAGATCAGAGGGAGAGTGCATATATTGTCAATCTGGTTGACGCAGCCTTCCTTCCTCTACTCCATGTTATGTCATTTATCATCGAAATCTGATTTTCCATAGAATTATTGGAGTGGAAGGGTATACTGCCTGTCACCAAGGGTGATATTTTCTTTCATGCGGTATAAAGATCAAATGGTAAAATGGGTTAACAAACGACCTGATCGACGCGACTCACTTTCCTATACTACGGTAGGTCATTTATCGTCCATACCACGATTCCCCGGGGAGTAATGTAAACGAAATTGTCTGCAGTTAAGGGCGACATTCCCTTCACGGAGTACAAAGGTCAGCGGGCGAAATGGGTTAATAATCGGCTTGATCGATGCGGCCTACCTTTCTTTATATGATGGTATGCCTATACGAGGAGTTATGTGGCGGAATCGTAAACTGTTGTTGTTGACTCCTACCCCACGTGGTACAAGTCTCAGAGGGGGATGGGTTTGCGTCCATCATCTGTAGTAGTGGGTAGGGGATAGGGTACGATTAAAAAAAAAATCATTTGACAATGAAGTAAAAAATGACTTATTTTTTATTTAAGTTAAATATTAAAAAAGTGCGGGGGCAAAATTCAAAAAAAATGGTGGGGAACCGTCCCTCCTCGCATATTGATAGGGTTTACCGTACAAAAGAAAAAATATTGAATTTGGCAAATGAACCTTTTCAAATTCGCTTTCGGTTTTTTTTTTCGTCAAATGAACCTTTTCAAATTCGTTTTTTTTTTTCGTCTTATATTCTTACCAATTTGTGAAACTGACAAATGTTGACATAGGTGTCCAATAAAAGTTTTTCAAATAATTATTATTAACAATTATATGAGTTCTTCCTCTTTAAATCTTAGGGATGTTACTAAAGGTTAAAATATGGATGGTAATCAACGGGAGTAACATATATATGTATCCACGTTATTGTATAGCCAACTTCTCCATATTATCCATCTTTCCATTTCTTGCAGGACCTTGCCAATAAAATTTCGTTATTAGTACTTTTAATACTGTGGATGGGTGACAAATTAAGGATATTGTTTATTTCGCTATAAATAATGTATTTGTATCAATTTTGTAACTTATTTCCTTCCCGTGCGTAGAACGGGTATTTCAGCTAGTAATTTATATAACTAAAAAAAGTATTGTTGTTAGGACGCATTGTCATTGTCTACAGTGTATGAAGCCGGTATTGTTTGCGAAGCAAACTATAGAGGATTGCGTAGCAATCCTCCGGGGGTTGGTGAAGCGTTAGCGGAGCAGGGGGCGGAGCCCCCTAGTATATAAAAAAAATACAATAGTTTGATACATGAAAACTTCTAGATAAAAAAAATCAAATTATTTACCATTATTCATGTGTATTGTATAAAAAAGAATCCTTTTTAATACAGTTCAATGAAAAAATTAGAAATTTTCTAATTTATACTGATTTTTTTTTCAATGTTTTACAAAGTGGGAAAAGTGGGTTTTCGAATTACTAATGGAAATAATAGGAAATTCGTACACATTTAACGATCTTTGGTAAAAATGAAATTATTCCACAAAAATATGATCAATGAAAGAATTAAATGCAATATTCAAAAAAGTTTAACGGTCTATTCATAGATAGCAGCATTATCAACAGCTTGTTTAAAAACGCTCGTTAATATTAGTTATTTTAAACGCAAATTATTAAGGCATTACTTTGAACGTGAAAAATCGAGTTTTAAGATCCACGTTCGACTACTTTTCCCTGCTCATTAATTAGATACATTTAATACATAGGGGAAAATGATACATTGAGGTTATATAATATAACTTTAGTGTCGGACTTTAAGGATTGAAGAAAGTTTGAATTACATATATTTAAAAAATTGATTATTTTATTAATTTCATTACTTAAAAGGTTTTCTAGGTTAAAAAATGTATTTACTCTTTTTCCAACAAATTTTAGATTTTCTTTGGTATGTATTAGTTATAATTTTTTCCCAAATAAACAATAAGAATCTTTAATTCAAAAGAAGCTATCAAAGGAAAAAAATATTGGATCTGATATGAACCGACCTGAACATATTGTCTACCACCACAATCTTCACATCGACATGCTCATCTTCACCCACGTGATACGCTTCACGGGTGCTCAATCGTTTTCTAGTCCGACTCTCTGAGAGCCCTTCGAAACGTACACCTCTACACATCGAAATACTTGGGGGAAACTCTGTTATTAAGTAAACACTTCTTGAACCAAATTAAAAAACGTATTTTAAATTGAGAGTTTTCATAAAATTGTTTGTAGTTGGAAAATCTACATATCAAAATTCACATTTTTTTTCCTTTCTAATTTGGTAGTATAGAAAAAATTAATGACAGCCAAAGCACACCAAAGCTGATAAAGAGCACATCAAGGATCCAGAATATATATACTTTATCCCTATTAAATAAGATTGAATATTGGAATTAAATTGCTAAAATAAGAGGTTGTTTCTTATATCATTTTCTGTTAGTTTCTGTATTATTAATAATAATGGATAATTTTTTTATGTCCAAATAAAATAACTCAAATCAAGTCTCTGATACAAACTTCGTGTCCTTTCTCTTCTATGCTTTGTACGACAGTGACGAATTCATTGCAGATTTTCCCCGCACTTGCAATGCCCCACTTGGTAGTCATGGTTCCAGCTACAAATACAAATACAAAGGGAGTGCTGGAAAGTTGTTAATAAACTGTGTCTTATTTACTCGATATTTCGTATTAAACTCAGAATCTGTTACTTCTATGATAATTAGTTTTTGAGATACACGCTTCGAGCATGGATCCTTCATAGTAGAGAAAACATATCTTTGTCTCGATAACATCAAAATTAGGCCAACATGTATGACCTCAGACACGTGGTTAATTATGTCACTCCATTCATAAATTTTCACTGTTAAACATTTCCCAATTCATCGGCCAATCGCGAGTATTTTTTAATTAATAATTTTGAAAAGAAGTGAAGTCACGTGTCTGAGGCCATTCGGTCTGAGATGTTGGTTTCACGATTATGACGTCATATTCGCTCTACTACAGTCCATTCATTCTCGAATGATACACGAGTCAAAGAAGTAAGAGAAGAATGAAGGTATGAACTAAACGACAACTGCAGCTACTTTTTTGACACAATAGAGAGCCGTGCGCATGCGCAAGGACTTCTCGCGATCCGCGAACTGGACTTCCTGTTGCAAATAAATAAACTTATTTGCTTTAATGTTTTCGCTGCTTGACGGGAAGGCAAATATGTTACAAAGCTCATCCGTCTTGAGAATCTAACCTACGGAGCGGTTTACACGTCTATGCACTGTTAAAAATAGGTACTCAAATATAAGTAAAATATACTCATTTTGGAGTACATTCGATGCTTATCATAGCTCCGAATACATAAGTTTCAAGTTTGGAAAAAGACATGTACTCAAAAATGAGCACAAAAGGCAGAAGTTAGCTTACATAGGCTGCCTTCATAAATCACTTTTAATTAATATCAACAATTACAACTAAGACTTACCGGGAATCGAACCCATATTCTTCAGGCATCGCATTCCAGTGTGTTATCTGTTGTACTACCAGGGCGACGTGAAGTAGTTATAAACAGAAGAAATGTTTAAAAGGTATGCCAAAGAATGGGAAATAAGATAATTCAGTTTTCATTTAATTAAATAATCTGGAAAACCATCTTCAGAACAAATATTTTAAGTTTGTGAGGTCTCTTTGTTAAGATGGCTTGAACAGAAGCTGAGATTAGCAATACACTCTGCTCATTTTGAGAAAGTACGGTTACTGAAATTTGAGTACGTCATTGCTCATTACGATGAAATTGTCCTCAAAGAAAACGAGTATATTCAGATACCGATTTTTAAGTACCTTTTTTTACAGTAGTCGGCCATTTATTTCATGTTTTTCCAGAAATAAATAGAAAATTTAAATTCATAAAAATACCCTATATTGAAAATGTTTTTAAGTTTAAAATATTTGGGTATTTTTTAAAAACTATATATCCATTAAAATAATTTAAATTAAAAAAAGAATAAAATATTCGAAAAATAAAGCAAACTCTTATCTGTACAAGGAAATCAACTTTACAATTTTGATTATTTTCCTTACCAGATAGTTATGTTGGAATTCAATATTCTGTATCTCATATTCTTATAATATAATAAAAATATACAAGATGTTTTTATATTACTAATGCAAAGAGGCTGCGTTAATTCCCGAACTACAACATAAGTTGCGAAAACGCAGTTCTAAAAATTCTAACACTTTTTTAAAATGCAAAATGGTTATCTATTTCTATTGAACAGGAAGGAAGAGAAGTAAAAAGGAAAGAACCTTATCGAAAAAAAAAACAATTAGAAAATATAATAATAATAAAAACATTCATTTTAAAATAGTATGCATATACAATATTTTAATGAATAAACTTTACCAGGTAAGGATTTTCTTTATTTCAAAAATCTTCCTTCTTTCACAGAGCTATCTAACTTCGCAGTTAAATCGTTACAAGGCTAAATTGCAATGACAATGCTGTTTCCACCAGTTTCAATGGAAGAAAGAATGGCGTTGGGTAGGCGACTAATAAACTTGTTTGGCGAAGATTGCACAAATGATGTAACCTTGTATTCATAACGGTGCATCAGCGATTTCGCCTGGGTTGCCAGTTTGGCCTTTTTAAGGTCTAATTTGGCTATATTTAGAAGCTGTTTCTAAAAATAAAATATTTTACATTAAAATGAATTTGCGCCTTTAATTTCAATTTTTTTTTTTAAATGACCTGTTGTAGTTAGGCGAATTTTTATTTTCCAGATCCACTTAAGTTGTGATATATTAAATAATGTTTAAACAACGAATACAAACATCCGGACACCATTTTTAAATAAATACATTCCCAAGTTCAGAGTATGCTTTAGAAGAAAAAAGATATGTATAGAAAAATGTTGGAAAAAAAATTCACAAAACAGTAAATATCTTATGCCACGATGTTGGTTTTCTTTTTTATAATAGTTTTTAAATCTATAATACGATGATATATTTGTAAGTAAAACTGCATTTTATATATTAGATTATAGAAATGTGGATTGGTCGCAGATAGAAGATACAGGCCAAAGTTCTTCCTTAAGCATTTTCGCACATAATAATTTTTACAATTGGAATTTTTAAACTTTTTTTTACGCCAACTCAGAGTTTTCTTGTGGTTTGTATGTTCTATCATTAACATGATATTTCATGTAGTTAATTTTTAAGGGGTTTCATGTCAAAAGCAATAAAAAAAAATATTTAATCTGTAACATTTTTATCTTGCGGGGCTCTGTGTGGTGGCACGTTTTTCACACCCATAACGGCGGCCCTGTGCCCTATTTATTACACCCAATTAATGTGTACAAATAATAATTCAATAAAAAATTATGAAGCGTAAAAGAGTAAGAACCTGATCTTTTCCCCCAGTCATATCTCTCAAAAATAATTATCAATGTCATGTCTTTCATAGATTATAGGGCTCCAGATTTAGTGAGAAGTTCTACAAGTGTAAATGCGCCTTTAAGTCACAAAAATTTATCATTTTTATTACGGTAGCAGGTGATGCGAATCTCTCTAAAAGTGAAAATAAATATTTTTTCCCCTACTCAGCAAAGTTTGTTCAGATGATTCTTGAAGTAGCGTGCGTGGGTAAAAGACACATTAATACATTAAAATACAGAAGGCAGATAACAGGAGGTAGTCACATCAAACCATACTCAGAAAAATAGTTTGTTGTGGTTTCGTTAATTTACGTTGCACTAGAGCTGCACATTGGGGCATGTCTCGCGAGGAAAGACCAGGGAACATTCAGGAAATGAGACTGCAAAAAAATATATAGAAAACCTCGCATCGTTCGTCTTTTAGAGCGTTATGAAACTTATAAGTACAGAAACAATATCATTATTTTTAATGAGGAAACTCTTACAAAAGAACCACTGTTCCACTTGCATCTAGAGATAGGAAAAATGAAATTCACCCCGACGGATAAAAGCCTTTAGTTCCTTTAAAATCTTGCAATTAGAAAATTAAAAAAAAATCTTAAAATTAGTGTAATAACTAATTTTATAAAACTAACGTGTGAAATTGTAAAATAATTTTAATTAGTGTACGATTACATTTGGTTTATTAGCGTCTCAATAAAGCTGCACATTGAGATATTGGTAATGATTCGGGGCCTGAATACGTTTGGTTAATTAACGTCGCACTATAGCTACACAATGGGTTATTGAATAAGGTTCGGTGTCTATCTCCAGGGAAGGACCCGGGAACAGAGCCTCGTATTTTTGGACCAACGTTTTGATATGGAACTTAAAATAGTGTTCAGAAAACATCCTTTAATGATCAAGAAAGATTTTTTTTAGTGTCCTGTATTTATTGTCACAGGATTAAAATGTCCACTGTCCCCAAATGAGCGATGTACTTTTTTGAAGTCTGGAAGTACTTAGTATTACGTAGCACTAATTTAAGACATTTTTTTAGCTCCTCCTCAGGTATCATGGCAATTTTGTCCCCTCTTTTCAGGAATAGTAAGGGTTAAAGTGACCATTTTTTTTAAGTATAGGGTTCTTTATATTAGGTATGGTAAGTTGTTGTAATTAAACCGATTGTATAAGGAAAATAGGTAAAATCACTTCATTTTATTCAGTATCATTCTTATGATAGAAATCACAAACTCATTTTAAAACAAAGAAAAATTACTCACACTTTTAAGTTCAATAAAAAATTCGGAGGTGAATGCAGCGATGTAATAATCTAATTTTCAGATATTTTGGACAAAACAGGTTTTGAATGTTTTATCCTCAAATATATATATATATATATATATATATATACTAGCTGAAATACCCGTTCTACGCACGGGAAGGAAATAAGTTACAAAATTGATACAAATACATTATTTATAGCGAAATAAACAATATCCTTAATTTGTCACCCATCAGGGGGAACCACAGTATTAAAAGTACTAATAACGAAATTTTATTGGCAACGTCCTGCAAGAAATGGAAAGATGGATAATATGGAGAAGTTGGCTATACAATAACGTGGATACATATATATGTTACTCCCGTTGATTACCATCCATATTTTAACCTTTAGTAACATCCCTAAGATTTAAAGAGGAAGAACTCATATAATTGTTAATAATAATTATTTGAAAAACTTTTATTGGACACCTATGTCAACATTTGTCAGTTTCACAAATTGGTAAAAATATAAGACGAAAAAAAAAAAACGAAAACGAATTTGAAAAGGTTCATTTGACGAAAAAAAAAACCGAAAGCGAATTTGAAAAGGTTCATTTGCCAAATTCAATATTTTTTCTTTTGTACGGTAAACCCTATCAATATGCGAGGAGGGACGGTTCCCCACCATTTTTTTTGAATTTTGCCCCCGCACTTTTTTAATATTTAACTTAAATAAAAAATAAGTCATTTTTTACTTCATTGTCAAATGATTTTTTTTTTAATCGTACCCTATCCCCTACCCACTACTACAGATGATGGACGCAAACCCATCCCCCTCTGAGACTTGTACCACGTGGGGGAGGAGTCAACAACAACAGTTTACGATTCCGCCACATAACTCCTCGTATAGGCATACCATCATATAAAGAAAGGTAGGCCGCATCGATCAAGCCGATTATTAACCCATTTCGCCCGCTGACCTTTGTACTCCGTGAAGGGAATGTCGCCCTTAACTGCAGACAATTTCGTTTACATTACTCCCCGGGGAATCGTGGTATGGACGATAAATGACCTACCGTAGTATAGGAAAGTGAGTCGCGTCGATCAGGTCGTTTGTTAACCCATTTTACCATTTGATCTTTATACCGCATGAAAGAAAATATCACCCTTGGTGACAGGCAGTATACCCTTCCACTCCAATAATTCTATGGAAAATCAGATTTCGATGATAAATGACATAACATGGAGTAGAGGAAGGAAGGCTGCGTCAACCAGATTGACAATATATGCACTCTCCCTCTGATCTTCCTACCACGTGGGCTCCAAAGTATTCACGAACCAATTATTACGGTACAGTGTGGCTTGTACCTACCAGATAGCTTACTTTTCTATGTAAGATATAAGTAACAACTCTCTCAAATTTCATCTTCCTGGGTATACAGAAAGTTAGAAAATTAGTGATGAGTCAGTGGATAAGTGGCAAGGATTTTTACATTTGGCAGTTAGAGTTTGAATTTTTGAAAATGAACATCCTTTCTTAGTGAGCAATTTTGGCTTAAAATGCCATGCTCCATGCCAAATTTAATTTTCATAGTTGTTGTAGTACGGAATATCCCGTTATCCAATCATATTTTCACCATTATGACATATATTTTATAATTTTTTGACACTAATTTCGCCATTTTTATGTTATTTTTACAAATATTATCATATTTTAGTTCATTTGGCAATATTTGATTCATTTGGCGAAAATTTTTATTCATTCGGTGAAATTTGAATTTATTTGGCGATGTTTTTATTAACTTGGCGTAGGTTTTATTTATTTGGCAATATTTTGGCGATATTTAGGCATCAGCCAATCAGAATGCTCCTGATTACATAATATTAAAATTTTCCATTGTTTCAATTTTATATTTTACATTGTTACATGTTCTCCATGTTAATCCTATGGGAAGGTTTCTAAAAAATCGTTATTTTGGCATTTCGAGTTCGAATTTTTAAAAATCCATTCGTAGTGCATCTCTACGGCCCAAGATAAATCTGTGCTCCAAATTTCAGCACTCTAGGTCTTTTAGATCTGTAGATACCCAAACTAACGTCGCTACAAACATAGAAAAAGGGGTTTTACAACCCCTTAAATACGTTCGATTTGAACAAAAATAGCTTACTTTTCCTATTTAAGGTATAAGTAACAAATTTGCCAAATTTCATCTTCATAGGTATATGGTAAGTTGGAGAATTAGTGATGAGTGAATGAGTGGGGATTTCGCATTTATATATATAGATTTGACACTAATTTCGCCATTTTTATGGTATTTTTACATATGTGTTCATATTTTAGTTCATTTGGCGATGTTTTATTAATTTGGCGAAATGTTTTATTCATTCGGTGAAATTTTAATTTATTTGGCGAAGTTTATTAATTTGGCGACAGTTTTTAGTTATTTGGCGACATTTAGTCATCAGCCAATCAGAATGCTCCTCGTACGTTACATAATATTAAAAATTTCCATTGTTTAAATTTTATATTTTGCATTGTTACATGTTCTCCATGTTAATCCTATGGAGAAGTTTCGAAAAAGGGGTTTTACACCCCCTTAAATCCGTTCGATCGGAACAAAAATAGCTTACTTTTCCTATTTAAGGTATAAGGAAGAACTTTGCCAAATTTCTTCTCCATAGGTATACGGGAAGTTGGAGAATTAGTGATGAGTGGGGTTTTCGCATTTATATATATAGATATATATATATATATATATATATATATATATATATATATATATATATATATATATATATATATATATATATATATATATATATATATATATATAAAATTATGAAACTTTTTTTATTACAGTCACATATTAAGAGTTTTAATATATTTATCAAATTGACGCACTTTTTTATTTGAAAGTAATAAACATAAGATAACAGTTTTTGATTCCTTGAAAATGTACTTAATCATATCCTAAATCAAAAATTGCAAGTAACACAAATTGACTTTTTTTTATAGTAATGCAATATCATCATGTAAATGACAAAACGTTAAACAACATCCTTTCTTAAAAGT
Organism: Troglohyphantes excavatus; assembly: GCA_963932185.1. Taxonomy (NCBI): domain Eukaryota; kingdom Metazoa; phylum Arthropoda; class Arachnida; order Araneae; family Linyphiidae; genus Troglohyphantes; species Troglohyphantes excavatus. Next base: position 25,534,770 of record OZ010674.1, read on the forward strand.
CACATTTTGTTTTAGTGATTAGCATAGTGTGATGAGTTTTTCTATCTTTATTTAGAATCAGAAGAGAAACCACAGGGTTATTCAAGATCCCTAGAAACGTCTATTTCTTATTTGATGCTCATGTCCTTGATAGACTTTAATAAATTCTAGTAAAAATTTTTGCTCTTCACAAATCATCTTAAAAAACAAAATGAATAAAAAGTCAAGTAGATTTTTTTGGGCCTTATGATTTTATACATTTAATTCCTATAAAATAAATTTTAAAACAGCAACATATCTTAAACAAATTTAACATTAGAACATCTATTGTGTGAAATTTTAGATTTCTAAGACTTAATAAGAATATTTTAACAATATTAATATATATTTTATTGCAATTATTCATAACAATGTAATTTATACAGAATCAATGAATGTATAAGAATAACAACATAGCATTAAATTTGTAAATCAGCTTATAGATCTGCATCATAGATCACTCCTATTTGCCATCGTATTTCATCCATGATACTTGCCAACATTTCAGAATCTTTCAGTGGCAATATTGCACTTTCTAAAGCTCCTAAATAAAAATAAAATATACATTGTACAATAAAATCCCCAACACAAGTGATAAACGTCATTAAGTTTACTAAAAGGGATACAAAGGCTAATGAAGTTAAAGTTTTTCACAAAAGCACTTGTATATATAATATATACGAAGGCCAGTCTAGCAAAAAGTTGCATATCCATCTTATATCAAGTTACCTTAGCATTTTGAATAAATGAACAGGAAAAAAGTTTGTTTAAAAGTAGAGAACCTTCACATTATTTTTCTTACAATTCTACTATATGAATTTCTAAATGTAAAAAAGGGTCATGTCTCATTAAAAAAAAATGTTTTGATGGATATGTGTAATAGAGATGCCAACCAGTCGTTTCATGGTAAAGATTCAACCCATATGCACAGATTTATCTCATACAGTGAAATACACAATGGTATTGGCTCACGAATCTTCCCATTAAAAAAAACTGGTGTTCCATCGATAATACTCCAAATCAAGGCTTATTAATCACTAAAACTCCCAATAACCAAAGAAAACACAGACAACTTGAATAAAACAGAATGAATTCATCCCAATGGAGTACAATGATTTTTGGGACCCGATTTTTAGTGCACCAATCATTAATTCATTATAAAGATACCCAAAAGAGGAAAGATTGATCCCTGCATAATAGATATTTTGTATAGTACACAGACTAATAAATTTTGTGTCATTGTGTACAATTGTTTATTTATGTGATTTCCTATGATCTTTCATTCATGAATTGGGGTATCCAAGATGTATAGTTCTATGCCGTCATATCATTTTTTGGGGGGTGGGAGGAAACAAGAAATTTCCCAACATTAACGATTCGAAATTCCCAATTCAACACTGCTGAAAATTCCCAGTTCCAACTTATCAGCATTTTTTTATCTTTTCTTATATATATATATTAGGTAATATTAAAAGCATTGATTTGTTGCATGCATGTTCCAATGCAGTGTTCATTCTGAGGTTTAATTTAAATGAAATCTTACAAGTTGAGACATTTCTAATCTTATCTAGCTTTCATTTGCTAATAATATTAATTTTCTTCAGGCATAAATTTTCAGAACTCTGGGATTTTTAAATGTTGAAATTCTCAACTTTTAGGGCATTCAGATTATTGGCGGGATTGTGCTCCTCCCTCCCCACGTTGCGACAGACTTAGTTTCTGCCTCAAGGCTTCATTAAAAGTATTCTATAGACATTACATTAAAAATTTTTACTGAAAATGTCTCATTGGAAAAGTTGTTTTTTTCTCTCTCCTAAAACCTTTTAAAAATGAGACATGACCCCTTTTTACATTTAGCGATTCATACATAAATAAAAAAGTAAAAATTATATTTACAAAACAATGTGGTCAACCATACAAATATAACTTTAATTGTGTGCATATATTATAGTCCTCACCCTCAAAGTGACTGTTGCACTTAAATTTTTGTACCATTTGGATTTTTGGGTGAATATCAATTTCTTGTGGGTCTTTAAACAAATGTGTTCACACACGCATAAACCAAAATTTTAAGTCAATAGTACTAGAATGAAAAACTCGGTCAACTTTTATGAAAATAAATAAATTCATAGTTAAACATAGCAAATTACAACAAGAAACTCAGTAATTATTCGGTATAGATATATTAATGAAAAGTCAAATGTTTAAAAGGTGCATTAATAGTTAAAATTAAGATAAGTTGTAGTAACAATAAGCCATTATTTAGAAGATACATTAATACTCGTTAGAATTTTACATCATACCTTACAATATTTTAACAAAGCTAAGAAAAACAGTAAAAACATGTGTGTGGAGAAACTATGTGAATAGAGAAAATAAATCCAATATATAATTTGTAGATTATACAAAACATGCGTTTCATGGTTACAATGAAAATATAACTATATAAAATTAATATTTTTAACATATTCAAATCTTATCAACTAGCATTGTTAATAAAATAAGTTTTTAGGCTTGATTATTAGTGTATTTTTTCAATTTAAATTATTTTCAAATAATTGTATTAAGGATTTAAAAGAAATTAATTTTATAAAATTTTAATGTGTTATAAATTCAATTATATTTTATTTCAGTAGTACGCTTTTGAACTTTGTTAGAGCTAACTTAAGCAAAAGCTTTATTGTCAAGATAAGATGGAATAATGTATTACCTTTCTTAATACACTCTCTAACTTCCATTGCTTCGAATCTAAGCCCTGAGCTGTTTACAAAATTGCAGGGTGCTATAGTTTCCGGTAGAGGAAATTCGTAAGTATTATCAGATGTCTTGACAGATGTAGGGCACCAAAACAGAGGAACCTACATTATAAAAATACCCATAAAAATTCAACTAATAATGCCTAATATAAGAATTTCATTGAAAATAAATATCAAAAGTAGAAGGTTTAGACTAAAATAAACTAAAACAAAACTTTCAGAAAAAATTTAATTTTTATACAATTTTTGATAACTTTTAAATATTTTCTTTTACTTGGAGTATAAAATTAAATGTTCTTATATAACGAACAAATGTAATAGAAATTAATAACTTTTGGGAAAATGTCTATGTTAATTGGTGGTCAAATTATTTTGTTAAATGTGTTAATAATCCATGGAAGTTCAGTTGTAAGTGCCGATGCGCCCTACCCTTTTTAGACGTAGGTCTGTAGGATTGCCTTGGTATCCCTATCGTAACCAACCCACGTGATATTTGCTGAACAACATAGTTAAAGTAAAGAGGCGTTTCTGAGATCTATAGGTATTCAGTTGGTGACATAAAATATAATTGTAGGCTGTTTGTACATGTGTAAAGGATTACTTTTCTTAACATTTTAAATGGGGTGGCAGTTGAGTCGGAATACACAATGCATCAATCCAAAAATTGCTTACTTGAAGGAAGGTATTTTTCAAGAAAGGATTGTAAATGACTCCTGTCAAAAAATGAACGTCCTAATTGTGATTCTCTTTGCTCCCTCACACTAACTGTGGATTTTTCCTTCCCCTTTTTAGAAATTGTCCATTCCTATAAATCTTTACGTCAGAAAAATAGTGAACTTTTTTTCCCTTTTGTCCGAATATTTGCGATCTTCGTCAGACGAGGATATCACACGAAATTTAAGATGGTTATAACTCTTAATTTCGTTTACCTATGACGAATGCAACTTCCAGGTGGCACTCTTTTAAGATATTTTTCATTAATAAAAAACCTTAAAATTGTAGAAATTCACTAAACGCGAACTGCTGCGATCTCATTTGAAAGACTTACAATCCTTTTGCATCTGATGAATAAATGTTTGTACTTCATCACTTTCTATTTCATCATGATTTAATTTGCACTACATAACAAAATTGCATTAAATTTTTCGAAAATATAATTTAATTTACAAAATTGAAGTTTAGGACTTGTCATTTGGAGTTATAAAAATTTATTTTTGGAAGAAGCTTGTTTCTTTTTGTTTGGTTGGTATTAATGTTCTAATTTGTTTTACTGCTAATATATTTTGTTAATTTTTTTTTATTTGAAACTTATCGCTCTCCCCCCCTTTATGAAATTTGAGATAGTAAAAACTTTTTAACAAGTAACTTTAGAAAAATTTGAGGATTTCATTTCTTTTTTGAAATTTTTAAAAAAACACACACTAATATTAGAGATTTTTTATGTAATGAGTTTATGGATAAGTTTTTTTTAAATTTTTTCAATTATATTTTTTGTGAAATTTTAAACATTTCTAAAAAAAACAACTAAATTATACAAACTTTAAAAAAGTTTTTAGAAAAGAGAAAATTCAGGTCCTCTTGATAAAAATCCAGTTAAAGGTAAGGAAAGTGCCCTTTCAGTCAACTTAAAAAGTGCCTTTTTACAACAAAGTGCCCTTTTTGACAAATCCCCCCCCTGCCCTTTTTAAAACTATGTGAACACTAAACTTAGGAATACTCAGAGTTTGGTAGCAAATATCTCATCATGGGTATTCAAAGGTAAATAGTACAAACACTTTGTCATGATTGAAAAAATACTTCTATAAGAAAATTTTACTTTTTAATACTATAATTTATATAATAAACCGTACATAAACATTGTACATGTTCAGCATGCCAGCCTTCAGTCATATAAGCTTTTTAAAAGAAAATATGCAAATTTAAGAACTCAAAGTACAAGGAACTTTAATTAATTTTGTATAATTTTAACCTGTTTCAAATAAATGTAAAATAAGTTATCAGCAAAAACTAAAAGTGATGCTTTTACATGTTATTTGCCTTAATATATGGGTTTACATTATATAGTTTAAAGACATGTTTTCGAATTTTTAGTATCATTAAATATTTTTCTTTGCAGATTTATTCAAATTGCCTAACAGTCTAAAATCCCGAAAAAACAAATATGGCCAATGTTTTTGAAATAATTGAAACTTCAGCTAAATCATCTTTAATTATACATAACATTTTCTAATGTGTTCTAAACTAAAATAATATTTTGTGCACCCTGGACAAGCAGAGAAAATTCTTTTAATCTTTTTAACTATAAATATTCAAAAATCACCCTTCTTCCATGTAAAATTACAGATTAGAATCTTGTAAATGGTTTAGCTAAATATTATAAAAGCTATGTTAAACTTGGATGCAAACTGAACTTTTATGACTCCACTATAAATATTTTATATTGTTAAAAGTTTTGTCTTGAACTACAATCCACTATCTTTTATTTACTTCCAAATAACAATTATATTTAAAAATCGTTAAATACTAAATGCTTAAGGTTAAATAGTAAAATTAAGATATGTAATTATTTAGTAAAAATTGTACTTTTAATTGAAACACATAGGCATAAACATGTATTGGGCTCATGGTCCTGAGTTTGAGTTTGAAAAACTGGCTCAATTTCCCTAAAGTTTATGCATTTTATAAAAATTTAGAGCCATTTTATGAACAATTCTCCGACTTCTCTTTCAAGATTTTTCCTGTTACCCAAATGTGCGGCAGCCCTGAATAAATATTCCTCTTTTAGAACATATATCCAATTGTATAATTAACAACCCTGCAACAATGTAACTAACTCTATTACCTTTATTAATCCTTTGGTGCCAGTTATCGTAAGCTCATTAGACATTTCTGCTTGGGCACTAGTAGCAATACTTGCAGTGCGATTGTTGCTGTAAGATAAGCTGCAACTAACAGCAATATCAACTCCTGAAAATAGAGAGTCATATATGCATAAACAAGGTAACATTTATCTACACATAAATATTGTTTTACTTTAAGAAAGTAGCTTGTTTAATAAAAAATATAAATTACTATTTTTTTTGGCAATATTTACAAAGAAAACAAGACAGTGTTTATTGAAGAAATAGATGTTTGGCGAAATAACCTTTTATATGCGAAGTATCAGATATAGGATCTGCACCATTTAAAAAAAACGGACATTTTCAATCAAACATATCATCAGCCTTTCTAAACACTATGATTGACATAGATCCCATCATACCATTCTACAGCTTCTACTTAAAGTTTATAATGAAGATTCATCACATATTCAATATTACCCAAAAAAATAATGTTCTTGACTGATTGGCTCACACAATTCTTGATAACACTGTATAGTGATTGGAATGTACATTAAAGTGTTAATCCAAAAGTTCTAACACTAGAAAAAAATAACAAAAGGGTGAAATCATGAAAATATATGATCCCTGCAAGTAGTAAATTAAGAACGTTGCTAGTGTATTTATATATCAACTAGCTAGTCGTAGTAGACAAATCTAGTTTTCTAATGCAAGAGGCGCTAAAAAAGTTTAAACTTAACAGAAGACGCATACAACTTATTGGTAACTCTTTCTGCTTTAGGAACTTATTCGACATTCAAATTTCCCCCCAAAAAATATTATTTCATATATGACAGTGGTTCTCAATCTTTTTCTTTCACATACCCTTTGATAAAATTTTACATTTATGAGTTCACCCTTTTTTCATAACCCTTTTAACATTATCCATCTACAGGCACAAAAAAAGTTTGTTTTGTTAAATGCAATAATGTTCTTAAGACATCTGGTAAATTAATCCAACGACTCCAATTTATGACACAAGCTTGTATTTTCGATTTTACTTATTTTATTTATTATTTTAGGTGTTTTTCATTTACTAATATTATTTTCAAGTAACACCAAACGCCACATACCCCCAGAACAACTGCTGTATGACAAATAATAATTTGTTTTGGAATTAGTGAGAGAACAAGCTAAGGAGAGAACAACATTTTTAAAACTCAAGAATGTGCTGTACTCGTTCTTTTTGAAGAACTGGGAACAAAAGAACAGGTAATTTATTTTGTTGCTTGAGAGATTAAATTACAACACATACTCACTTGTAAGTTTCCATAAGCAAGTGACATTAAACAACAAGAGGTATACCCACTGAGCTCAAATAATCACTGGAGAGAAGAGTACGCGCGTGCAATTGTTTCACACGTTTTTAAGCCAAGGTAGACAAATATAATCTTTTCGAATGGCGTTTGAAATTGAATGAAGTGCAGACATATTAGATTTAAAACCACACTTCCGGCTTTCAAAAATACGTTAAATATCACACATTTAATGTTTTAACATACTTTCTTTCTTATTTACGAGAGAAAGAAAAATATAATTTAAATAATTAACCAAATATTCAAGACTATAACAGTGCAAAAGCGAAGGTAGAATATTTTCTCAAATTTCTCTTCCAAATAGTATTCATCCTTGTGCCACGGTAAAGTACATTTTCCTTGAATGGGAGTCGTCACTCCAGTCTTTATTATTTGAGCTAAATGGGTATGCCTGAAAAAAGAAAACTTACCCTCTTCGTTCAAATGTCCGACTGCTTTAATTTCCTGCGGTCTTTCTCCTTTATATGTCATTAAGACTGCATTTATTGCGTAGATCCCAAGATCGAGAATGGTTCCTCCGCCCAATTCTTTTTTCATAAGCCTCTCCACTCCGAGGAGATTAAACCCGAAATTGGCATTGATATGCACAATGTCTCCTATTGAACCACTTTCAAGGAGCTCAGTTAAATGCTTGATGGCTGGGAGGAATCTTGTCCAGACAGCCTAATGAAAGAAATAATTGTAATCAAACAACAACGATGAAAAGTGTAAAAATAAGAAAAGAAATATAGTCAAACATCGCTAAATTGTGTCAATTAGCATTTAAAAAAAAATTGAATTATTGAATCGGTACTGAAATAACTTTGTTTAAGTGGATCATGGCCATGTCAAATCAACCCACCCATTTAATCTCATCATCTCGGATTTTGATCAAATTTGGCATATGGGTAGCCTCCATGTAAACCAAGAAAATTACTAAATTTTATTCCAATATAACAACCCGTTTGGAAAATACGGCTGTGCAAAATTTAAAAAAGAAACATCAAAAATCATAAGACTTGCATATGTTTAACTTGCCAAAGCAGCTCTCTTAATTATGCTAGAGAGGTGGGTGAGGTGTCATTTTTCAGCATTTGTTATGGCCCTTTTTATGATATACAACACAATAGCGGTTTTAAGGGGGATGGGGGGGGGGATTAAAATTTTAAAGTTAAAATTTAAATTAAGCATATTTTTAAAAAAAATATTAGAAAATTGTTTATACTAATGTTAAATGATCTGCAAAGTTTCAAAGTGGGCTGATAAGGGGTACATAGGTAAAATAATTGAAAACCAAAGCAGTTTTTCATCAAAATTCTAACCATATAATAAATAAATAGCAACAGTAATATATTAATTTTTAAAAAAAATTGTTGGAAAAAGGAAAATGACTCAGATATACTTGATATTTTAGTTCGATTGTAGTTGATTAATGTTTCATTTGTTTTCAAAGTATCATTTTCAGATAACACACATAAATTTTTCCAGTCCATGTTACAGGATTTAATATACATTATAAATCTGCGAGAGCCATCATAACACATCTGGGTTCCTTTCTTTGGATAAGAAAATGGCCCAGCTGGATGAAGAAATGTTATTTTTAGTTCATCAAGTTCATTTCTCTCAAGAACATAAGCTAGCCACCAGTGCTTGTCATATGCAACGGTGATATAGCTATTAAAGTCTGTTAATTTAAGTTTTTCTGGTGATGATTGTGTAGTTTCAGAAACATTGTGACTTGTGATGATTGTGTAGTTTCAGAAAATGTTTTCACAGTTAATTTCGATGTGTTTAAGTCAATAGGTATAAAGGCATGATATTGTGAAGTCCCTTGGATGGTAATTGCCTGGTTGAAACAATCGTTTAAGTATGTTTCTGAATGTACTTAATCCTCCCGTGTTGTAAAAGTGAAGTTAATAGCAGAAATATTTTCTACTGCTCATTCATAAAGCTGGAGAGTGCTTAAGATTTGATTTTTATTGGGTCGCTGCAAACTAGCTGCTAATTTCTTAACCATCACAAGGCGCTTTTCCATGTGACGTTGCTAAAAAATGCCATTCGGCCTCAATATTGAAGTCTTGCTTGTGAAAACACGTTAGTGAAATTTTTCTTATATTTGTATTGTGCAGCACACCCATCAGAAAAGTAAAAGATCTCATGGGGAATTTTTCAAACTTTGCAGTCAAAAAGGAAATAAGTTTTCTTTGAAAGGTTTAAACTACAACTGTGTTGTGTTCTAGGCAATCAGAAATTACAACACAACTTAAATGTTCAACTTTTGTTTTTCCTTTATAATATATCACAAAAGGGTGAATTATGGCTTGTCCACTATCCCAGTGGTAACACTGGGATTCATATTGAACAACCATACTATAGTTTTCTAAAAAGTCGAGGGTTACTGCAAATTTAAATTCTTTTAAATTTTCCTTTATGTGATTCATGAAAGATGTCTGTTGTTTTGAAATAAAGTCATGACTAACTAAAAATAACAGTTTGTTGCAAAGTAAATCTATAAAATCTTCTGATTATTTCTGCAGAGTCTCTCAATTGCAACAGTCGACTGAAATCTACTACTGAAATGTGATCTTTTGTATTATGCTTTCTTCAAATGATGTTTCAAGGATGGTCCGTATTGCAGTATCACCTGGACAAGATGTGCAATTACCTATACTTCAATCTATTATTGACGGATTGCATATCATTTTTGATAAGCAATGTTTGTAGGTTTTTAATTCACCTTTTGTCAGTACTCCCATTTTCAATTATCAGTTTTACATTTAGATGTAGTTTACATACATACACACTGTGTGTATACCACTTGATCCTGCTAAAATAAATGCTAGAGTCTTAATTTTGGAAAAGCCAATTTTAAAATCCAAATTTGGAAATTTGTCCTGGAATAATAAGTATGCTTCTTTCAGGTTGCACAAAATGTTAGAATTTTGATGAAAAACTGCTTTGGTTTTCAATTATTTTACCTATGAACCCCTTATCAGCCCACTTTGAAACTTTGCAGATCATTTAACATTAGTATAAACTATTTTCTAAATTTTTTAAAAATACGCTTTTTTTAAAATTAAAAATTGTTTTCTACTTTAAACACTATTATGTTGCATATCATAAGAAAGGCCAAAACAAATGCTGAAAAATTATACACCTCACCCACCTCTCTAGCATAATTAGGAGAGCTGCTATGGCAAGTTAAACATATGTTGGGCTTGCGATTTTTTGTGTTTTTTTTAAACTTTGCACAGCCATATTTTCCAAACGGGTTGATATATTTTAATAAAATTTTGTATTTTTTTAGTCTACATGGAGACTACCCATGTCCCAAACCTGATCAAAATCCGAGATGGTGAGGTCAAATTTTTATTAAAAGTGTGTTGATTTGACACAGAATGACCCATGTGTAAATAAAATAATAAGAGTTATTCATGTGCAAATACATTTCATAATCAATAATTTAGTATTCTGTTAAGGAAAATAATAGATCTGGTTTTCGATAATTTGCATAAAAAATTATATTATTTAAATCCATTTTTTTTTAAAAAAGTACTTAATTGAGTCAAAATTTTTCAAGATTATGATTTTATAATAAACAAACAATTCAAAATTACTGCGCAGATTTATTGATGGAAACTTTTATTTTGTATCAAAAAAGAAAGTAGCAATTAAAACTACCAAATGGATATCTTGCCAGAGCTACCTGGTAAAAGCAGCATTTGGTATATACACGTAATAGTCAAGAGAATAATTTATATCTATGTTATGTACTGCGACAGCCGGGGACGAGAGACGATCGGGAATTGGCATATTTTCTCCCGCGCGTTGGCGCTCTTTCTCCTCAAGACATTTCGGCAAACCCGGCATTCGGAAGACTGCTCTCCTATGATTAGGACGTTTTAGCATGGGTCAAGGATGACCAAACTCGCCGTCTCTCCGTTTCCCGGCTGAGAATGACCGGTTGCTTGCATAATCTCTTTTGAATAATCTCTTTATAATAAATTGTTTTGTTAAAGAAAAACCATACAGTCCATTATTATTTAGAACCAGCGCCGATACTCTAGCAGTAGTATTTAACATGGTCCGATCTCCCGGAGTGTTTTCATTTTGCGGAAACGAAACAGTAGCAAAAAGCAAGCTTTAGAATTTAAAACTAAAATGTCATTATTAAAGTAAGGACCTTAGACTTTTTCGCACGAGCTTTGAACTTTTTAGTGTAAACGTTGGACTTTTGGTTTCGATTATGGATTTAACAGCACTAAACCGAACAAACGCATGATTGTGAACTGCCACATTAATGAAATTATAAATGTGCAAAAATTAACAAGTGAATCTTCGAAAGAACTTAGATCGTTGCTGGATAAAGTGCTCAAAAACGTCAGAGCATTAGAGTCGATCGATTTTAAGTAAAATGATTTAAGTAGAGCTATTTTAATTAATATATTGTTGAGTAGAGTTGATCAAGAAACGCGTAAGCAATACGAAATGTCATTAAACTCTAATAATCCGCCCCAGTGGGATGAATTTATTGAATTTCTAAAAATCAGATGTCAGTTATTAGAGAATATGCGGCCAGAGAAAACATTTCCGTTTAGGCCCAAAATAATAAATAAATCAAACAATTTCATGCTTAGCAGCAATGGTTTAAAAACATGCACTCTCTCTTCAAATGTGTGGAATTTCAAAAACTAAATATCAATGAAAGATTTGACTTTATCAAACAGCAGAAGCTTTGCTTTAATTGTTTTGGAACTCATAGAGTATCAGCTTGCAAATCTAAGTTTAAATGCAAACATTGTCAGAAGATGCATAATTCGCTTTTACATAATCCCGCACCTTCGCACGATCCGAGTACATCATAGGACTAACTCAAGTAAAATTCCGATCTTCAATATACGGATTAAATGGACTAACAACGGAAATAACGTCTAAAACTAATTCTTTAGTATCTAATAAAAAAGAGGACTTTAAACAAAAAATGGAATTTCTAATTGTCCCAAGAATTGTGGCCAAAACACCTTCATCTCTTATTGATTTTCCAGCACATTCCTTGCCTTCAAATATAGAGTTGGCTGATCCTGAATTTTCAATCCCTCGGAAAATTGATGTACTGTTGGGTGCTAATGTATTTTTTGAGATATTGAAATCAAATCAAATCAGACCTCCTAATAGCAACCTTATTTTACAAGAAACCAAGTTTGGATACGTTGTTAGCGGAGAAGCTTCTTTCAAGTCCAATGAAGCATTGCATTGCGGACTTTCCGTTACAAATGACAATCTTGATGAAATATTAAAGAAATTTTGGGAAATTGAATCCCTAGAGGAACCTGTAATGAAAGGACAAGAAGAAGAGTTTTGCGAAAAGCATTTTCTGCAAACACACAAAAGAGAGCAGGATGGGCACTACACCGTTAAAATGCCCTTTAAAGAAAATCCAACTAGTTTGGGAAATTCAAAAGATATTGCCCTTAAAAGGTTAAATTCGTTATGGAACCGTTTGGGAAGAGATGCTCAGTACCTATCTTTGTATAAAGATTTTTTAAAAGAATATGAAGATCTTGGTCACATGATAGAAGTTAAAGACAATAGCGAAAAAAGTGGCCAGTACTACATTCCACATTTAGGCGTTCATAGGCCTGACAAGAGCTCAACAAAATTAAAAGTGGTTTTTAACGCATCAAGCCCTAGTTCTAAGGGAAACTCACTGAATTCCTTGCAGTATAATGGTGGAATCATACAAGACGACTTATTCTCAATCATACTGCGTTTTAGAAAGCACCTAATTGCATTCACTGCAGATGTTCGAATGATGTACCGTATGATTTGGATGCATCCTGAGCAAAGATGTCTTCAGCGAATCCTTTGGAAAGAAGGTGTTGACAAGCCCGTTAAGACGTTCGAGTTGGCTACAGTAACATACGGCTTGGTTAGCGCTGCGTATCTAGCAACCAGAGTACTAAAGCAACTGGCTTGCGACGAAAGGATCGATTTTCCTCAGGCAGCCAACGTTGTTGAAAACGACTTTTACATGGATGATGTTCTCGCTGGTGGTTCTAATCTCGAGGAAACCAAGGAATTGCAGCGACAATTAATTCAAATAATGCAAAGAGGTGGCATGGAGCTGCATAAATGGTCTGCAAACCATCCTGAGCTCGTTAGCCAGGGTTCAGCAATTTCTGAAGGTTATACCTTTGCGAAAGAAACAAAAGTTCTAGGACTCTTGTGGTGCCCAGATAAAGATATGTTCTCTTATAAAGTGACTGTGGAGCCTTCACCAGTGTTGACAAAACGATCAGTCTTGTCAACCATTGCTAAGCTATTCGACCCCCTAGGCCCTATTATCACAAAAGCTAAAATCTTCATGCAACAGCTTTGGTCATTACCACTGGACTGGAACGACTCCCTTCCTAAAGAAAAGGCTCAGGAATGGGAACAGTTTTTGTGCTCTTTGCCTTCAGTGCATAATATTAAAGTGCCAAGATGTGTTTTAGGTGAAGATTTAAATGTCTATGAAGTGCACGGTTTTGCAGACGCATCTGCAAAAGCATACGGAGCAGCTATTTTCATTAAGTCTTCATCTTCGAGTGGTGAAATTCAAGTCAGTTTACTGTGCAGTAAAAGTAGAGTTGCGCCAATCAAGCCCGTCACTATTCCAAGGCTAGAGCTCTCTGCAGCAGTATTACTAGCGCAGCTTTATAACAAAGTTGCAAGATCCATCAAGCTTGAGGTAGCAGAGAGCTGCTTTTGGTCAGACTCTACAATCGTGCTTGCCTGGCTAAAAGGTGATCCAATGCGCCTCAAGACCTTTGTCGCCAATCGAGTTGCTACTATTAAGCAGCTCACAGAGGTCCAGCAATGGCGGCATGGGCCGTCTGAACAGAACCCTGCGGATCTCATCTCAAGAGGTCTAGATCCAAAACAGCTAGTGAACAATAGTTTGTGGTTCACTGGTCCTCTATTTCTACGAGAACCTCATTGCCAAATGATGCAGTAGGTCCACTCCTTCATGTGAGTATTTCAACGAGCTCAAAAATCCCAAGAATAGTGATGAGGGGCATTTGGCTCTTACTGTAAGCACCAGTGGTTCACTTGCAACAACTTCATCTTCAGTGTTGTTAGAAAATTCTTTAAGTGATTATATAATGAGTATCTCTAATAGTTATGTTAAAATTGTTCGTATTTTAAGTTTTATCTTTAGGTTTTGTAATAATGTGAAATATCCTATGCAAAATAAAAAGGGACCTCTTAGATCTGAAGAACTTAAAAGGGCTGAGATTGTACTAGTCAAATGGGCACAAGAAAAGGAGTTTCATGATGAGTTAATTGATTTAAATAAGGGTAAACAAGTAAAGCCCCAAAGTAAAGTGAAATCTCTTAATCCTTTTCTTGATGATGACAAAATTATGAGAGTGGGTGGTAGGTTAAATCACTCAAATTTAACTTATCAACAAAAACATCCAGCTCTTTTGCCAAAGGGTCACAAATTTACCAAAATAGTTGTGGAATACTTCCATAAAAAGTTTCTTCACATTGGCCCACAATCCTTACTACATTGTGTTAGACAACAATACTGGCCACTTAATGGCAAAAATCTATGTAGAAAAATAGTTTATGATTGTGTTACTTGCACTAGAAGCAATCCTGTTGTAGGTAATCAATTAATGGGAGATCTTCCAACTAAAAGAGTTACCCCTGCTCCCCCATTTTCCAATACTGGTGTCGATTTTTGCGGGCCTTTTCTTATTAAGTACAAGGGTCAAAGAAAAGGATCTTTGAACAAAATCTATGTGTCTGTTTTTGTTTGCCTGGCAACTCGAGCTATACATCTTGAAATAGTCTCGGATTTAACTTCTAACACCTTCATTGCAACTTTGAAGAGATTCTTTGCTAGGAGGGGTTTATGCTCCGCACTACTATCAGATAACGGGACAAATTTTGTGGGTGCCAATGCTGAAATTAGACGTTTGCATAATCTTGTTAAGAATCCCGACAAAGTTTTGGCTAGCTATTTGTCATCCGAAGGCATAGAATGGAAATTTAATCCCGATAGAGCTGCACATTTTGGAGGAATTTATGAAGCAGGTGTCCGTTCCTTTAAATTTCACTTGAAAAGAGTTATGGGTAGTGCTAATTACACATATGAAGAATTTCTAACGGTAGTTGTGCAAATAGAGGGAATTCTGAATTCAAGGCCAATAACTCCTTTGTCTTCTGACCCCAATGAGTTGGAAGCCTTGACTCCTGGTCATTTCTTAGTGGGTCAACCTTTGAATGCAATGTTAGAACCAGATCTTTCAGAAACCCCAGACAATAGATTGACACGTTGGCAGCGTTCAACTAAAGTTACGCAGTATGTTTGGAAACGTTGGCATCGCGATCATTTAAATCATTTGCAACAAAGAAATAAAGGGCAATTTACAAAGGAAAATGTTAAATTGAACACCGTGGTGTTACTAAAGGACGAAAACTTGCCACCATGTAAATGGTTATTAGGTAGAATAGTGCAGTTATTCCCAGGTGTAGATGGGAAAACTAGAGTTGTTTTAGTACGTACCAAAACTGGTACCCTAAAAAGACCTATAACAAAACTGTGTATTTTACCAACTTTGTAATACTATTTGTAACTTTGTATATATCTTATGTCTTGTAAGTTTATGTATAACCTCTTTTTGAATGTTTCACATTGCAACGCCGGGCGGGATGTTATGTACTGCGACAGCCGGGGACGAGAGACAATCGGGAATTGGCATCTTTTCTCCCGCGCGGTGGCGCTCTTTCTCCTCAAGACATTTCGGCAAACCCGGCATTCGGAAGACTGCGCTCCTATGATTAGGACGTTTTAGCATGGGTCTAGGATGACCAAACTCACCGTCTCTCCGTTTCCCGGCTCAGAATGACCGGTTGCTTGCATAATCTCTTTTGAATAATCTCTTTATAATAAATTGTTTTGTTAAAGAAAAACCATACTCCATTATTATTTAGAACCAGCGCCGATACTCTAGCAGTAGTATTTAACAATCTATTTAAAAACTAATTTGAGAACGTTTTGTAATAACAAAACAAAAATAGGACACTATATATACCTCCATGAGAAATCGTTTCTCTCGCCTTGCGATCTCGATGAGAGCCTTAGTCTGCTTCAAATTCAGTGTCATTGGTTTTTCTATTAAAACATGCTTTCCATTCTCTAGCATGAGTTTCCCTATGCTGAAATGGTAAGTCTGAACGGATCCAACATAAACAACCTCTGAAATATATAGCAACAATAGCACCTTTATTTAATTCTTTATCTATGAAACACATAATCTTGAACATTGAAGGATACTCTAGAACTAATAAAGTTTTAAAAGAATATGAGGTCAGAACACATTGGACAGTGCCATACAGTAAAAATAAAATACTAGAAAAGTTAACTTCAGTGACGCTATCAGTGAAGTCATGCGGGTGCAGAACGAATTCTCAATGTTTCGAAAATGAGTTATTGCCTTCTAATGAATTTTTTTATGAGCAATTTTTTTTAAAGGGTCTTAATATTCAAGTTGCTGTAAAACATGTTATAGCTATTTGGCAACTTTTAGAAATATATGTAATTAAAAGTAATATACACTCAAACCTTGTAAACACACAGTGAATGAAGTTATTTATGTTAACCGTTATTATGTTAAAAGAGCTACATTTTTCCCCAGTTTTGATTGGGTTCGTTAAGTGTTTAACTATAATTAGTTAACCAGATAATCGATTTTAGCAAAAATTTATATTGTGATTTCATTAACGTGCCCTTATGGGAAAAAAGTGTGCTTTTTCTCAAACAGCATACTGCCTCTTTCATTTCTAGAGTGAACAAATATAAGACATAACATACAAAAATAATTTTCTACTATAATGTTAGTTATTAAATACATACAAATGACATTTGATGTTGCTAAAGTAATAAAAATATACTTAGAAAAGTAGCATACGAACCGACATTTGGATCTTTTGCTAGTTCTTCATAAGATCCATAGGCTTTAGCAATGTTATGTTTTTTTGCAAATTCACAGGCAGAGTCTAAACTTCTAGCACCAACTGCAACAAACTAAAGACAAATATGTTTTAGATAAAGTAAAAAACAAAATTTGGATTCATTTCATAATTAGTTGGTTACACTCAATGGCCATATTGTGCAAAATAATAGCTAAACCCATGAGCGTCTACAGCTTAAAATGAAACATTTCAACCATATTAGGATTTTAATCTAGAGCTTTCAGCATATAAGTAGCTATAAAATACTAGCATTCGGCTAAAAAGAATAGCTGAGAAAAAGTAGTCATTAATTTGACCCTAGAACAAAGATAAAAACATTTTTTATTGAACTAGGCTTTAGAACTTCTAGAACTCTGGTGTCAGACTTCAGAAGTATAAATTTTTTAAGCTTCAATTTTAATTTTTAAACAAAGCTTTCTTTTATTAATTTATTTGCTAAAAATAATTGGCTTTGTTACTTCATTATTTTCTTAAAATGAATGATTTTTATTTGATCAAATTAAAAACACGAAGATCGTTGACAGACTTTAGAAAAGGACTAGGGATGAAACGGATATCCGGTAACTATCCGGTATCCGGCTGATTTTTAACTATCCGATATCCGGAAATAAAGTGATGGATATCCGATTACTATATCGTATATTCGGATGAATAAAACGTCGCAGATTTTTTTTTTGTGGAAATCAATTATTTTTTGTTTTTGCTTTAAATATTTTCCTGAAAATATTGCCAATGTATTCTGCAGTGTGCAGATTCTCCCTCGAATTTTTCACGGGATATTCAGGTGGGAAGTGATAACTTTCTCGTTAAAGCCTGACCAAGTGCGTTTCAAACACTGTGGGTCACAGAGAATAGATAGTAAGGAAAGATATGCTGCAGACATTCGGAACCAGCCACTATAGCTATTTTGGAGTACCTTCTAATTCACTTGGATGGGGGGGTGTAGGTTTGTCATTTTTGGGCGATTTCTGGTTTTTCTAGTGTGTAGAGAAGATATTTTCATAAATGAGAAGCTGCCGGATATCCGGCGAAATCCAGTTCGGATATCCGGTTTGTAATGTGCGCCGGATATCCAATATCCGGCACAACCACTATCTGGTTCATCCCTAAAAAGGACCCATTAAAAGTAATTGAATTGGAGTCACTCCAAGTGCAAACGGTCTTGGTTTCAAGTCAAAAATTCATTTATTTTTTTATTTTATTATTGCTATTTTGTAATTTCCACCTGGTAGCAAAATATTTTAACTGATCCAATGAACTAAGAACAAGACCAAAAAACATATAACCAAAATATAAATATATAAAGGGATGCAACAGCTATCCGGCCAACATACTGCACCCGGCCTATCAGGCCAATAGGCTGGATAATTGGCAGTAGCCAGGTATTACAATTATCCGGCAGTACAACCGGCCAGAAATAGTATACCGAGAAATGAAAAATAAATATATATAATAAATAACAACATTAAAGAAATGTGGGGGAAAAAACAGTTTAATCAAATGATGTGGTTTATTTTAAAAGAAAATTAAAAAACAAATTAAGGACCTTTGGTTTGGTTGATAAATGTTGCAATAGAGCTACATAGTGAGCTATTAGTGATGGTTAGGGGTCTACCACAAAGGAAAGAGATCATTAAGCACTTGTGTTTATTTAAGACTGGTAAAATACAATAATAAACCACAATTGTTCTTGTAGAATTCGGTTGCATTTCTTTTCATAAATTAATCCTGTTAATGAGAATAGTCAATCACTCAATATATTGCTAGCCGATGAAGAAAGGCATTTTTTAACTAATTTTGATAAAGTATGAAATTAGTTGTATTGATTTTTCATCAGTTGAATGTTTACAGATGTTTTTCAATAACTAGTTTCAAAAGATAATTAACACTCTTGAAAGACAATATATTTATCAACATCATCAAAAATCAATGGAATTGGCATAAATTTCTTTAAAACAATGCCAAAAAGATAATTTTTTTTTGCTTTTGCTATATGGTTGAAATCTTTGATTTTATTTCAATTGATTTTTTTTGAGGAATTCAGAAGAATGTTGCTTTCTTCTTTCATCAAAACTAATATGAAAGTTTTAACAACTTCAGTATGTTCTTTGTAAAAAAAACAGTATTTGTAACCCTAAATAAATGCTAAAATGGCATATCTAATGATTTAAAAAGATGTAATTAATTATCAAATAAAAATATATGTACTGAAAATGAAAATTATAAAGAAAAATTAATGTTACTGGAAAAATTAAAAATGAAGTAGAAAACGTTGATAAATCTAACAAATGAGTAAAAATAATAAAGAAACGGATAAAAACATACTGTCAGCGGATAAACCAGATATCTGGCTGACATTCCTAAAAAAAATTTAAAAATTCGAGAAAATTGCAATTACGTATTTTTTCTATTTAATTAGGACATGGTCTTATTTCTTTCTTTAGAGCATTGTCTTAATGGGGGAGTTTCAAGCCGAGAAGAATAAGACCGCTGTTCCAACGAAACATGGAGAAAGTTCTGCGACGTCGAAGAAGTTCAGTAGGGTTAGCATGGAGCTTTAGCTCTTGTACTATAATTTTAAGTTTTAGTCTTTAAATAATACCTCAATATAGAAATATTTACTACATGCACTGAGACAGATTGTACTCATCGTCTGTCAAGTATTTTTGTGTTCAATTAAAAGTATTTTTCCGTATTTTGTTGTAATTCTAATTATATATAAATATAATATAAGTATTTCTGTACTTAAATATATTCATGTATGGAATAAAAATATTACTAATTTGGAAAAAACGAATATTATAAACAAACTTTCCCATAATTGCAAGCGTAGTGACTAAACAAACAAAAGCAAAGTTGTCTGCTATAAGGAAGAAATCGAAACTACTAGTAAGTTACCACGTTGATACGTCACGTGAAACGCTAACATTAACCCTGTGAAAATAATAAACGATTTTACTAGTTTCCCTCAAAAAATACTTTAACAAAATCTTTTTCTCATACTTGGTGCCCTTCCTCTGGAATGCTTTGTACAGCAGTGACAAAGTCATGGCAGATTTTCCCTGCACTTGCTACTCCCCATTTCGTAGTCATGATTCTAGCTATAAAGGCAAGCACAAATAGAATTATTTAATTGACAGACAAAATAATATTCTTTAATGTTTAATTTATCACTATAATTAAGTCAAGGTTTTTCTCACACAAACATTTCAAGGTTCAACTTTTGACAGGAAGAATGATCGAGGTACGAGTCGGTAAAATTAGTGCAAGGTACAATATGTGTGAGCTTAAAGGCCCGTGTACATGAGCAAGAAAAGTTGTGGTCCATGCGATATGCAATCTCGCATGTGTGCACGGCCCTGCAAGCGGCAAGTTTGCCCTTCCTCTCACTGCGAGACCGTGTAACGTGAAAAAGACAGCCGGGTAAATTCCTTGTGTACGGTGCCCCGTTGTCGCCAAGTCCAAAAATTGGCACCAAGGCCAAAAATTAAAAAAAAAATTGTGTCGCCAAATCAAAATGGCGGACATTGCGTTGGTCCGAGCAGGCGATCATGGTGCTTACAGGCGATCCTTCGGGCAGTCGTTTGGGGCATTTCGACGGCACTCTTAACTGCACACGCGTACCGTGCACTTAAAGTCAGACTCCTGCCGTCGATTTTGTGGTCTCCAGCCTACGACTATTCAGCATTACATCCACGACACCCTTCGGGCAGTCGATCATTTGCTGCATAATGTATCCATGGTGCAACCCATAAACCAGTGAGTTTCGAATTCAAATACTAAAACAAGATATTTCTGAAATTTTGGGAGATTGCTTTTTAAAAACAATGTGGAAAACAAAATGCCTAAAAAGTTCTCCTTTTTAGTAAATTGTTTGTTGCACACCTGCATTGTATTGTATATATATTTTTGCAGCAAAGTAATAAATATACATTTAAATATTGCTGTTCGGCAAAAAAATATAAAAAAATATTCTTACTCTTCAATAAGTTTTGATAAAATGTAAAGTTTGGCTATAATGGGTAGATTCCTATAAGGCACAATTTCGTAAAATTTGTGCCAAGCCCAAAATGATGTCATTTGTCAAAATGGCAAACATAATGACTATTTGGTTGATTAAATAAAGTTCCACTACAGCTGCACAATAGGCTATTGGTGATGATTCAGATTCCACAATAATGTAATTAATCAATAAAAATCAAAAGTCTTAAGCTATGTGAACACAAACGAGAAAACTCATGCAATATCCATTGAGAAACTCGTTTGACGGGTAGCGCTAATATCCTCACTGAAAGTCGTTTGCAATTTTCTATTCGCTAGAACTTTCATAGCTGTGAACACGATACAATTTGTTTGCACTTGAGGGGAATGCAGTTTCGGCCATGACGGCAGCAGCAATTGGGATTGAAAATGGAAATTCGATAGAAATTTATTGTTATATTAATTAGCTCGTCTTTTTTTTTTATTTGTGTTTATAGGGTGTCAGGGAAATTTAGTTGTTTAATTTAGAAATTTATATAATAAAATGAACTGACATATATAAATAATTATTTAATATAACGTTTTCGTTTTGAAAAATTGGGAAACGGATATTGGAAGAAATGTTTTTATTTAAAAAAATTAAGAAACGTATCGCAAATAATGCTGTCATTTTGAAAAATTCGAAAACATATTGGATTTTTTTTTGTTTTTTCGAGCAAATAGAAAGCATATTCTAAACACTGCTTTAGTGTTTCATGTTTCACATCATATATGCAAGATTGACAAATTATATTAAAAGGGACCATGTATATACAACTGTTGTAAAAGAAATAGGCCATTTATTTTTAATTACTCATTAAAATTATGATGGTAAATGTATGCAAAAGATAACTAAGTTTTTTAAATTAGTTATTTTAGAAATTCACCTGAAAACAGTAAAATACTTTGAAATATTTCTTTAAAAATTATGCACTTTATAATTTGCTATATAATTAAAATTATTTTAAAGTAATAAATCAAAACTGATTCATACAAGTATATGTTTATGTTTAAGAACAAAATGTTTTTTCATTTACAAAAGTAATCCTTCCATGAAGAAAAAATTATATATCTTCAAAAAAGAAGCGTTGGCGACCTTTCAAATACTTTTAACCAATTTCACATCAACACGTCGTTTCACATATACTCAATCTATGCCAAATAAGTATAGAAATACGGGTGTAAGTCAGAAAACTTTTTTTTTACTTACAGTCGCGTTGATGCAATTTCTCTAAAAATTCCACAATTCTGCTCAGTTCAGAGCTTGTTCATATGATTAGTAAAGTGGGAGTGAGTGAGTGAATGAGAAAAATCAA
Organism: Troglohyphantes excavatus; assembly: GCA_963932185.1. Classification (NCBI taxonomy): domain Eukaryota; kingdom Metazoa; phylum Arthropoda; class Arachnida; order Araneae; family Linyphiidae; genus Troglohyphantes; species Troglohyphantes excavatus. The sequence continues at coordinate 25,557,080 of OZ010674.1, forward strand.
GGACATATTTATATATTAACTCCGGAAGGCAGAGATCAAGGCCATGGTCACATGTACCATACTCTAGTAAAAGTATCAAAATATCACGTTATCAACCTGGTAAAAAGACGTGCATAACTCAAATAGTTATCGCGCACTTGTTTAACTGGTAAGTAAGGAAACATTTCCATTATTTTTAATAAGAAAACACTTTAAAAAATATCCTTAACCTAATACCACTATTCCAGGTAATGTAAACAATATTTTAAGTATACTTTTGTTTACATTTTAGTTGTGAAAAGACATCTTTAAGATATGCGCCTTTGCGCATGCTCCAGAAAGATATCGCCAAGTCAATAAATGAATCGTTGCCAAAAGCTCACAGTACAGCTATAGTGAGACGTATTTAACCAAATCAAACCATATTAAAATAAACCAATAAATATAATATTGTTAATGACTGATAAATGATTGAACCTCATGAAATCATTAAATTTTCTTAATACTTGTAAAAAGTATGTATTCAAGAAAAATTAATAAATTATGAATTTCATAAATCGTTACTTTTAAAATTTCCATTGTGTTGGCCGAAAGAAGAACTTTTGGAAATATGCGTGAAATCACTACTTCGGATTCGCATTAAATTTATTTCTTTAAAAAATATATTAATTAAAATTTGGACATTGAGCTGAGGCTCTTTTCTTTACGTTTAAACTATATATATTTCAATCAATATTTTTTATTGAACTCTGTGATTGGCAGTTACAGTGGGTTGCCATAGAAATTCTCAAAACAACTTATCGCCAATCACGCATGCGCTCTTAAGGACTCATACTATCTCCAGTTGTCTTTTAATGTCGACACCAAAACTTCGCCATCTTAACAATTGTTTTCCCGCCCCCGCCAGCTTACGGATTAAACAAAATAGTTTAAAAGGTATCCAGTCGGAACTTTTTCACTTTATGATTGGATAATGACTATTTAACGTCGTATGTTCAAATAAATATTCACTTAAGATTTGAAATCTTCATTATTCGTTAGCTACAATTACCGTTGAGCTCGAATTAGACATGGATATCAGATCAATACCGAAAAACTTTGTCTCTTCTTTCCTTGGATGTTCTTTCAAGTGGGTTCAGTGATATTTAGATAGTTCTTGTTTCTGTTGTGTGTCGTGTGAGACTTTTAAGCGAATATGTTTTGGAGGTACAACTTAATTACTGCCTCTTGCATCGAGACTTTGCTAGATAAAGAAAATGTGACTCTGAAAGAACTTATGGACGAGGACGATATTCTACAGGAGTGCAAGGCCCAAACGAAAAAGTTATTAGATTTTCTTGTTCGTCCAGAGATGATGGACGAAATGATTACAATGATAACCCAAGAACCACCGGATGAAGCTGACGAACAAATGCGCTATAAACACGCAAATCGAGCATGTGAGCTGTTGACTTTCGATATTTCCCAAATTAACGATGCTCTAGTTGACGATAAAGCTCTATTAAATAAGTTGTTTAATTTCTTAACAACAGATGAACCTATTAATCCACTTTTAGCAAGTTTTTTCAGTAAAACCATGGGTCTACTCATCACCAAAAAGACTGAATTAATGTGCGAGTTCTTTAAAGACAAGGATTTTATTTCTTTGATTCTCAAGCATCTGGACACATCAGCCATTATGGATCTGTTATTGCGTTTTCTGACTATCGAGAACAGTGAGATGCAGACGACAGTTATAACTTGGTTGAATGAGCAGAAACTCGTTCAGAAGCTTGTCAGTCGAATCGACGTGGAGTACGGCGAAGAGTTCAACTGCAATGCGTCTAACGCCCTTTGTGATATAATCAAAGCGAGTCGAGAGCACATGTCTATGATGCAAGAAAAGGCCGAGCCGAATCCGTTGCTGGAAACAATCGAATCGGTAGAGCTCGTGTCGGATCTGCTGAACCACATGTTCAAAGATGTCACTAAAGAAAGTGCCATTGTCAATGGCGTTCTTGTCCTGCTGTCCTTGCTCGTGTTTAAAAAGGCAGGTCCAGCGGGTATACAGCAAATGCCATCAAATCAAGGTGATCAGGCATCACATGCTGATAATGTACCTTCGTGTTTCTTGACAACTTTATTCAGGAATAGTGAGACGGAGCAGATTTCGACCCTCGATGCAGAGAGATTGGCAGCTGGTGTGCTACATGTACTTTCTGCAATTACTCCTCGCTTGGAAGATTTTCACAGCTTGCTCCTAAAGCCACCTGTGAAACCTGCTATCACTTTCACGATTGGATGCCTCGATCCACCTCTAGGAAGCTGCCGATTGGAAGTGGCTCATTTGTTGACCGCCCTGCTTTACACTAACAATCATTTAGTAAATGTCAAACTAGCCTCCCTGGAAACCATTGTTGTTCTACTGAATATGTTTTTTAAGTATTCTTGGAACAATTTCTTGCACACGCAGGTTGAGCAATCCATCGGCAGAATAATCACCAACCCACCCACTGTAGACGCGGAAGGCAACAAGGTTCACCCTCTGCTTGAACAAATCCTGACTGGGTACGTTTTGACAAGCAAAATACTGGAAAGTTTTGAAGAAGACCCAGGCAAGGCCGTTCCTGGTGTCCACCGAAAAGGCTACTTGGGGCATCTCACAAAAATAGCCAACCACATTGCTCAAAACACGGAAAACGGAGTCAACAGCAATCTGATTAAGGAAAAACTGAAGGAGTTGCCAGAAGACCAGCAAAAGAAATGGGATGAGTTTGTAGCCGAGAAACTAGCTGAAATCAATATAAAAAATCGTGTGTATGTAGTTAGTGGGCCATCCATGTCCTCGAGTGCGGCTGACGAAGATTCCATTGATTTCAGGGATGTCCCGTTCGGCAAAGACACGTCTGTCCATCTAGCTTTCTCCGATTACCAGATGCATGAGATGACGAGCAACTTCGTTGATCAATTCGGCTTCAACGATGACGAATTCGGTGACTCGGATGAGAGTCTCATCTACACCAGGAATGCCATAAATCCTCTGTCTCAGAGTTTCCAAATGGGGGATGGCAACATGAAGAGTGCCGAGATGTTCGAGGAGGTGTGCAACGCCAAAATCAACCCAGATGGAGACGCTGTCCTTTGGGCCAATGAGAGGGAGAATCCTACCTCTTTTGGCTACTGCTTCCGGATGGAAGAGAAGATGAAAAGGTCGACGGATGAAAGCAGCAGCGATTCCGACGAAGAAGCGCAAGTGTTCGAAACCGAGAGCACACCGATCGTCTTGGCGGCAGAAGAGATAAAAATGGACATTGACAGCCAAGAAGCCCTAATGGATGGCGTTCCAATGGACGTTGCAACGGGAGCTGTTAACGATCCTTGGGGGACATCCGATTCGTCTAATACCTCAGCCGACGACCAGCAAAGCTGGGCCGATTTCAGCAACTTCGCTACTTTCGGGAACGGTTCCACCAACCAATCTGAGTCATCCGTTGCAATGGAGACATCAGACATCCCTACTACAGATAAGTGTGGGGTCGATTCAAGCGACTTACCAGTTGCTGATAAGATGGCTCCTTTGGACATTGCGGCCATCAAAGAAGAACCCGTAAAGCCAGCTAATTGTGACGAACAGTTGGTTATTGCAGCACCTCTGTCCAAAGATACCCCAGAAGTGGTAGCCGATGCTTCTTCCAGCCAATAACGATTCGAGAACTGTACGGCCTATTTCTTCCAATTGGTTGATGTGTGTTAATAATTTGTTGCCCTAAAAGGGGATTGCCTGCCTCATAGGTGGATAAAATAATCACTTGACCTGTTGTAGAAAACAAAAGTGAAAGTAATTGTAAATTATAGAGCAGTTTCGAAATGCATTGAGCAAAGTATATTTTATGATTGGAAAGCTTTATGCATTGCAGATTTCTTAACTGTGAAGTTTGTGTTGAAGAATTTATGTAAAATTACTCATTAGCAAGCAAATAGAAGACAATATTTAATAAATGTGCACTATCGACTGGGAAGTATTTGTTTTATGCACACTAACTATAAAAAAAATGAAAATGTAGCTTATTTTTTGACTGATTTAAGCTTAATTACAAAATATAGTTCTTGTTATGAATGGTATTATTCTTCCTCTTCAAGATGTTGCCTAAGCTTATTGTTTACTTGTTGTAGTATGTATTGTGAATGATAAAGTATCATATGTTGTAAGCTTTTTGAAAATAGTTTTACTTTGGCTATACCATTATCAAAATTTTCGAAGGAGAAAAGTTAATGTAGCAAAAATAAAATCTTAATATGCATGCATAATTTTTATATTTTGAAACCTGCACATTTGTATTTAAAGCATAATTATTTTAAAACCTAAATTGTTTTGATCTATTATACAAATTACTAGTTTTTGAATAACAATAACCATTTTGGTAAATTCCAAGTATACTGTTCCCCTTAAAGCGATTCTGAAAATTGGCTTGGCTATATTCGCAATGCTAACATGTTCTTGGCGACAAAACATGGTTTTGTTGCCAAATAAATAACTCAATTTTCCCCCAGCAAGGTTGCCGAAATATAAACTTTATCACTTGCCAAATATCACATTTGGCAGGGGCACCTTATACTAGGAGTTTTTAAATATTTTATGGACATAAAAAAATACTCATGACTATTATTTGCCCATAAAATATTTCTCTGAAATTGTGATCTTAAAAATACTGCCAAAAATGTCCCCATTAAGTTATTTTATATATATTTTTTTTAATTTAGACATTAAAAAATTTCTTCTGTAACTGCCTCATATTAAATGATTTGCTTTTAGTACAATAAATGTATACTATCTAAAATTGCTGTTTTAATTTATTTATTCATACGACTTTGTAACATGTTAAATTTCAAAAACGTTTCACACCAGCAATGTCTTTGTTTGTTTTACATTTCTTCAAAAATTTTACACATTATTACGCAAAATCTCCATATTTGATTCTTATTTGCCTTTCAAATATGCCGTTCCTTTGATTTCCCTGATTTTTTTTTATACTAAATAAGCGATTACAGAACATTTTCTGTTTAAAATTAAATTGCAAAGTAAACTAATAACCCGAATGTAATAACAATGAAGGAAATATTACGTAGATAAGTATATAAAATTATCTGTAACTGTAAATCAAAATGAGATTTCCTATTAGATGTCTTTGAACTTTAATTATTACAATTTTCTTTTAAACATTTAAATTATTAATACTGACATGTCCTGTTATGGACTTATAATCTATAATGCATTAATTTTATGCAATAGTTGAATGATTATAAAGACATGTAATAAATGTATATGTTTTAAAATTAAATCTGTAACGTTAAAATATGAGTTACAGGGTACAAAATTAAAAAAAAATTTAATACCCGACACCTGGATTCCAGATAAAAATTTTTTTTCAAAAAATGACATAATTTAATGCAATAAATATTTGAAATTTGTCTTTGCCAGCAAATCAAGAATGCTGTATTTCCAAGTTCCATCAAATTATATGCTTTGTAAAATTTTAGTAGATGAATTCGGATTTTGAAATGTGTTGACCAAATTTAATTAGACTTTAAATTATAGAATGTCATATTTGCAATTCTCAAGAAAGTGACTAAAAACTCAGAAGGAAAAAAAATCTTATTTTCTGTTAAGCAGCTTTTGTATTCCAATTGAGTGGAATTGATTATTTTTTTGTTAACCTATTGATTAGTAAAAACGCCAATATTTCAATTTTTATTCTTTGATAAGTTATTTATAAGCATTGATTTGTTACAACCTTCAGTATTAATATAAAACAAAAAAGTTATTTTGCCGAGTGATTCTCAATCGAGTATATTTTGAAAAATCGTTTTTTTTTATTTTTTAGAGTCACAATCATGTTTAAATACAGACTTTAAATAATATTTAACAGGGTTGTGTTTATTTTACACCTACATTATCAAGTAATGAGTCGCTGGCTACCAAATGATACGAATCGCAAATATCTGAAAATTATCTATATTTTCCATTACTAGGCAGCCACATCTATCATTTGGCCAAGTGGGGTTCCAAGTACTATAGGTTGTCCAATAATGAGTTGAAAACCTTCAACGCTCTTATCTTGGAACTCTGTGGACTATAGACCACTTGGCAGCCGATCCGCCCAATATATTAAATGTTTAACAAATAATCTTGTGTTTACTTTTTAACTCTTCAATGGCACAGTTATGGTTTATATTTTGTAGCATAATTTAATAATCTGTTAATATATTTTACTGGAGTTTTTTTAAAGTAATTTGGCATTGTAGGCAACTGCAAAACTTTTAATTATGCGCCAGTTACTGACCACTTTGGATGAAATATTTAAAATTAAGAGCATGTCATGTTTCTAAAAGTCCCTTCAATCAATGTCACTCGAAGCTTTTAAAATTTAGATAAATTTCATTTTTGAGTCGAATGCGAGTTCATTAGTCAAAGGATTTTTTGGCACTGGTCACAATTTGGTTTTAATTTGTCGGAAATTGGCATATTCACCCTATATTAACATAATGCTTGTAAAATCTGGCTTCCCATTAAGTAAATTTTAAGATAAAAATAATCATTATTAATAAAATTCTCATACTTTTTAAGACGTAACATATTCAGTATTTTTCCAGAAGTCGTAGTTTTTGAAAATTTAATTTATTTAGTATTCGTGCATATATATCACAGTAATGACATGTTTTGTTGTTAGTCATTTTAAGACTAGTGTGAAATCTAATGGAAGTTTTTTTTATAGTTCTGGAGAAAATAGTTAATGCACCTTTTGAAATATAAAGAGTTTGCCTTCTTTGCTGAAAGGGTTATAAACTGTTGCCAGTTTTTCTCATCACGGCATAGGTAACTTAATTTTAATTTATTATTTTTTTGACTGGTAGATAATAGGTTATTTTTTTAAAGTTCTGCGTTTCTCCTATACTTATTCATTTGTTAGTTGTAATACCCAGTTATAAGTATCAACAGTTAACCCCCAATTGTTTAATTTGCATTACAAACTTATCGACCAAATTTGAATTCTTCTCTATTTGAAAATTTTCTTATATGTTGTCAGGCCTTTTTATTTTACAAAATATTATTGGATTAAAAAATTTTTTGTTAAAAGTTGAACCCTGATGTTCTTTTAAAATAATGTACATATTTTTTTTGGGGGGAAGGGGGTATTTTTAATACATATAACTATAATGATATTGCAATAGAAAACAAATGTTTGTTTCTAAATTTTACTACATTAATTTTTTTTTATATTTATATACATTTGCAAATGCTGAGTGTCTTTTAGAAGAAAATATCCGAAATCTCCCATAAAAACATTCCAACAATTTAGCCATACCATTTGTATTACAAAGGTTTTCTATGTTTCGATTTCAGAACTAACTTGAATCAAATCAGTACTGATTTGATTCAAGTTGTCATTTTATACTGCTCAGTATAAAATGAGTAAAAACCAATTTTTAATCTTATCAAACATAAAATACTTTTCTTTGCCATATTTTATAAATTGATCAGTTTAATGCCATTAATCAGTCGTAAATTAGATCCATAATGGCTCATTCATTTCGGCTGTTTTTCAATATCAAACAAAAATTTTCATAGTTTAATTTAAATCATACTATATTACAAATTAAGATTGTATATTCTTTTTCATTACCTATGCTGCATTAAAGGCAACAAAAATTAATAAAGTAACAACAAATCCCATACACAGTTGAGCCTCGTAAATTACAAAAAAATTATTTCAAGTGTTTAAGAATTATCTTTTTAATTTTGATATGTGATAAAACCGAATATAAATGAGAGCTAAGTTATGTTGCTTGTACATGTAACATCAATACATGAAGTTTTATTTGTATGCAGTTAATAAAAAAAACTTTATTAATAAAACTTTATGTGTTGCTATTACATATACAAGCAACTTAACTTTCCTGTTTCATTTCCTTTAGATCTTATTGTGTGTTAAAGTGTAAAGATAATTTTCATACACCCATCTTCAGGAGAAAGCTCAGTGGGTTGGCAGTTTATTGGTGTTTTAATTGTTTCGGAAAAAAACTGTGTACAAATAAAACAATTGGTGTGACATTTATTTCCTTAGTGCACTACACAAGTTTATAAGAAACTTTTCTGAACTGTTGTTGATGAGAACTATTTATTTAGGTATTTTCTGCCGTATACACTAGCTATGGCAAAAGAAAACTTGCCGTTGAAGGCCAAAAATAGAAGCTTACCCGGTTTTGAAAAAGGTAAAAATAGTTATACTTCAAATAGGTTATACTTCATAATAAATATTAAAATAATATATTTCCTTAGAAAACTACTTTTTTTATTAATGAATGTTTTTGATTTAAAATTTAACCACCATTTGGTAATTAATGTTATAGTAGAATGCTAAAGTTTGTTTTTTACATTCCATTTAATTAAAATTGATATATTTTAAGTCTTGTATTGTTTAAAAATAAGAGACATGTCTTATTTCAAAACTAAATGGTTAATTAAAAAAAAAAGTTAACTATCAGACATAACAGAGGGCTGTCTGCCAAGTGGTATACTAAGTCACAAAAAATCCAAAAATAAACTAATACTGTTTTCTATTACTGTACAGCTATTTCTATCCAAGTGGTCTGGCCCCAAGTTTAATTGGTTGCCCAATAATGAATTGAATGTCATTCAACTAAGAGCTAATATATGCGAGTTGAAAACTTTAAACACTTTTATCTCAGAATTGTATGTTTGAACTTACACTCCCTATCAGCCAACCCTCAGATTTGATATTTGTTCTTCATAAATGTTAGAATGTAAAAGGTTTGTTTTAAAAGAGTATTTAATTTCTTTTATGGGAAATTTACATGTTATATTTTATTTTAACTTGTATATTATATATCCTCAGTAGACCCTTGTTATGATGTCATAAATTTCAGATAAAGCAGGTTCTTGGGACGGCCCGTTCTACTTCATTCAGGGGGCCGACACTCAGTTTGGCATGATTGAGAACTACATTGAAAAGAGAGAGAACCCTGGCTTTGATCAAGAGATTGAGCTTACGAAAGCGGCCATTGCTGCTGTCAATGAAATGACTCCGCGACCTCTCTTCTTTGTGGTGTGTGGGGATCTCATTGATGCAATGCCTGGTAAAAAGTTTATCTTTAATCGAGTTATGTGATTTCAGATTTCACTAACTATTAATGCCTATCTTTGAACCTTCCCTTGTGTTATAATTAGTTTGTTGTAATGTGTTTTATGTGTTGTTAGTAAAACTGGGTGTATTCATTAGAATCAAACGTATTTTATTTTTTGGAATTAAACATTATATTGCACTGTCACGTACGAGTTGAGATATTCAGTTTTTCATACAATTTCTTGAAAACATTTTAAGAATTTAAATAAGATAGAAATTCTAGTTTTTATATATTGAATAAGTTTTTGGACAGTCAATGTGTACTGTTGTTTAGATTGCTATTGAAAAATGGAATTTGGATTATACTTAAATTAATGTATTAAAAGTCAGTGTTTATGTTAAAGTAACTTAATTATTTAAAACGACAGTGGCGGCTCATCCACTACAGCAAGTACAGACGGGCTGCACCTAAATTCAGTATTTTAAAACTAAAATCATATATTTTACTAATTATCTTAAATGAAGATTAGAATTGAAAATGTAATTTCTATGGTAGTAAACAAAATCTCCGATAAATAGCAAGCCTGTTACCGTAATGTACAATTCAGGAGGGGAAAAACTCCATTAAATCAAAACTGCAGCCAAAAAGCGGGTGGGTGAAATGACAACTTACGAGAATATCTCCTAACGGAAATGGTTTTCGTGATAAATTTACTGTGTGCTGTTGTTTGAGGACATGGTCCTGCTGTTGTTTTGTTATTTTAGTTAATATTAAAATTGACAGATTTGCATGTTTAAAAGAAAGGAGGATTGCTTTAATTAAAAAAAAATAAGTAAATGTTTTCTATTTTTTTGCGCATATTATCATTTCGTAAAAATTGAAAGGAAACTTTGATTTGAGTAGTAAATAATAAAGAAATTTCTGTTCATGTATGGGTTGTGAAAAATAAGGGGGGGGGGGATTCACATGATTTCGGCTGCACTAACATTTTCGACCATGGGCCGCCACTGTAAAACGATTGTCTTTTTTTATTGTAAGTTCCATGGTTATGAATGTAATTTATATGGGTTTTTTTGCTCTACGTTTGTTAAATAATTATTACTGATCTTTAAAGAAATTAGCATTTATGGATGATTCAAAATACAAAATTCCAATTACCGCAAAAATATTTTAGGAAGTGACCACAAAATTTTGAGTTTTCCATAAAACAACATATTAGTTTGTATTATATTGTCTATTATTGTTTTCAGGTTCAATAGCTAAGTTTTTTTTTTATTGTGATAAAGCTCATCAAGCTGTATTCAAGTATCTGTGACTCGGAACAAGAAAGAGTAATGTCGTAATGGATAGTTTTTAGAAAAATGGCTTCAAAGTTTAAGGCTCAGTCTTATTGTAATGTTACGGAAATTACAGAATTGTCTGATTCGAAGGGTTAGAGAAACCCGACGGCATTGGTTTCCATTTAATTTAAATTGAAATATTCAAAATAGTTTTAAAAGATTGAAAAATTGAGATGGGGCTTTCTTGTTCCATGCTGCAGATATAGAGGTAACTCAAAACAAAAAAAATGGATTTGATCGGTTTATATTCTCAGTCCTCCATATATAAAATGCAATATATGTTTAACGAAAAACTACAACTAAAATAAATCACAGTATAAATTACTAAGATTTGTTTTAAATTATATATTATCATTATGCAACAAGGAACAAAACAGGCATTTTTTTTTTAATCCCTGTACAAATATCAAAGAATGTTTGCCAAAACTATGATATTGCTAAAAATTATTTCAAATAATAAAAATACTCATTAATAAAGTTTATTTTGTATTTTTTAATAAGCATTTTGGAACAAAATATAAAAGGTTATTTTTGAAGAACATTTCTTTAAGGATATTAAGTTGATTAGGTTAACATTTGGCAAAATGGTATCTAAAAAAACTTTTCATAAGAAAATATTTTGCTCTGGCTTCAATGAATCAGAATTTCTTTATTACAGTTCAACCCATTTAAAGTATTTGAACCTAAACACTTTATGAATTATATTTAATTTATTCTAAGAATGGTTTTCTATACATTTATTTTCCAACTGAATCAAGTTTAACTATATATGGTGCTTACACTACTAATTACATTTTTCTTATTACCAGAGCCTCATTACTGAAATAATTTTAATTGTTTTGTGCTTTGTTTAGAATTTTATTTTCAAATTATTTAATATTTTTGTTAATAATTTTCTACAACAAGATCCATCTTCTAACTGTTATATTACTCTTTATTTCACTAATTCCTAATAAATAAAAAATGTTTTATTAAATTTGAAATGAAGTAACCTAATAAGTGTTTTGATATTCAGAGTTTAAGCAATAGATATTAAACTAACTACAGAAAAACTTCTTTTGTTTTGAGATTAAGGGTATCATTGTTTTTAAATATTTTTTTTTAACTGGATGCTTATAAAGGCTTCTCTATCACGCTTTATGCAAAATGTTTTACTAAGAATCACTAAGTTTTCGATGATCAAAATAATAAAAAATAGAGCAAAAGTTTTACATCTAAAAAAATTTCGGCTTTTCTATTTTTCAAAATCTAGTTTTATATGTTTTATGCTCACTATTCTTGTATAGATATCTATCAGCTTATACACTAAAAAGTTAAACAAATTATACTGATTTTAATTTTGAATTGCTTCAGAAAACATACATAACAAATGTAGTTAATTTTGAGCCTAGTAAGAACAAAAATTACTTTTTGTAACAGTATTCACATAATACCAAACAGACTTTCAAACCAATTATATGATATTTTACATCCATGTCTTATCTGGGATTCGAACCCGGACCCATTGCTTGCAGCCCAGGATGCTACCACTAAAACTGTTGGGGCGTAAAATTTATTAATAAATTTTATTTGATGCTTTAACACATATTCTTCGAATTATCTTTGATTCATTTCCAATAAATATTTTCTAATTAGATTTCCATTCCAGGTACCTCTCTACGTAATGGCCAAGAAAATGCTTTTATCCACACTTTTAAGGATTTACATGCGGATATCCCTTTGGTTTGCGTGTGTGGGAATCATGACGTTGGGGATCATCCTACTCAGCAAACAGTCCAGATTTATAAGGATAAATTTGGGGATGATTATTTCACTTTTTTCACTGCTGGTGTGATGTTCATCGTTATTAACTCACAATTTTTCAAGGATTCCACTTTGGTAAGTGTGTGATTTCTAGCTTTTTTTTTTTTTTTAAATAAAGAGCAATAAAACAATGTAATGTTTTAAAAAATTTGTTTATCATAGCCTCTTTATTAGGTATTGATTCTTAACTGAAAAATTTGTTTATATGAGATTTTATTAATATTATAATAATAAGAATTTGTTCTGTTGTTTGGGGAATTTTTCTGAAATCCTTAAAATCTTGTTTAGAATTTTTATTGTATTTATTTTTGAAAAATTCTTGTGATCAAATAAATGATTGACATAAAAAATAGGTAATAAATATGTATTAGAAAGTTTTAATTTATTAATTTATTGGATTGTTTCTTATGTACCCAGAATTTGTTGAGAAACTAGCCTCTTGTAGAGTTGCATTTCTGTATGGGCATCTTTAAATTAACATAAAATCTCATTTGTAAAAGCACTAATATGTTATATAAATTATTCCACCATCTGATCTTTGAGAACTTAAAAAAAATTCAGTTCATCAAGGGAGCAATGGGATTAATGGGTTAAGTGAAGTAATGGGTTAAGTTATAAATTATGAAAATGAAAATTTTAAAAGGAAACATATATGTAAGAAGTTAGAATGTAATATTTAAAACATATTTGTTTCTTTTACTGAATTTTATAAGGAAAATATTCAGAGTTGTATTTTATATATACCTAGTTGGGCTTGATAAAAATAAAAAAAAATCTGGTGTCAAACTCTGCAATTACATTTATTACCCTTCATTAAAATCCATGTGCTACAAAGCAATTTGTAGGATTTTGATTCAACAGTAGCAACCTTCTATTTCAAGTGTATTCTGTTAAACTATCAAGGTTTTCTGACTATGGAATATGAACTTGATTTTTAACTACTTGATTTTTTTTAATGAGAGTAAACGATATTGTGATGCACACACCAAAATTGTTGTCAATTATATTTTACACATTTATTTCTATTTTTTTAATGAGTATTTTAAAAAAAGGGTTTCATTTTATCATTTATTCCACACAAGGGAAAATACTCTTGGTAACTATATCAACCCCTGGGACCTTACCATCAGGACCTGGGCAGATTATCACATATACTCCTTCTCACTTATATTTCTGTATACAGTATAAGTTTTTTTTCAAAATTGTCATCACAAATACCCAGCCATTCCCTAAAATGCTTTCATTGTCTTCACTTGAAAATGCACTTTTGCGATATTAGTTATTATAAACAATTAAATTTAATTAAAAAAGTAGTCAATAGTTAATGCTGATAACTCATAATTCATAAATTTCAAATAAAATGCATTCGGATGGATGTGTAATTTCCCTTCTTTTATAAAGATACTAAAACCATGAAGGAAAATTAACAAGTTAGCACTAGAACTTATTTAATATTTTCTGCTTATTTGCTTATTCAACCCCCCCCCCCCCCCAACAAAGGACTATCTTTTAATACGATAGTGATTGTATAAGTAAACATCCTTTTCTTAATTCTCCAGCTCTGTGAACAATTCTTATGCAGATATCACTGATATGAATATAACAAATATGTTGACTTTGCTAATTTTTAAAAATATAAATTGAGATCAGATTTGAAATATAATTGAGTCAGATTTCGGCACCAAACTTGCTATCTCATCCCACTAAAAGCTATTGAACATAGTTTTTCTAACTATAAATTATCAGTTCTTAGATATTTTTTTTTTACATTCTTAGGTATTTTGTTAAAATAATGATTATATAATATTTTTAATTTTTTATATTTTATTATCACTAGGGGGCTCTGCCCCTAGTCGCTAACGCTCGTCAACCGGGATTCTTTTTATGCATTCCTGATTGGTTTGCTTCACAAACCTATTTTCGCTTTGCTCATGTTACTTTCATGCCTTTCCTGCATTTAAGCTGAATTTATAGTCCATTCTCATTTTATTGTTGTTCACATTTTGAGATGTAGATGGCACCACGATAATAACCTTTAATTTGATTATAAATCATAATAAACTAATTAATTGTTTAATATTTTATAGTTTGGGCACACCTAAGTTAATTCCAGTTCGTATGACACCTTGATCATAGAAATTGGTTATATAGTTTAGGAGGAGTGACTGACAATATGTAGCCTTGCCTATTAAATATATAGATTTGTAAAACTAATTCATTTTTGTAAAAGGTACCAGACTTAGCTGAAGATCAAGAGAAATGGTTGGAGGAACAGCTAGCAGAAGCAAAGTCTGGAAAGTACAAGCATGTGATAGTTTTCCAACACATACCGTGGTTCATACGCAATTCAGATGAAGAAAACATCTATTTTAACATTGACATAGAATTACGAAAGACAATGCTTCAAAAGTTTCATGATGCTAGTAAGTGAAACAGTTTCTATTTGAAGCTTATAAATATACAATAGTATATATTTTTATATGTGGTATATATATTTTATATATTATCTAATAAAAACTTTTTGAAATTAGACAATTGAATTGAATTAAGATAATCATTCATTTAACAGAAAATTAATTTAATTTTTAGTAGGAATTTATGGTTTGTGTGTTGAGAATTTTATCTACTTAGTAATATCATTGAGCTGAACATAAGTGAATCATTTGTCATTTGGAACTGTTTAATTGTGTAGTAAAGCCTTAAAATTTGTTGAAATGTTAAAAGAAGTGTGGAAATGTCTAAATTATCATATGTAACTTATTTATGATTGACTTAATATCAACTTTCAAATAGACAAATTATTACCAGACTAGTTTTTGTGAATCTTTTGTGGTCTATAAACATAGCCTAACTAAGCTCCAATGTGTCAACATTGCTTATGTCTCCCATGCTATTATTGGAAACATTCATTTAGCTATATTGCAATTATAACTGTATTCTATTAAAAACAATACTAACTTTTTTTCGTAAAATTCTCAATATACATCATTGAATTTTTTTTCAAAATAAATTTATGTAGTGATTTATAAATGGTGTGTTTATGTTTCATGGCACTAATTTACTATTATTATACAAGAGTTAATTTTTGCTTAGGCACAGTTTATATTTTTGTGCACATTTTTCAGATGTCCGTGCCATTTTCTGTGGTCATTGGCATGGGAATGCAGGCGGATTCTATAAAGATTTGGAAGTAGTTGTGACTTCAGCTGTTGGATGTCAATTACGAGGCGACAAATCCGGCTTTCGAGTTGTGACTCTCGGAGAGAGTGCAATCAAACATCAATATTACGCCATAGAAGATGCCCCAAAGAATATAGTTCTCGACTAGTCTAGTCGAGAACTAACTCTAAAGACCAGAAAACACAAAAATATATGTTTATGTACTACGTTATATTATATATTAGAATAAATGTAATGTAGAACCTCATTATAACAGACGTCACTTATAACGGACAGTTAAAAAAAAATGTAAAATTTGAAATTCTAGAGATTGAAGAGCCATTTGACCCCATTGTTGAAAATCATTTAAGTTATGTTATTTAATATGTTGAATAATCGACAAATGAAAATGTGTTTCTATATTATGAACACTTATTGGACCTCCTCTTTAAGTTATCAATTGATGAAATAAGCTAACCCAGCAGAAAATAACTAATTTTTTAAAAACAAAGATTGTAAACAATTAACATGAAGCAGGACCTTCTGTTCTAAAGATTAATGCAGTGTATACATACTACACATCTTTTCTAATTCAATTCCTTTGTTAAAGGATAATTTTTTTTATATATATAATATAAACACATTTTATTGCTAACTACTGTACTTTCATTGATGTACACTGTAGCATTACATTAAATTAATTAAGAATTATTTGTTATAAAGTGGACAACCTTTAGCCCCTATTAGTCTATTGTAATGATGATCTACCAGTGGCGGCCCGTGGTCAAAAATGTTAGTGCACCCGAAATCATACAAGAACGGAAATTCTTTATTCACTACTCAAATCAAAGTTTCCTTTCAATTTTTACAAAATGATAACATGCGAAAAAAATAGAAAACACTTACTCATTTTTTTAAATTAAAGCCATTCTGCTTTCTTTTAAACATGCGAATCGGTTAATTTTAATATTAACTTAAATAACGAAACAACAGCAGGACTATGTCCTGAAACAACAGCACACAGTAAATGTATCACGAAAACCATTTCCGTTTGGAAATATTCTCGTAAGTTATAGTTTCAGCCAATCAGCATATCGAATCTCAGGTACAGCTAAAACGAGAAAACTCATTTCGGCTGTACCTTCTCACAAATGCGGTGGGGGAAATCTCCATACTACGTAGAGGTTGCCATGGCAACGATGCAGCCGATTTCAAATTTCGCTTTTTAGCTGCAATTTGATTGAATGGAGTTTTCCCCCCTCCTGAATTGTGCATTACGGTAACATGCGTGCTATTTATCGGAGATTTTGTTTACTACCGTAGAAATTTCATTTTCAATTCTAATCTTCATTTAAGAAAATTAGTAAAATATCTGATTTTAGTTTTAAAATACACTAATGAATTTAGGTGCAGCCCGGCTGTACTTGCTGTAGTGGGCGAGCCGCCACTGTGATCTACTGTATTCAAAATAGGTTAATATGCTTGCATTTTGTTACATTTTTGGTATAATTATTTCCCGCAAAGTTATCATTTTCAGTCGATCCTCACACTCAACTTTTTCAAAAAATTCCATGTTTCTGTTTTCAAATTTAACGAAACTAGAATACATTTTAAACAAGATTGGAGCTTTAGTATCTAAAAGCAAGGGCTGTTTGTTAACGGATAAAGTTTAATATAAAATGTAATTATGTATTTTAAAATTAAATTTGAAGTAGTAAACTTTTCAAGAGGTTATAGAATATACTACTATAATAAAAATATGATTTTATGGATGTAAAGAAAAATATATTGACTTGCATAATTTTATTTTAAATAAGTAATATAAATATTTAAATTTTTGTTAGGAATATTTTCGATTTTTTTTATTTAGAGAGGTCAAAAAAATAAATGACATTTTAGGAAAATGTTTTATTCATTTTAGAACTTTCTTTTTACCTTATTTGAAATATTTTTGTAAGTTACATTGTTTCTATTGTTAACATATAAAAAAATTAAACATTCTTACATTTTTTTTAAACATTGCATATTTTATGTTTTATATATATATGAAAATATTTTTAAATATTGTTAAAAAAAATATTGTTAAAAGAAAACATTGATTTTATTTCAAAGCAAATATTAAATTGTGTTCAGTGGCAAATATTTACTGCTTAAGAGTAAATATTGAAATGTTTAATGGAAAATTTCTTTAAAAGAAAATGTTTAATATATTTCAAGTATTGAGTTAAATGTTTGAAAGTACAGTCAAAAGTAAATGTTGCATAATTACAAGTTTTCCAATTTTGTGTTCACATTTTCATTTTTTCAAATAGGAATAATATTAAGGAATAATAAAAATGAACTTATATTTACACACAAAAGTGCACATAAATTGAAAACTTTTATGGACTATTTAGTATAAGATTATAATTTTTATTTATCATCAAAAAATTAATATGTATAAATATGATAAAATTTTTTACTATCTATTTGGTTAAAGAAAGGACTCCTTACATGTACCGTGCATTTCTAGTATATATAAATGTAATTATGGATGATTTATTTCAAGATTTGCCTAAAGTTCTTAAGTCATTAAAAAAAATTAAGAGCAATATAATAATAAATTGAGTTACAAGATTTGAGGACACATCACACCAGACAGTGTGAGGTAAATAAAAGCATGTAAAAAAAGAAAAAGATTTGTCAAGATTTATAATTATAAATCGTATTAAAACAATATTATTAAAGCACACAGTGAATTATGTAGTTTATTTTGTTATATCGTAACAAAGTTGCACAAATTAGACATAAAATAATTCTGATTAAATACACATAATTTTTGTATATGTTTAACAACCACTGGCTCAATCCATGCTTTTGTTAATCAAATAGGATGTTATTGTTATCAATAAAGGCACCTCTCTCTCTCTGGGCTGTTCAAAATCTTTAACTGTGCTTGATTCCAAGGTCCATTCTACACAAACGTAATACGCGTGCGTGGCATTTTGCAGAAGCCTCTGTAATTTGAACATAAAAAACACATGGTTTGAATACTAAATAATCACATTGTTTGAAAATTATTTTCGTTCCATAACATTTTATTCCTGGGGAAATGTAAAAACTTTTATTAATTGCATTATACAGATTCCGATCTTAATTTCGATGGAATAAAACATGTTTAATACAATAAAGTAGTGTAATTAGGATATCCGGAGGCAATAAGCGATGTAATAATCTTTTTTTTTTTTTTTTTTTAAATTGGTGTATTTACCTTTAGAAAGTTTGTTCTTTATTTACTATTGCTTTATCATTAGTTTGCAAAGGCCGCTGTCAGATAGCCTTTTATGAATGGGAATTGAACATACCTTGAATTTAATTTTATGATACATGGATGTATAGGTGTAGTTATGATTTCGAAATTGGGACTACTAAATAGTTCAGTAGTAGGACATAAAAATCCATAGCTTTTTATTAGAGACCTACAATTAGGTTTTTCGAAACAGCTGTTGAAAAAATCTTAAAGGCATTTTCTGAAAACTTTCCCATTTTTCTTGTATGTTTTTCATTCTATCTCTGCAACCTTTGTAAAAAATTATAATAATAATTACCACTGTCGTTAAATTTGTTTCATATTCAACTTTTTGCATATTTCAAACAAAAAAATATAAGAAAAATTAATGATTTAAAGAAAATACATCATACTATAAAAACTTTTCTGAAAGCAGAAATTGCTTGAGAAATGAAGTTTTATGATTGCCTTCAACCGCCTTTAACGTTTGTATTACAATTAGAAAAGTGGCTCAGCACATAAAAATTTGATATATATATATATATATCCATCCTCAGATAGATGAAGAGGATGTAGTCCGCGTGGACCCAGGCACCTCGACGTAAAACTATATCGTTGTTTAGAAAATATTTGAATTTTCTTGTTAAAATGGTTCCTTATTTGTAGTAATCCGCAACAGCAAGT
Source organism: Troglohyphantes excavatus (assembly GCA_963932185.1). Lineage (NCBI taxonomy): Eukaryota > Metazoa > Arthropoda > Arachnida > Araneae > Linyphiidae > Troglohyphantes > Troglohyphantes excavatus. The sequence goes on from OZ010674.1 coordinate 25,576,436, forward strand.
AGTAATTATTATTTTTTTAAATAAACCCAACCATTGAATTGTATTTTTTGGACGAACCCAAAAGCCAATTTACTTCAAATGCGCTTTTCCATGCTTAAGGGGCCACCTTACTTGAAAACTACTTAAAATATAATCTTGAAACTTTTTATGGTTGTTTTGTAACACTTTAACACAAGGAAAAAAATATTAAATGCATAATTTTTTTCCTAAATATAAATATAATATTTTTTCCTGAAAAATTAGTAAATCTTTTTGGTCACTATGCACTATTAAAAAAATTCCTAATTTTGTGAAAAATAAAATACTCTGTCTTAAGGTCCTAAAAGCTATTGATATATTGCTCTGTATAAATGACATGCTAATAAAAGAACTTGTGACTAAATGACAAGTCCCCAAAGTTAACGAATTCAACATGGACGTCTGTGCGAATGTGCTAGACCCCCTTTTGAAAGAATTTGAAAATAAATAAAATATTGCAATGAAAAGATTAATATAGTTCCAAAAGAAGTTAGAGGAAGTTTGCAGCTCCTTTCGATGATCCGCCTCTTAGTTGTGCATATAATTCCATAAAATGTGAAATCAGGCCAAAAAATATTTAGTATTTGGAAATCGCTTCTTTTCCCATTTGTAATACCATGAGACTTGATTTACTGCGTAAAAGAATAATGGTAGAGTTAACTACAGCTGCATAATGGGCTTTTGACGACGGTTCGGAATCCATCCCGAAGGAAAGACTTTTTAATTCAATAGTATTTCACAACCCTTTGTTCTCTGGTATGGAGTATGCAGATAAACATATACATATGATTACAAATTTATTTCGACAGTACATATCACGTGGTATGTATTCTATAGTTAAAGTTACTCTATCGGAACTTGATTGGCTTTACCACATTTTGATGTCCTTTGCGAATAGAAAAAATTGGTTTTGAAATCAGTAGTAGAGCTTACGCAGAAAATGTGTATGGGACATAACACCCCATCACCTTTAATAGTAGTATAATTTGAATTTTTTTTATCAAGTATATGTAATTTACTCATGTTTGTTTTGACTCTTATTTCTTGATCGTTACCAAATCATTTCTCTTTTCCAATAGTGATCTTCTAAGTATATGACTCCTGTTGGAACTGAATTTTACAGTGGTTAAACATGCCATCGTATGCCCGAAACTTTACTCTTCCCCTTCCACACGTGGTACAAAGGCCAGTAGGTGAGCGAATTAATGTCCGATCTGGTCGACGCGATTCAACTTCTTCTACAATATTAAAGAGAAGAGAAGAGAATTAGAACTTATCGGCGAATTCCTTCTGGGGGTTTTAGTGAAATATCAACACTTTTTTATGTCGAGCACGTTTCTGTCAATGTTCATTGTCCAGGGCGATTTTGAAGACGTATTCATGTAAAAAAAATTTACTGAACTTCAGAGCAAACTTCAGACTTTTCAGAGCAGATTGATTCAGACAAATCCTTCATATTTATTTATTTTAATTATTTATTTTTTAATTTAATTATTACCCTTTTTATTTAACATTTTTCAAATTCGTTATAGCGACCTTCGTTATATTTCGGTAATAATTTTTTTTCCGCTTATCGATGATCGATTTTTCTATTTAATTTCACAAATGTGCAAAAAATTAATCTAGTCCCCCTTGGTGATGGTGCTGTCATCTGTATGTCATAGTTGTAAATAATATCAACTTATTAAAAATATTATCGAGGAATTTGACGATTGAATTCCTTTTGTTTAGATCCACAAACTTATTATTAAGGTAAAATATGTTAAAGGTAAATCAAAATGTGCATAAAAGTACTGTGACTATAAATAGTCAATATATTTTTTTTAACCTTTAGAAGGCGGGGTTTAGTTTTAATATGGGATTCTGGTTGATAAATCAACCAGCCGTCCTGTAAAGGAATAATTATGAAATTATTTTTACTATATCCCGATTTCAATGCTACAACTTGCACATCCAAATCGTTTTTTAAAAATAAGTACACAAAAATACCAATTTTTCAAAAAAATTGCGAATGCTCAATTCCTTGAGCATCACAAATATCAAAGTTAGCAATCAAAAATCAAACGGAAAGCATCAGATCCATTTCATTTGAAATTTTTTAGAAAATAAAGGTCAATTCCAATTTGTTAAATTTCACGGCTGTGCATTTTAAATTTACTACTGCCCAATTAAACCGAAACTGTTCGTTGTAACGGGCTCTGTTCAAATATCAATATTATATCAAACACATAATAGTGATAAAATAAACAAAGAAACATGAATAAAAATTAAAAAAAGGCTTTGATTTAAAACGTTAGCAGTTCTCATTGTTCCCTATAAAATATCTTATCAATTTCTGATACCTCTTAAGGCGGAAGTGTATACAATAGCGCGACACTCTATTGAGTTTAATACACCACAAAGGCGAAAAAAGGAATGTAGCATATTGACAATATTATAATTTATGTTTCTTTTAACTAAGATAATTAATTCTCTCTAAATAATGGTAAGAATGAATTGAATGAATTTCTTTTTGTTATCTTTTCCATAACTTCTCTCTGTTACAACAATAATTTAAAATTGGTATTTATTTGTATTTTGTAAACATAAATTTTGATTAGTATGAACGTTTCATGGTTCTTTTGTGATAAATTTAGTGAATTAAAGATTAAACTATAATGATATATAACGTTCTTTATATTAGCGATGTATTCACAATATCCAAATCTCAACTTTTTGTACGTATATCCTTGAATATCACAACATTGAGCTATCTTTTACTTTGGTTGTTGAGTTAATTTTTGCAACTATATAATTTATTTAAATTGTAGTGGAATGTTTAGTAAGAGGAGGAGGACACATCACATATTCAGCCTAGGGGCCCACTAACCCTTAATCATGCTCTGAATCGGGGCCTTCAGCTGTGAAAACACTTACATTTTTAACACACTGTATTTATCAACCTGTCTTAAGATCAGTATTTAGTATTATGTTTTTTGTTTGGCTTCTAATGCGGTAGACGTGTTAAATTTTCCACAAATTCTATGATATGTGTGTACAATTGATAAGCGTATGAGCGCTTAGTATCTTAATTTAGTAGTGTTTAAATTTGTAGTGTTTTCGAACTTATACAAAAAAAAAATTGAACACCACCAAATACTTTTTTCGAATATTCGATTTTGACGTTATCGTTGCTATCGAATCCCATAAGAACAGTTCATGGTGTACCAACTTTATTGATCTATCCATTTTCTGTTTTGCAGATATTTTGTTCACAGTAGACTCGTTTTTTTAAACCCATCTTTTTGTACCCAAAATATCTTAAAATCATAAAAAACATAAGAAACAAACACATATAATTTTATTTTATTTACCTTTTTCAGTTGAATTACCTGTGTATTGCTATGGTGCTGACGGGTCTTGCTAAAGGTGATCGTGTCCAGTGTCCAAATGGCAAAATAACATGTCCTGAAGGTAAATATTCATATCTTAATTGTACGGTTGTTTTTATAACATTTAACAATAATTTAAAATCTTTTTTAACCCTTTGTACCAGCGGAATAAGTTTGATATTTCCGCTCTTTTTATAGAACAGTTACATTAAGTTTCTGTTCTTTTTTACAGATGTATTCTTTAAAGTGTTGTTATAAAGTTTTTGGGTTGATAATTATAAAAATGCGGGAAGCTGGATATTAATATCTGTTTACCAAACGTATATTTAATAAATTATGACATTTGTCAAATGTTAAAAATAAATGAAAAGAGGTTGTGAGGATTTCAATCACGGATAAGTTTTGAAACTTAAATTCTATTAAAGTATGTGAGAGAGTAACTTTTTGAGCTCAAGAATATATTGTTCTCTGTTATTTTGAAGAACAGAGACGAAATAAAAATAACTCGTCGTTATTTTGGTGATTTAACCCTTTGCACTCCAAGAACACTTTGCGATTTGTGTTCTTTCTATGGAACATTTATTCCTCTTTATGCTCTTTTCCACAGATTTTTTTTATACTTATAAAAGGAAAAAAATCCTAATCTGTTTTGTATTTGCAAGAGAACAAGTTGAAAAACAGATTGATGTTCTAAACACAAGATCATGCTGTTCTCGTTTATTTTAAAGAACAGGGATCCAAAAGAACGAGTCGTTATGTTGTCGCCTGAGCGGCTACAACGGAGTGCAAAGGGTTAAAAGCGACCTTGCAAGGGGTTAATAAAATACGTTGATATTCTATAAAAAAGAAGCTAACGAAATATTTTTTTTATGTTTAAGAACAAGCAGTTCTTGTTCAGTTTGAAGAACAGGCAACAAAATAACAGGTCGTTATTTTGGTGACATCAAAAGGGTTAATGCTAAAACTTTACCACATCGTCACAAATCCCAAACATATAAGTGTGTGTAATGATCAAGAATGTCCATCTGTTACCTCATGAAATTAGGGGTTCGGGTTCGGTTCTAGGGGTGAGTCTTTTGGGTTGTGTACCAGGTTAGCTTTGAACTCAAAACCTATTTCTCAGTAGCCAGATACTGTACCTTTGAGATATAAGTCTAGTCAATTTCCATATTTTAATACTTGACAACAAATTACAAATTTGAAATATTTTTTAAAAAATAATTAGCACACTCGTCCCCTCTTTAGATGTGAATAAAAAAAAATTTCGATGAGGGGTAGGGGGGGGGGGGGAGGAGGATTTGGGGGTGTTATCAAAAGTCGAGAAGGAAGGCGCCAAAATCCAGTTCGCTTGTGTCTAAAAATTTAATTAAACTGACCCTATATTGGCGCAATCAGTAACTGCGTTTCGAAGGTTACTTCTTCAGTTCCGCCCTGTGTTGCGGATTTTTATTTTTAATACTGTATTATTAATTGTCATGTTTGTGTAATTTATCTCATTAGGAAAATGGTGCTGTTTGGTGGATGACCAATATGAATGTTGCTATACCCAAATTGATGCTGACAAAAGAATGGAAGGACTAGTTCATATTTCAGAGATGCACGGCGGCATCACGAACAGTTCGACTAATATCCAAAATTCAATATTTGATCCCTGCAATTGGCTTACCTGCAACGACGGAATCTGTTGCTCCAGCACAAATTGCTGCCCCCACAGTGCACAGTGCTGCGCAGGCGGCAGTTGCTGCGCTAGCGACATGACATGCTGTCCCAATGGCTGCTGCGCTGGTTCATGCTGCGGTAGCGATCATTGCTGTCCCCACAATGCACAGTGCTGCCCAGACGGCAAATGCTGCGCAGGCGACATGACGTGCTGTCCCAATGGCTGCTGCGCAGGCTCATGCTGCGGTAGCGATCATTGCTGCCCGTCCGAATACACTTGCTGCTTTGGCAGAAGTTGCTGCCCGCACGGCAGCCAATGCTGCCCCGATCGAGGCGACTGCTGTAAATATGGACAAAAGTGCTGCAATGAAGGGTGCTGTCCTATCGCATCTCATTGCTGTGGTGAGCATTGCTGTTCTCCTTCAGAAAAGTGCTGTGGTGACAAATGGTGCTGCAAAATTTCTCAGACTTGCGGCTTGTACGAAGGATGCATTGGAGCTGGAATGACTTATAAACCAGCTGTCACAATGGTGTTAGTAATGTTAGTAATGTCTATGAAGATGAAGCTTTATTTCATATAACGGAGTTTTTCTTTTTTTTTTCGCCACAGATATTGCCCTGAAACAAATGATGTTGCTTTGAACAGTTTAGGGCCATAAGTTTCTCCGATTGGTTTAATGAATTAACGTCGCACTACAGCGATGACTCTACCGAAGGAAAGACTCACGAACACCGAATACTATATCTCGTAATTTTAAACAATGGTCAGAGGGATATAAGATCTGAGGGTATAACATCTGAGATGGCATCCCACGCGCCTGATGGAGCCGTAAGAACGTTTGGACCATGACATATTTAATACGTACCAATCCTGTTTACATAGCGGATGTTTTTTAGTGGATGATGAGGAAAGAGCTGGCAACCCTCCAATTACGAGTTTGCTATATAGATATCCAAACCAGAATCCTCAATTAATGAGTCTATTCTCTACTGCAATGGTTCTCAATCTTTTATCTCTCACTTACCCCTTGATAAAACTGTTCATTTATGAGTACCCCTTTCTCGCATACCCCTTCTCAAACAACCATCTAACCAAAAAAATGTTTGTTTTTGTAAGGCAGTAATGTTCTTAGGTTAGCCGGCAAATTATTCAAACGACTGAAATGATGACACTTATAGGCTTTTATTTTAGGCGTTTTGCGGCCCTTATTAATATTATTTTTACGTACCCCCAACCGGACCACCATGTACCCCAGGGTACGCGTAACACAGGTGGAGACCCACTACTGTACTGCCTCTGCATCATACATTATATTTCATAAAACTGATTTGCAAAATTCAGAAAAGTTGATATCTTTGTATTTTGACAAATAAATTATATTTTGAGTTGAGTTCAGTGTAATTCGATTCACCTTCCAGATGGAGAGAAAATAAATATAACAAATGTAGTTTAAATGAATATTTGTTTAGAAAACTCAAGTATTGAAATTCGCAATAAAATGGTTTAGTAGTATCTAGCATTTGCGAAAATAAACAAGTAAACGATTAAAAAAAACATTAAAAAATGTAATAGATAAAGTAATACATATAAATAAATAATAACAGATAAATTAATGAAAATAAATAAATAATAATATATAAATTAAAAACAAAACGAAAAATAGATACATTAATTATTATAAAGTTGCCATTTTTCTTTTCTTACACTGCTCTATCTCGATCGGGAGTCCGAGTTGGTTAATATAGTTAATTGGTCAAGTAGGGTTCCATTATATATGGCTAAATTTGGAACGGCTATTGATATTTTGAATTCAATTTGAATAGCGAATATGACATGATATTTAACTAAACCTTTATTTTACCGAAGTTATCATTTATAATGCGATAAAATATATTTTTCTTAAATTTTAAAAAATGAGGATATATAGGGATATATTATTCGAATATCCATCCTCACTTATTCCCGGTAATAATATTCATTCATGAAAAATTCATTCAATTATTCATAAAAATATTATAGTTAAATAGAGTCGGATGCACTACCGCTGAAGTTTATACCTTAAAACAATCATTTACAAATATACAAAAAAAATTGTGACTGGACATGGACCACTTCAGACCCTCTAGCACCATGGACCACTTCCGACCTTCTTATTCCGTGAACCACTTCAGACCCTCTAGCTCCATGGACCACTTCCGACCTTCTTATTCCGTGAACCACTTCAGACCCTCTAGCTCCATGCACCACCAGACCTTCATTATTCTGTGAACCACTTCAGACCCTCTAGCTCCATGGACCACTTCAGACCTTCATTATTCCGTCAACCACTGCAGACCCTCTAGCTCCATGGACCACTTCAGAACTTCTTATTCAGTGAACCACTTCAGACCCTCTAGCTCCATGGACCACTTCAGACCTTCATTATTCCGTGAAGCACTGCAGACCCTCTAGCTCCATGGACCACTTCAGAGCTTCTTATTCCGTGAACCACTTCAGACCCTCTAGCTCCATGCACTACTTCAGACCTTCTTATTTCGTGAACCACTTCAGACCCTCTAGCTCCATGCACCACTTCAGACCTTCTTATTCCGTGAACAACTTCAGACCCTCTAGCTCCATGGACCACTTCAGAGCTTCTTATTCCATGAATCACTTCAGACCCTCTGTCGGACCACCAGTGGTCCGTGAACCATGAGTAGGGTGCCACTGGTCTATAGGGTCGGTAAAAAAATGAATGCAACAAAATTGTGCCTGTTATTTTCTTTCTTTCACAGAATTATGATGAATTTTTAGTATAAAAAGTATGATAAGATTTAACATGCTACTTATTGCCACTAGAAAAGTCTCTCTACTTATATTACTGGAAAGTCTATCGTAATTTTGAATTAAAAAAAAATGAATACGTAAGCTTAAAAAAATATAACTTAACGCATACTTCAGCATTTTTTATTATTACAATATATTTAATTGAATTTAATACAATACAAATTTAAAATGTTAACATCCTTGTTACCTCTTGATCTTGTCCACCCTCATTTATTAATTAAAATTAATAAAAAATTATTATCTAGAAATATGATGAATAAATTAATTTTGTTTACTTCCATAAAAGACAAATTATAGTTAATGAAAATATGTAAAAATTACAACAAATTGTTTATGAAGTAACAGTAAAAATAAATAATCAACATCTTTTATTAAAAATAATTATTTTCAACTTTTTTTTATTTTTTAAAATCTATTTATATTTATTAAATATATGCACCCAACATTTTCCTTAATAAAAAAACGTTTAGTACATTTATACGTTAATTATTGCATCTTTTGAAGTAAATGTAATACGGGATTTTCAAACAAAAAGAACGTATACCTTCCTTATACTTAGAAAAAGTTTATAAAAGTCGTTTTTTCTCTGTTTTTGAATGTAAAATGAAAAAGTTATTTCACAATCGTAGTAAAAAACTATACAACACTATACACCATCTACATTTAGAAAGTTATAATTGAAAAAAGAGCTGAGTTATTACAACTTGTCTTACTTCCTTGTCATAACTTTTCCTTATATGCTCTAATTTTTATAATTTTTATAATGATAATTCGATTCAATGGTGGTCTCACACAATATATTTCTCATAAAAATCTCGAATGTTTCCAGAAAAATTAATTTTTTAAAAAACTTTAGGTAAAAACAATAACCTAAGTTAGGTATGTTCTTTCTCCTGTAAAATTAGGACCAATTCACTGAAATTATTTCATTTCTATGATGCATCTTTTAATTTATTCAATGGGTATAACGGGTATTTATTTACTAGTTTTATCAAAAATTTCTTTACAACTTTTTTTGGGGGCAGAGATTGTATAATGATAGTAATAACAGTAAATATTCAAACATTTATGCAAAATAAAAAGTGGGCTTCACAGAGAGTACCAACATCGCAATCAGAGTAACAACAGCTGGTGCAATGATCACACCAGCTCCAACGCAGCCCTTCTGCAGATCACATTTCTCCGAGTCCTTGCAGCACCATTTCCCATTACAGCACTTTTTCTTGGAGGAACAGCAGATTTCCCCACAGCATTCGGACCCTGCCGAACAGCATTCACTACCGCAGCATCCCCTTTCGTTCGTACAGCACTGTCCGTTGGAACAGCATTTCCCGCCGTTCGGACAGCACTGTCCGTCACCGCAACAAGTGCCATCCGCCGGACAGCACTTCTTCCCACAGCACTTGATCCCGGGAAGGCAGCACTCGTTTTCACAGCAGGTGTGCCGGGCCGGGCAGCATCGGTCCCGACCGCAGCAGATTTGTCCGGCATTGCAGCACCCTGTCGGACAGCATGGTTCGCCGCTTCTGCAACATTTCTTGCTCGAGCAGCAAACGCCGTCCATGAAAAGACAGCAATCAGAGTCGGAGCAGCAAGTTCCTTGGCAAGTGAACTGGTCGCACGAACGGAAAAAACCGTTTTGGACGCTGAATGAGTTGTTCCTGAAATTGCTGAGCATGGCTGCAGTTTGAATGAGTACAGGTGTTCTGTTGTCGCCACCGATTTGGGAATCGCAACATTCATAACGTCCATCCACTGAGCAGCACTGTGTACCTAAGTAGATAAATAATATCAGTTTATACCAAGTACAGGGTGGACATCAAATAAGATCTTCTGTGTAGATGCACATGTAGTTAAAAAAAATGAACGAATTACACAAAATTTTATATTAAAGATATTGACGACACGGGGAATGAATGAATATATATATATTATTTGGGCCGGAATGCACAGGAATTGCGTTAACAAAACCTTTATAAACTGTCTCCAAATCATTTCAAAACATTTTATTTGTTCATTATATTTTAAAATAAAATATGAAGTTTTAAATATATGTAAGGAAGATTAGGATTATATACGTTTATTAGCAGCAATTTATGTTGTAACATATATTAGCTTTTTTTATACGGTTTATACGGTTTTAGTAATGAATACCGATGGTACACTGCAATTTAAATAAAGTACTTACTTAGATAGTTATCTATAGAATGAAGGAAGAAAAGATTTATTACAGACAATTACTGCAAAGTCTAATTTGTATATAGATCAGTGATATTTTTATGGAAGGTAATAGAATTATGTGTGATATATTGAACACCAGATTATATTTATGTAGTAGTAATTCTAAATTAACTATGTGTAAGACCATTACGAAAAAATATATTAACATATTTGTAAAAATATATAAAATTAACGAATTGTACATCATTTCCTCCCTTAAACATTTAGCAAAGTTTGTTTCAATACTTACCTTCGGGGCAAGTTAGTCCACCATCTGGACATTCTACACTAACTGCATTAACAAGAAATGGTAACACCACAACAAAAAGTAGATAATGCAACTGAAAATAATAAATTATCTTATTTAAGTACAAATGAAAGCATACTCAATCTGTGGTGTTATTTCTTTTATTAGAAAATGAATGACATACATGTTTATAGAAAATTTTAATATAAAAAATAAAATATCAATTCAAAAAGTATATAATTCTACTCAATCTTTTTACGACATTATAAAGTTTTTTTGCAATATCTCAAAATTTTAAATCTGTAACTTATTCCGTTTACGAGTTATAAGGTGGTAACCGAAGGTTTTTAGAGTGATAAGTTGGTTTGGGTTAAGTTCGAAAGGACTATGGAATAACTTTATTATGTATCTCCGTTACCAAAAATTAAACTTTTGCAATTAACTGGACCTGACTAATTCGCACTATATATATCCCATGCCTGCCGCCCACTATATGGTATTCTAATATTTTTTGAGCTCTTGTTGAAGTGTATTTAACACTTTTAATATTATAAACTATTTAATGTAAAAAATTATTGGATTACCGAGTAAAATATAATAAGAATTTAGTTTGTCTTCAAAGACTTTTCAAAAGCTTTGGTTATAACTTTTTAAAATTGTACAGTTCTATTTTACAATTAGACAAATAATAATACCCTACTGATACCTAAACTATTTTGTAAGTTACAGCCATTAATATTATCAGATTACTAATACGTCTGCTGTTAAATACATTTTGGACTGTAATATGATATAAGATATAGATTTAAACTTATTGATTATGTATTGACAAAAACCAATTGATCCAAATATTTAAAATTCGATAGCAATTTTTTATAGATTCGTAGTTATATTCCAAAATTCCTAGGCAAGTGAAGTGTTAAAGTTTACAATTATTTGATTGTTGAATATGACCGTGTAAAGTTTTATTTCGTTTAATATTCTACAAATACGTGATAAAGACAAAATTTATAATTTTTACAAACCTAATTATATTTTAATTAATTGTACTTTGTTATAAAAATTATATCTTAAAAAAAGTCTTCATTTCATAATAATCTTAGAAAATTATTTACTGCCTTTTAGTCAGAATTCGAATTAAGTAATATATAAAAATGTTTTTTTTTTAAATAAAAATATATTGATTTTTTATATAATTAAACAAACAAACTTACAAACATGTCGCTTACCATTGTACTTAGGGAGTTCCAATTTCTTTTGTAACAGAAATATAAAATGTGACAGCGACAGTTACTTTTAAAGTTTTTTTCAATTAAACTCTTCGGGTTGTATTGAACGGAGGACTATATCTATTCACTTATATCTTAATACTTGTTTAAAGATATCAATAAGCAATTTGATAGGAAACAATGGTCAATACAAGTGCTTGCAATCCAACGTTTTATTAATGTAATGTCTTTGTTTCTATTATCAATTTCGGTTTAAGTTGTTTTCTTCTTGAAAGTATCGATTTCGCTTTCACTTTTACATCATATTTAAAACTATGGAAAGTTTATTTTTAATTTCCAATACATTTTACACCAGTTTCCACCCACGAAAACAAAATGAGGATTTAACTCGATAAACACCAGTAAAGATTGTGTATACAAACCCTTTGAAAAGTATACTTAACAATAAACAGAGTAGTAGTACTGGAGGTTTTTGTTGATACACATTAGTAGAAATAACTTTGCTCGGACAAACGCCGAAAAATAATACAAAAAGTGAGCTAAATATGTAGATGAAAATAAAATTGGGACATGTCTATACACTGTTAAAATTTTTAAACGCCTTGCACCAAACTTTGGTACCCTTGTAGCTGCAACCAACATTTGGTGCTTAGTTTCACCATTTTGCAGTGCTACCATGGATGGTTTAGTGGTGAAACGTTGCACCAAAACTCATAAAGTTGCATAAAACTCAAGATTCGAGTTTTCTTAGTATTGTAGTAGTAGTATTTTTGTGGCGAAGCTGGCAATCCTCCGATCGCAAATGACAACTTGTCATCCATCGGGCTCGAAACAAGGAATCCTCTTATTCATAGCTGAACGCCTTTATCCACTGGGCCACGGAGACCCATATTCATCGTTGTCTTTCTTGGAGGTACTTGTTAATGTAGCGACAGCAAAAATTTCGCATGCATTTAAAGAGGTTGAACTAATTATCGGTGAAACCTCCGCTTTGTTTGAGAAAGGATTTTTGGTTTAACCTAGATTCCATCATAATATGGTACATCGTTGAACTGAAAATTTTAATAGTGTTAATAAAATTGGCCTATTTCACTGACATTAATTTTTTTAGCCTTAGAGAACTGTAATTTTAAAGGCCATGTGTTGTCAATGTAAATATATGTAGAGGCCAATTTATCAATAAATTCCAAGCAAGCAAGTGACCACGTTGTGGTCACTCTTGCCAATTTTAAAATCATAGAACGATCCCCAAAACATTTGGACATAACTCAGGTTTCTGATCACTCCCCCTAAACTTTCACAATCAAGAGAAAAAAATAACAAAGATAAAGAACAGGCAAAACCCTCATGAGCAAGGCAGCAATAGAAGTCATGTTGCGTTGGTCTTGATTATTTGATTAATTAATTAATATATTTGTCTTCTTTTCAGAAAGTACGTATGTATGGAAAAACATTGAACGTGTAACAGTTAATGTATTATTGAAAGCCAGAAATGTGGTTTTAAAACTAAGATCCTTGCACTCCACCCTATGACAAATACCATTCGAAGACTATATTTTCTACCTTCACTCAAAAAAGGTGTAAAGTAATTATCAGGCTTAGTCTTCACTCCAATGTTTATATATATTATGTTTAGCTCAGTGGTTCTTATTGATTCTGGTGCTGCCACCTGCAGGGCCTGTTGTGTACTGCGCATTTTTTTGTTGTTTATTGAAGTGAAACTTCTTTAGTAAGTCTAGTATCAACTTACGTAAAATAATTATGTAAGAATTTCATACATAACCGATTTAGTTTAAAAAATATTATTAATCTAAAATATGTAAAAAATACATCAAAATGTTTAAAAAGTACCTAAAACTTTGGTAACTATAAATCATTATTTTTTTAATTATTGTTATACACTTTTTTCTAGAAGTTAGGTAATACGTTATTATTATATAAAAAGTGTTAGTTAACGTTTTTTTTAGGTTCTATTTTTTATTCATGAAATACTTAAAGTTAAAATTTTTTTTAATAAAAAACCCTACATGATAAGTTTCTAACTAGGAAAGACAATCAGTTCGTACGGAAAAACGCTTAATGTTAATATGCTCAGTTACAGTAGAGTTTGTTGTTCTGTCAAATATTATAAATTCTTTCAGCCATTCAAAATAAAATAATGTATTCTACACTGATATGCCTAACATTAGGTAAAATAATAATATCTACTTAAACTTGAAATATTTTATAGCTTATTTTATTTCTTTTAATTCTACACCGTCCTATTTTGTGTCTTTTTAATATTTTGATATTGGTAAGGAAAAGCTGAGGAAACGGTTTTCTATTTCAATTATCATAGAAAAAATGTATGTCCAATATTTTTGTTATAAACAGAAAAATCTGTTTAAGAAGTTTCAGTACAATCTTCAATTTTAAATGAAACTTAAAAAAGTTTTTAAAAACCCTTTGAATCTTCTTTATACTTTAAATATATAAAGAAGGATATCTAATACGTTGACATTTATAAAAGTGTGAATGAAAGCCGCTTAAAATAAAGGTATTTATAAAAGTCGTTTTTACACTATAAATGTAATCGTAGGAAAAACTATTCGAGTATATTTCAAAAGTTATAAGCATGAAGGAGTTTAGCGTATGATGCCAATCGATGAAATTATTTAACTGGATAGTGGAATTAAATAAATCCATCTTAGTTAAAGATGTTTCAAATAGAATTGGTGATAGAAGCACATTTCAGTAAGCAACAATAATTGGAAAATAGTTGGTTGCTTTATTGTTTATATTACATAATTAACAAAGATAACCCAATTAGTTAAAAACACAAAGTTTTTTTTTGTTTTTGTATATGTCTTGGTAAATGTTTCACTAACAAAAATCCTCCTTGAAATGATAAATTATGTCATAATAATGATTAAATGGAGCAATTAAAGATATTAAATTTTTTTTTATTCTATTGCTAGAAAATATTTATTTTACGTCATAACTACGATATTTTACAACGATCTGCTTTTTAATATTAATTAAAATTAAAACAAATAACTCTTATAAATTTTATGAACAAAGATTTTTCATATGTCTACATTTAAAAGATTGTATGTGTTTGTCTGGATATCCAGGGAATTTATCAGTTTTGTGCTAAAAGGCTTGACATTTTGTAAAGATCAATTTAAAAATACATTGGTTGCAGAATATAACTTTTCTGTTTGAGTGGTCTTGTGTTAATATAAATCTGGCAAAATATATAAATATCCATCTGATAATAGCTATGTAAACATTTTCAAGATTTTAAAGTGTGTATTTCCATGCATGTTAATAATACTTCTAACTCTGATACATTAAATAGAAGGAAATGTATACCATTTAATAATTCCAGGATCATGAGGTGCATATCTAGTTTCTAACAAAGGTTGATAGCTATTTTAAGAATCTTTGAAAAGTGCTATACGAATAAAATATGAACATAAACTCTTCCTAATTAAGTAAAACTAAATGCCATTGCTGAAACAATAATTAAAATATACATTGTGATTGTTGGGGTAAGGATCACTCCTGCTCCAATGCAACTATTAAGTTTCAGACCACACGAAGCCCCACTCTTGCAGCACCATTTCCCATCGCAGCACTTCGTACCGGACGGACAGCACCCCTCACCACAGCACTGAGATGCGACGGAACAGCACCCACTGCCGCAGCACTTTTGTCCGTACGAACAGCACAGACCCCCGTGCGGACAGCAACTGCTGCCGTACGGACAACAACGTCCGTTTGCACAGCAGCTGCCTTCGTTCGGACAGCAGCTCTTTCCGCAGCAACTGAATCCGGGGCGACAGCAGAGATTGCTGCCCGGACAGCAGGTGTGGAGGACAGAGCAACAGCCGTTGCCGCAACAGGTGTGCCCTGTGTCACAGCAGCCTGTGGGGCAGCACACTTGTTGATTCTTGCAGCATCTGGTGTCCGAGCAACACACGGCGTCGACAAAAGAACAGCATCCTGTGCTGGTACAGCATGTTCCTATGCAAGTTTTCTGGTTGCATGCATAGGTAAGAGGTCTGTTTGCGTATAATGATACATTTAAGAGATTGCCATGCTTTGCTTCATCTTGGAGAGGCTCTTTAAGACCTCCATCCCCAGCAATCTGGATATCGCAGCAGCTATCTAGTCCATCCACTAAACAGCATAGTTTGCCTAGAAATAATGATCAGTGGTATAATAATGTATGAATCAACAATATGGAGGTCTGAAGTTACAAATACAATTAACGACTTACCTTCAGTACAAGACAATTTACTTTCATTGCATTGTTCTTGGACGGCTCTAACAATACACGGAAGCATCACCAGAAACAGTACATATTTCGGCTGAAAAGGGTTGAACTTTACTAGGATTTTTTAATACACTAAGTTACATGGTGATAATTATATCTTAAATACATGTTAAATTATAAGATATTTTTTTCACACACCCGTTTCTGACTAAAAAGTAACAATACAGTAGAACTTTAATTATCCGAACAAAACAGATCACCTATTATCCGGATCGCTTTGAACAAAAAAAAAATAGCAAAATCCCCATTTTAAAGTTTTTTATCGGTGACTGATATTGTTTTTAATAGCCAATTTTTTAATTAAGAAATAGTAATTTTTAAGAATTATTGTCTGTTTTTTCTTAAACTTCAATAGATTCTAAAATCAGCCTTTTTACATTTTTCGTTACTTATTCAGAGAGGCTGGGGGACTGCCGAATGATGATGAGAGCGTCGGACTCAGCACCGGAATGGATGGTTGGTTAAATTAACATCACACTACAGCTGAACGGTGGGCTATTACAAAGGTTCGAAATCTATCTCAGTTGGTTGATTTGGTTTGGTTAATTTATGTCGCACTAGATCTGCACAGTGGGCTATTGGCGACGATTCGGGGCCTATCTCGAAGGAAAGACACGGGAACGATGCCTTGTACTTTAAGCCATGGTCAGATGACGAGGACAACACCTGAGCTGGCACACATGCCTTCAATAGGAGTCAGGACTTTGAAACCCGGTCAGATTTATCGTAAACCAGTCCCATATACAATATCCGGTAAAATTTTGTTGGATATTCTGGACGACTTTCTAGTATTTTTGTAGCGAAGCTGGCAACCCTCCGATCACTAGATAACTACTTTTACTACTTTTCTTTGTCAAGTCCATCGCAAGGGCTCGAACTAGCAATCTGCTGAATCTAGCTGAACGCCTTTATTTACTGGGCTACCGGGTGTCCTTTTAGTAATTGCAAATTTAAAATATAATAATGCAACTTACCATTATAAAAAAGTCTTTAGTTTTTCTTAATACACATACCAGTTACTGGTGCATTAAAAACATTGTATTCAAACAGTTAGAAATTCTGAATGCATTGTTAGTGCAGTGATATCGCATTTATCTCGGACAGTGTCAGGAAAAGTCGATAAGCTATTTGAGATAAAAAAAAAACCTGTAAATATCTGATACCGAAATATTTTTTATTATTTATTAAAAATTTCTTTCTTTCATCTAGTTCGTTTTAATTTAAATTATTACCCTTGTAATGCCCACAGTAGTATATCTGTTACTCACAGTTTATAAAACGGAAATTAATAAAGAATACATTTATATAATTATAATATTATACACTATAAGCTATTAATAAGGGGGGAGTCAGCGTATACAATATAGAAAGCTGGCATGTGGCTTTTACGCTACAATCTGAAGACTGATTTTCATTCCTGAGTGTGTCGTGGGGGCCGGATAGCCCAGTGGATAAAGGCGTCAGCTGGGAATAGAAGGGTTCCCGGTTCGATCCTGTGCGACGGACAAGACTAAGAAAAGTAAAAAAGTAGTGATCTTGTGATCGGAGGGTTGCCAGCTTCGCTACAAAAATACTAGAAAAGTCGTCCAGAACATCCGCAAAAATTAACGGCGTGTATACAGGACTGGTGCACGATAAATCTGACCGGGGTCCAAAGTCCCAACGTCTATTGAAGACGTTGGGTGCCAGTTCAGGTGTTTCCTCGTCATCTGACCATGGTTCAAAAATACGAGGCATCGTTCCCGTGTCTTTCCTTCTAGATAAGCCCCGAACCGTCGCCAATAGCCCACTGTACAGCTCTAGTGCGACGTTAATTAACCAAACCAAACCGTGACCAACAGGAGTTATGATTTCTCCTTCTTCCGTACTTTTCGAGGAGCCGCAGTTGCTCAGTTGGTAAGGCGTTCAGCTACTAATCAGAGGATTGGTGGTTCGAATCCGGGAAATGGACTTGACATAGAAAAGTAAAAAAGTAGTGATCTTGCGATCGGAGGGTTGCCAGCTTCGCTACAAAAATACTAGAAAGTCGTCCAGAATATCCAACAAATTATACTGGCGTGTATACGGGACTGGTGCACGATAAATCTGATCGGGGTCCAAAGTCCCGACGTCTATTGAAGGCGTTGGGTGCCAGTTCAGGTGTTTCCTCGTCATCTGATCATGGTTCTAAAATAACGAGGTGCATGTATGAATGTGTGTGAATGTGTTCCCGGGTCTTTCCTTCGAGATTGACCCCGAACCGTCGCCAATAGCCCACTGTGCAGCTCTAGTGCGACGTTAATTAACAAACCAACCAACCGTACTTTTCGACAATCAATTTGTAACACAAAAACATAAGCTACATAACATATATTCATAAATGACCCAAAAAAAGGATCGAAACAAAATCGGAGTAAATAACTTTCGAACAAAATTCGAGGGTTCTTATTTTGTTAAAAGTCACGTGATGCAACGACGAAACGATTTTCAATGATGATTTATACGCGTTTCCGACTTCCACATACACATTCACACACACAGTCATACATGCACCTCGTTATTTTAGATTGGTTTGGTTTAATAAACGTCGTACTAGAGTTGCGCAGTGGGCTATTGGCGAAGGTTCGGGGCCTATGTCAAAGGAAAGACCCGGAAAATATACCTCGTATTTTTGAACCATGGTCAGATGACGAGGACAACACCTGAGCCGGCAACCACGCCTTTAATAGGCGCAGGTTTGGTTTGGTTAATTAACGTTGCACTAGAGCTGAACAGTGGGCTATTGGCGACGGTTCGGGGCCTATCTCGAAGGAAAGACCCGGAAACGATGCCTTGTATTTTTGAACCATGGTCAGATGACGAGGACAACACCTGAGCTGGCACCCAACTCTTTCAATAGACTTCGGGACTTTGGACCCCGATCAGATTTATCGTGCACCAGTCCCGTATACACGCCGTTAATTTTTGTGGATGTTCTGGACGACATTCTAGTATTTTGGTAGCGAAGTTGGCAACCCTCCGATCGAAATATCTCTACTTTTTACTATTCTTTAGTCTAATCCGCGCAAAGGCTCGAACCGGGATCCCTTGGATTCTCAGCTGACGCCCCAATCCACTCGGCCACGGAGTCCTCTTAATAGGCGCAGGACTTTGGACCCCGATCAGATTTATCGTGCACCAGTCCTGTATACACGCCGGTATAATTTGTTGGATGTCCTAGACGACTTTCTAGTATTTTTGTAGCGAAGCTGGCAAAAATCGATCGCAAGATCCCTACTTTTTTTTTTACTTTTCTTTGTCAAGTTCATCGCACGGGCTCGAACTAGCAATCTTCTGATTACTAGCTAGATAATTTTTGATTTCGGGATTCGAAAAAAGACAGTGGTTAAATGTTTAACCACAGACGATTTCGTTATGAAATTGCATTATGACTTTCGTTTTTTAAGTGCACAGCAATCGAATAGAAATTTTCATGTGAAGAACAACTTCCACAATAACCGTCTAAAAGTGAAAAACTCACCCTTGTATATATATACAAGCCTTTCCAATGAACTATATAAAATTGTATCTTAATATATTAAGGATAATAAGGAAAAAATATTTTTTACAAGCTTTATTAAAAATCTTTTAAAATTAAATGGAAAAAAAACACAAACATAGCAAGCATTTCTTAAAAAAGTATATCAAACTGCAAACTCTTAAGTAGAGTAAAATGTACAACTTGATGCTTTTTAGTATTGTTAAGCCACCAGATCTTAAAAGGAAAAATTAATATTTGAAAGTGTTTATCATGATTCCAACTGTATTCAAAATATTCTGTTTTAGGAATTGTTTTCAAATGTTTGCATTCTTATGATGTTTTATTTTTAAACTTCATAAACTATACCAACATTTGAAAATAGCCAACTTAAATTACATTGTTCAGATATTCTCAGAATATTTTGGTTTTAGGATTAAGTTGTGTTTAGAGGTAAATTTTATAAACTTTGAAACAAGACCGTTGTTATTTTCAAGACTAAAATAATAGTTTTAAACAACTTCAAAAAATGTTTGAGCTTAAATTAACGTTATACTTTATACCTAGTATTTTATAAAATTCTCTTTTTGTTATCGTTATTTTTCCTTTTTTGCAATTCTTAAAAAAACATTGGCTTCTTCAACAAATATCTACAAATTGGAATCATGATAAATTAACTTCTACAATTTAAAGAACTGATAATTTACAGAAACTGCAACGGAGATTTACAGAAAGAACTTAATACAACTAGAACACAATACAATATAAATAAGATAGATTCATCGACACAAAGATAGAAATATCAATATTGAACGATATGATAATTGTTTTTAAATAATGAGTGTTCGAAAATCTGAATATTACGAATATTTTGAAGATGAAGATTTAAAAACCATGGAAACTTTCTTGGATTCCACACGTGTTTCAGATGTTGATACATGTTTTGTACGCTTGGATATTGTAATCCGACTTAAAACCGAACCATCTTGAGAAGATTTAGAAGTTGACAGTTGGACAACTGACTTACTTTGAGTTGTAACTGTGGTTAAAACTTGTTGTTCTACTTGAGATGTAGTAACTTGATTTGAGGTGTAAGCTTTCATAGAACACTTAGATTTGTAATTAGACGTTGATGCCGATTGTTGTTGAGTATACTTTGATGCCGATTGTTTTTGAGTAGCCTTTGATGCCAATTGTTTTTGAGTAGCCTTTGATGCCAATTGTTTTTGAGTAGTCTTTGATGCCGATTGTTTTTGAGTAGCCTTTGATGCTGATTGAGTGGCTTTTGATGCTGATTGAATGGCTTTTGAAGCTGATTGAGTGGTTTTTGATGCTGATTGTTGTCGAATGGCCTTTGATGCTGGTTTTTGTTGTGTGACCGTTGATCCTGGTTTTTCTTGAAAGACAGTTGATCCTGGATTTTGTTGTAGATCGTCCGTTGATGCTGATAATTGTCGTGAGTTCTTCGATGCTGATTTATGCCGAGTGTCAGTGGATGCTGAATTATATCGGGTGTCCGTGGATGCTGAATTATATCGGGTGTCCGTGGATGCTGAATTATATCGGGAGTCCGTGGATGCTGATTTATGTCGAGTGTCCGTGGATGCTGATTTCTGAAGAGTGACCACCGATGTAGTCTTGCGTTGTTTAGTAACTGAAGTTGCGGCTTTATACTTAGTAACCGCCAATTCTGATTGTTGTGGTGTGTCCGTAGATGCTACATGCTGAATGGTAGCTTTCGACAATACTTCTTTGTGTATGGCAATCGACAAGGATTGTTCTTGAGTGGTTGATTGTTTAGTTGTAGAATGGCTAGATTTTGACGAACGGCTATTTGACGACGGACGGTTTGTAGAATTATGACGCTGGATTCTAGATGCAGATTTAACAGGCATTTTACTTGATATTCTTGTTGTAGATGACAATAGTTTCCGTGATATTACTGACCGAACTGGAGTTAATGAAGTCTTACAGGATAAAGTTTCGTATTATATTGGTGGATTAGTACTTGAAGTATGACTTACGGATGAAGATACAGAAGGACGACTTACAGTCGACTGCTGTGATATGACTGAACCTTCTTTAGAGGTAGAGGATATAGTAGCTTGTCGTTTGCTCATGCGCGTAGGCATCTGATAAGACAAACGTTTCCGGGTGTTTGATAATCTATCACTGTTTATCTGCCCCTGATTCGACGGTTCACCGTTAGAAGCTCCAATTAAACGGTTAATAAAAGGGTTTTGGTGACACCTATACGGTAGATGTGTTTTTGAAGAAGAGCTGAGGTGTTCATTCGCAGAAACTTCTTGAGGGCTAGTTGTAGGTGACCTTACAGTTGGTACAAGACTCCCCTGACTCTCTGATTCGTGATCACTTGCATTCTGTGAATCTATGCTCAATGATTGGGATGAGCTCTTATTGGGGGAGACTCTCGATTGTTGTTTTCCAAACAAAGAATCTCGATTATGATTTGATTTTGGACTATTCGAATTACGAGATGATGTGTCCAAAAACTCAGGGAATGGCCTATTTGTGGTTATTTGTTGCGACAGCTCTTCAAAAAATGGTAAAAGGCTATGCTCACCGCTTACTTCTTGGTTTGAATACTGCGGAGGTGTGTTTAAGGAAAGGGTTGACTGCCGATCTAATGATACTGACAGAGGTTCATGACTTGAAATTTGCGGTGATGGGACAAAATACTCGGGAGATTGTTGATTCGAAGTTTCCAGCGGCGGTTGCTCTTCAAACGACCACTCTGGACATCTCTGGGTGAAGTTTTGGGAGATGTTTTGGTGATCTTCGGCAGAATTTGAATTTCTGGATGAAATAGACGAGGAGGAAGAGGTTTTAGGGAAGTTTTTCGGAAAGGGTTCATCTCCATACCAGGACCCAGTGGGAGTGGACCACGTGAGGATCGAAGGCGACCACGGACAAGGACGAAAAAGCGGTCCTGGTGTTCTATTAGGAGATAAAATTTCACGTAGGGAGCGCCTCAGTTCTTCATCTCGGCTGCTACTAGAGTCGCTAGAGATTCGGTATCGCCTGAATTGTTGTCTTTTTGTTCTGAAAAAGTAGATAACAATTACTTTATGGGCCATTTCCACGTTATTTGTCGTTATTTGTCCCTCCGCAACTTTTTGTTTTTTTATATGTTAACGTAAAATAAATCTTATTTTATTTAAACTAACTAAACCCACTACAAAAATTCGCTTTATTTTGCTTATAACAAAAAGTTGCGGAGGTGACAAATCACAGAACAGACAAATACCGTGGAAGAATCTTAAATGTAACTTATGATAGTTTAAAATAAGAAACATACTGAAAGAGTAGTATCGCAATTTGATACTTTCGGTGTGAACCGAAACTTAAACTAAACAAAGAACATTTTCTTCGTTATAATTAAATGTAACATTGCTAATTGTCAATAATGGTAAATTATGTATTGGGGAAAACTTGAGTTAACTTAATTTGATTGTTTTAAAGAATATTTGCAAGTCCGTTACTATAACTGTTCAGCCACTATTCGATCTTTTCTGGCTTAATTAACAAAAGCTGAATGCGTTGATTCGGAGCTTTGGGTACACAGCTTCTACATCACCGAAAATAACTCTTATTTTTAATTCTTCATCTCTTACTCAATTCCAAGCTATTTATAGAACTGTGGATTTTTAGAACCTTATGAAATGCATGGTTACTTTTAAAAAAAACATTAATTTTTTTTATATATTTAACGGTATGTATTAGTCGAATGTAAATGAAATAAAAAATACATGGGATTCATCAATAAGAAGTGATATTTCGTACAAATAATTAAAATTATACAGGGTGGTCACAAATAGTTGGGCCACGATCATTGATTGGCTGTTTAATTACACATCACAAACCATTCTTTTGCTCTGTTTGGATTACTCTGTTTATTGGTACTAAAGCCAAGTGACTTGTTTAAAATATAAGTAAAGTAGTTCGACAAAAATAAAATATTTATTATGCCAATACAGCTAAATCGGATACAGCCAAACAATGATCACCACCTTGTATAAGTAAAACGGATATATTCACTTTTGACTGCGAAGACTCTCTATTTCACCATCGCTGTTTGGAGATAAGTGGATATCTTCTGCTTCCACTTCAAAGTCTTGATTTTCAGCAGGCAATGCTTTGGGGATTTGTGGATTTTCTTGGTACATTCCATAATTTTCTATTCCATCTTCTGCAAAGTTGTCTTCTTCACCCTCCGATTCTTCTTCGATGACGTCATGATCAATGAAACTGACGCAAGGGTTTCGGTATCGAGATCTATTGAATTCAACATCGTTAATGTTTCTAATATACATTCCGAAATTAAACTCTTTACAAATACATATATAGGCGGTAGGGTGTTGAGCATCAATTTTAAATTTATCATAATTATGCTTCTACTACTCAAAAGTTAACACAATTTTTATGATAGATGTATTATGTTATTATTGATAACTTTTGAAATTTTTGAAACACAATCTCTATTTGGAGTTGAGTTGTAACTATTTTAACATTTTAAATTTAAAAAGTTTAAGGTACACTTTTCTAGTAAATTATTATGAATATAAACAATTTTTTTTTCTGAAATACAAATTCGACTTGTGGAACCAACAAAATTTATATTTTTGTATGGGTAAATATATTTAAAAAATATATATTTTTTATAACTAAAAATTTGTATGTAAACAAAAGTAAATTAAATTTTTTAAAAACATTAAGTATACATTTTGTCTATTTTTTGAGGTTCCATAAGTTGAACATGCGGTCTATTTTGTATTTCAGAATTTTTTTTTGTTTATATTCTTAATAGTTTACTAGAAAAGTGTACCTTAAACTCTTTTAATTTAAAATGTTAAAATTGTTACAACTCAACTCCAAATAGAGATTGTGTTTCAAAAATTTCAAAAGTTATCAGTAATAACATAATACATATATCATAAAAATTGTGTTAACTTTTGAGTAGTAGAAGCATAATTGTGATAAATTTAAAATTGATGCTCAACACCCTACCCCCCCCCCCCTTAAACGCAAACTTAAACAATGGAAAATGTAACTTTTGATTTATCAGTGGATTAAAATTTATATTAAAAAATGAACTTACATTTTAAAATATCAATATGTGCAAACAAAGAATATCACTGACACATCAATTAAAAATTTTATTTTTCGTAAGCCTTCCTCCTATTCAATTCGCCTTCCATCGTCTGCCAGGATCCGTCTTCGAGCATGAATGGTCTGTAGTAGAGAGAATATGACTTCATAATCGTGAAGCCCACATCTCAGAGCGAAAGGCCCATATCACGTGCCATATCTTCAAAATTATGAATTAAAAAATACTCGCGATTGGCTGATGAATTGGGACATGTGTAACAGTGAAAATTTATGAATGGAATGACGTAATTTACCACGTGTCTGAGGCCATACGTGTTGGATTCACTTTGATGTTAGCGACAGTGACGTCATGACTCCTCTACTACAAAGGATCCATACTCGAAGGGATCCGTGAGATTCCGGCAGGTTTAAGAGAACCATTAACAATTGATATAGTGTGTTGTTCGTAATAGTGAAATCGTAAATAAAAATGCTGCTATAGACAAGCATTTTGATACAGATCAATAGAAAGTTATATTAAAGATATTTTAGAAGAACATAACGGTTTGCGATCATGGCTCTTTTGGTTCGAGCAAACCAGCAACTAGGGATGATTTTCCATATATTTGGTAAATTTCTTACAATGGTACCTCAGAGTCACCTCCCGAGTTGACGCTTCAAACCAAGTGGTGCCCGAGAGTCACTTCTCGTGTTACTATGATTGAGTGGGGGAGAAGCCAAGGGGAACAAAGTGACAATTTCATCCTTTTGTGGAAACGCAGTTTAAAGTTAAAACAAAACAGCTGATTCTCGAAGTAGTTTATTCTTACGCCGCTAGATCTCAACCCAAGGCAGACACTTCTATCCCTTTGCCACCATCATTTCATATCTATTAACCGCTTAACTGACTAACTCGAGATAACTCGTGTTGGGGTCTATCAAATACATGTTATATAAAATTAATTGTTAAGGAAAGCCGTTATAACTGAACTTAACTCTATTTTTTTTAGTCACTTACGAACCCATGGCTTCTCATCTCCTCAATTTAATTATATACATGAAAGATATATGTTCTATCCAATTGTAAAACCGTTTTTAACTCACCTATACAGATTTCCCTTCAATTTATATTCCATCCCTTTAACTCATCTTTTTCCTAACCACCAAAAGCTTCCCCTCTTTAAATCTCGATTTCACATGATTTCTTTCTATTGCGCAATCCATTCCTATACAGTTTCTGCTGACCACATCAATAATTACACTATTAAATCAAAACAGTCCTCGCCCACGTACGTTTCATTCCCATAGGGACTTTAAAGGTTCCCACAACTAAATTCCCCTTTTCACACTTCCCATGGCTCTGATGTTCGCAACTTACCTTCTCTAGTTATCATCCCTAAATTTCCCTATGTATTCCCTTGTATAAATGTCAATTTTCCCTTTTATAAATGTCCCTATGTATTCCCTTGTATAAATGTCAATTTTCCCTTTTATAAATGTCCCTATGTATTCCCTTGTATAAATGTCAATTTTCCCTTTTATAAATGTCCCTATGTATTCCCTTGTATAAATGTCAATTTTCCCTTTTATAAATGTCCCTATGTATTCTCGTGTATAAATGTCAATTTTCCCTTTTATAAATGTCCCTATGTATTCCCTTGTATAAATGTCAATTTTCCCTTTTATAAATGTCCCTATGTATTCCCTTGTATAAATGTCAATTTTCCCTTTTATAAATGTCCCTATGTATTCCCTTGTATAAATGTCAATTTTCCCTTTTATAAATGTCCCTATGTATTCCCTTGTATAAATGTCAATTTTCCTCATCCAGAGACCATTCGCTCCCTTCTCTGCCGTCATGTCGCTCACATCTCTCAGGGCTCTGATGAATATTAAAGTTATTAATTGTTAACTATGGTTCCTCTTCCATTTTAAAACTTGAAACACCCCCTCGTCTACTTATCACATTTCATACATATTAAAAGAGCTTTCGAAACGTACCTTTCTCTACTTGTACTTCCGCTCTCACTTGACATATGTGTTTGTTCTCGATCCGTCGAGACAGGACGACTGGTGTTTATCCTGCGATTCATTGCAGAGCTTGAACCCGGTTGGCTTAGCAAAGAATTCGGGGCAGATCTGTATCTACGATTCGATTTCAAAGAGGACAGTTCTTCTGCTTCATCGTGGCTGTCCTCGCCTTCAGGAGAACTGATTACTTGGGCTCGAACCAGGATGTTGTCGATTCCGGCCAATTTGTAAGTGGAGGTTCTGAAATGAGATATTGTTGAAATTCAATTATGGGAGCAATTAACATCCCGCAAGAAAGTAGTATTTTATAACTTGTTCATTAAAAGTATACACAGAAGTATTATAAAGTACTCAGACAGTGATGAGTATAGTTGATTGAATGTTAAAAGGAATATAAAATTAAGAATTTTCTCCATATCTCCACACCTTATTAAAGTAAGCGGTGCAACATATATTTAAATCCTTTAGGGTCCAAAAACACTTCGCGTTTTTTCCACTTAACTGTTATTCTTCTTTCTGTTCTTTTCCCCAGAATTTTTTATGATCATAGAGACAAAAAAAAATCAGGATCTGGTTTGGAAGAACAAGTTGAAAAAAATATCTATGTTTTTAAACAGAAAATCATACTGTTCTCGTTTACTTTAATGAACAAGGTACTAAAAGAACTGGTCGTTGTGTTATAGCGTGAATAGCGCCAATGAAAAGGGTTAAAATTCTACGCCCCAATTCAAAATTATTTTACTTTTAATTATTTAAACATTAAATGATATTAAACAAAAACAAGGGAACAAACAACACTTGGCACACTGACTTAAAACTTGAAGTTAATTTGTACGTATGCCCTACTCATACTTCCGTTTCTATAATTTTAACCTTTTATAACTTTTTTTCTGAGAATTCCGCATACCGGTAAGGGAGTTGTGTATTAATATTTTTTTTATGAGTGACATTTAATATTATGTTGATTAAAAAATTAATCCCTCCTTTGTCGACATCGCATTTCATACTTTCAAAATTGTTTGGCTCGTATGTGGTCACTAAGAAACAACACGGTTCAGAAAATGGGAAGTATAGAACAAACGGAGGATAGAATAGATAGGCTTACGAGAAAGGCAATTAAAATTCATGCCAATTATTAAGAATAAAAAAATGCATATTTTGTAACCGAAATTCAAAAAATATAACTCTGACTTAAATAAAGTTAAGAAAATCAATAAAATATTCAACGAATTTTTAAAATTTAATTTGTGAATATGAATATTTAAAAACACACACCTTATAAGACCACATTATTTTTTCTTCTTCAATTATTTGTTTTAATGTCTCTAAGTAGTATTGAAGAATTGTGTTTTTAAGAAAGATTAACAAATTAGCAATAAGTAGGGTACATAAATTAAACAATATTACATATTTAGGCCCATTCTAAACAGACAAGAAAATCGTGCGCGAGCTTCAGTGGATGACTCTGCGATTGGTGGTTACAGACCACGTGGTTAGTATTCTCGAATCATAGATCCATTTGCAAAAGGTCGCGCGCATTTTTCTCAACTATTTAGAATGGGCCCCAAGTCGTTAATGGCACAATTTTCCAGGCAAACTTTAATATCTCAAAACAGCCTTGAGTTAGCAAGTTTTATCGCCAAATGAATATTTTTCATAATCTTAGAAATAATAAAATAGTTATACAGTTTGGTCACAAATTGTTGGGCAATGGTCAATGTTTGGCTGTTTAGAGACATAATAAACCATTCTTTTTGCTATGTTTAAACTAACATGTGTTTCTACTAAAGCTAAGCGACTTGTCCAAAGTAGTTGGACAAACAATTATGTTTTACTATTTCAATAACAGCAAAATGTAATTCAGCTAAAGAATGACCTTTGTCGAATAGTTTGTGACTATCGTCTACAACAGATACCTTGGACGTTTAAGTTGTTTACATTCTCTTGGAATTCGATCCCTATCTACTCCACTTGAGAAGGATCGAATGACTTCTTCTCTGGAATCTGGTTTGAAACTTGAACGTGGTTGACTTCGAAAAGAGATAGAATCTTGTACAGGAGCTCTATTTCTTTCGCAAGACCCCAGTTCATCGATTTCATGGTCTATATGTTCAGTGTTTGGAGATCGAAGAATGTAGGATTCATCTGAGATGTTTTCGGATTCTTCTGGGATGTTGTCGGATTCTTCTGGGATGTTGTCGGATTCTTCTGGGATGTTGTCGGATTCTTCTGGGATGTTGTCGGATTCTTCTGGGATGTTGTCGGATTCTTCTGGGATGTTGTCGGATTCTTCTGGGATGTTGTCGGATTCTTCTGTGATGTTGTCGGATTCTTCTGGGATGTTGTCGGATTCTTCTGGGATGTTGTCGGATTCTTCTGGGATGTTGTCGGATTCTTCTGGGATGTTGTCGGATTCTTCTGGGATGTTGTCGGATTCTTCTGGGATGTTGTTGGATTCATCTGGGATGTTGTCAGATTCATCTAAGTTGTTGTTGGATTTGGAAGATTTTGAAGTGGAACTCCTGTAATTAAAGATTTATGAACTTTGGCAAACGGTTTAATTATTTTTGCGGTTCGTAACACAATAAACATCTTAAAAATCATTTCCAAGATATTGTTAGAACCTTTGTAGCATAGTCGGTAGTGCGCGGAACATCGGAACAGTAGGTCGCGGGTTCGAGGTCATACGTGGGCACTCAAATTTGCCATGGGTTCCTCAGCAAAAGGGAGGCCAAACTTCTAGTGTTCTATATTATAGATATATAATTTATATTTTCTAACGAAGATAAATAAAGGCAATATCCTTCTTTCATATCTGATAAAACCAATTAAAAAAAAAGATCTATATTAAATAAATAGAGGGGTAACCAACCACGTGAACTATTTATTACGATACAATATTATGCGATAAAACATTATTGATTATACATTTTTGTCAGTTCCTATTTGACAAATATCCCTCATTTATATAAACTTTTCTTCTTTTGGAACACAATTTTATATAATTTGACATTTTTATGTTAAAATTAAATAAGTATTTAAATACTTTGTTAGAAATACACAGGAATTTACTTTAAATGTAAACAATGTACAGTTGCTTTTACGATCAAATTTAATTGGCCTTTATGGGTCATAATGGATTTATGCTAAAAAAAATCTATAGCTTACATGTGTGACCTAGAACAAGAAAGACCAATGTCCAATGTTAAGTCAATTATGACATTGGTCCTTTTCTAGGCCACAGATATATGAAATCTTAAGAGAACTTAATATTTTATATCTATTAAACATGTACCGTTCAAATCGTTAATGCTATATATAAAGGACAAAGAAACTCGCACACATACTGGCATACTAGAAATTACATAAATCCTACATTTAACGTTGTCAAGCAAAAAGCTTAATCGTATACTAACTTTTGGAGACGATTTAATAAAACGCATTACAATATTTCCAAACTTTTCTTCACTTTTTACTAGCCGTGTATCCCCTTCACTGATGTAACCCATGTATTCTTCTTAATTCTTTTTATATAAAAGAGATTTATTATCGAGGAAAATATATCTCCGTTACTTAAAAAGAGTGGCATATATGTCCTACCGCTATAAAATTAACTACTTAGTACTTAGAAGAATAAAATCTTGAAGCATATGCGAATGTCTATGCTCAAAATGGTTCAAAGAAACCGTGGATTTAAAAGTATACGAAAATTTGATTTCCAGAAAAAAAAGGTAATGTTTAAATTTACTTATTTATTTTTAAAAAAATAATAATCGACTAACTAGAAAGTCCGTTTATCTATGGAACCACGGGCAAGACCCAAACAATAAAACATCCTCCGATTTATAAACAGAAGAAAAAGATAAATTATACAATAAATGTAGAAACATACCGCTCTCTACTGCGACTTTTAGGTTGGTAAGAAATATGACTCTGTTCTCCTACTTTTCGCTGTGTTTCTGCTTGGTAGTTTTCACCTGTTTTTGAAAATGGCAAGGATTGTGAAATTCGGTTTGATACGGAAGTTGCCGAGTCGTCTACATCTTCTTTTGTATGCTCATTTTCTTTATAACTAGCTACAAAGGCTTCATCTAAGATGTCGTAAGAACAGTCACTTTGAGGGGTGTGGCTGCCGGACGTAGACATTCTAGAATAGAATTGCCGATAAGGTATATAAATAATTAAAAAATATTACTTTAAGTTGTATTATAAGAATTTAAAAATCGTAAGCATTATTATAAATATATGATCATGCTAAAAAAATATATTATGTTGATATATACTTGCTGAAAAAGTACAACACAATCAAGAACTCATAAACTCTGCAGAGCAAAAACTTTGTTCCGATTGAACATATTTCACTAAACTATACCTTTAAGACCTATAGTTTTTGAGGGAAATGCGAAAAAGTGCAATGTTTTGCAACGATGCTATTTATATCCTGTATTAATAAGCAAATAAAAAGGTTACCCTTTACATTCGTTATTATTGTTGCAAACAGTGGATCTAATGACAGACATACAATGTTAAAGCCTGTTATGCATTGGAATGACGTCGTTTAACGTTTATAAAAGTCGGTGTCTAGAAATAGGTTTGGTTAATTAATGTCGCATTTTTGGCTATTGGCGACGGTTCGGGGCCTATCTCGAAGGACAGACACTACTTCGTATACAATAACCTTTTGTGCATTAGAGGTTAAATAGACCGATTCCAACATGTTAACTTATTTGGATTCGCACACTCGCATTCGTGTGAGGTCCCAGGTTCCCAGAGACAGAAGTTTATTTCAATTGAGTGTTTCACATTTCATTTATCATAACAAATTATGTAGCTTTTTCTTTTGATTAACCTTCCATTGTTTGCGATGTAAAAAGTTACTTCAGATGTGATTACATGAATTAACATCGGACTCGAGCTGTACAAGTGTGGATTGTTCGGGGCCCATCCCGAATTTTTTTTTTTGTGTTTGGTTAATTAACGTCGCACCATAGCTGCACAGTGGGCTATTGGCGACGGTTCGGGGTCTATCTCGAAGGAAAGACCCGAAAACGATCCCTTGTATTTTTGAACCATGGTCAGATGACGAGGACAACACCTGAGCTCGCACCCGACGGAATCTCAATAGGCGTTAGGACATTGAACCTCGATTAGATTTATCGTGCACCAGTACCGTGTACACACCAGTATAATTTGTTCAGGGCGACTTTCTAGTATTTTTTGTAGCGAAGCTGGCAACCCTCCGATCGCAAGATCACTATTTTTTACTTTTCTTTGTCAAGTCCATCGCATCTGCTCGAACTAGCAATCATGTGATTACCAGCTGAACGTCTTTATCCACTGGAATACCGAGCCCCTTTGACGTTTTGGGATCTATCCCACAGAAAAGACCAGTAACATTACCTCCTAACATTGAATCATGGTCAAATGACAAGGACAACAAGTGGATTGGCACCCCATTCTCCAAACATTCTCCCCCCGAGCAACGTCAGGATATTTGAGCAGCATAAAATTTAACGTGCTGTAACCTCCTCTATACGGTGAGTCATCGATTAGACCTGGAATCCAGCTCGATACCTTCCGATAAAAAGTCATATACCAACAAGATCACAACCCTAAAATTCTTATCTAATATTCTGCTTTTTTCCTCAAAATAAACACGTTAGTTCACCGTACATTTTCGAACTTAATATCATATATACATATTTGATAGTTATGATTAATCTCAAACGCTAACATTATCAATGAAGATGATTAATCCACACTTAATAACAATCAGTTAATGAAATATAACCAAAAGAATTTATAAAATAACGACTGGCCTTCCAGAATATAAATCATAATAAGTAATTACACATCTAGCAGAGAGTTGCAATAATACATTTACATGATATGCTAGAAAAAACAGAATATTAAAGAAAACTTACTTAAATATCGGGACTCAAAACACCTATTTCTGATACTACCAGATCGCGTGTGCTAAATGATTCAACTATACGCCGAAACACAGTTTCTACAAACTTCTTTAAATAACTGCACGCAGTCTTATTGTAATTGCTTAAACACTGAGTATTGCCAATACATCTACTTTTCGTAAAAGATACTTTTTGTTGACACACGGTTTGGCGTTGGTTTTGGCGACAACAGTAAAACATGAGAGGCATGTCCAAATAAACAAAGAATATTTTATAATGAATGAGATTTTTATAGAAAGTTAATATATGTGTAGTTTTTATTATGCTGTACAACTGAGATTTACAAAAATAAAAAAATAAACATAATTTATCGGGATTTATCGTAGTGATCGTAAAACATAGTGATTTATATCATAAAGCTATATAGGTGGGCTGGCTGCTATGGGGTCTAAATACCCCCCTCCCCCCCAAAAAAAGAAGTTTAGAGATAAGAGGCGTTTAGTTTGCAACTAGCCTTGCTATAATATTAAGAGAATGACATCAACTCATTATTGAGCAACCTATTAAACTAAGACTCAGATTACTTGGCCAAATAATAGATCTAGCTGTCTGTTAAAGGATAATGGTGTTAGTTTATTATTTTTTTTATATTTATACTACTTGTTAAACAGCCCGACAATATTGTCTTTAAATGAAACCACTGATCTCTAACTGTAACTTCTGGATAGGGCAAGGCATTTTGTTGACTTGAAGCCGATATAGAGGCCGCCATGATGTGCCCCACTTTTCTTGATACCGCAATATTTCGTATATTTTTCATGTTAAAATACGCCGACATATATTACTTTTGGGTAAGTTTTTTTTATTTTATTTTTAAACCCATTTTAAATGTAATCTGCTATTAAAATAGGAAGTCATTTGCAAGTCAAAGTAGAAGTAGTTAAAAAGCAAGAGCAAAAACTATGTGTTTGGCAATATAAAAATTAATTCTATAAGAAGAACATATAATATTTATATACATTTAATAATTCTACAATGCTTTGGTAATAAAAAACACCACTAAATCATTTAAAAAAAAATGTTGGGGCACAGTATGGCAGCTTTCAATTGGTTTCAACGCGCCCGCAGAGGAAACAAGGTTTGAGCCTTCCAGCAGTTACAGTTAGAGTTCAGTTAATGAAACCGACGCTTTTCTTTTGCGACTCTGTTATCACTGATCTTTAACTGTAACTTGTGGATTGGAAAAGGCATTTTGTTAATTTGAAGCCAATGTAGAAGCCGTCATGCTGTGTCCCACTTTCAATGCTACAGCAATATTTCGTATATTTTCCATGTTATAATAATCAGACACGTATTGATTGTGGCTGATTTTTTTTCTATTTTCTTTTGAAACCCATTTTAAATGCAATCTGCTATTAAAATAGAAAGTAATTTGCAGGTCAAAGTCGAAGTGTTTAAAAAGCAAGAGAAACACCTATTTGTTTTGCAATATAAAAATTAATTCTATAAGAAGAAAATATAATATTTATATACATTTAATATTTCTACAATGCTATGGTATTAAAAAACACCACCAAATCACTTAAAAAAAATGTTGGGGTACAGTATGGCTGCTTCCACATTGGCTTCAACGCGCCCATAGATGAAACAAGTTTTGAGCCTTCCAGAAGTTACAGTTAGAGTTCAGTATCTGTTATCAAAACAACAACATTCTGCCGGATCTTTGCAGTTGAAGTGCTTACGCAGCAAAAATGCCAACATAAAAACATAATCAAATTTGTGAAATGAAGGTTTTAAAACTGGTTATATTTTGAAATTCTATTAAAACTTCAAAAAAAATCTACATTCAATGAAAATTTTTGCTTTAAAATAAATCTATTATATAATATGGAAAAAAAAAGCCCTGGAAAATCCGTTAATTTTTAAACGTACAAATAATGGAAGCGAAAATGTAGATCTTTTAAACAGATTTTATGCAAAAAAATTAAAAATGTTTTTTTTAATAATTTCATTTTAAAACATGTCAAAAAACTTCAATTTCATAATTTTGATGAGGTGTTTATGTTGACTTTTTTTACTAAGTATCTTCAAAAATAATTTATGAATTTGTATCTAACCGAATGTACGAATACTTAAGATGTTTTGTACAACACCTCTAATGTGACATGTGCGACGCTTTCGTATAAATTTCTAAAATGTATCGTACATAATTTTTTAAACTTTAAACTCCATTTAGACAATTTCTTTTCTCTCGATTTTCACTAATATCAATCGCAAGAGCCCCTAAAAATACGTTGACATAGCAATTTTGAATTAAAATATTAGTGTCGATTTCGAACAATTTCTTATTAGACCAAAATTAAATAATGACGGCTCTTTTTTTAGAAATTTTAATTTTGCCGCTAACTTTAGTGTCACGTTCCTATATATCAGTAATTTGACACATTCTCAAAAATTGACTTATTTTTTATTTTTATAAAGCAGCATAAAAACATCTGGATTGGATAAATACTCAACGAAACACTTCTGACCCCCTTTCAGAACACCTCACGGGTTTGGTTTGTTTAAAGAACGTCGTACTAGAGCTGCACAGTGGGCTATTGACGACGGTTCGGGGCTTATCTCGAAGGTTTGGTTTGTTTAAAGAACGCCGCACTAGAGCTGCACAGTGGGCTATTGGCGACGGTTCGGGTCTATCTCGAAGGAAAGATCCGGGAACGATTCCTTGTATTTTTAAACCATTGTCAAATGACGAGAAGAACACCTGAGCTGGCACCCGACGCAACCTCAATAGGCGTCAGGACATTGGACCCCGATCAAATTTATGGTGCACCAGTCCCGTATATACGCCAGTATAATTTGTTGGATGTTCTGGACGACTTTCTAGTATTTTTGTAGCGAAACTCACAACCTTCCAATCGCTTTATCACTACTTTTTTACTTTTCTTTGTCAAGTCCACTGCATGGGCTCGAACTAACAATCCTCTGATTACAGGCTGAACGCTTTTATCCACTTGGCAACTGGAGACCCTCAAACGTGTTGGGAACAAAAGGTTGAAAGAACGTTATCTAGTTGTAGCTCTGGCACGACAATATAATCCCCACGTATAATCAAAAGAAATAATAATCAAAGTGTTAAAGAAAGCCTTTTAATTTTATAGCAATCAGCGTCAAAAGCACAACGACTGGAGAAAGCACAACGCCCGTCGCGCCACAAGTCTGATAAGTTCGTCTGCAATTGAGAGTTTGACTGCAGCACCAACTACCGAGATCGGAATTGCAGCACTTGGAAGCCAGTCCGCACATTCCGTCACCACAACACTTGTATCCCACAGGTGAGCAACCAGAGCTGCAACACTTGGACAGGAAAGGACAGCATTTGCCTTTGCAGCACGGGAAACCCATCGGGCAGCAACCTTGATCTTCGCAACACGCCTTGTTGTGCTGGCAGCAAACCTTTTCGTTTGGGCAGCATCTGCTGTTAGAGGGGCAGCATTGGTCACCGCAGCATTGGGATCCGACCGTGCAGCAAACACCGGCGGGACAGCACGTTTGGAACCGCATACAATCCGAATTCGTTAGGCACCCACCGCTGTTTGGTACGGCCGCCTCGATGGGATTGCTGTTGTTAGCAAAAATGTCGTCCTTCTGTATTGGCAATTGGTGTTCTCCAATTTTGGTAGTACAACATTCATACTGACCCTCTACCAAACAGCATGCTTTACCTGAAAGAAGAATAAGAAGATATATGGTCATCCCACTGATATTTCACTGTAACTTCTGCATTGGGCAAGACATTTTGTTGATTTGAAGCCGATTGAAGGGGTAACAACAGTATCGCACTTTCATTGCTACCGCAATATTTAGTATATTTTTCATGTTAAAATAAGCCGACATGTATTGCTTTTGGCTAAGTTTTTTTCTATCTTCTTTTGAAACCTATTTTAAATACAATCCGATATTAAAATAGACAGTCATTCGCATGTCAAACTCGAATTTAAAAAGCAAGAGGAAAAACTGCTTGGCAATTCAAAAATTATTCTATAAGAAGAAAATATAATATTTATAAACATTTAATATTTCTACAATGCTATGGTATTAAAAAAAACACCACTAAATCACTTTTAAAAAAATGGGGGTTCAGTATGACTACTCCCACATTGGCTTCAACGCGCCTATATAGGAAACAAGTTTTCAACCCTCCAGAAGTTACAGTTAGAGTTCAGTGGGTTCTTCTTGCGGAGGGTAATGAGTGACCTTAAATACTTTTGAACAACCCCGTTGGTAAAGAGGACTGACTAATACAACCCCTCTAACTCGCAACCGTCGTCATCTGACCATGGTTAAAAAATACGAGGCATCGTTCCCGGGTCTTTCCTTCGAGATAGAACCCGAACCGTCGCCAATAGCCCACTGTGCAGCTCTAGTGCAACGTTAATTGAGCAAACCAAACCATCACTCGTAAACGAGCGAACAACATAGGTGCACCTACTTATTTACTGAAAAGTATAAGGAGACACCCCCTACTACGGCCAACTAGACAAGTCTTTAGTGAATACAAAGTGTTAGTCTAGTTAGCCGCCCCCCTACCCTAGTGACGAACTCTACAAAGCAAACGTCAAGTGAAAGTGGTATTTTCAGTTAGTGTTTAGCTAAAGGGGATTTTTCCAGCAACGGAGCCGAGCAAAATCCCACTTGAAGAACAGTAATTATAAAATAAAATGGAAATCGGTTCATTGCCCAAGCAGCTGTTTTCCTTGGGAAGACAAGGTTAAAAGCAAAACTGCGACAATGACAAAATGCTGTGCTTGGACAAGACCCCCCAAACATTAACAGTGATGACCAGTTGGCAAAACCCTCGTGGTTTTAAGTTTACAACATCGAGAAGGCTTCAATATTGCCTAAGTTTGCCGTCGACACTATTTTTTGTTCTCGTGTATTTACTACTCGATAGATATCAAAACGTAAACCGTCAACTATGCAACTCTACTATAACATTAATAATTATCAAATAAGATTTTTTAAAAATATATCCTCATGAAATTAGCAGCTACGATAAAGTTAAAGACCTAGCCAATCTAGTTACTATCAGCTGAGAATTTTTTGAAAGCATATACAAAATAAACATTCGTTAAATTAGATTTTTATACCAATTAACAAAGTAAAACTCTTACTTCAAAAAATATTAACTAAACTCGGCTAGTGTGTAAAACAAACCCTAGAAATATAAAACTTATCCCAAAGACATTGCTTCTTCTTATATATGGAAAAAAAACTCAAGTCCACTCCAGCGTTTTTCGATATTTATTAAATTCCCATTTTATAAAATATATATATTTTGGGAGTTGATGTAATTGATTCTTGAGAGCCTCAAAATATTCTAATCAGATAGATTAAATTTTTTTTTTAAATAACAAAGTAATTTTTTTTTATAAAAATTAAATATTTTCTGCGTTTTTTTTTAAGTTGGTCTACTTGAATTTCACACATGACGTTTATTTGTTATCACAAAGGATTTTAATATACATGAATTTTAAATTATCATTTGGTGTAACTCTTGTTTTAAAATTAAATAGTTATTCTTTAATTATTAACATATTTTTAATTGGTATATTTTTATTATATAAATATTTATAGTTGAAAGAATATATAATAAATGAATTATATCTAAGACCTTACTTTCAGGACAAGACATTTTCTCATCTGGACACAGTTTATCAGCAAAAATATACCCAATGAGCAACAATTTAGTTAACAAGATTATTGTCCACTGAAAATAAAAATAAATAATTGTACATATCTAGTATAATTGCAAAATGTACACAGT
The DNA here is from genome assembly GCA_963932185.1 of Troglohyphantes excavatus. Lineage (NCBI taxonomy): Eukaryota > Metazoa > Arthropoda > Arachnida > Araneae > Linyphiidae > Troglohyphantes > Troglohyphantes excavatus. The sequence continues at coordinate 25,614,703 of OZ010674.1, forward strand.
TTCAACTTAATATTAAATAAAAACATTGTAAGGTGTTTGTTATAATTTATAAAATATTATTGGAAAGTTTTGTGTTTGTTGTAGAAACTTAGTGTAGTTAGTGTAAAATAAAAAAGTCAAGATATTAAATTAATTAAAAAATAACTGTAAAAATGGACGAATATTGGTTTACATAAAATTAAAAAAATATCTTAATCAAAGTTATTAAAGGAATTGTAAAAATGTTCAGAAAACTTAATTTTAAAAAGTTATCTAGTTAAGCTATCAAACAATTTTAAGATTAAACAATAGCAAAGTAGGGTAGCCATTGTTTAAGCTCAGTATAACCAAGCCAAGAAACGTATCTTATTCTTAAAACATTAGTGACATCCTAAACAAGGTCAGCATAATCACATCAAAGTCTCAGTACAATTAAACCAAAGGTTCAGGAAAGCTATGCAGTTTCAAACAAAATGATTGTAGATCTAGAACAAAGACAAAACTTAATTATACTAAACTAAATTCTCAGCATATTCTGACAAATGACTCAACATAACAAAAAATATGGTGCTACATTATTGATACTGGATAATTTGTGCCTAATTATACATTATACATATTTCAATTACTACCTTAATTACTATAATTATATTATCTATAATGCAGATCGATGTACAGAGACAGTTGTACCAAAAGACGGTTGACTTTAAAAATAAGGTGTTAGAGGGAAAATTATTTTGTCACGTTAATCTTAGAAGTCTTAAGCATATTGTTGGAATTTTTACATCTTTTAGACTCTCAAAAGGTGTTTATAAAATTTAATAGCAAGATAACAGTTTTTTTTAAAAAATATTACTTTTCTATTTAGTAATACTATATTTTTCTTATAGAATAATCTATAAGAAGATTTGATCGCCCTGATTGTATTCTTTGTTTAATATTCAATAAACAATACACAATAAATAATTTCTATTATTAATTACAATATTATTAATTTGATGTATATTAAAGTAAATAATCTTTAGTTAAAGTAAATATTTTAGTTCTGAAAGGTAGAATATTATTATTCAAAAATATATCATTTAAATTTGTATCATCATCTAAAAAACTCTATAATATTTAGGAAATGCCTTTATCTATATATGATGTACACAATTTCCAGCATTTGATAGTGTTTTACTAAATGCTCACGATCAGTTTACATTTTACGTTGACAACGTATAAATATAGACATCTCTTCATTATTCCATTAAAAATTATGATAAAATTAATTGAATATCTATTGATCTTGTACACAAGTAACTATTTTACATACCATTTTGCAATAAACTAATTTCTCCTTTTCCTGTATATTCGCGTTTCTCTTTCCGAAAATGTTACATTAAACTATGCCGCCAAAAACAAACCAAAAACTCACATTACTTCTATATTTGAATGTGATAAAACGCTATCTTCAAAGAGACCCTTCAAATTTGAATCCTCTGATAGCGATCCATGATATCAATAAGACAGGAACGGCCAATTAACATTTAAGGAATAGGTTTCTGTATTGGATGACGTCACTTAGTTATATACCATATAACTTAAACAATATACAATAGATATACAGGATGGTTACAAATGGTTGGGCGATGGTTATTGTTTGGCTGTATCATAAATAGCTGTGAAGCTGTTTTAGCTGTTAGCATAATATAACATTAATTTTATCCTACTACTTCGATTATATTTGAAACAGGTCGCTTCACTTTAGTAGCAACAAAGTAGTTAAAGTATAAAAGAAACATGAGTTTATTATATGCAGTTAAACAATCGAACAACAATTTATGATCACCTTGTATATTTTACACTTTTTAGATTATCAAATAAGCGTTAAGATTAAGAAAAAGGTTTATCGAAAATATTATTAAAGTTTATGTACAGATTTACATTAAAATTTTTGCTAATTCATTTTCACAATTTTAATATAACTCCTGCAAACTTGTTCCTAGCAATAGTTTAATTAAAATGCGTTTTGCAGCAATAATAGGCTACCCTTAGACGGAGCTGAATGACTTAAGTCGTAAATTGTTTTAGCAATACACATAAATTTAAATTCAGAAATATATTTGATGTTAAAATATTTTTCAAAATTAAAGCGTTGGGGCGTTTCTTGGAAGTTATATCAATAAAAATAATAAAAATTTATTTTTATATATGTATGTATGTTATGTTATGTATGTATGTTATGTTATGTATCTTATGTATGTATGTATGTTTAGTTTATGTAGGTAATGTATGCATGTAAGTTATGCTATGTATGTATGTATGTATATATGTATGTTATGTTATGTATGTAATGTATGTATGTATGTTATGTTATGTTATGTTATATTGTGTTGTGTTACGTTGTGTTTGTACGTTTTGTTTGTGCGTTGTGTTTGTGTGTTGTGTGTGTGCGTTGTGTTTGTGCGTTGTGTTTGTACGTTTTGTTTGTGCGTTGTGTTTGTGCGTTGTGTTTGTGCGTTGTGTTTGTGCGTTGTGTTGTGTTTGAACGTTGTGTTGTGTTTTTGCAATGTGTTTGTGCGTTGTGTTTGTGCGTTGTGTCTGTGCGTTGTATTGTGTTTTGAATTGTGTTTGTACGTTGTGTTTGTGCGTTGTGTTGTGTTTGTACGTTGTGTTATGTATGGATGTATGTATATATTAGTATTATACAAAAGCGTACGTATTTCGTACGAGGGAAAAACAAGATCACTAAAAGAAGGCAATTAATATTTTGGCCATATTCGAACTTTTAAGAAATATGGTCCCTTTTACCGGAATGACGACACCGTTTTTAATCTCGACTAAATAGTTTCAAATTTTCGACATTTTACATGCAATTTAGACATTCAAAAACTAGATAGTATTGCTTTCAATTACTGTTAATATGATAAGGCGTAGAAAAAGTAGCAGGTGTTTCATTTAGTTGCATGTCTCTATCGATAAGAAGGGATTATATAAATATCTTCGTTATATTTTTATCACGACTGTTTCTAAATCGTGGACGTAAGTACTAACTTTTTAATATTGCCACACTTTATTGTTTTAAAATAATGGTTTTTCGGGTCATATTATGTAATTAAAGTTTGATGCTAATTAGATTGAAAATTTGTATTCAAATGAACCAAAACGTGGCTATATTGCAACTTAAATTCTGTATGGAAAAAATGCTTCAATATCTAAAAAAATGCACTCAGAAATCGTAGAAAAAACAGTTCTTTAGACACAAAAATTAAATTAGAAAAATAATCATCGCCATTCATGACTATTTCAAAATGTTCCGTAACCTCTCTTTCCCTTCGAGCATGAATGGTCTGTAAAAGAGAGAATATGACGTCATAATCGTGAAACCCACATCTCAGAGCGAAAGGCCCATATCACGTGCCATCTCTTCAAAATTATGAATTAAAAAAATACTCGCGATTGGCTGAAGAATTGGGAAATGTGTAACAGTGAAAATTTATGAATAGAATGACATAATTAACCACGTGTCTGAGGCCATACATGTTGACTTCACTTTGATGTTAGCGAGAGTGCCTCTACTACAAAGGATCCATGCTCGAAGCACTTTCCACAGTCCAACGCTCTGTTCACTCGGCCAAGAAGACTCACATGAATTCTAACCAAACATGAGATCATGACCTAGAAAAGGGCCGAAAAGGAATCAGAGTAAATGACTTTCGTTCAAAATTTGAGGATTCTTGTTTCGTCAAAAGTCACGTGATTCAATGGCGAAACGATTGCCAAATATAACGAAAGTTAACGATCTCATAACTCTTAAAAATGAGAGTATTATTTGTGAAAATATACTCAAATAAGCCACAACTGCCCCTTAGAATAGGCCCTGCACCCGAATATGCCAAAATTAGGTGTCTTTACCCACCTTGTGTATTTACTTAGTCAGAGGTTTCAAGGAAAAATGGATTATTGAATTTATTTATTTATTTATTTGACACAAAAGTGGGTACATAAATGTGATTCTCATCTTATAGATCCATGAAGTTCCTGTTGGTTATCCTATTTGCCGGATGCGCTTCGGCGTCCCTTTACGACGGTGAGTCAGGATTAACGTTTTCTGTTTATAATTGATTCCCTAGAAAATATCCTGTTTTTAAAATCCTGGCAAGTCCATTTAATTCTAAAAGTATCTATACGCAAAAACAATTTCTTTTAATTCCTTCTCAATTATTCATTAAGAACTTGTAACCAAAATGATTTAAATTTAATACATTTTAAATAATCTTAATTTATAGTACAGGGTGGAGACAAATTGTTGTGAAATGCTCATTGTTTGACTATATCACATTTTCTGTATTTGCATAATAAAACATTATTTGGCATTTATTTTGCTTGTATTGCAAACAAGTCAATTAGCTTTAGTAGCAACCAATAAAGTAGTTAAAGCATTGAATATTTTTCATTTATTAAGTAGTTAAATAGTCAAATTTTGACCATCACCCTACAATTTGTCACTACCATGTACATCGACTTTTACAAATTTTATACTACATTCAAAGTATAAATAGTCAATTGTAGTGAAAATTTGGTGATACTCTAAACGAACTCTATAATAAAGGTGAGGTGAAAACTCTATAATAACTTCCTGGTCCGAGCAATTGCTTTAACTCAACATTTTAAGTTACGGCGTAGCATGCATAGCGAACCAGGTTAGGTTCCGAATATTCTGCCAATCTCAAATACAAATTAAATTTGACTTCTTTAAAACTACTATATTTGTTTCTCAACAATTTTCGGAACATTTGTATTGAATGATTTTTATATAAGTCGTTTGCATACATTATATAATATTTACACCTTTTTGTAGTGTACACAATTTTGTTGTTATACATTTGAAGGGACAAGTCGAGGAATGGGTTAACTGACAAAAATCACTTTCCAAGATAAATAACTTATTCGCTAAAAATCTTGAAGAAAAGGGTCGTTTTCCGTTGAGCATTCACTATTTGTCACCAAGAGAAAAAAGGTGGCATTGCACTTTTTCTTATTCATCGATCGTGAGCGTGATTAGTGATGATAGGTTAAAAAAATTGGCGCGTTTTCCCACATTTGACATTTAAGTTTGCTTAATGAAATCGAACCATTAGAAATAAAACATATACTTTTTACTTCTTGTATATGCCTAAATAAACCAAGAAGAGCCATACCATTTTGAGTAAAAAACAAACTCACATACACTCTTATTTATGTAGCTTTACGCTGAGAGTTGGCCGATTTCTTCATCTGGCGACATTTGGCGGTTTTAGCAAAAAATAATTTCTGTTAATTAAGGGCAGGGATAGGGTGCTTTTTTAAAGTCTCATGTAGGCAGTAACCTTCCTCTACTTTTGAAAGTCAAGTGTGCAAAATTATATTAAGTTTATCATCTTGAAAGTACTTTGCTATTTTGGTGAAACTTTTAATATATAACCATATATTAGTACATTTGGCGACATTTGTATTCATTTGGTAACATGCTTATTAATTTGGCGAAATTTTTATTCATTTGGGGATAATTTTATTCCTTTGGTCACAATTCCTCATCAGCCCTTCTGAATACATCATTTATCCATTCTCATTGCTAACTATGTAAGAAGTCAATGGGGTTAAGCGAGTTAATAGGTATGAAAGGGAGATAGGAGTGGTTGTTCGAAATTTCATGTAGACAGTGACCTTCTACTTGCTTTGAAGGTCAGGTGTACAAAATTTCATCAAGATCGGAATAAAACTGCAGATTTATATATTTATACATAATTTTTTTAGGTATAGCATTTATACATATTTTTAAGTATAACATAGTGTTTATGTATAATAGCCACTCCCAATTGTGTTCTTAACTATGTATATATTTTTTTCAAACCTAAACTATTTTCAGTTTTCAATAAAGCATCAGATGACGTCGTGGAAAACGTTGGGCCGCTCCATGTGGCTCCAAGGATAGAAGACGGCGATGTCGTCAGGTTTGAAATCAAACAATTAAATATGAATTCTTAGTAACTATTCCGAGTTTGCATTTGACCCAAAACTAGCTGTTACTTTTGGTTCCATCGGATTTGACAAAAATCGTAAATTTCCTAATTAATTGAAGAGTTATGTGTTCAATCTGCGTATGTCCATTTTTGGCTAAATTGAGAAAAAAGGGTTTTCGTAAGCTTGAAAGTGGAGTGTAAAATATTTTGAAGATCGAAAAAAGGTAATCACGACTTTTTCATTATCCGGATTTTCCAAAAATGTCGTGCCAACTGCGAAAATTTTAATTATCGGTTGTCTTAAAGGTTTTTGAAATATTAAAAATTCATTTTGGTATAGGGACTGATTCTTAAAAATAACTAAAGACTAGAAAATTGTTAATATCGATGCAATAACAACCAATTGTTATGGGGAGGAAAGGAGCATATCCATAGAATAATGATACAAATAGAGGAATAAAAATGCTGATTTCCGTGTGTCCATCATTGAAACCACGTGATATGTGGAAATGCCAATTTATTCATGCGCCAATATTACTTGCAGGAAATAGCGACTTTAATAACTAAACGAGATCGAAGTATTGTAATATGGTTTTGTGTTTAATTTTGTATTTAAATATAGTTTTTTTTAACGAGTGGCACAATTTAAGGGAGTTTAACAGATATATTAAGGATATTTTTCTTACTTTGTAGTTTTGAAATAATTGCATTACGTTCTTATGTAAAAAATTTACCATAAGCGAAGTTCTTTCAATTGTTATTTTGTATACTTCAATAAGAAAATATGAACAATAAAACCTGAGAAATATAAAGAGTTTCGCTTCTTCGAATATTGAACACAAATAAAATATTTTCGTTTCGTTAATGAAGAGGAAATATTTAGCGCATATTGTTTGAAAATAAGTAAATACGTACATATATGTTAAGAAGTTGAATACGGACAGAACTCCTTATCACCAAAAGAGAAGAAAGTACGCCAAATTTGAAACTCCTACAGATGTCTGAACGCCAAATGTGGCAGCGCTATAACCACGTGATGTGAGTTTTTCTTTTCAATGTTGACACCGCGGCCTTACGAGAGTCTGGTATTGAAGGCGCTCTCTATTTAATATTACAACTCTCTGAGCATATCTCCCTCCCTTCTTATCCCGTTCTAAAATGCAGAATGACCATAGCTTTTAAAATAAAAATTTTTAGTATTTTAATAAAATAGAATCTCACCTTGGTGAAATGTAATATTAAACCAATATTCGTTAGTATGATCACAAATTGTAACTTTTTTTGTTGTCATTTTTGATCCAAAACTTCGTATTTCCAATTGTGTATTTTAATTAATGTGAATACAAAAAGCAAAGAAGTTCTAACACGCAAAATCGTTCTCTTTAGGCTTGAGAATGTTGTACAGGACGAACTGGCCGAATATCTGAAAAATGCATTTGAAGTCACTTTGAAAAGGATTGACGAGGCTATTAAAGCAGGAAAGAAAGTCAACGAAGAAGCATATAAAAAGGTACAACAATTAAAATAAAAAACAATTGATTATTTTTTGTGAGAAAATTATCATGAGACATTATCTTTAAATATATAGGCAATAAAAATATATGTATATCTTAATTTTTTTTATATAAATTACTAATGTTTCTAGACTATCATTAAATGCTTTTAATAATTTTTTTTTTTCAGAATTTTCTGTATTTTTTCTTTTCCTTTCTTTATTTCATTTCAACAAGTAAAAAGAGCATTGTTAATTGATAATTGAGGACTTGCTGATAATTAAGAATACTTTGATTAAAATAACTAATAAATTTTTTTGAATGATAAAAATTGACAAATCCCCAATTACTAATATCTTTAAGTATAATTAGCTCACCTTTTCTACCTTACTTTCTATTAATGTTTCTCTGGTAAAATTATATTTGACACCAGAAAATATATAAAGCAATAATTTTTCCGAAAGTAGCAAGTAATCTCAAAAGGGTTCATGAGTATGTTTTTGAATTAGCCAACTTCAGATTTGAAAAAATTGCAAAAAAATTTACAATTTGACTACTAAATTATAAAATAAAATGTATAACATTAGTTTAATTTTTTCTTTTTGTGTATCAGTTAAATGTGAATATTGATCTGAAGAGGCTGATTAATCAGTTATCTGTAGAAGATAACTTCCATTCCATTCTCTTCCATTTGAAACCTGCCATACCTTACTTTGCCTTTTAAGTACGATTGAATTGTGGAAATTTTATGTGAGCTCTTTAAAAACGTTTATGTCTAAATGCACAGATGTGTTAACAGCATTTTCGGGAATTTTAGATGAGTATCCTCAATCCATGCAATGTCCTCATTGCGATGAGAGAAATCAATTATTTTATTTAGCAGAAAACCTTGGGGAGGGTTGTCTTCCGTTCTTTAAAACAATACAAACTTTCAAATGGCTTTTCGAAAAAAATATTGAGTTGTCACAACTGTGCACTAAAGCATCGATGTTTTCCATGAAATAATTTGAATTCCTTTTTCAGCTAAAAGAACTAAAAGAAAAAATGAATGAACTGAAAATTGAAGATCATGAAGTGGAGAACTTCAAAGACCAGTTAGATAGTCACTTGCGTGAGATCCTGAAAAAAATGGGCATTTTAGATAAGCGCGCCATTGAACAACCAATGCAAGGAGAGTTCTTTGAGGACCTCAACTTCAGAAATTTTGTGATCAAGCTGAAGCAGATAGTAAGTTCCAATGAATACCATTAAAAAACCAACCAGTATATTCAGGACTTATCAACAGCGAGGCCCTATGAAAACCTATTAAAATTCTCTATATATTATTTTAGGAACCATATTTTTTATCAAAATCTACACTTTAAGAACACTGTTTTATGTTTAAAGGAATTCTGGAATGTGCGATAATTTTGTGGTTTGGAATAAGAAGGACCAATGTATATTTTATATTTTTTTTAAAACTATTTTGAATTTATCAATTTTAAACTTCTAAATGAAATGGAAACCAATGTCGTCAGCCTTCTCTAACCATTCAAATTAAACAATTTCGTGATTTCCGTTTAGATGAAACAAAGCTGAGTTTTAAACTTTGAAGCCATTTTTTTAAATCTGTCAATTATGGCGTTAATCCTTCTGGTTCGAAGCCATTGATTTTATTATGTATATATCAAAATGAAAACCAATATTTCGGATTCGAGTTTTTCTAATGCATCTACCAAAAACGCATTTATGAAGTATTTTTGAAAATAAAATGGTGATGCGAAACTTTATAATAGATACAGATATATGAAATTCCTTAAAAAAACATGACTATTCTTTTCTACTACGATGCATGGGCTACTGAATTTTTTTTTTGTGAGAGAAATAAAAGTAAGAATAATTGTAAACAATAAATTATTTACATTTATCATTCTTTTCTTAATTTTACGGAAACTTTGTACTGAAGCTCTAAAGACACATACCGCTAGGAGCGAACCTAATTATATTCGATAAAATGTATGACTAGATTATTTTTATAGTAAAATATAACCTGATTTAAGTACTTTCCTAACTCATATTACCTTCAAGAACTAAATTTTCTATTTTGAAAAGAAACATACTCGTTTTTAATATTTATCTCCCAAAACGTAAAACAGTGCAGAGGATTTGTGAGCTTTTCTAAACGTATCCTAAAGCTACCAAAACGTCATTCATATGATTGGACAAGAATCGCATATTGTTAATAGGAAAATTCTGTTCTGTATTATACAGTCGGATCACATTATTGTGACCACCAGCTAATTTATAGTGTAACCGCCGTGTGCACTATCAACAGCAGCTATGTCAGATTACAGGTACTCAATATGGTGGTAAGAAGGTGTGCTCAGGTATGTTGGCAGCTATATGCATCTGACGGCCATGATGAGTGAGAGTGCAACATAGATCCATTATTCAGACTAATGATGGATGAGGTTTTGTTCTCCGATATCTCACTCCGTATACGCCAACGTCCTTTCCTTCTATGAATTAGGGAACGTTACCAATCAGAGAAGACAATAATTTGTCAATTAGTGTAGGTCTAATTTTGATACTGCTATGCAAATGTCATCCTTTTATGCTGATGAAACTTTGTTTGCATAAATTAAATGACCGTTCGTTTGCGTAGGAGGCCCCTACGCAGAAGGTTTCCCTGATATATCGTTTTAGATATACTAGTCCCATGGTTCACTTGCTTTAAAGATGCTCCACTGCATCTCGGTGACCGGCCATCACCGACCAATGGATTCGGCGTTGATCTCTTACATAAATGGCGTGTGGTGCTCTGCGTTTGCACGTCGCTTATTCGCAGTAGTGTCATTTCTCCACTCACAGTACCCATTAACCACAACAGTACGCGAACAGCAGTGGGGGCCCGTGGTCGAATATGTTAGTGCAGCCGAAATCATGTGTATTCCCTACCCCCTACTTTCCCAAAACCATACAAGAACAGAAATTCTTTATTATTTACTACTCAAATAAAAGTTTCCTTTTAATTTTTACAAAATGATAACATGCGAAAAAAATAGAAAACATTTATTTATTTTTTTGAAAATTAAAGCAATTCTCCTTCCTTTTGAACATGTGAATCTATCTATTTTAATATTAACTTAAATAATGAAACAACAGCAGGACCATAATGGTCCTGAAACAACAGCACACAGTAAATGTATCACGAAAACCATTTTCGTTTGGAGAGATTCTCATAAGTTCTCGTTTCTCCCACCCATCCCCGCGATTCACGCACGAGCCAATCAGTTTATCGAAAACCAAGTGCAGCCCAAACCATAAAATTCATTTTGGCTGTACCTTCTCACAAATGCAGTGCATTAGCATGGGGGGGGGGATAATCTCCATACTACGTGGAGGTTGCCATTGCAACGATGCAACCGATTTCGAACTTCGCTTTCTGGCTGCAGTTTTGATTGAATTGAGTTTTTTCCCCCTCCTGAATTGTGCATTACGGCAACAGACTTGCTATTTTTCGGAGATTTTGTTTACTACCGTAGAAATTTAATTTTCAATTCTAATCTTCATTTAAGAAAATTAATAAAATATCTTATTTTAGTTTTAAAACACATCAATAAATTTAGGTGCAGCACGGCTGTACTTGCTATAGTCCACGAGCCGCCACTGGCGAACAGCTCACAAACTGCGATGTTTCGAAAATACCGCCACCTTGGTTCACAAGCCCATAATCATTTCTTTTTCAAAATGTGATTAAATCACTCTGTATTTCCATTACAGTCGGGTGTAATATGTTATACCCACGGAGCCACATCAGCACATGTGCTTTCTTTCTCTGGCTACGCGCTGTTGACGTCAAAAGTATAGGGTGATCACAATAACGTAAGCCGACATTGTATAAATACACGATTATGAAAGACTAGTTTTAATCCCTAGTTTTAAATTTTAAAAAATGGTACTTTATGCCTATCAGTAAACTTTCTATCTACACTGCTTTCCAAAAGTTAAGCACACGTGGCATGTTCTGAGTTTATAAATGATTACTTCAATTTCATAGGATGAAAGTCATTGAGGTATGAAAAGGTATATCCGTTATTTCGGTATAATGGATATACCCAATTTCGAACTAGTTTATTAAACTATTTTTTACAGATTATTTTATAATATGATGTATTTTTTTTTTAAATATTAGCTTATGGATTAACTGGAAGTAGTTAGCAAAGAAGTTGCAGCAGTGGATCTGGAATCATCGGCTGACTACAAAGAACAACTGGGGTCACTTGACTATACCATGAATTGCGTGATAAAATCACAAAGAAGATACAATGATTAATTTTAATGTAATATTGCGAAATAAAATTTTATACTTATTTTGTCTGTTTTCTATGAGCAATTTAGAAAAAGCTTTTTTAGATACAAATTTAATAATTGTAACGTTTCTATATATGTATTTTTTTTTACCAAATCGCTTAGCTTAAGCAAATCAATGTAAATATATCAATAATTTAATTCATGGCAATTTTTAACAAGTTATGCACTGAATTATGATTATTTTAAAGAAATGACATTGCGAAGATTTTTGGTTAATATAGTTGCTTATATCAAAATTCCCATCATCTGCAAATTTTTAAGTGTAATAGATTATTTTTTAATATTCTGGTGAGTGTTTCGATATTATTAATTGTTATTAAGTATTTAAGTTAGTAAAAATATAAAATTATTTTAAACGGAAATTTTATTATACACTATTATTATTATTTCTTAAATTATCAAATTTGATTTCAATATTGTTAGCTATTAAAGAAAAGAGTTAAAGGTAAAAAAAGCAATTATTAATCGACTGAAAAATTAATATGGCTACATTGCTTTTCCTTTTACTAATATTTACATATTTTCAAATAACATTACGCAAAATTTTAAAGCAAACATAACCGTTCCCTATCTATATATTGTTAAAAGAGTTCTTTTTTATATTATATTTAGAAATATACTATAAAAATGGAATGTTTAGTACTCTTTTGTACATATTCACCATTGATATTATGGTTTCAAAGCTCGTTTTTTTCCTTTAAATTATTTTTAAGTTATGTACTTTTTTTAGAAACACTTATATTCTAATGGTTTTTATGGTCCAAAACCGTTTTAAATCGCTCAATTCATAAATAAATTGTTTAGAATGTGAATGATTTGTATTTGTTAAATGTTGAACATTTTAGGATGAATAAATGTGTGAGTATTTTTTAGGAACGGACGAGAACTAGAAGAAAAGTGTACATAGTCAAAAAAATAACATAATAGCATATATTCATTGCATATCATATATTCTATTTAAAACTATTTAAAATAATTGTAGTTTAAGTAAAACAAATATTAATATAGTTTTCTGTACCAATATCTAAAATGTTTTCCATGCAAAAAAAAGTTTAGAGTTTTAAAAATTACTAGAATTGTGAAAAATACATTACTTTAAATGCATCTGCACCCTCCAAGTGCTTTCCCCAAAACTTTCTAAAGAGTAAATACACATAATTAATATGCGAATAGGGTCTTACTAGGTACAGTTAATGAGTAACGACTAATGCGTATTGGTATATGAGAAAACACTTTTTAAAACTTTGACACGCAATAAAGCCTAAAGGAAATAAGATAGCTAAGGTAAGTTGCTTGTACATGTAAAAACAACACATCAAGTTTTACTTGTAAGCATTTTTTTTAAATATTTAAAAATATTTATTTTGTTATTACATTAATATTATAAAAATTATCTGATGAATTAATTTATCTGATGAACTTCCATTGTATTTTCATTACACCATCCACAAGATCATTTTCTGAATACCCTATTAAAATATTTTACCAATTAAATTGTTTTATAAATATCCACATTTTGGCATTTCTTATGACTTTTGATTATCATCCCACTTCCCTCCCCTTAATTAGCATTAATGATTTCTTACTAAAACAGCCAAATGGTGCCACGGTGAAGAAATTGGCGAAAAAAACTAACATAATTTTATTGTATGTTTATCCTTATCCGTACTCAAGATACTTGGCGGTCACAAATTGTTGGGCGATGGTCATTAGTCAAACGACACATCGTAAACCATTCTTTTGTCTTTGCTTTAACTACTTTGTTTTTCGCTGCTAAAGCTAAAGCTAAGCTACTTGCTTAATAATATTTTACTATCCCAATACAGGGAAATGTGATGCAACCAAACATTGACCGCTGCCCATCAAATAATGACCACCTGTATATTTACATCATATAAAACTAACTGATTCAAAGAAACAAGAACTTGATATGCACTCAAAGCAGCCCGGTTATGTCTGGGTATGTGTAAACAGTTGCAAAATACCTGTTTCAGAGAGTTGGTGTTTTGGTGAAGCAACAGTCATAAATCCTCAGTGCAACACGACGTTTCTCAATAAGGAAACATCATAAAGAATTCATATGCACTTATGTCGCCGTAATACACTTAACTAAATCGCTCTGTCTAATTTTCTGCAACACTTAAAACGGTTTCCTGCGTCATCTAAAGTAGACTTGGTAAGCTGAATAAATTTCAACTGGAGTAATTCCCAATTTTCAAGACTGAATCTCATTTAAAATTTTATTATCAAATATACTCTGGACTGTGTCGCATGCCCCCCAAATGACGCCTTGTGTAAGATATTTCCTGGACGTGAAATAACCATTTTGGTTGCGATAGATTAGCTTCAGCCGTGGAATTTGTATTGCTCAATATAGAGTTTATGAAATGTTCGCTACTCAAGCACCAGTTTATTTACTTCACGGAACGAAAGGGTAAAGGAGAAGAGGGATAGCGAAAATAGATCTATCGAAATTTAAAATCTTTACAATTGGTGAGTTTTGAAATTTTATTTATTAGAGATTGTTTTAGGCAATTGAATCGGTGTTCAGAAACCCGCTAATTGTACTGTTTTAATTTTCGGAGAGAAAATCATTTTATCTTTAATACTAATAAAGATTTTGACTTATAATTTAGGGAGTTAATTTTTAACTGTGATTTGAGTTACCTTCATACTTCACTGTAAAAAAGAGGTACTTAAAAATGAGTACCTGAGCGTACTCGGTTTTCTTGAAGTACAATTGCATCGTAAATGAGTGATGACGTAATCAAATTTAAGTAACCGTAGTTTCTCAAAAATGAGCAATGTGATTTAATATTTCACATATCAGTTTCTGTTCAAGCAATCTTAATAAAACCACAATTAGATATTTTTTTTATTTGTGTAATAAACACATTGAATCATTCTGCATTCACACATATAAAACAATTAGGTTTTATTAGGATTTATAATTTTTAAAAAATATCGACTTAGCTAAATGAATTTTCATTTTAGTTTTTAAACCTGAATGGGATTTATTCTTCACTTTTTCAAATTCTTCACCTTATAATGTCGTATCATTATTATCAGATAATTCAATGTTTTCTAACGTCGTTAATCATTTATTAGTGTTGTATAATCGTTTCATAATAACTTTTAATAACTTTAAACAACTATATTATATTTATTACTCAGCGTATTTATTATTCAACGTTAGTGTTTTTTTTTCTTTAAAAGTATAAAACTTTTTTTGGTAATGTATATTAAATCTATACTTTTAACTTTAAGGAAACTTAAAAAGTGGACCATGCATTTTTTGCTGTTAACTTCTTGTATTGTGGCTTCAAGCATGCATGCTTCGTTAGGAGGTAAGTTGTCTAATCATTTCATAGCTTTTTTTAAGACGAGGAGATTAAGTTTAAAAATTTTGAACAATCTCTAAACGAATTTTACAGTAAGTTCAGCAATTGTTTCTTTGAATTATAAATTATACGATAAAAGATTGCGCAATCGACAGACGGTTTGCAAACATACACTGTTAAAAATTTAGTTCGACCTTGCACCAAAATTTGGTACCCATTTAGCTGCAACCATTATTTGGTTCTTAGTTTCATCATTTTATGGTGCTACCACGGATACCATTTAGTGGTGAAACGTTCTACAAAAAACTCATATTTTCGCGTCACCGTTTTATGGTGAAACGTTGAAACAAAATTCGCGTTTTCAATACCCCAATTTATGGTAAAACGTTGAACCAAAATTCGCGTTTCAGCTACCCCATATTATGGTGAAACGCCGGTATAATTTGTTGGATGTTCTGGACGATATTCTAGTATTTTTGTAGCGAAGCTGGCAACTCTTCGATCGCAAGATTCCTACTTTTTTTTTACTTTTTTTGTCAAGTCCACCACACGGGTTCGAACTAGCAATCCTTTGATTTACAGCTGAACGCCTTTATCCAATGGGCAACCAGGTCCCTAATGCAAGAAGATTGAGGGGATTCCCTGTTTTGTAGATTCAGCGAAGGTTTAGGTTGCAGTTTAGGAGATTGCACCATTTTTTTATAAAAGCTGCGCTATTCTCGATCAATAATTTTTGGTTCGGAAAAAAAACTTCAGATTGGTATAAAAAATTAATACAAACGTAAACACACATACACTATTCTTTATATAAAAATATTTAGGTATAGCTTTAATTAAGTATGTATATTTAGGAATAACATTGATTATATATGTATATTTAGGTATAAGATTTATGCATAATTTTTTAGGTATAGCATTTATACATATTTTTAGGTATAACATAACAATGTGTTTATGTATAATAGCCACTCCCAATTGTGTTTTTAACTATGTATATATTTTTTCCAAACCTAAACTATTTTCAGCTTTCAATAAAGCATCAGATGACGTCGTGGAAAACGTTGGACCGCTCCATGTGGCTTCAAGGATAGAAGATGGCGATGTCGTCAGGTTTGAAATCAAACAATATCATACAATTAAATATAAATTCTTAGCAAATATTCCGAGTTTGCATTTGACCAAAAACTAGCTGTTACTTTTGGTTCCATCCGATTTGACAAATATCGTAAATTTCTTAATTAATTGAAGAGTTTGTGTTCAATCTGCGTATGTCTATTTTTGGCTAAATTGAGAAAAAAGGTTTTGCGTAAGCTTGAAAGGAGTGAATTATATTTTAAAGATCGAAAAAAGGTAATCACGACTTTTTCAATATCCGGATTTTCCAAAAATGTCGTGCCAACTGCGAAAGTTTTAATTATTGGTTGTCTCAACGGTTTTTGAAATCTTAAAAATTCAGTTTGGTATAGGGACTGATTCTTAAAAATAACTAAAGACTAGAAAATTGTTAATATCGATGCATCATTTATCCATCCTCATCAAATAACAAACAAATGTTGTGGGGAGGAAAGGAGCATATCTCCTTCCCATCTTATCCCGTCCTGAAATGCAGCCTGATCATAGCCTTTAAAACCAAAAATTTTGGTAGTTAAATAGAATAGCATCTTACCTTGGTGAAATGTAATATTAAACCAATATTCGTTAGTATTATCACAAATTGTAATTTTTTTTTTTTGTCATTTTTGAGCCAAAACTCCGTATTTCCAATTGTGTATTTTAATTAATGTGAACAGAAAAAGCAATCGAAAATGACAAAGAGCAGGTATATTTAAATTTGTTTTCAATGCACCAGTAATGAAAAATTTACAACTTTAATCCTTTCAATGAGTTAAATTGAAGTTAAGTTGCATAAATATCAGTAATGGGTTAATTAATGAGTTAAATTAAGTGTGAGTTAAATTAAATTATGAAAACATTTTTGATTAATATTGAAAAACTGCCGGTATATAGTTTTAGCACTACAGTTTTTAATTACAAAATATTGAAAATAACTTTTAAATTTAGATAAAACAGCAATATCTTTCTACTAACTAAATGTTGATTACGTAGAGGTACAATAGATATAAGCTGCTTATTATATATCCCAAATGTAACTTAAAGATTGATGTCGTAAATATTTTATAGTAAGTAAGCTAAAATATTGCTTATTATTCCATGTTTCAAAGCATTCATGTTTTTATAAAATATGGGAACGTAACTGATAAATGACAGTCTTGAACATTCGTTCAAATTATAGTTTAAGTCGTATTTATCTGTAACAATTTTCGAGATATTTGTAATTTTGCTCTTAAGGATTAATGTTAGTTTATAGGTAATGAAACCTTAAATGAAACGAAAAATTACTGTAATATAAACTCGTCTTCACTTCAAAATTATTGCCTTGCGAAAGGATGTATAATTATCATGGATGTAATGTGTCATGCTGTGGTAAGCTTAGATTGCTATTCGAGGAAGCTCTAACATGCAAAATCATTATATTTAGACTTGAGAATGATATCCAGGACGATCTAGCTAAATATCTGAAAAATGTATTTGAAGAAATTTTGAAAAAGATTGAACCAGGAGAGAAAGTCAAAGAAAAAGTATATGAAATGGTACACCAATTAAAATAAAAAAACAATTGATTATTTTTTGTTAGAAAATTATCATGAGATTATCTTTAAATATATAGGCAATAAAAATATATATGTCTATCTTATTTTGTGTATTTGATATAAATGACTAATGTTTTTAGACTAAAATTAAATGTTTTTAATATAAAAATATAATTTTACAATTTTCTGAATATTTTTCTTTCCCTTTCTTTATTTCATATCAACAAGTAAAATTAATTAGCACTGTTAATTGATAAGTTGTGATACTTTAATTGAAATTTGAGGACTTGCTGATAATTAAGAATACTTTGATTAAAATAACTAATAAAAATATGTTAAAGACAAAAATTGACAAATCCTCATTTACTAATATCTTAAAGTATAATTAGCTCAATTTTCTACCTACCTTTCTATTAATGTTTCTCTGGTAAAATTATATTTGACACCAGAAAATATATAAAGCAAGAATTTTTCCGAAAGTAGCCCGTAATCTCAAAAGGGTTCATGAGTATGTTTTTGATTCAGCCAACTTCAGAGTTGAAAAAATTGCAAAATGTTTTAAAATTTGACTACTAAATTATAAAATAAAATATATAAAATTAGTTATTTCTTTCTTTTTGTGTATCAGTTAAATGCGAATAGTGATCTGAAGAGGCTGATTAATCAGTTCTCTGTAGAAGATCCCTACCTTCCATTGGAAACCTGCCATACCTTACTTTGCCTTTCAAGTACGATTGAATTGTGGGAAATTTTTTGTGAACTCTTGAAAAACGTTTATGTCTAAATGCACAGATGTGTTATTTACAGCATTTTAGGGAATTTTTGATTAGAATCCTCAATTCCAATGTCCTAATGGAGTTGGGAAAAATCAATTATTTTAATTGGCAAAAAATCTTGGCGATGGTTGTTTTCCATTCTTTAAAACACTACAAACTTTCAAATGGTTTTCCCAAACAAAAGGATTGAGTTGTCACAACTGTGCACTAAAGCATCGTTGTTTTCCATGAAATAATTTGAATTCCTCTTTCAGCTAAAAGAACTAAAAGAAAAAATTAATGACCTGGAAATTCAAGATCATGAAGTGGACAAGTTAAAAGAACAGTTAGATAGTTACTTGCGTGAGATCCTGAAAAAAATGGGCATTTTAGATAAGCGCGCCATTGAACAACCAATGCAAGGAGAGTTCTTTGAGGACCTCAACTTCAGAAATTTTGTGATCAAACTGAAGCAGATAGTAAGTTCCAATGAATACCATTAAAAAACTAACCAGTATATTCAGGACTTATCAACAGCGAGGCCCTATGAAAACTAATTTAAATAATCTATATATTATTTTAGGAATCTTATTTTTATCGAAATCTACATTTTAAGAACACTGTTTTATGTTTAATGGTATTTTGGAATGTGCGATAATTCTGTGGTTTGGAATAAGAAGGACCAATGTATATTTAATAATTTTTTAAAAATTATTTTGAATTTATCAATTTTAAACTTCTAAATGAAATGGAAACCAATGTCGTCAGATTTCTCTAACCATTCAAATTAAACACTTTCGTGATTTCCGTGAAGATGCAACAAAGCTGAATTTTAAACTTTGAAGCCATTTTTTTTAAATCTGTCAATTATGGCGTTAATCCTTCTGGTTCGAAGCCATTGATTTTATTATGTATATATCAAAATAAAAACCGATATTTCGGATTCGATTTTTTCTAATGCATATACCAAAGACGCATTTATAAAGTATTTTTGAAAATAAAATGGTGATGCGAAACTTTATAATAGATACATTATTCTGATCACCAGCTAATTTCCAGTTTAACCGTCGTATGCACTATCAACAACAGCTATGCCAGATTAGAGGTACTCAATATGGTGGTAGAAGGTGTGCTCAGGTATGTGGAGGCATGTTGGCAGCCATATGCATCTGATGGCTGTGATGGAGCAACATAGAACCATCATAGAGACCAATGATGGACGAGGTTTTGTTATCCGATATCTCACTCCGTATACGCTAACGTCCTTTCTTTCTATGAATTAGGGAACGTTACCAATCAGAGAAGACAATATTTTGCCAATTAGTGTAGGTCTAATTTTGATGCTGCTATGCAAATGTCATCCTTTTTTGCTGATGAAACTTTGTTTGCAAAAATTTAATGACCGTTCGTTTGCGTAGGAGGCCCATACGCAGAAGGTTTCTCTGGTTCATTTGCTTTAAAGATGCTCCACTGCAGCTCGGTGACCGGCCATCACCGACCAATGGATTCGGAGTTGATCGCTTACATCAATGGCGTGTGGTGCTCTGCATTTGCACGTCGCTTATTCGCAGTGGTGTCATTTCACCATTCACATTACCCAGTAACCACAACAGTACGCGAACAGCAGTGGCGGCCCGTGGTCGAAAATATTAGTGCAGCCGAAATCATGTGAATTCCCTACCCCCTACTTTCCACAAACCAGACATGAACGGAAATTCTTTATTATTTACTACTCAAATAAAAGTTTCCTTTTAATTTTTACAAAATGATAACATGCGAAAAAAATAGAAAACATTTATTTATTTTTTTGAAAATTAAAGCAATTCTCCTTCCTTTTGAACATGTGAATCTATCAATTTTAATATTAACTTAAATAATGAAACAACAGCAGGACCATAATGGTCCTCAAACAACAGCACACAGTAAATTTATCACGAAACCCATTTTTGTTTGGAGAGATTCTCGTAAGTTCTCGTTTCTCCCACCCATCCCCGCGATTCACGCACGAGCCAATCAGTTTATCGAAAACCAAGTGCAGCCCAAACCATAAAATTCATTTTGGCAGTACCTTCTCACAAATGCAGTGCATTAGCATGGGGGGGGGATAATCTCCATACTACGTGGAGGTTGCCATTGCAACGATGCAACCGATTTCGAACTTCGCTTTTTGGCTGCAGTTTTGATTGAATGGAGTTTTTTTCCCCCTCCTGAATTGTGCATTACGGCAACGTACTTGCTATTTATCGGAGATTTTGTTTACTACCGTAGAAATTTAATTTTCAATTCTAATCTTCATTGAAGAAAATTAATAAAATATCTGATTTTAGTTTTAAAACACATTAATAAATTTAGGTGCAGCACGGCTGTACTTGCTATAGTCCACGAGCCGCCACTGGCGAACAGCTCACAAACTGCGATGTTTCGAAAATACCGCCACCTTGGTTCACAAGCCCATAATCATTTCTTTTTCAAAATGCGATTAAATCACTCTGTGTTTCCGTTTTTCAATGCACACACTACACCTCATATACCCACCAAGCCACATCAACACACGTGCTTTCTTTCCTGGCTACGCGCTGTTGATCTCAAAAGTATAGGATGATCACAATAACGTAAGCCGACATTGTATAAATACACGATTATGAAAGACTAGTTTTAATCCCTAGTTTTAAATTTTAAAAAATGGTACTTTATGCCTATCATTCAACTTTCTATGTACACTGCTTCCCAAAAGTTAAGCAAGAAAAGTAAAAAAGTAGTGATGTTGCGATCGGAGGGTTGTCAGCTTCGCTACAAAAATACTAGAAAGTCGTCCAGAAGAACATCCATCAAATTATACTGGCGTGTATACGGGACTGGGGCACGATAAATCTGATCGGGGTCCAATGTCCTGACGCCTATTGAGGTTGCGTCGGGTGAAAACTCAGGTGTTATCCTCGTCATCTGACCATGGTTCAAAAATACGAGGCATCGTTCCCGGGTCTTTCCTACGAGATAGGCCCCGAACCGTCGCCAATAGCCCACTGTGCAGCTCTAGTGCGACGTTATTTAAAACAAACCAAACAAACAAACCAACCAAAAGTTAAGCACACGTGGCATGTTCTGAGTTCAGAAATGGTTACTTCAATTTCATAGGATGAAAGTCATTGAGGTATGAAAAGGTATATCCGTTATTTCGGTATAATGGATATACCCAATTTCGAACTAGTTTATTAAACTAATTTTTACAGATTTTTTTATAATATGATGTATTTTTTTCAAATATTAGCTTATGGATTAAATGGAAGTAGTTAGAAAAGAAGTTGCAGCAGTGGATCTGGATTCATCGGCTGACTACAAAGAACAACTAGGGTCACTTCACTGTACCATGAATTACGTGATAAAATCACAAAGAAGATACAATGATTAATTTTAATGTAATAATGTGAAATAAAATTTTATACTTATTTGGTCTGTTTTCTATGAGAAATTTAGAAATAGCTTTTTTAGATACAAATTTAATAATTGTAACGTTTTTATATATGTATTTTTTTTACCAAATTGCTTAGCTTAAACAAATCAATGTAAATATATCAATAATTTAGCTATTAAAGAAAAGAGTTAAAGGTAAAAAAAGCAATTGTTAATCGACTGAAAAATTAATATGGCTACATTGCTTTTCCTTTTACTAATATTTACATATTTTCAAATAACATTACACAAAATTTTAAAGCAAACATAACCGTTCCCTATCTATATATTGCTAAAAGAGTTCTTTTTTATATTATATTTAGAAATATACTATAAAAATGGAATGTTTAGTACTCTTTTGTACATATTCACCATTGATAGTATGGTTTCAAAGCTCGTTTTTTAAAAATTATTTTTAAGTTATGTACTTTTTTTAGAAACACTTATATTCTAATGGTTTTTATGGTCCAAAACTGTTTTAAATCGTACTATTCCTAAACAAATTGTTTAGAATGTGAATGATTTGTAATTGTTAAATTTTGAACATTTTAGGATGAATAAACGTGTAAGTATTTTTTAGGAACGGACGAAAACTAGAAGAAAAGTGTACATAGTCAAAAAATAACATAATAACATATATTTATTGCATACCATATATTCTATTTAAAATAATTGTAGTTTAAGTAAAAAAAATTCAATACAGTTTTCTATAATAATATCTAAAACGTTTTCTATGCAAAAAAAAAATTAGAGTTTTAAAAATTACATTACAAGAATTGAAAAATACATTACTTTGAACGGTTTGAATGCATCTGTACCCTCCAAGTGCTTGCCCCAAAACTTTCTAAATAGTAAATACACATAATTAGTATGCAAATAGGGTCTTACTAGTAACACTAATGAGTAAACAACTAATATATATTGGTATATGAGGAGACCTTTTTTAAAACTTTGACACGCAATAAAGCCTAAAGGAAATAAGATAGCTAAGGTAAGTTGCTTGTACATGTAAAAGCAACACATCAAGTTTTACTTGTAAGCATTTTTTTATACACGGAAACCTGTTTTTGTGCGGTAGATAGGGACCGCATAAAAAAACGCATAAAAAATTCGCGCAAAACTTCACGAGTAGATATAAAATATAGTTTTCGCAACCCAATTAATTTTTTTTATGCGGTGAATAGGGACCGCATAAAAAAAGTCTCACATAGAAAATAACACAAAACCTTACGAAATAACGAGGAATTGTTTTTTTGAACTAAATCAAGATACGAGGCTTAACATCTACTTGGAATCTCGCCAAACCTTTTGGTATCTGATTTAGAAAATACACATGCGAACATTTTTAAATATTTTATTTACATATGTACTTATTTTACACATACAAAACTTTTTTCAAAACGTATAGCCATTATCCTTCGTAGTCTGACAATACGCGAACTTGGTTCAAAATCGCTTTCGTCACTTGAAGATACTACCTCGCACTCGTTTAGAGTTGGCTTTTTTTCAGTTACCATGTAGTCAGTGATCAGTTTTTGCGACGACTGTTGTTTCACTAGACGCTTGTATATGTCTCGGTAGCCAAATAATCAATTATGTTCCAATTTGATTGAAATTTTCATATACCGCACAAAAAAAGACCGCACAAAAACAGGTTTGAGTGTATTTAAATATATTAACTTTATTATTATTTTAATATTATAAAATTTATCTGATGAACTTCCATTGTATTTTCGTGACATCATAAACAAGATAATTTTCTGAATACCCTATAAAAATATTTTACCAATTAAATCGTTTTATAAATATCCACATTTTGGCATTGTTTATGACTTTTGATTATAATCCCACTTTTCTCCCCTTAATTAGCATTAATGATTTCTTACTAAAACACGGTTAACAAAATGGTACCACGGTGAAGAAATTGGCGAAATAAACTAACATAATTTTATTGTATGTTTATCCTTATCCGTACTCAAGATACATGGCGGTGACAAAATGTTGGGCGATAGTCATTGTTTGGCTGTTTAACGACACATCATAAACCATTATTTTGACTATTTATTAACCACTTTACCTGTTGCTGATAAAGCTAAGCTACTTGCTTAATAATGTTTCACTGTTCCAATACAGAGAAATGTGATACAGTCAAACATTGACCGCTGCCCAACAATTAAGGACCACCTGTATATTTACATAATCTAAAACTAACTGATTCAAAGAAACAAGAACTTGATATGCACTTAAAACAGCACAATGATGTCTGGGTATGGGTAAACAGTTACAAAACACCTGTTTCAGAGAGTTGGTGTTTTGGTGAAGCAACAGTCATAAATCCTAAATGCAACACGACGTTTCTCAATAAGGAAAAATCGTAAAGAATTCATATGAACTTATTTCGCCGTAATACACTTAACTAAATCGCTCTGTCTAATTTTCTGCAACACTTAAAACGGTTTCCTGCGTCGTCTAAAGTAGACTTGGTAAGCTGAATAAATTTCAACTGGAATCATTCCCAATTTTCAAGACTGAATCTCATTTAAAATTTTATTATCAAATATACTCTGGCCCGTGTCGCATACCCCCAAACGACGTCTTGTGTAAGATATTTCCTAGACGTGAAATAACCATTTTGGTTGCGACAGATTAGCTTCAGCCGCGGAATTTGCATTGCTCAATATAGAGTTTATGAAATGTTCGCTACTCAAGCACCAGTTTATTTACTTCACGAAACGAAAGGGTAAAGGAGAAGAGGGATAGCGCAAATAGATCTATCGAAATTTAAAATCTTTACAATTGGTGAGTTTTGAAATTTTATTTATTAGAGATTGTTTTAGGCAATTGAATCGGTGTTCAGAAACCCGCTAATTGTACTGTTTTAATTTTCGGAGAGAAAATCATTTTATCTTTAATACTAATAAAGATTTTGACTTATAATTTAGGGAGTTAATTTTTAACTGTGATTTGAGTTACCTTCATACTTCACTGTAAAAAAGAGGTACTTAAAAATGAGTACCTGAGCGTACTCGGTTTTCTTTAAGTACAATTGCATCGTAAATGAGTGATGACGTAATCAAATTTAAGTAACCGTAGTTTCTCAAAAATGAGCAATGTGATTTAATATTTCAAATATCAGTTTCTGTTCAAGCAATTTTAATAAAACCACAATTAGATATTTTTTTTATTTGTGTAATAAACACATTGAATCATTCTGCATTCACACATATAAAACAATTAGGTTTTATTAGGATTTATAATTTTCAAAAAATATCGACTTAGCTAAATGAATTTTCATTTTAGTTTTTAAACCTGAATGGGATTTATTCTTCACTTTTTCAAATTCTTCACCTTATAATGTCGTATCATTATTATCAGATAATTCAATGTTTTCTAACGTCGTTAATCATTTATTAGTGTTGTATAATCGTTTCATAATAACTTTTAATAACTTTAAACAACTATATTATATTTATTACTCAGCGTATTTATTACTCAACGTTAGTGTTTTTTTTTCTTTAAAAGTATAAAACTTTTTTTGGTAATGTATATTAAATCTATACTTTTAACTTTAAGGAAACTTAAAAAGTGGACCATGCATTTTTTGCTGTTAACTTCTTGTATTGTGGCTTCAAGCATGCATGCTTCGTTAGGAGGTAAGTTGTCTAATCATTTCATAACTTTTTTTAAGACGAGGAGATTAAGTTTAAAAATTTTGAACAATCTCTAAATGAATTTTACAGTAAGTTCAGCAATTGTTTCTTTGAATTATAAATTATACGATAAAAGATTGCGCAATCGACAGACGGTTTGCAAACATACACTGTTAAAAATTTAGTTCGACCTTGTGCACCAAAATTTGGTACCCATTTAGCTGCAACCATTATTTGGTTCTTAGTTTCATCATTTTATGGTGCTACCACGGATACGATTTAGTGGTGAAACGTTTCACAAAAAACTCATATTTTCGCTTCACCGTTTTATGGTGAAACGTTGAAACAAAATTCGCGTTTTCGATATCCCAATTTATGGTAAAACGTTGAACCAAAATTCGCGTTTCAGCTACCCCATATTATGGTGAAACGCCGGTATAATTTGTTGGATGTTCTGGACGATATTCTAGTATTTTTGTAACGAAGCTGGCAATTCTTCGATCGCAAGATTCTTACTTTTTTTTAACTTTTTTTGTCAAGTCCACCACACGGGATCGAACTAGCAATCCTTTGATTTACAGCTGAACGCCTTTATCCAATGGGCAACCAGGCCCCTAATGCAAGAAGATTGAGGGGATTCCCTGTTTTGTAGATTCAGCGAAGGTTTAGGTTGCAGTTTAGGAGATTGCACCATTTTTTTTATAAAAGCTGCGCTATTCTCGATCAAGAATTTTTGGTTCAACCTAGATTGCACCATAATATGGTGCAAGTTGCTGCAGAGCACAAAGATGTGGTGTAACGCTGAACTGAAATTTTTAACAGTGTACATTATATTTGACATACGAAGTTAAGTTTACAACATTTTAAATGCTGCATTAAATTAGTTAAAATTACTTTTTGTAAATATTTATTTTATGCAAATTAATTGTGGTAACCTAAATAGGATGAATAATTAAGAAGATTATACGTCAAAAATATAAAATATCACTAACGATTTATATTTACTTGGCCTGCAGTATTAAATGAGATCATTACCTTTAATTGTATGTTATTTATTATTGTATCTAAACTTTGTTTTAATTTGCAACTCAATTGACAATTTAAACTATTTGCGACTTTTATTGTCGGCAATATTTAGTTACATCTCAGCTATGTAAAAATTGTAAACTTTTAAATACGTGTGAAAAAACTGTACAATGGAGAAATAATTTATAGAATAACATTCTCCTATGATTATTTGTATTGTTAAATTTGAAAAATTATTGGAAATATGACCTAAGCACATCATGTTTATATGTTTATGACTTTTGCACCTATGCACATCATATTTATGACTTTTTCAGATCCATATTTATTACAATAGAATATCCTTTAAATCGAATAATTAAAACAGAACATATCAAATATGTATTTGAAAAATTCAAAAACAAATGGCGACAAATTTAAAATCCCACACACCGAAAATATCAGTAACGAATATACTAACAAGCAATTTTCAGGAAAAAAAAACGACGTTTTTAAAAAAGTTTTTTTTATATATAAAATTTACACAAAAATATTTTGAAATGTACTACCGATCTATGTAAGCAGCCATTTTAATAACTCTAAAGAGAGCTTTATAATTATTTATAAGCGTATCTTCCACCCAATCTACAAATTTAAATTTGTGTTTTAACCAATCCCAAATTTCTGTTTACTTTTACAATGGTCTTCACCTTAAGAGGGAGGAGGTGAACTAGTACGAAAAAATAAAGAAAGTATTTTTAATTGTTAATTAATTAGAATGTATATGCATTGAGCTTAAATTTGTACAAAATGTATTCTAAATATTTATGTATATGTGTATTTTTATGTATGTAAATGTATCTAATTATTTATCACTGACTAGTTCATTTGAGTGGCATGAATTAACTGTGAATTTAATGATAAATACAATATTTTATAGATGATTTGTTCACGTATGTATTGTACTTTATAAAGCTTATTTATACATAATTGCAATTGAACATTTTTAAATTGCGAACTTTTACCCTATAAAAAGTGGAACATTCCATTTGG
The DNA here is from genome assembly GCA_963932185.1 of Troglohyphantes excavatus. NCBI lineage: Eukaryota > Metazoa > Arthropoda > Arachnida > Araneae > Linyphiidae > Troglohyphantes > Troglohyphantes excavatus. The sequence goes on from OZ010674.1 coordinate 25,642,417, forward strand.
AAAAACGGTTCTTCCAAGATGTACGGTTGAGAATTTCGGAAAAAATTACCGTCATGTGTGGGAAAGTTGGTAGCTCAGTTTTATATCCCACTAGCTGAAATACCCGTTCGACGCACGGAAAAGAAAAAAATTACAAAATTGGCGAAATAATTTTTATAAATTTGGCGAATTTTTTTTTGTTCATTTGGCGACACATTGGCGATATTTAGTAATCAGCCAATCAGAATAAGTTATATAATATTAAAATATTCCATTGTTTCATTCTAGAAATATTGCATTGTTACATGTTCTCCATGTTAACCCTATGGAAAGTGTTTTTAAAAAAATGGTTATTTTGGCAGTTCGAGTTCGAATTTTTAAAAATTCTTTTTTAGTTCACCCCTAGGGCCTTCAAGATGAATCTGGGTTCAAATATTCAGCAATCTAGGTCTTTTGGATTTGTAGATTCCAAAAGAAACGTCGCTACTAACATCGAAAAAGGGGTTTTACACCCCCTTAAATCTGTTCGATCGGAACAAAAATAGCTTACTTTTCCTATTTAAGGTATTAGGAACATATTTGCCAAATTTCTTCTTCATAGGTATACGGGAAGTTGGAGAATTAGTGATGAGTGAATGAGTGGGGTTTTCGCATTTATATATATAGATTGACCATGCATGCTATACTGTGGAGAAAAAACACAGCATCCACAGGCAATTCTATCTAAATCATAGGTAGCTGAATATTTGGCAAGCCATACATACCACCAGCCACCTTTCGAAAGTACGCTGAATCCTATGCCTTCAATCTTGCGAGATGAATTCTCGTTATTAAGTATGTTTCCCCTAATCCAGAGACTATTCAAAGTACAATATAGTTGATTTATCATTACTTTTTGAATATCTTACTCTTTTCGCAATCATTAAATGTCTATATTTTAATCCAACTAATGAACATAAAATACGCTTTTTCTAAACCTTGTAAATTTGCTTAACTTAGATGTTTAGTTACTTATTATATTCTATAAAAATACTTAATTAATAATTACTTTACTAAAAATCCTCCATTTTTAAATGGAATAGTTTTTTAAACGGCAATATAACAGCTTCAATATATCAATACAAGAATGGAGTGTCTGTCTGTGGAATCGAACAAAACCCTTCATTGTGAGTTTTCTTCACGAATTAGGATACACTGATTCAGAAAATCGCATTAAAATATATTTTGTATGTTTGTCTATTTGTCCGGATTTAAATAAAAAAATACTGCACGGATTTTTATGAAACTTGCACCATTTTAACAATATTTTCTGAGTTTAAAATCTGCATTTCGTTTCATGTGGATATCTGTAACCGTTCAAAAGTTATAGAGCTTTTTTAATCATTAATTTTTAGGAACTTTCACAAAACAAAAAAAAACATTTTATAAAAACATCTGTTTAATTTGTAGTAGTAATAGCATGCAAAGTCGTGAACATAAAAATTAAAAAGTACTAGGATTAGGTATCTCGAATACTACTCAAAGTAATTGAATAAATATGGATTTTGATAAATTTATTTTCACAGTGCACAGAGAGTGATATGCGACTGGCTGCGCTAACAAAGAAAATCGTGCAGCAGCAAATTGACCACGAGCAACGCTGGGCCATATTGCTAGTTCTATAACATTTTCACAAAGACTTTCGTCTTAATAGTTTCTGATTTATTCAAACAAATTTTTGATTACCAAAAAGGGAAAGCTTAAAATTATATTTTAAAATAGAGAACAAGTGATCAGTGTGCTAGGTTGGAACGATTATCCCCCCGTTCTTAATAATTGCTTTCGTATATATTCCAAGCAGCAGCAATAGTAAACATCAAGACCATTGTTAAATAATATATTTTTTTAAATATAATAAATGTTACTTTTATTTTACAGTTCACCATTGGCAACAATATTTAAGTGAGATTATAATTTTTTTTTTTTTTACAATAAAAATATTTTATAATTTCACTCTAACCACCTTATATTTTCAAACACCTTATTCAAATGTTCTACATATCATTATCCATTCAAACAGAACCACCCAAAATTAATTAAATATTAGTCTAATTCAAATTTTCTAATAATTAAAGCAATTAAAAATTATTTATTTTAGCCTTGAAAAAAATATATTAAGTAAATTTTATTTCTTATGAATATACATTTAACTATAAATATTGCTGTACATACCTAAAAATAGAATTACGATTACTATCTTTTGTTATGTAAAACATAAAAAAAAATTTAAATAAAAAAAAACTAGTGTTTATGCCTGTATTCCATAAGTTTCAACATAGTTCTTTTAAATATAACCATTTCTATATTGTATAACTTGCTTTAGTTTTACTTAAAGGCTTAATATATACAACAACGAGCGATTAACTGAGATTATTTTTAAATTATCTTTCTTGTATGTCAAACACTTATTAAACTTAGTAAATAAAAAGTATTAAAGCGCGTTTTAAAAGAAATTGTTTTTATACTTCGAATTATAATTAAAAATATGTATAAGGTAAGATTTAAGTAATTACATGTAATTGCTAAACATGTAAAGTTTTAAAATAAATGAACGAGTAGTTTAAAAATAATTAAAGACAAAAAAAACCAATTTTGATATAATTTGGATTTAGTGACAAAAATTAATTTATTTTGTGCATACCATACAGTGTTAAAATAACTTATTTAAAATATATATTTAGTTTAGCTAGAAAAAAAATTTAAATAGATTAATAAGCAAATTAAAAATAATTTAAAAACAAAAGCGTTTCAAGTTTTAGAAAATATATAAATTGAAAAACAAATTATTAAAAAAATTGCGTTGCTTCCCCCCCCCCTTAAGTTTTGATGCTAAGACAAATATAAGCATATATAATATTAGAACAAAGAAAATATTAGTTACCGAAGAAGACCGGAATAGAATTTTATAGAAATCCCCGAGGTTTAGAATTAAACTTTGAGCATATATTTCATCATCATAATTAATGCTATTCACTTAATATTATATTAAGTTAATTTAAACGATACTTTAAGCAAATTTTAAAAATATAAGTTTAGTGATGAAAAATAACAATTTAAAATGTACTTTTCTTTTTTCAGCGTACCATTTGGAAGTGCAGTAACCAGGTGAGTAATTTACTTAAAAAATAAAATTCCTAACTTTGTGTGTTATTGATTAAAAACTCATCTAATTTAAACTGAGATTTTTATCATCTTTGGAAAAGATACTATGTTTAAAATATATACATTTATAGACAATTTTGGACGATTTTATTTTTTCAGCGTTTATTGACATGCTATTAACACTTATATAAGAAACAGTACTTTTTTTAAGAGAGAAGATAATGATACATTAAAGTAGGAGATGTAAATAATTACTAGAATATATTTACTTTTATATTTTATCGAAAGAAAGGCATCTAAATTACTTTAAAAATTGTAGTCAGATTAAAATAAATTAAATAGACAAAATTATCTTCAGATGTATTTAAAATTACGTTTTACAAACATATTAAGTACTTGATAGTACTTTGTTTGAATACTTGATAAAACACTTCAAAATTCATTTAAGTCATAATAATTCTGAACGAACAATATATAAACTTATAAAATCTAAATTTCCAATACGGCATCATATTTGCTAAATTCAAACATAATTCCTAAATTAACTGATATGTTTATTATGTCCTATCTGCACAGATCTGTAGAATGCTCATACGCTGAAAATGTGTAATAATGTCAATATTTTTTTAATATGAACGTGTAGATAGATGATCGTCAGCGATTGTTTGTTTTTTGATTAGTTGAAATGTGGATGTAACGGCTTTTGTTTCTTGAAAAAAAAGCAAGATGACTACTCACAACGTTAGAAAATCAATTAAAAGCGTCCATCCAGTTGCAAACCAAGTTATGCGGAAATTAAAATTTTGATTATTACTTATTCAGTAATCTGAGGATGCATATATCTGCTTTTGCATCTGGACAAGTCACATGTAGTCAAAGTCAAAAGTAATTACAAATTAATTTGGATTTAAGAATTTCTTTTCAGTGGGACATATGATAAATATTTGTTTAAAAAATCCAAGAGTGTCATGATGAAACAATATACTTTATGATACGTTCTTATGCAAAACAACAACAAAATATTTATTTAATGATTGGGGAATTGAACTATTTTTTAAAAACAAAAATGTTATTGAAACCGTACTATAACATAAAAAGATTAAATATTTTCATTGTAAGTGACGTTCCTACTACATCTTAATCAAATTGTTACTATTTTGTAATATTTAAACAGTTTCGAGAGAAAAAATAAATTTATCCTAATATATATTATTTACATGTTTGTATAGTATTATGTAGGAATATCTTTTAAAATATTTCCAATTGATATCTTTTAGCAAAACACCTACAAGTGGAGATACTAGGTAATATATATATATATATATATATATATATATATATATATATATATATATATATATATATATATATATATATTAAGTTATATAAATTGCGTACAAAACAATTATTTTCTGATAGGACTGCTTTCATAACTAAATCGAATTCAAATATATTTAGATGCATTTTTCGATTCAATTAAATCGCCAATCCTATGTTAACTTAAGAATGTTTAATTTTTCCAAAAATGATTTTAAGTCATAAAATAGTAATGAAAATTAAATAAAATTTACTAGTTGATATATGATGTTCATAATTAGAAATAATATTTTATTATACTCAATATTAAGTTACACGGCTGCCTTTAAGAACATTGGCTTTACCAAAACATTTTACTAAGCAATTGAATTGTATTCGTATTTTTTTTTAAATTTGTGTTCATTTAATTTTAAATGCTAATTTAAAATTGCGCACTACAATTTTTATCGTCTTAGTTTAACGTTTTGCATTCGAGAAACATGTTTGATATTTACGTTTTTTTTATGGAACAGTTAAATTCCCCCCCGTTCTGTTCCTGGTTGTGTCTAATTTCAATCTGAAGAAAGTTTTAAATCACTTACTTGGTGCTTCTGGATAACACACATAATTTCTATTAAAGTGTGTGAAAGAATAACTTTTTAAACTCAAGAATACGCTGTTCTCTTTCATTTGGAAGAACAGAGAAAAAATAACACGCCGTTATTTTGGTGAGTTAAAGGCGACGCAACGGCTAATAAAATATGTTGATACTGAAGAAGTGAAGTCATACTTTTTAATGGAGTTAGACAAAGAACAGGCTAACGAAAGAAAATAGTGAAAATAGTTTTATGCTCAAGAACATGCAGTTCTTGCTCAATTTGAAGAACAGGGAACAAAAGAACTGATTGTTATTTCGGTGACTAACAGTCGTCACTCGAGCCCAAAATCTTATCATTTGTAATAGTAAGAAAAGTTACATTAATGTATGTGAAAAACTGTTATATGTTATCCCAAAACGTGGTGAAAAAGATATTATTATATTCCAAATCACAACTTGCATGTGGCATAACAGTGACATTGGAGTATTATGTTGTAATGCCAATAGATTGGGTTATTAATGTAACCCCAAAATATAAACTATAATGGTTTGATAGGTAACTCACAAAAATAAAGCTAGCTTTAAAAACATGCATATTATCTAACTCATAATTGCAAAAGAAACGTGTGCAGAATGAATAAACATGAAAAAAAATTATGTTTAAATCCAAGGATAGTGAAGACCATATATATATATATATATATATATATATATATATATATATATATATATAAGGTGTGCTCGTACTCGCGCTGCCTGACGGAAGGCGGAGAGAGCAACTATTTGACGTCATAGTGACGCCTTCCTTCGCCTACTGTGGGCGTGTCTAATGCTCTCGTTTGAACCATTGGCAAGGCTGAACTAGATGCGCGCGCGTTGGTTGATGGTGCTGCCATCTATTCGTTTTTTTGTGAACTATTAAAAAGTGATAAGCTAACTTTATTTAGTTACTTTTACTGCAATTTATCAGTTTAAATTATATTTTAAGGATTGCATTTAGTATGGAAAAATTTCAAAAGAGTTGCTTAATAAATTAAGCGTATTAAAAAAATATTAGCTGCAACGACAGCATGTCCATGAATTTTGAAAGAGTAAAATGAGGTTAGGAACCATCAGGTCAATGCATTTGTATTGGACATATTAAATGAGTTACAATTTCAATCAAGTAAAATACGGGGACATAACAAAACAAGGACGGATTAGTAGTGAAGTTACCTGAACACAATTATTTGCAGATATTTACATTATTTTGCTAATTAAAAATTAAATCACCAGTTGTTACCCAACCGGGATCGAACCTAAGTAGCAATGCTTGAAACACACAGCCAATGAGAATGATCAAAAACCGATAGTAAGGTGGAGCTAAAATGATGTCAAAAGTAAGGCGGAGCTAAAATGACGTCATTTAGTTGCTTTCCTTGCCCACTTTCAAAAAGCGAAAAACGAGCGCACCTTCTATATATAGTCTTCACTATCCTTGGTTTAAATCATCAGTGTTGAATTTATTTTAAGTTAAATTTTTTATGTTGTATATGTCATAAGATTTTCGAATGCATATTCTGTTAAAATCGGAAAACTTGTTTCTTAAAGTAATCGCTTTGAGCCCTTCCCAAATGGAATTATAAGGTGAGTTATATTCTATATATATTTTTTAAATATTTATTTACATTCTAATGTGTATTCGATATAACAAGTATAGTTTGGCTCCACACTAAATGGCAGATGGGAAATCGCATTGTTTACCAGTCTATTCTAAAAACAAATTGTAATACGTCATTTTGAATAAAACAAATCGAATTTTATTATTTATTGTAATAAAAAAAGAATACCTACTATTATAATTTGGTTTGTTTTAAATCAGAAATCTATGCTGTATTTGCGTTATTTTGAATTTTTCCACAGATGATATTTCTTTATTTCATTTAAACGCTTTGTATAACTTTGCTTTTAACGGACAAGCAAATGGTGCCCATTTTGTTATCAAAATATATTCTTCTTGTTAGCAGTTTAAAAAAAAATGCATAAAAAACTTGCATTTTCATGCATCAAACTATCACAATTTTTTTTGTACACTAAAAGAAAATGGGCTTTGAATTAAATCAGCGAGAAGTTTAATTTTTCGGCTGAGATGTATTACATTAAATAAAATAATTTTTAAAGAAGAACGAGATCAAAGCATAAGTTTAAAAATTTATAATTTATATTTAGTTTTCAAAATATCATTTTACCCATTTTCCCTCACCTTACATTACAGAAAACAATTCTATTGTAGGCAAAAACATATACCGAACACTTTACCAAGATCACTCTTGTGCAATACAGTTTTATCGTCGATTGTCAATCTTAAAATATTAAATTTTACGTTTCATTGATCTGAAATAGAGCTTTAAAATGTCCTATATTTTGAAATATTAGCCTTTTAAATAAATTAATTTGTGTTTTTTTTCCTGTTTCAATAACATTATTAGTGACACTGGAGATATAATTACGCAAACTGCACAAAAAATCCAATCTTTGGCCGCAGAGTTGGAGATGTTCTCTCATTTATTTCATGAGCAGGTAGGTCCTACGTAAAATACCTTGAACATTACCTTAAGTCATTTATTGTCATTTTTCTTAATAATAATACGATATTCTTAATATATAATTCATTGTCATTAACTGTACCATACAAAAAAAAATTACAATTTGCTGTACCATACAAAATTCATTATTATTTAATGTATAACACAATTCATTTCAATTTGCTCTGTTTTATGAAATTAAAATATTAAATTACATAAACACACAGGTTATGAGAGATAGAGAGAGAGGGAGAAGAGAGACATAGAAACGCGCTAATCTAGTAAAAATGATACATACCGACTCTATACTCGATTCACGAACAGACCCTACAGTACTGTAAGGTTTAGTACATGAATACTTTTACGAACGCCTATTCGGCCTGCTCCTTCGTGCTTCTTCGGAAAGATATATCTATATATCATTACACTTGTCATAAGTTTAAACTGTTTGTTCACATATTATTTAGTTTGAACTGATATCTCAACCTGTTTAAGATAACTTTACAATGATACTTTTGCTTCACAGTAAAATATATAAACACACAAATCGTCACTTCCCCTTAAAACCAATGCATTAAACTGTCAAGTAATCCAATAGGATTGTAGAACTTGTTGTTCTCTTCAATCTAAGTATGTACTCGTCAAGATCCGCCTATTATAACTGAAGTTACAGCGGTTAAACAGTGCAGAATAGGCCCGATATTTGAATCTTTTTTCTCTCACTCGGTACAAAGGTCAGAGCTAAGGGGAAGTAGATGAATGGGCAATCGTTTCAGCGCCTCCAACCTTTCTTCTACACGATGGTAGGTCATTTATCCCCATAGACTGATTTCCCTGGAGTTTGGAGTTTAGAAATATTAACATTTTCGTGTCGCTCTAGTTTCTGCTCATTTTTGAGTACATGTCTTTTTCAAAATTGAAACTCATGTATTCGGAGCCATGATAAGCATCGAATGTAATCAAAAATGAGTAAATGTTACTTATTTTCAAGTATCTATATTTAACAGTATGAAATCCTGCCGAAAAGGATATATGAGGGTTTGGCAGTAAAAGCTTCAATTATTGCTAAAAGTTTTTTCAGCTAATATTTAACCTTAGTCATAAATTCATTTATAATAAATTTCAATTCAAAAGTCATAAAATCATTTCGGATTAAAACGAAATGGGTTTATATTTATATTTACTTTTGTAAACATTCTAATTATTATTATGTTTTTTTCTCTCTCCAGTTTGAAGTGGCTATGATTAATTTATTGAAGACAAATGCAGACATTTTTCAGAAAAGCGCCGATGTGTTTCGTTTGCATCACGAGCATCACTCTAAATAGTATTCTTTATGTCAAACGTATCTTTTAGAAACAATGCCAATAAAGTTAATTTATTTTCAATTCTAACTGTATTTCATTTATTTCACACGATTACGTATCTACCACGGCAAAAAACATACTATAAACTGAAATATTTTAATAAAATGGAATTGGCCTTTTTCATGTACATTTCATAGTTAGCGAAGACGTATCGCATTCACTGGTATTTGTTGTGTAACACATTAGTTTTAATCAAAGTTAGTGAAGATTTTAACGACACATGCGATAATCAAATATTTCTTGAAATTACAAATTATTTCAGGAAACTAATGGATCTAAAATGTCAACAAAACAAATAAGTTATTTAAGAATTGCAACTAAACTGTCAACATAACCATTTACAAAATTTTATGAAACTAGCATGCCCGTGCGATAATTATCGCATAATCCCCTCTTCCCCACACACGCTTCTACTCATTCATAGAAGGCAGCATTATCAACGGTTTGTTTAAAAAAAAACTTTTAAATTAATTATTTTAAATGAATTTTTTGAAAAAAACGGTGATATTTATGAGATGAACGTACGATCCGTCACTGCTCCTGAAAATTGCCTTTCTTTTGATACCTCGTGTTAAGATTCATTGAGTACAATTGCAGTAAAAGGGATCTTTACTATAGAAATAATATATATGATGGTTAGTTATTTTATAAAATGTCCACATAAAATTAAATCATTCTCATAGGCATTTCCATGGAGTCAATAAGAAATACGATATATAACGGATATATTGAATGTCGTTCTCCATTATACTCCAAATAACAAATGTCCTGTAATCGAGTTGATGAAACAAAATTCAAATTGAACCATCTCTTTAAATATTTTTATTCGAATAACCTAGAAAAAAATAATTAATGATCGTGTATTTTAATGTTAGTTAATAATTCCAGGTATTGTAAATGTAAATAAATATTTTTAAATTACGATACTAGCTCAATCTTCATAAATCACTTGATATAGTATTCGTCAAAGTATATCCAGTTATGCCGTGTAGGTTCTTCACATGTTTACAAATAAACACATGTAACCGGCATTACTGTCAATGGCACACAAATTAAATTGTTTTTATCATAATTCTAGGATCAATTAAATACCCTTATCCCATGCGTTTTCTTATAAGCACGTAAAAAAACATTTGGGGCGACCTGGGTCTTAAAGCTAAAAGGTTTAATTGATTATCAATATTAATCCTCTAACATCTACAAATAGAAGAAAAAAACTTTTGATTTATAATACTTCTGTTAAAACTAATATTAATTCATATTTAAAAAATTTTAAATTTCATATAAGTTGAAATTTCCATTTTCAGATTGATGATTTCTTATTTTAATGTCATCATTGCATATCGTAAATTTTAATTCAGAAGTTTGATAATGGTGTGCAGCTGCAACATAATACATCGAAAGAGCTTTAGTTATTTGCATAAATTATTTATAAAAATTGTAAACATATTTGTACACTACGTAAAATGCATCATGAAAATATATCAGAATATGCATGATTCATAAATATATCCTAATATGCATGATTCATAAATATATCCTAATATGCATGATTCATAAATATATCATATTATGCATGATTGTTTGTTATAATATTTCTAAAATATATAAAACTTTAAACTAATTTTAATATATTTTTCAGTGGATCTAATGTCAATCAAGAAAATATGTAAGTATTTTTTTAAAATTTTATTAATGGATTGCTCTGTATAAGAATATTAATATGCATTTATCTTACTAATTTTAATTAAACCAAAACCTAATCAGTAATTGTAAGTATACGTGATATTTTAAAGTATCATTATTATTCAAATCTGCTTCAATTGGTTAAATAACAAAAAAAGCTAAGGACAATTATTATTTTTTAACAGTTTTGGGAAAATGAAAAAGTTTTCTGAATATTGATACATTTAAATTTGTATATTATTAATTAGATTTAAATTCTATTTTTAAATTTTAAAATAACTTATATTTACTAAAAATAATTTAAAAAAAATATTTTGTAGTTTTAAGTTTGTTATGTAGCGTTAAGTCCCTTTGTTTTGCTTGGTTTTTTGGTTTTTTGTTAATTAACGTCGCACTAGAGCTGCAATGAGTTATTGGCGACAGTTCGGGGTCAATCTCGAAGGAAAGACCCGGGAACACATACACATTCACACACATTCATACATGCACCTCGTTATTTTAGAACCATGGTCAGATGACGAGGAAACACCTGAACTGGCACACAACGCCTTCAATAGACGTCGGGACTTTGGACCCCGATCAGATTTATCGTGCACCAGTCCCGCATACACGCCAGTATAATTTGTTGGATATTCTGGACGACTTTCTAGTATTGTTGTAGCGAAGCTGGCAACCCTCCGATCGCAAGATCACTACTTTTTTACTTTTCTATGTTAAGTCGATTTCACGGATTCGAACCACCAATCCTCTGATTAGTAGCTGGACGCCTTACCAACTGAGCAACTGGGGCTCAAATAATAATATGAAGAATAGCATTTATAAATTTAAGACAATAATTTTTTTTAATATAGTGTTAATTTAATTTAATGGTCTATCGAAAGCAAAAAATATCGTAACTTTTAAAGATCCTTCAAAACTTGTAAAATCGTTATTACATTAAGTTATCGACCTTCGAAAAATATTCTTATGAAGTTTATTAGATCCTAAAGGATGTTTTGATCAATAACATAAATACTTCCCGTTTTAATTGGGCTTAAAAAGAGAGGCATCGGTTTAAAATATCTGTACTGGACTTAATTTTTTTTAATTTAAATGTCCTTATTTTTTCGAATGGAAGCAGTTAATTTAGTGCATTCAATTTTTGAACTTTAATTTTATACTTGATAGGTGAGCCTTTGTTACTATGATTAGTTTTATTATTTTAAATTTACTTTTTGTTTATGAAATAGTGTCACATCGCTTCCTTTAACTGTTTTCTTTAAATATTTTAAGCGATCGATTCGAACCCTTTCCATACCCGAATGGTATTACTAGGTAAGTTCTAATTTGTCTTTTTCATATTTGCTCAAAAGTAGCGCAAACAAATAACTGTATTCGTAACTGTTGGCCCAGATTCAAAATAGTATTATATCGAAAATATTCGAAAAATAAGATTTTGATATCGTTAGCTACTTTATAGCTTCGTTTTCAATTATGTAAATTATGTTAATTTCAATCATGTAAATGAGGATTTTAAAATGGCTCATCAATGTACAGTGGCTAGTAAAAAAGTTAATTGAATGTTAAGTGTACATCAGGAAAGACGTTTCATTAAAATCTAAGAATATCATCTTGTCATTGTATAGAGGTTTGGTAAGGCCTCATCTTGAGTACGCTGTACATTGTTAGTCATCGTATCTTAAAAAATACATTGATTTGTTAGAGAAAGTTCAGCACAGGGCTACTAAAATGGTCCAAGAGTTTTTAGACATAGGTTATCAAGGAAAGAAATTTGAATATGTATATTCTGGAAGAGAGAAGGTTGGAAGAGATTTGATTCAACTCTACAAATTTATTAAACAAGGCGATGTAGAGGGTTTGGATTTTAATAGAAGTGATAGAAAGAGAGATTATGGGTTTAAAATAAACGAATAACATTTTAATCGGGAAGGAATAAAACACTATTTCTATACTAGGTAATAGACAACGGAACAACTTGAAAGTAAATATTGTTAATTGTACAGGATTTAGAGAAGGAGTTAGAAATTCATTGGGGGGTAGTTAGGAGATACTAGATGGACCAACCTTATTGGGCCTTGAGCCTGTTGTTGGCCATCAATATTTGTATTTGTATTTTTTTCTTCAATAAGAACAAACAAATTTACTTATAAAAACTTCAGTAAAATACCCACAGTAGCAACAGCCTGATGAATTCTGAGGATTTTCTCAAATATGAATATGGCCAATTTTTTTACCCGAGGTAGTCATATCTCTATTCCATTCCATAATTAATTTAAAAACATTTGTTTGTTATAGAAAGTTTGTTCAGTAAATGTCAGTTTTTTTTAATATAAATTTTAAATACTAGTAATGAATAATGCTTTTTTTACGTTTAAATGTCTTTTATCTCATACAGTATAAAACTTTTCATTAATATTCAATATAAAATTAAGCAACTACATAAAAAATTATAACTTCGGAAACTCTTGACACAATCCCTTAATATCTATGAGAGTGATGCCTTAAACTACAAACTCCCAGACTTTTATTTATTATAAATAAAAATTTTAAATGTCAAATGCCACTTTAATTTCTCAGAGCTTTGCACATAAAATATTAAGCATTTTACTTCTAAGTTGCACCAGAGAAATAATAATATAATTTAATAAAATAAAACCATTGACAACAATTCTTATTGCATTTAAATGTGACCCCCCCCCCCCCCTTCATACCTCTTCCCTAATTTATATTTTACTTTAAAATTTTACAATTATGATATACATTGAATAATAAATTTATATATTTTTCTCTTGTTATTGTTATTAGTGATACCACAGACTTCATTACTCAAAACTTACAGCAAATACAGGCTGCAGCTGCTGAAATTGGGCTTTTCTCCCATACTAGTCATGAACAAGTAAAGTCACATATGAACTAACTTTGATCATATTAAGGACCTACTGCTTTTATGATGATAACATAAATTTCCTAATATATATTTAAAATTCTTAAGGAATAAAAGGTCACAGTAGTCCACTATTTGTATTTTTCGGTTGCATATTTAAGTAGTACTTTAAGTGTACTATCCACACACTTTTTGGTTAATATATAATTTTTTTAAACCATAATTTTGAAAAATAATATTAAAAATTAAATTAAAATTTCTCATCAAGCGGATTATTTGCGTCGGTTACAGTGGGTCAATGTTGGCTAGACAATATTAGTTAGAATTTTTAAATTATCATAGTAGATTTTTACACAAGGTGATAAATAAAATCATTGAAATATGACAAAGTTAATATTATATATAGAGACCGCACGTACAAATAAATATAAACATAAAATTTTAAATATAATTTCGTATCAAACTGAAATTAATATAAAAATTGGAAAATGCAATGCCGCAAGTCCAATATTTGAAAATATTTTCCGTGAAAAAAGCCATGCAATTTGTGATCCATTGATTGAACCTACGTAAATCAATAGATTATCCACTGTGCGTCATATTATCCACAAAAAATAGTACAAAAGCATCCTTTGAGGTCATATTTATAAATCATAATGGTTTAAACTTTGTAATATACTATTAACTTTTTCTAAAATTGCCATCAATTATCGGTGCTTCTACTTTTTTATCACTAGAAAACTATAAAATTATTAGAGCTTCAAGTTCTTACGATAAGTAGCTTAAAAACCAACTAGTTTAATATGGTACTTCATAAAAATTAGAAATGAATTACAAGAGGGGCGTCCTCTGTCCTCCATCTTTCCCTATAATAAAAATAATCGGATAGGTGCAAAAAAATAATAGGATGGGTGCAAAAAAATAATCAGATGGGTACAAAATAAATAATCGGATAAGTGCAAAAAAATAATCAGATAGGTGAAAAAATAATCGGTTAAGTGCAAAAAAATAATCGGATAGGTGAAAAAAATAATCGGATAGGTGAAAAAAATAATCGGATAAGTGCAAAAAAATAATAGGACGGGTGCAAAAAAAATAATCGGATGGGTGCAAAAAAATAATCGGATAAGTACAAAAATATAATCAGATAGGTGAAAAAAATAATCGGATAAGTGCAAAAATATAATCAGATAGGTGAAAAAAATAATCGGATAAGTGCAAAAATATAATCAGATAGGTGAAAAAAATAATCGGATAAGTGCAAAAATATAATCAGATAGGTGAAAAAAATAATCGGATAAGTGCAAAAATATAATCAGATAGGTGAAAAAAATAATCGGATAAGTGCAAAAATATAATCAGATAGGTGAAAAAAATAATCGGATAAGTGCAAAAATATAATCAGATAGGTGAAAAAAATAATCGGATAAGTGCAAAAATATAATCAGATAGGTGAAAAAAATAATCGGATAAGTGCAAAAATATAATCAGATAGGTGAAAAAAATAATCGGATAAGTGCAAAAATATAATCAGATAGGTGAAAAAAATAATCGGATAAGTGCAAAAAATAATAGGATGGGTGCAAAAAAATAATCGGATGGGTGCAAAAAAAATAATCGGATAAGTGCAAAAATATAATCAGATAGGTGAAAAAAATAATCGGATAAGTGCAAAAAAATAATCGGAAGGTGCAAAAAAATAATTAGATAAGTGCAAAAAAATAATCGGATAGGTGTAAAAAAATATTCGGATAAGTGAAAAAAAATAATCAGATAGGTGCAAAAAAATAATCGGATGGGTGCAAAAAAATAATCGGATAAATGCAATAATAATCGGATAGGTGCAGTTGGTTCGTAAATACTTTTGCTCACCACGCAGTATAAAGGTCAGGGGATGGAATGGATAAGTGGCCCACCTACTTGATGCGGCCCACCTTCATCTACACGATGGTAGATCATTTATCCCCATATGCTAATACCTGGTAGAGTTATAAGGGCGGCAGCGCATACTGTGGCCAAGGGCAACATTCCCCTACGCGGATAACTGTCAGAGGGGAATGGGTTATTAATCGTCCCGGTTGACGCGTCTCACTTTCCTCTACACGATGATATGTCATTTATCTTCATAAGAGGTTTTCACGTGGAGTTATGAGAGCGGAAAATTATACTGTAGTTAATAGCGATACTCCCCCAACCAACACACACGCTGTACAAACGACAGAGGTGAAAATGGGTTAACAATGAACATGGTCGAAACGTCTCACTTTATTGTACACGATGGTATGTCATTTATCCGTATAGGTGGATTCCACGTGGAGTATTAATGATTTGAGAGATGTTATTTTTTAGTATACGACTCCGTGCCGCATACCGATTTCATATTCGCGTGTAAAAACATTTAAAAACACGTCTTTTCTAAAAATTAAATACTTTATTTTCTTTTAAAACCATTGGAAATACATAGTTATTGTAACTGATTATAATGTTGTTCGTACAACCTATTGTCTGAATAATCCCTATTATATTTTATTTATTTCAGTTTGAAATGGCACTCATCAATTTTTTGCAGACAATGGCGGACATTTCGAGACAAACAGCTGCTGCTTTGAAACTGCATCACGAACACCTTTCCAAATAAGAATTACTTTTATGTAAATGTCCTTGAAGAACGATTTCAATAAAGTTTCATTTTGACTTTTGCAACCTTCATTTTTGTACTTTTAACATTATTTTATATACACCAGCCTGTTGTCGTTGTTCTTGCTGTACAGGAGGGAAGGGGGGGGGGGGGGGGGGGGATTTGCAAAAATATGGATATGTTACCGTTAAAGTATGAAATCCGTTATTTCATAGAATACCTAGTTATTCCATGAAATAACTGATCGTGTCCGTTAAAGTGTAAAACTCTCTTGTATTTCATGGTTTAACTAGTTATTTCATAGAATAACGATCTGCAGCCCGTTAAAGTGTAAAATAAATGAAATTAATGTCGGATAAATCTCATTCTGAAGCCTCTGTGGGGCTTACCGTCCGTATCCCAGTGCCTGAAGTTGACAGAGGAAAAGGTGATGCCAAATCTATTTTAGCTATCATCATAAAAATAACCGAAGAAGGATTTTTCCAATTGGGCACAAGAAACGGCCGCATAAAAGAATTATATTCCCGATCCCAGTTTTTATGGTACGTTTCCATAAATACCATTTATACGCTGCATAAATTAGATAAATTGCTTCTTTTTCATTTTAATTGTCTATCATTAGTTTAATTTCATTTTAGATAAATTGTTTATTTTACACTTTAACTGTCTCTCATTAGTTAATTTATAGAATACCTAGTTATTTCATAGAGTAACTAGTTAAAGTGTCAAATTAATAACATATTACACACTTTAACGGACACGATCAGTTATTTCATGGAATAACTAGGTATTCTATGAAATAACTGCATTGTATACTTTAACGGTAACATATGTACTCGCTTTTTAGGCTCTTAAAATACCGTGTATTTTGATATGTGTCCCTTGATAATCAAAGGTTTTGATGCCCTTCATCACAGTTAAATAGATTATTTGAAAAGCAAATAAAAATATATTTATTTTTAATTGCAAGAAAGTTTTACATCTTTGAGCACAACTCCGCTTTACATAAAAAAATGAATGAGAATTATATTTACAATTTTGACACGCAACAAAGCATTTGCGCGTGGCTGTTCAATACGTGGCCAAGTCGGCCAGCTGGTTATAAAGATTCTCATACACCCTGCATATTGTGTTTAAAAACACTTAAATATACTGAAACACGTGCCAATTTATAAAAACCCCATTTTTATAACTGTTAAATATATAGAGTATTACAAGTGTTAGATAAATTATATACATTTGCTTTTTATTTTCTATTATTTGTACTAACTCTATTACTTAACTAGTACAATATACATTTGAAAATATAGAATTCTTTTTAACTCTCAGTGAGCTATAACGCTCGAATAAAAAATTTATTTAAAAAAATAATTTCGAAGAAAATTAATGCTTGGATTTTTTAAAACTAATTTTCATTATTTCTTGCAGCATATTTTCTTAATCGAACATCTCGCGTTATGGGTTGACTCTTTAAATGATCACACACTTGGCATCGAATATTTAACAAGACTATAAGACAAGGTAGTTACAAATCGTTGGGCAATGTGGCTTGTTTGGCTGTTTAACTACAAATAATAAGCCATTCTATTTTGCTATACTTTAACTGCTTTCAGGCACGTGGGTGGTTCAGTGACTGAGTAGCTTACCCCCTCCCCCTCCCATTTTTTTAAAACTTAATAATTTGTATTTAAGTAAACAGGAATACGTTGGCATATAAGTATAGAAACAGCTACATCTGTCATTTATTTTTCATGAAATCGTTACCAATATCAGTCATTAACTATTTTTAAAATTAGTAAATATCACTCCCTAATTCAGAAATAAATTTAGAGAACAAATTTATATTTGGAGATTCCTTGTTTAAAATAATATATGGATCCAGTTTTAAAATATTTCCCCTTTGTCGTCGAAATTCAAATGCTATATAATGAAATACGATGACGTCAAGTTACGCTTAGTTTGAGATAAAAATAACCTCAAAACATGTTTTTGAAGCCTTTTTAAAATTATTTTCCGGGATAGGACCCCCGGAAAATACCAGGTTTTCCCTCATGCAACTCAACAAGAAGTATTATACAAGAAATTGAAATTTTTCTAGATTTTTAAAGTATTTTTATGATTTTTACAGTAATTCGATTTTTAATTTTTTACCCTTGACTTTCAATGGGAGGGGTTTGAACCCCATGAACCACCCCCGTACCTACGTGCCTGACTGCTTTGTTTGCTAGTATTAAAGCTAAGCAACTTGTTTAAATGCTAGTGAAGTAGTTTTAGTAAAAGTAATGTTTTATTTTGAGAATACGGTTAAAAGTAATTGGATAAACTATGACCATCGCCCAACGGTTTGTGAGCACACTATATTACCTATATATTCAATAAATGCCAAAAAATAAATCTTAAATTGATACCGGATGTGATACAAAATATAAATCAGCTTGTGTTTTGAAAGAGGAAATTTTAATACTTTACTTTGTACCCTTATCAATACAACGTGGGAGCCCAGCATCTGCCTCAGTACAAAACGAAGGACGGCAATATAGGAAAATGAAATCTGTTATTCTAGATTAGTAATGATTACGTTTTACTTACGCAACAAAGACAACAACCCTTGATCTAGTCAGTACACTATAAATATCGCTGTAAATTTTGGAAGCCTAGCATCTGTGGTATTTCTAAAACTCCAGGTAAGATTAAGACGTTTGTACATCTATCTTTTAACTAATATACTTCATCTTTAGCTTAATTTCTGTGTTTTTTTAAATGTTTATTTTTTTATAAAATTTTTAAATTTTGTTTTCTTTTAATATGCATTTCTATGCACTAATTTGAAACATTGTGAATTTTTCTAAAGTTTTAGTTGTATGCATTTTTTTAAATAAAAAAAAAACAATCAGATTTTGCACTATTAAAAATGGCGTGTCAAAGTTCACAAATAATTTATTAAGTCTGCTCATTCAATTTCTCGTCATAAATAACGAAATAAACTCTTCAAATCTCGCAAAATATTACATCGCTTTGAAAACTTCTGTTAAAAAAATTGCCGAATATATGTTGTCATATTTAACACTAAAATTTATAACGAAACATGTGTTAAATTTAAGTAACAATTTTCAAGAGTGTAATCAGTTACTACTGAAGTTTTTAAGTTTTATTTTAGCTGTACTAAAAGTATTTTTGTATATTATAAATAAGATGTCTGAAAACATTTTAAAGTTTTCTTTAAGGCTTTCATTTCTTACTAGCATCTTTTTTCTTAAAATTAATATTTTCTGAACAACTACTCATTGAATTTTCATACTTTTTCAATACTAAGAATATATTGTAAACTATTTTTCAGAGCTGCGCACGATGAAGGTTCTTGTACTACTTTTCCTTGTTGGCTGCGCCTCGGCGTCATTCTATGATGGTAAGTCATACATTTTAATTTACAGGTCGGGTATACACGGGTGGGTTATTTACTGTCTGAGACATGAATAATTACCCGGAGAAATACAGCAATTAGATATCTTAACTATAAAAATAGCTTCCCAGCAACTATATGAGTGCGAAAAACACTGATCCGTGTATATCAGCCCGAAGGTTAACTTATTTAATAATATATATTTTCAGATTAAAAACGCATTTTTAAAATATGAAATTTTTGCTATTCTTGCACTCAATTTTGTAACTTAATTAATATTTATGCTAAATAATTTTCTTTTGAGAATTTTATTTTGCATTTTTAAATAAAAGATATCTATATAATGAAAAATACTGTTCGTATACTTATGGAAAATAAAAAACTATGACATATATTTATTTAATGTGTCATTTATGTTAAAATTTTTGAATTACAGCGGTGTTCAACAGTAGGTTGTGATTACAAAATAATACAAGTATTTTCTAAGACTATTTGTTTTAGAACATAATTTACAATTAGTAGCTAAGAATTCTACCTCAAACAAACTGTGACATCCGGACTAAAGTGTTATTTTATACTAATTGTAATTGTCTATTATAACATTGATGTACGAATATTTCCTTCAGTCTTAATTGAGATCTATTTTCTTTTCATAAATTAATAAAAAATCAAGAAATCAGAAATTTAATTTCGATGTTTCATCCGACGCTAAAATCAAAAGCTATGTGAGAAAATTAAAACAAAATTGTCTTAATGTTTCATATACGGACTTTCGGACTACTCTTTCAATGCAAACTAACCACATTACAGTTTTCAGATATAACAGGTAGCCGTGTATACAGTTAAATGAAATATTTTAAATATACAAAGCTAATGATTGTAAAATTGAATTGATTAATTCATTTCGTTTTTCTGCCAGCCTTGGAAGAAGCCGCTGACGACTTCTACAACGACTTCATGGAGGGTATGGAAGAAGCGCCATCCCTCAAGGAAGCCCTAGGACTGGAAGACGACCACCTCTTTGCCGACGAGTAAGCGCCTCCATTTAGTTATTGAATTTTATGTTATACAGTAGACGCTCGTTTTTACGAACCTCTAATTTACGAACACTCACGATTTTACGAACTAGTGTCTGGTCCCGAACATGGTCCCATAGGCATAATGTAATTTTTAATTCCCATTTACGAACTAAAATTTGGAAAAATCTCTTTTTTGCGAACTCATTTTCATACTTCGCTAGCGTTTACCTAACATCAGACAAAGTTTAAAAGGTCATATCTTTAGGGAGTAACAAAGCAACACATGCAAACATTTCAAGGCCATTTTGAGAAATATTACCGGGTCCAACAGCAGGTGGGTAGCAGCCATGTGATTGGAGAGTGGCACTTTGCCGTCAATCTTTACCCCTCCCTTACATTCAATAAGCATGTGTCAATGTCGAGCGGGGAAAGAGGTGCTTTGTTATAAGATTATGTTTTGTAGCTGGTTAGTTTCATCTGGACCCTCAATATCTGAAGTTTCGTGTGTGTTCAGAGGCAGTTTGAGCCAGTTTTAGTTGAGGAAATTTAGTCATGTCGCAGTTGAAGAAACACACTCGTTTATTTTCTGAGGCAAAAAATAAAATTTTAAAAGAAGTAGAAGATAAAATTCTAAGCAAGACAGAAATCTCTAAGAAATATGGAATTCCAAAGAATAGCTTATAGATAATTTTAAGAGCAAGAGAAAAAAATCGTTAGATATGTAAACAAGACCAGCAAAAGTGCCCTTCTCGAAAATATTTTAGAGCAGCAAAATATTC
Organism: Troglohyphantes excavatus; assembly: GCA_963932185.1. Taxonomy (NCBI): domain Eukaryota; kingdom Metazoa; phylum Arthropoda; class Arachnida; order Araneae; family Linyphiidae; genus Troglohyphantes; species Troglohyphantes excavatus. Next base: position 25,663,768 of record OZ010674.1, read on the forward strand.
CAAACTGGAAAAAGCTTTGCTTGCTTGAATGAGGAAAATTATAGGAACGAACATTCCGATTAATGCAATGTGCTTAAGGAATAATTGAACTGCTTTGTTTTAAAGCTCACCGTCAAAGACTTCAAGGCATCGAACGGTTGGCTGTGCAAAAATTTAAATCCAAACACGGTTTGAGCTTCAGGAAACTGAATGGTTATCAAGACTAGGCCTCTTTTGAGGAGGACAATAGTGAAATGCTTTTAAACATCGATAAAATGAAAACATGTATTTTCCAAAATGTTGTTTTAAAACATAAAAACTAGCGCTTATTCTGATGCTTGATTTTTCATCAATAAAGGTATACTTATTATATTTCATTTAACTATTTTATTTTACAATTGTTTCTTATATAGAATAACTATATATAACTTTACTTCCTAATATAATCTCTAAATAATGCTTTATTTATAAAGAGAAGACAGTTTAATAAAAATAAGCATAAAATTTATCTACTTCTTTTGATATTCTATTTTACGAACTTTTGATTTTACGAACAATTTGGATGTTCCCTACGAGTTCGTAAAAACGAGCGTCTACTGTAAAATGATAGATGCCTTTTAGATTTAGTCTGGTGGGATATATATAAGTCTGGTTTTTATATTTGGATGCATATTTTTGGTAAAATGTAACGTTGTTTTATGAACGTCACCGCATTCTTCTACAAACGAGCATCTGTTATGCTACTCAGAACCTTAAAGTCGTCACAAATTCGATTTTTTATTATCATTTTATATTAACTTTTGTTTTTTTAATCTTTTCGTTGATGTATTATTTTTTGTTTCTAGGTGCACTAGAAGTATGTTAAACTTAACCTTTTAATGTTAACCTTTAACCTTTTAATGTTAACCTTTAACCGTTAAATGTAACGAAAAAATTACATGTTAAAAAATTACTTGATTATTTCAAAACAACAAATTTTAAACTACGATGTACTTTTAAAAAACACAACTACTGTATATACGCCTACATTTTTTTGCAAATTGCAGCACATAACATACAGATTAATCCCAGGTTAACATTTTGTTTAAACCGTGATTTTATTTTATATTGCAAACACTATATTAAAAACTTATTATTCAAAATATTTTGGGTAATTGTTATTTTTAAAAAAATATTTCATTTATTTTTCGAAATCATAACTTTATATCATTAAAAACATAACATTTCGAACATTTAGGTTCATTAATTTCAAAGAAAAGCCACATCAAAAAGTGACATTATAACGTTGAATTTAACATTGAAGGTTTTAAGTTTAAACTTTTTTTTTTAAATTAATAATTTTAATTCCAAATTTTAATTTCAGTATATTATACAAGAGTTATTTAAAGTATATAAAAAATCAAATGTTTAAGTTAAGTAATTTTCAAGAAAGGGTACATCGAAATATGGCATGTTACCAAGCACATATATGGGGTACCGAGTTACCTTAAAACAATATTCACAGGACAACCCGCAGTAGTTGTATGCAGAAGTGCCAGGTTGCTTTACACAGGGAAATACACATGAAGCATTGAATGGTAATATAAAGATAAGTCTGCTTCGCTGGGCACCGTTGCCCTCACGGCCGTCAGTGAGTTAACTGAATATGTTTATGGAGACACATACTCTAAAAATTGTAATTCCCTTAGTAAGTTTTGTAACTAACTTTCCCTTAGTAAGCTTAGTAAGTTTCGTAAAAAATGCATTTTTAATCAATTGAAAAGTTTTTTAGATAGAAAGACTTTTACTAAAAAGACTCTATTGCATTGATAAATAAAGGTTTTATTATGAAACAGTTTAATAATAACTATTTTTTTATATTTAAAGGTAGTAAAAAATAACCAAAAAGCTGCTGTGTTTCCCAAATGCATTTCAACATCACAATATTTTTTTTTTATATAATTACTTTGATCGTTCTGAACTGTCGCTTTAATACAACGCATTAGGTAACAATTTTGGATTAATGGGCTGAGTATTTGACTGTCGGATTAAATGTACCAACATCAAAAAGACACTATAAACTTTAAAATCAAAATGTACCCAACATATATACACAAGAAAATGCTTAAAATTAAATAAACTAGGTAGTATTTTTTTAAATAAGAAATCATTAGTGTGAAACGTTTTTAATATTACTTCGTTCATAAACAATCGTTAGTTTGAAAATGTATGTGATGCTAAACAAGTACTGATTCAGTCACACCTATTTTTCACAGTGATGATAACGATGTGAAAACTGAGCTGGGCAAGAAGCTGAGGGAGACCCTGGACCACCTTCTCGAGAAGATCAAGGAAGCTGTAGACCACGGCAAGACTGTCAGAGATGACCTGCAGGTCAAGGTACGAATGCAGGTCGTGTGCACCGGCTGCGCCAAAATAAATTTCGACCGAAAAAATCTTCACGGGTTATTCTTACCACTGAGCTAGAATATAATATAATTATAATAAGGACCGAGGATTCTCATTGAGCGTCAATGTGTTTTACTGTGCCGCGCGGATGTATACAATTCGGAAGAAAGGTTGAGAAAACATTCGTCCTTCGTTATGACGTCTGACATGACGCCACAAAAATGTTTTAAAAAAATTTCCCTATGCTTTTCATCTTCTTTTTCTTGTAAGTAAGTTTGGAAAAACATTAAATATGTAACATTTAATGTATTTTTGAAAGCCAGAAATGCGTTTTTAAAGCTACGGAAACATGCGAAAGGACTATTTTTCTTACCTCCGCTCAAAAGGTGTAAGTTTTTCTACCTTCGCTCAAAAAGGAGTAAAGTGGTGCTACAGAGCTTATAGTTATATTATATTCTATAGCTCAGTTATCCTTACATAATTATTTTGGCGAAACAGTTTGGCGGAATTTTAGAAATTTTCCATTCAAGGCTGTAGCTGGGTATCTATTGAATGTGGTCACTTAAAAATTAGCATTTCAAGTGCAAAAATAGGAATTTAAAGAAAATAGTAAACAAAATGTCATGATTTCATTTTTTTTTCTACAATTCGCAAATGTTTGTTATCTAGTGATTATATTAGTACTAAAAAAAATCATGTGAGAATAATTGCATTTTTTTTATTATGATGTGTCTGTGTTCATTGTGAGGGAAATCTACTCAGTTCGAAATAGATGAAATAATACATGTCCCGTTACACAGACACGTTACAGCAAAGGTAGAGCGTAAAATAATTACTTAGGGCTGAAATTCTATAAGCATTACGTTTAAATGTTAAAAGGTTATTTAATAAGAAGAAAAAATTTGAAATTTCTATTTAATTAAAGAAAACGAAATAATTTCATACCAATTCATATTAAAGAAATAAGTTCTTATAAGCAATGGTATTTGGGAAAATTTTGCTTCGAAGCCAAGGCAGTTCTTATATTAAATTTGAATGCATTAATTATTAAGTATTTATACCATTATTAATTACTTATACATTTGTTATTTAATGTTTATTCATTATTTTTAAACATTTATATACTTATTACGTTATATGAAGGCAGAATAAAAGTATAGTCTTGTTAAAATTTTAATGTCTGATATCTAAGTTTTTAAGTTCTGAGACCTATTTCAATGTCCTATTGTTAAAATGTTAATGTAATGAATAATGCTTATGCATGTTTTGAAGTCCTTTGATTTAAAAATGGAGGGGGGGGGGTTATCTTAGGATTGAAAACCCGCGAACGTTGATTAAAAATCATCAAATATTAAATAAATGACTTTAAATGGTAGTCGTTCTAAATGTCTCAGAAATTCTGTAATCTTTATCACACACTAAAGTCATGTTAAAAATATTTAAATACATAATTGAAGTACAATCGATAAAATCGTTTATTAATAATATACATTTACAAAAACATAAGAACATTCGAAGTGAAAGGTTGAGACTGTAAAACAAATTTACCATTAGACTTTTACGTGCGTTGTTTTTGAGGAAAACTAATATAGGATTTGAGAAATCGGCAACGTTCCGAAATTTAAGGGAATTATTATTTTTTTCATAGGGAAGTAATTAAAAGATATTTTTTAGGAAATATTTATTTAGTTCCCGGATCTCCTATCCCTGAATTTAAAAGTTTAAAACTAAATTCTACATAAATATTAGATACGTCAAATACAAAATTATGCTACCACAGTTTTACATTTCCAATCCAATATACAGGGTGGTCACAAATTGTTGGAGTGTTTAATTTGGCATTATCCCATTCAGCAATATTGACATAATATTTCTTTACACAACTACTTCGCTTATATTTTAAAGAAGTCGCATAGCAACAACTCAAGTATAGCAAAAAAAAATGGTTTATTACGTGTACACTGTTAAAAATTTCAGTTCAACGATGTACCATATCTTAGTGCAAAACAGAGGTCTACCCCATATTATGGTGGAATGTACGTTGAACCAAAAATCCTTTATCGGAAAAAAGCGGAGGTTTCACCGATAACCTCTTTAACTGCAACCGAAATGTTCGCTGTCGCTACATCAACAAGCCAAGAATCACCTCCAAGAAAGACGACAACGGACAAGGGCCTCCGTTGCCCAGTGGATAAAGGCGTTCAGCTATGAATCAGAAGCCCGATCGGTGGCAAGTTATCATCTTGCAATCGAAAGGTTGCCAGCTGCTCTACAAAAATACTACTACTAAAATACTAAGAAAACTAGAATTTTGAGTTTTATGCAACGTTATGAGTTTTGGTGCAACGTTTCGCAACTAAATGTAGCTGTGGTAGCACCGTAAAATGGTGAAACTAAGCACCAAATGTTGGTTGCAGCTAAATGTGTACGAAAGTTTGGGGCAAGGTCGTAATAATTTTTAACAGTGTACTCGTTCCTCTATTTCAGCTGAAGGAGATCAAGGAGAAGATGAAGGATCTCCACATCGACATGGGGAACAAGGCCAAAGAACTGCTGGAGAAGATCAGGGAGAAGTCTAAGGAGTTCCTCAAGAACTTGCTCGAGAAACTCGGATTCAAGGACGAGAACCTCGAAGAGAAGAGGTCCGTGCAAGAAAATGAGCTGGAACTCGCACTCGCCGAATTCAACTTCAGGGACATCTTCAACAAGCTCAAGGATTCGGTGAGTCGGGGATAAGACGTTGTTATAACGTCGCGAACGACGCGAACTGTTAAAAATTCACTCTCATATATGACGAAATTTCCGCCAATTTTGACAAAACGGACGCCTGCTATTGTTCCGATTAAATATTTTTCAAACTGAAGAATTCCGTTTTGTCGGTTTTTTTTTAAGAAATTTATTTAGTCAAAATGAGGCAATATAAGGAAATGCCTTATATTGCCTCATTTGCCAAATATTGTCTAATATTATAAGAAAATGCCGAAGAGAAGAGGTCCGTGCAAGAAAATGAGCTGGAACTCGCACTCGCCGAATTCAACTTCAGGGACATCTTCAACAAGCTCAAGGATTCGGTGAGTCGGGGATAAGACGTTGTTATAACGTCGCGAACTGTTAAAAATTCACTCTCATATATGACGAAATTTCCGCCATTTTTGACAAAACGGACGCCTGCTATTGTTCCGATTAAATATTTTTCAAACTGAAGAATTCCGTTTTGTCGGTTTTTTTTTAAGAAATTTATTTAGTCAAAATGAGGCAATATAAGGAAATGCCTTATATTGCCTCATTTGCCAAATATTGTCTAATATTATAAGAAAATGCCTCTAAAAAAGGCCGTAATGGAATCTCAGTAAATTACTTTCGTCAAAAATGAGGCAATATAAGTAAGTATAAGAAAATGCCTCTAAAAAAGGCCGCAAAGGAATCTCATTAAATTACTTTCGTCAAAAATGAGGCAATATAAGTAAGTATAAGAAAATGCCCCTGAAAATGGCTGCAAAGGAATCTCAGTAAATTACCTTTGTCAAAAATAAAGCAATATAAGTAAGTATAAGAAATCGCACCTGAAAAGGGCCGTAAAGGAATCTCAGTATATTACTTTTGTCAAAAATGCAGCAATATACTTCTTAAAAATTGAATGTACCTGGAATCTTTACATAATTTTTTTTAATAATATTATTTAGTTATATCATTTCAAAGAGTTTTCTTCTAATATGAGTAATTTATTTTACTAATCTTGTTTAATTCTTCTTTCAGCTTCTGGCCAAAGTAGACAAAGAAAAGTTGAAGGCTAAAGTTGAGGAACTTTTTGGAAAGGGAAGTGAAGTAAGATATAAATTTATTTTTATAATATATCCAAGTAAAAAAAACGGTATAAATTGGAAATGAGAAAGTTATATACACCAAATATAAGAAGAAATTAAATTTACATTCTTAAACTCTTTGTTATTTATCAACCTAAATCCAAATGTAATATAGGCATTGGTATTCATTGCATTATCTGATTAACTGGAAATGTTTTTCAATATAGTTAATGATTTATTTTATCATTACGTTATGGTTTATTTTGACGTAGAGATCATCGGCAGAAATAACATCCTATGAGAATTTAATGCTGTCCGGAAGATGCTGTTTAACAGCAGCAGATGATTTAGAGCTTCGGCTCCAGCCAATAACAATGGGCCGCGGCTGGATATCAATTGACGAGGCAACCACGTTAAATCGAAAAATATCTATTCACTTTTATATACTAGGTTTCGTATGCTTTGATACCCTATGCTTTGATACGCTTCGATATACCGTTTAACCCCCCCCCCCCCCCCCTCATAACGACTTCTACTTTTAAAGTCACAATCATTGTTTTAAATGCAATAATTTTTATTACTCGATACAACGACTATTCTCTATAACGACCAATCATATTGGTTCCGTTGGGATTCGTTATATAGAGGGTCTACTGTAATACTTTTTATATAATAGACCAAAATGATCTTCAAGGCTGAAGCATTAGTTAAAAGTGTACACTGCACATACCAAATCGTTCAAATGGCACACTGTTAAAAATAGGTACTCGAAAATAGTCAAATATACTCATGTTTGAGTACATTCGATGCTTATAGCGTCTTCGAATACATAAGTTTTAATTTTGAAGAAAACATGCACTTTAAAATGAGTACGTGCTTACCTATATGGGCTGCCTTCATAAATAACTTTCAATAAATATCGACAATTAAAACCAAGTCTTATGAAGAACCCAGATCCTACGTGCTGATCTGGGTTCCCCAGATCAGCACCGCAATCCAGTGTCTTATCCGTTAAACTACCAGGGCGACATTAAAAAATTATAAACAGAAGAATGTTAAAATAAGTATGTCAAAAGAATGAGAAGTTTGAAGTTCACCGTTTTGTCAAGAAAATTGAGTTGTAATCGACATCAAATAATATGGTAAATCATCTTCTGAACAAATATTTTAAGTTCGTAAGGTTTTTTTTTTATTAAGGATCGCTTGAACAGAAGTTGAGATTGGCAATATTAAATCACATTGTTCAGTTTTGAGAAAGTACAGTTTCTTGCATTTGAGTAAGCCATACGCCCGTTTACGATGCAATTACACTTAAAGAAAAACGAGTAGGTTCAGGTACTCATTTTTAAGTACCTTTTCGATTACAGTGCAACCTCTTTTCCAGATGGCCGATGCCCTCCTGAAAGTGATCAACGAGAAGGGCGACAAGTACAAGGAGAAGCTCTTGAACCTCATCGACCGATTCTTGGGCAAGGAGAAGAGGTCCATCAAGGACTACTGGGAGAAGGTCAAGGACTACTTCAAGGATCTGCACATTGACCTCCAGGAGAAGTACGCCAAGTTCGGAGAGTGGGTGAAGAACGTCATCGACAAGGGGCTCGGCAAGGGCAAGGACAAGATGGAGAACATCAAGCAAATCGCCAGAGAGGTGAGGTTTCCATTCACTACTTACCAAAACACCGTATTTTAGAGTATATTTGTCTTAATTCAATAATTGAAAATAACGTTTTGACGTGAATTGTCTTTCAAATTTCCCTACGTAGGGATATCAGGAAGGAAACCCTATGCTACGCTTTTAGAGTGTTTGATTTGGACACAATAAGTTCGTGTCAAATAGATCAATTGATATACATTCGTTTTCGTGCAATATGAAATTGTACGTAAATACGTGTAAAATTTTGAAATAAAACAACAACAAAAAATCATAGCGCTTCCAAAATTTTCCTGAAATTGTTATTCATTGATACAAATATTTCAACTTTACACCAACCTTATGACTAGACAGTAAAAAAAATTCACCGACATATATATTTAAGAGGAGCCGAAAAACGGAACTTGCACCTAATAACTTTTCCTTAGTATATTGCAAGTACGGAATATTTATAATTAAATTGATACTACTCAAAGGCAACTGTAGATTTCCCTAACACCCGGAATAACACAAAACTTCATAGAGGAAATAATTACGATATGGGAATTTCGATATCGTGAAAGAAAGAAATAATTTCAAAAGTCACCGATTGGACAAAATGTGGCGCTGTGTCATTCATTAAATCGTTCAGACCTGTCAGGGGTTTAAATGGATTGTCTATTTATTTCCAGTTAATTGACCACGCCAAGGGACTTAGCAAGGAAGTAGCCGAGGAAGGTCTGAACTTCCTGAGGCCCTACAAGGAGGACCTGGGATCTCTCTACGACCAGGTCAAGGAGACCGTCAAGGAGATCATGAACAGGAAGGATTGAGAAGCACCGTGTTAGAAAAACTACTTAAGACATAAGAATGAAATAAATGCTACTTTCTTTTAATACTTGTGTATTTCATTCTGAATTCATTTTACTGAACCAAATATATAATATGTGTGTATCAGTTTAAACAGGAACATAGTTTTTAAGAAAAATAATTGGAGATAAAAAAAACTTTTGTTGGTCCAAGAGCAAAACTATGTGGGTTGACACTTTGAAGAAATCAGCACATCTTTGGGATAGCTACTGGGTTGTATTTCATTGTAGAAAGTTGTGAAACGGAAAGAACGGTTATAGTTCGTCAAAACACGTTAAAATAGCTTAGTGATGAAATATGAAACTGTTTCCACAATCACTCAGAATGCATTAGGCTTGGACTATGATTCGATATATATAGAAATTTCGGAAGTAAACATTTATCGCGATTTCCGAATTTTGTAATTTTAGATTTGATGATTAATTGATTTGACGATTAATCAATTTTACTTTTAGTCGAAAGTAAATCGGCAGTCGGAAGAACACTCGTGATAATCGGGACAAAAGTGGCAAGGTATATCTATATTTGTAATAATAAATGAAAAACAACATTATACTAGTCCTTGATCGAAAACAAAAAGTCCAGTTCTTATAACTTAAGTTTAAGTTATACATATTTGCGTTTACTAATTGCTACTGTATTTATTCTACTCATAACATATCGATATATCAACAATAAGTATATGTCAAATATATCGGAAAAGTTATAAACATCGATTAATCGGAAATATCGATTAATCAAACAGTATCGATTATTGATTGGCGATTAATCCCGATGGCTAAATTTCAGCATAGCCGAAGTCTACTATGCACCATCGCTACTGTTTTTAAACCTTATGAAAATGCGTTTTACAGAAACATACGCATATCTATTTTAAAATCCCTTTTTTGGTCTCAGATACTCAAACATTGAAAACACGATATCGCAATATATGCACAAATATAATATATGCACAAATATAACACGTTTATTTCATACTAGCAATATGGCCCGGCGTTGCTCGTGGTCACTTTGCGCAGTAAGATTTTGTCTTATCAGCGTAGCCATGGCATATCACTCTCTGTGCACTGTGAAAAATAAACTTTATCCAAATCCAAATTTATTAAATTACTTTGAGTATTTTTTGAGATACTTAAATCTATTTTTATGTTCACGACTTTACATGCTATTGCGACTACCTACTATTTAAACTGATGTTTTTGTAAAATGTTTCTTTTTGTGAAATAAAAATTCCTAACATTTTTTTAAATTGCATATTTTTTGTATAAAAAATAACCATTTAGTGACAATAAACCCATGTAGTAAACTTCACATACATTAGTTTTAATATTAGCGACGCAATAATATATCAAAGAAACAATATTACATTCTTCCAAATCAAAATAATTTATCGTATTTGGTGAAGTTTTTTTTGTTGTGCCAATTGGCGACCGGAGTCTATATATACCTCTTTCAACATAATTTCATATGGGTCAATATTTACGGACAATATTTCTTATAAAAATTAATTATCAAATATTTATTTTTGAATTCCAATAATATGTTTTTGAGGCGAAAATTTAAAAATAAGCTACATGGAGGTATAAATATATAAAACTTTAAGTAAAACTTTTAGGGTGGCCTATTTCAACACCATAGTAATATTCCACTCCGTAACAAATAGCACTATTGTCATAAAGTTAAGTTGTTCGGAACATGAATACACATGGCGTCAGTCGAAAAAGCTGGTTTAATTCCCTCCTTCGGTTGGCGAGGTTTTTGTTAACGACGTTATTTTTGTTATTTGGACACTAATTTCTCCATTGTGATGATATTTTTAAATATAGGACCTCTATTTTAGCTAATTTGGCAACATTTTTATTCCATTGGAGAATTTTTTTTATTAATTTGGCGACATTTTTAATTTATTTGGCGACATTTTTAATTTATCTTAAATACTTGGCGACTTTTCTAATTCATTTGGAGACATTTTTAATTCATTTTTCCATATTTGGCGACTTTTATTATTCATTTGGCGACATTTCTAATTCATTTTTCTATATTTGGCGACTTTTATTATTCATTTGGCGACATTTTTAATTCATTTGGTAACATTTTTAGATCATTTGGCGACATTTTTAATCCATTTTGCGACATTTACTCATCAGCCAATCAAAATGAATCGTTTATCCCAGTATTGTCTAAACATATTTTTGGTCGCCAAGGTGATTTTTAACACTAATGTTATGAAGGGAAGATCGAGATGTAAATTTCCCATAGGAGTTGGAGACATTTTTTATTAATTTGGCGACATTTTTAATTCATTTGGCAACATTTTTAATGCGTTCTCTAATATTTGGTGACTTTTCATAATCATTTGGCTACATTTTTAATTCATTTGGCAACATTTTTCATTTATTTGGCGACATTTTTAATTCATTTGGCGACATATACTCATCAGCCAATCAAAATAAATCGTTTATCCCAGTATTGTCGAAAAATATTTTTGGTCGCCAAGGTGATTTTTAACAATATGTTATGAGGGGAAGATCGAGATGTAAATTTCCCATAGGCGTAATGTTAGAGAAAATGGAAAAAGTTCTATAACTTTTGAATGGTTGCAGATATCCACATGAAACAAAGTGCATATTTTAAACTAAGAAAAGTTTGTTCACATGGTGCAAGTTTCATAAAAATCCGTGAAGTAGTTTTTGAGTTAAATCCGGACAAACAGACAGACAGACAGACAAAAAAAAAAATTTAATGTGATTTTCGGAATCAGTGTATCCTAATTCGTGGAGAAAACTCAAAATGAGGGGTTTTGTTCGATTCCACTGACAGACACTCCATTCTTATATATAAGTATTGATAGAGTAATATATAAAAGAGTATGATGTGGTTTACACAAAAGTTTGGCTGCAGAAAATAAAAAAAAATACGATCTAAAATTCTTATAATTCGTCATCAATACTATAAAGCAAAGCCTATTCTAACGAGCAGTCGTGGCTAAATTGGCCACTTCTAAATTAAAAACGGGATGATGGTGTTAATAATAATTAAAATGTTAAATATAATTTAGATTTTATAATTAAATTTGATTTTTAGACTCCTTAACAAGGATGAGTTTTGTAAAAGTCAGTGTTTGTCATCCATTTTGGTTTTTCCATGCCATGACACACAGGAGATATAAATTTTGTTTAAGAATTCTCCATTTTGAATTTTCTGAGGTGATCAGAGTGCTAATAAATGACTTTTCTATTATGCAATCTAACTTTTAAGAAATCATAGTAGATTTATTCTCCCATCTCATTAAAAATTATTTAAAAAAGACCCATGCAAATTATTCTCAAAATGCAAGAAAATTACTGCATATACTTAAAATATTTACTCATCAGTGGAATATTGCGAACACAAAAATAATTCGAGTATAATATTTGTAGAAAGTAAAATATCTATGTACGGGAGATTTGTAACTAGATGTGGAACAGGATAGGCCATGCTTACCATGTAAATTTTTTTTAACCTTTTGAATAAATATTTATATTCAGCAAGTAAAAATCAAATATATAATAGAAAAATTAAATATAAAATTGTGTCTGACCACTTTAATTTCTATTTCTTACTTTAAATTTGAGATCACATTTGGACAGTCGTAATTTTTGCTTAGAATGATCTGTGTACTAAGGCACACTTCGCATGAGAGCCGGTAGAACAACAACATTCCATTGATATAACATATATGGGATCACGATCATACGTCTGAACGCACTGATTTGACTCAATGTAAAGTAAAAACCTACACTGTAGCCGGCTTAGAACTTACCGTACGAAATGGACCACATTCATCAAGACTGGCACTTAATCGTTCACATTTTCTATCAACAGTTTAGCAACATTCACATTCAGCGTAATATTATAAAATTCAATGTAACGAACAAAAGCTGTTTCTTTAACAGAAACACTATGATATGCATCACTCTGTCTGTACTACTTTACGTTATGAATGCACGCAAAAAATTATATGCATCTTCGACACCTGTGTAATCAAGTTCTTATTTGGTCTGTTTGTTGTGTAGAGCGACTTTGCACGACGAGTAACTCCAAGGTGCTTAGCCATTAGTGTAATGTTGGCAACTGCAACGTGAAAATATCACGGACAAAGGTAAGATTTTTTTTTAATCTTGCAAGGACTCTATAGGGTTTCTTAATCCTCGGTGTTTCATTTGATTTTATTCTCATTTTTTTTACAAAGGTTATTTCAATGTTGAAATCTCCAGGTTAACAATAAGCGTAATCTTTAGTTTAAATATGTTGTTGTTTCTTTAATTTACAATACAATGCATAAATATAGTAAAGAGAAACTTTCATAGACTTCTTAATGTGACGTTCACTAGATACATAAATATTGCAATACCAAGTTAATGAAAAAAAGTATTTTTAACAACTGTCAAGTACTTAACTTATAGATAAGAGCACTTTCTTGTGCATTACGGTCCCTCTGTTTAGCGAACATAATTCAAATTGTAATAAAACGTAATATAAAAATTGAGAACATTTTAATATTAAAACCTAACAACAGATGTTTTAAAACATACTTTGAAATGATTTTATTGAAGTGATAAATCATTATTAATATATACTTAAATGAATTTTTCAGGACCATTAAAATTGAACAGTTAAAAAAAACTCAAAAAATTATTTAAAGTATCATTTTATCAAAAAACACCGTAAACAATTTTAAATTATGTTAGTAGAAATATCTATACACATCCCATGGTTTAATAAAACCTTTTATTTTTTGAAAAATGTGCTGTATTCAAATAACTGATAAGGTGGGAATATTTGTTGAGGGAACAGAATATACTTTTTTGCAGTTAAAGGTTTTTGTATATTACGGTTTATAAGATAACACGTTAAATATTTAAAACAAACCAAATATATAATTAAATATTATAGATAAAAGTTGTCATTGAATTATATAAACATTTTCTGTAATAACGGAATAATTTTAGTACCATTTATTATTACAGATGATTCTAGCTGCTCTTATCACTTTACTCATATGGTTCCCTGTTTCTACGTCAGTGGACCGTAAAAGTAAGATTATTTCTAGTTGAGAAATTCGATATCTTATTAAGTATCTATATATTTTAATCTGTAGGGATTTTAGAATAGTGATTAGTCAATAACATATCAGAAAAGATTCCCATAGCTTCCATACCCTCAAAAAAAATTATTAAATTAGTAGCATGTTTCTATTAATTCAACAGGGGTCTTTAACCAACTGTTGTCCAAACTTAAAAATAAGTTACATGTGGGAATGGAGTAGAAAAGTAAAATAAAGTATTTATAGGGAATACTGATGGTGGGAGACAGGACCGGATTTAGACATAGGCTGCACCCTAAGGGCTCGCACAACACATATAAAAAAAAACGAGTCAATTTGTGGAAAAAAAAATACTTGGAAGGATGATACTCTAAGTCCTAATGAACCTAGTATGCTACAATTTTTTTCATGATGTAAAAAAATTCTATTTTCCTTAACAAATTTGTACAATGAAAATATATCCAAATACTTTTATATTCTTTTTAAAAAAAATTGTTTAAATTGTGATAAATACAATGTCATTGTTTATTAATCAGTTGTTTTTAGTTTTCTTACATTTTTATTTTGCTTAGAACCATTTGAGGATCATACGAATGCAATATTTTATTATCATTTTCACAGATTTCAGAATGCCTTTGAACCTCAAACTTCCTTGAAACTGATGACACTTTGTAACATAGTATTGGAAATTTTAAAAAACAGTGTATCCCAATTTGATATGCACACTTAAAAATGAATTAATTTTCAGTTCTGGAATATATATTTTCAAACAAATTTCGAACCCTCCCCCCCCCCTCCTGTTTTACTGGGGGTATTCTAAACCCCCTCCTTGTAGTTGGGAAGGCCATCGCCGCATATTAAGCCTAGGGTCTAACTAACTAATTATTCCGGCTTTTGTGGGAGATAATGTTTACGCGTTACATTTTTTAAAATGCAAAATGAATAAAATATTCTTTCTTGTGAACATCTAAACATGCGAATTATCATGGAAAGTAATGATGGTATTTAGAAACAGCAGTTCTTTGATTAGTTTGAATTCAATATATCAGTATCATTGTAAATTAATAAATAAATTTGGAGGTGGGGGTCCCATTGTGAATAATTACTTTAACCGGATTGGTAGAGTATCGGCGTAGCATGCCCAACGTCCCGGATTTGAATCCTGGTAACAGCCAAAAGCACTACATTACATTGGTTACCCACGGCTTTTACCATCACATTATTCACAGTAACTTGCTTACTTCCCTCACATGATTCGCTTCACTGGCGCTCTTCATTAGTTCCCCTGTCCGACTCACTGAAAAGGGGTCCTACAGCCAAAGGCATCGCGCTATACACGCACATAAATAGGCATGAGAACGTTTGGACAACGACAGATTTAACTGCACCAGTCCTCTGTTCAATACGGTTTTTTTTATGCGGGCGATGAAGAATGAAATTCACAGCCTTTCGATTACGAGTTCGCTGCACTCGCAAGGTGAAAACAGAATCCCCAACCCTCCAATCATGAGCTCAATGGTTTTCCGACCAGGCCATCACGGGACATGTGTCTATAGATGACTCTACAGTCTGTCCACATGGACTCAGCTCCTTTAAATTGTTTTTAAGGTGAAGTCGAAAACTTGTTTCATATGTTCACACCCATTACTATTAACATAATATATTTCATTAGTTTACACATCCCAAGTTGCTTGGAAGGTGAATTTTTTCTTGGCTTCATGCATATGGAATCATATCCCGCAAGTTGGAGCAGTACCACCCCCAGAAGAAGTTGCAAAGCTGTAAGCTGGAAATTTATTTATAATTACAATTAAACGTTTAATTATTCATGGTTGTGCTTTAAATCAGTTAAAAATTTTATGCACATCAATATTGAGAGTTTTCGTATTACAGTTTTTCAATGCGAAGACTATCTGATTTCTCATTAGTTTCAAAGCCAATAAAGTACTTTAATGGTAATTATTTGTCGACTATAACTACTTATAAATATTGTATAGGTACAAAATGGCTATTTTCAAGAAATTGTATATACATATATAAATATCAAACCTGCTTTATAAAGATTTTGATAAAGATGTTTTTCAGCAAACTATCAGTGACTATTATAATTAAACTTGCAGAGCTTATATATTTCAGTCAACCGTACATAACAATTTAGTTAAAAAAGTGTGAAACTATAATTTTGTAAAATATCTTCATTTCATACTTAAAATGTAGTAAAGAAAAAATACAGAAAGGAAAGACTTTGCTGGAAGAACTTAATGACTTGCTAAAGGAAATCAAAGATAATATGAAAAAAGGCAAAGCTGTCGAAAAGACTAAACTAAATAAGGTTAGTAGATATAGAAGTTACTTGTATTGTTACGTGCACTATATTAGGTATAGTTATATTTTTCAATAGGATATTCAATTTCAATATATAATTGTAAGTCAAGAAAAAGCGCTGTTTAGAACCATATATGTTTTTGAAAAAAGTTTCATGAATGTGCTTTTTCATTTGAAAGTTAGGCATACGAATTCGAATTTTAACTCAATTTCGACAAAATGAGAACTACCATAGTTTTGAACATAAGCTATTCCTATTGCACTGATACCACCGGAAAGGAAACTGAGTAAATTATTTTCGTTAAAAATTAAAAAATTCTTGTTCGTCAAAATTGTGAAAATTGACGAAACTAGCCTTGACGATCGCAGATTGCTCAAAAATGAGTGTTATTTCTGGGAATGTGTTGATCAGAGAGACGTTGGCAAATCGCCATTTTCACATGTGTTCTTTACCATTTCAAAATGGGCTCTGTTGCAGGTGATCGACATTAAGGAAAGCTTCCAGCAGCTGCAGATGGACACCAGCGATCTCTCGAAGGATCTGCTGCTCAAGTTCCGTGAGCGGACGCTGGAAGCCTTCAAGCTCATGCTGGAGAACTTCAACTTGGGGGAGATCCCGCTTATCAAGATACTGGAGGAGACGAAGGACTTCGACGAGACGGTAAGAAGAAACGTGCTTCTTAACCGCTTATAAGAATTGGAGTGAGGACTTCCATTGTGGGAAAATGAATAGCGCGGGTGAATACAGTTCGGAAAACAAAACAGAAAAAAACATTCTACCTTGGCCTTTACACTGTTAGTCGTGTTACGTCAAACTTAAAAATTATATTAATGAATTATAACGTTTTTGTCTTCTTCTTGTAAGTAAGAAAGCAATATGTGTGCGACATTTAACGTATTTTTAAAAATCAGAAATGTGGTTTTATAACTAGGATATATGCACTTCCTCCTATGCATGCCAAACACCGAGCAGAAGGATTAAATTTTTCCAACCTTGTCTCAAAAGCGTAGGGTGTAATGAGGTCAAGCACACTTCATCTCTCTCCAGTTATTTTTAGCTCAATGTTTTAAGATATTAGTTTTGTGTTCACCAAAAGAAGCAGTGGTTCCCAACCCATGGTCCGTGGACCACAAGAGGGTCTGAAGTGGAGCGTAAAACATTTTTTTTTAAATCAAGTTGTTACATGTTGCTTTAAAAATAATCAGGCTTTGTTTGAAAATATGTTTCTTTTTACTCCAAAAATATAAAGTGGGGAATCAAAACTTTTTGTTATAAAGGAATACAATGTCATGCATTATGGAACACTATTATTACACTTTCACGTGCTTAAATACTCTTTTATATGTTATAGCTCTTTCCTCCTACACAAACATTGTATGTCCATTTAAATATAAATTTGTGTTGCAGGTCTTAAAAAAATCCTCATAGTTTTCTACCAAGCTAGAAATCTTCTTTTTACGTTTTCCAAAAGTGGACATGTAACGATTGTGCTTTTATAGCCACTGACATGTATTCTAAAAATTAATTAATCCTTAGCCAGCTGCATGTTTTCTGTTATTTACGATTTGCATATAAATAACAGAGCGGCGACAACATTCTGGAAAAAAAGTTCCCTGATATTTCCCTGACGGTGTCACAAAAATTTCCCTGATTTTACATTTACATTAAGAAATGTTGCAATACATGCTTCGTATAGAAAGAAAGTATCAAGCTACAATAATACTATAAAAATATTGCATGATAAATTATAAACAATACTTATTCACAGTTAAAAAAATTTATGAATAAAACAAAAATTATGCAATTGCGACAGGCATAATGGTAATTAAACATGTTCTCTGGAAGCAGATAATGCAAAAAAAGCCAGTTTTTTCAAATGATTTCTTTTGTAGATAATTTTAAATGTTTTATATGTTTCCTATTCCAATCTTCAAAAAATCACATATTCACTAGCCCCTCATGTTGCCTACAATTCGAGATCCAACGCACTTTGCTTTTGCTTCTCCCTCTAGCAGTGGTCCACGGTTTTACAAAAATAAAACTGAAAATGTGAAAATGCACATAACCATAATTTTTTTTTAATTCTTTTTCGGAACTAAAAGGAAATATTGACAACTAAATTATCCAGAATGGAAGGCATAATAGACAATAATTGCCGTTTTAATGATCAAAATTAAAAAAATTCCCTGATTTTTTGTGAAATTTTCAAAAATTCCCTGATATTTCCAGTATTAAAAATATTCTTGATAATTCCCTGATTTCCCAGGTTATGTTGCCACCCTGGATAAAGAAGAGTGTCATTTTGTTTGTTTTTTATACAAATCTACAGTTTTATACCAAGCTTGATGAAATTTTCACACTTGACCTTCAAAACAACAAGAAAGTCACTGTGTACATGAAATTTCGAAAAACCACCTGTCCCTCCCCTTAAAACAGAAATGACTTCTCCCAAAAATATCCAGATGGCGCCGAAACTAAATCGGCTAACACTTTAAACGGACAACGCCATGCCATATAGCTAGTTAAATATATAGACAGCACTAACCATCAAACATGAACTATGAAGCGTTGAACTATGAACGTTGAATAAAGGTTGTAACACTAGGGATGAGTAGCTAAAAAATATACCAATTCCAGCCTAACTTGGGAGTGAGAAAGCACTATTTTAAATTGTTTTTTAAGCATCATTTGTATATCTTTAACATTTTACCTAAATATAATTTCCCAATTTTATTTCAGAAAAATACTTTGGCAAAACGCTTTGCAGAGGAACGTAAGTATTCTTTTTATTCGTCAAACACATAGTATTATAGTATACTACCAGCGTGGCATTTAGAATACAATAAAATCTCTAAAACTACCATGTATGGGTCAAAGGAAATATTTTTGTTTAAAATCTATAATTAACTTCATGTCGGAATTCTTAAAAGAATTTTTTACGAGTGTATTATACCGACATTACTTCTTTGATGGTTTAGATTTTTTGCTTAAAACGTATTCATGTTCTTAATTTTTTTTTTTTTAATGTTTCATTTGATAGTAGACTCATTATATTTTTTCCAAATAAAAATGGCTACGGTATTAAAAGGAAAATTTTTTGAATATATTTGACTTATATATGTTGCCACATGGCAATTTTTTTTATAAATCATAAACTCGTTTGCCAGGTTATGTTTTAGATAAACAAAATTGAAAATAGGTTGTCCAATTCGTCCCTCTTTATAAACATCATGCTTACAACTTGCATACCATTTGGTTATAGGGTTTTTAATACATTTCATTTTAAAAGTGCTCGTACATAAATTAAAATAATAATAATGTCAAATTTTAAAATTTCAAAACAAGGCTGCTAAAACTTGATTTTCTTTTTACCCGAAAACAATACTTTCAATTTTTTTATATAATATTATGTAAGAATATTCATAATATATTTCTTTTAGTTTGATACAAAATGACTACTGTTTGAGAAGAAGACAAAAAAGAGACTTAATGGAATCCTAAAAGAAACAGTTCTTAGCAAAGGGCTGTGAGCGTAATTATTGAAAAGTCTACTATTATAAATTAGATGTAATAAAACGTTCTGAAATTTTGAAAAATAAAAACAATATCAAAATGTTATATTTTAAAATAAAGATATAAAAAATTATTAGAATTACTTCAAACATTTGCAAAATAAACTCACTTGAGGAAAAGTGTCTGACAATATAATCATCATAAGAAGCAGCTGCCAAAATGGTTATTTTGTGTTTTCTGCAAAATAATGTCTTTGTGAATAACATACTTTAACAAAATGTCATATTTATATCTCTAACTATACTAGACATATGTAGCATTTTACATTGCAGTATGAATGTTATCTAATAAAAAACTCGAACCTTAAATTTACTCTCTGAAAACTTAAGGAAATATCGATATGTTTTGGGGCAACAATATTAGCTAATAGTTCTCGGTAGACTACCCGACCAAAAAACAAACTGAACTTTACATGAAACGGAACCACTAAAAGGTCCATTATCTCAAATAAAATAATAATATGGCCACCATCTTGAAATGAAATACAAAAACTTATCTAAAACAAATAAACACTTGCATTGTTTTTAATGAATTCAAGAACAATTCATGTCAAATTTGAAGAAAATTTAAAAAGTTTTGTCGTGATAAAAAAATTTATAGACAAAATGCTGAACAGTCGGGAAAACAAATTAACAAAAAATAAATAGGAAATACAGATACTTTAATAAAATATAATAAATACAAATATAGAGCCTGGAAGCATATAGCAAATATGTACCACAAGGCTATTATTTTAAAGCATTTCGCTATGGACAAATTTTTTATTGCAGCCAATTAAAAAAAAACTGTGAATGTTTTTTTTTATACTTCTTGCGAATATTTATTGTTCCAGATCATGCACAAAAAACATTAATTAATTTTTTCAAAGAAGAAATTCCCCGTCTACTATTAAGTTTTTAAAGAATATTCTTCGCTATATATATCAACAACTAAATGACTAATTAAATTTGTCAATCGTCCATTGTATAAATATCACATATATATATAGGTTAGTTAAAGAACCACTTACATAACATACTATACAGCTTCTATTTTACAAACATGTTGTTTTTATCAATATGAAAAAATACCAACACTATTTACAATTCAACACTTCATTTTATTATATTGTACAATAATTACAATGAGTTGTAAAGTAATACAAATATTACAAAATACTGGTTTAAACTTAACTTTTCACAAATGACTTTGAAATCTATGCACGGTCAATTTTGTACTATTACACAATCTCATGCGACTACTTTAGGAGACCGTAACACTCAGAGATGCACCGTGTAAAAAATGCACATTAACAATAACATTGTTAGTTAACAAAGAGTCAAAATATAAAATAATTCTTGTATTTTAATGCACCAATAAGATACATATGATAACACAGGAGATGAACACTCCAACAAGATTTTCCTACAAACATATATTTCACATATACACAAGTAAGAAACATCAAATTTGTTTCTAAGTGTTTTGTACAGAAAATGTAGATTTGTATGATCGAAGACGACAGAAAGAAGCACCTGTACTTTCACCCTAATTGCATGCAATGCTCGAAAGCAAAACAAAGAGAAAGTTTGCACCTAACTGTTAATTATCCCCAATTTTTGTCTGCAGTGTGACAATGTGCTTGTAGATTTTGAGAGCAGGGCCCAGCTTGATACCTAGGCCGGTGAGAACGTCGTTTCGCTTCATGAGTAACAGCGAGAGCCCGTCAATTTCCTAAAAAATAAACATATGGATAAAAATTTGAATATTTATAATAATAAGAGTCTATGCATCTTTGGCACGCAAAGCACTAACTTCCATTGCTTGGACATGTCTGAAAATTTATATATAGATATTATTAAACCTCTAATTGGGCACCCGAGGCTTGAAATTTTAAAATTCTGTTTAGTTTACCGCTTATTACGATTTCAGAATCTATTTTTTTTAATTGCCATTAAAAAATATAATACTTTATTATAAATTAATATATATACATTGCTTTACACAGCTGAAAAATGGCGATCAGAAATTGATTTGGCGAAATACTTTTTAACAATTATGCGTCAATGGAAAAATTCATAGAAAAAATAATATTCAGACATTTACATGGAGAAGTCTAAACAATAGGCCAGTTATTTTGCCTTCAAGAAAATAAAAGAGAAGAAATACACGAGGAAAATGAACCAATTCTTTGATATGTTTATCATGTTTTGATTATGTTTTATAAATATTTTTACGTGTGAAACTGGTTGTAACAGCTCTTAAATAAATCAAACACACCCTTTTAAGCATAACCTTAATGTGTATATATATATATATATATTTCATTGGTATATAAATTATACCAGTTCTTCATAACAATCTTATAATTTTAGCAATTACTTTTAAAACTTAACTATGCAGGTAAATGTTTAGAATTTTTTTAAGAAGTGGAAGGAATTTTTTTACCTTTTTACCTAAAAACAAAAGCTATTTCTATATACATATTCTTTTCACTAAATAAATACCATGTAAATTGATATAAATCACATTTGTTAGAATTTTGTGACTGACTTTGGTTTGATTCTAACTGCTAACGGAATCAAACCGATATTATCCGATATTGTAAACAATATTTACATCTCCTAGGTATCCAAAGTACATTTCAATACTATGTAAGGTTTCTGGTTATGGGAACAACAATGACAATCCATTAAGAGTAATTATGCAGAAAATGAAAAACAAAGTTTAATCTATTATAGACTAGACATACGCTACTTTCTTTTTTTTTTACAACAATCTTCGCTTTTCCTATTTTAAACCTGGATACTTTAAAAATATGTAGATTATAAAAAGCACTGAGACCCTGATTTAAACAAAAAAATGAACCGTCATTGTTCTCTCCTTAGCTTGAATTGTGAAAAACTATTTCAGAAAACTATTCTACTTCATCTTAGTTATGCTAAGAAATTAACATAAGTAAATGTACTCGAAAACCTTATTGGGTCTGCATAAAAACATACGATAAAACTTATTTTGGTTTTGTGCATAATTTAATAGAAATGCATAACGTGAATAAACATACTTGTTCTCGGAAAGCAGGAGCCTCATCTTCAAATCCAATAAACTTAAAGAAGGTTTCCACATTTTCAATGCTCCATTTTTTGGCTGCAGGCACAGATGTTGGATAATGTTCTAAGCTAAATGTAGGAACAATCAAAAGAATTACAATACACAAAGAAACTAGAATAATATATGTTTGATAGGAAAATATTGTAAGTAAAACACACAGCATGCACACACAAAGTATGTGACAATAAAATTGTCATTCCACATATGAAGATATAATTGACAAAAATCGTGATTTTGAGTTTTTCACAAAAAAGTATTTGTGTAGTAAAAAATACATTGTGTCAAAGTCTTGTATTTCTATACCTTCACTATAGATGTGACATTTGGCACCTGTTGAAGTAATGCTTCATCAACAATATATATTTTTTTTATAAACTATTAATTTGATTTATTAATGTATTTCAAAACTTTATAAAGCATATATTTTATAATATTATACGGTGGCTGAAATATAAACTACCTGTCCCCAAAAAATTTAATTATAAAAATAGTTGATCAATAAAACTTTCCATTAAAGAATTTTTGCAATTATTTTTTAATTCTTTCAATTTTGAATATATGTTACTAAATGTGGTTGAACTGGAAATATATATGAAAAATTCATAAACAATGTATTTTTTTTAATTACATGACATTTTATAAAATATATTTTTTCCTGCTACAGAATTTTGAAAAAGGTCAATCAAATATAATTTCAGAACTTTATAATATCAATCACTTTTATGACAAATTTAAAATCAAACTCGAATTTTACAATTCCGGAAGTAACTGAAAGTATAGAATTAATTTTTAATGCAAGCCATGACTTAGCGATTGAAATTAAATAATCGAGAGTTTAAAGAAAAAATTACCTCTTATGAAAGACCTCTTTATGAGGATTACCAGTTGGAGGGTCAACATTGGGATCAACCACTGTGGAAAATAATGAAGAATCACTTAAACTTATCAACTAGATCATAGTCACATTATACTATCTGTAACATTTAATATTACTAAAATTAATCAAAATTTTTAAAAAATCTATAGTATGTGCTGATGCTTCAGTAACAAATACATAGTGTTTATACAATACAAAATCAGAATGAAAAATTTAAATAAGGTTTTATGTTTAAGGATATTACAAACAAGCTAATCATCAAAATTATATACTGGATAATATGGATAAAATTTAAATTGCAAATAAAAGAAAGTTAAAAGAAGTTAATACACATATTTTCATAGCAATTTAAATTATATTTTTTTTAACAATATATTTCGCTCACAATATTCTACAATAAAAAGAATTTGTAATAATAAATATGAACACATGAAAGCTCTTAATATTTTGAAAAATAAGTCTAATTAAAAATAATTTTCCCAAGAAATTTCTGGAAAGAAATTCATGATCCCATAGTAAAGTCATGAAGTGCTATAAGACACATACAAGTCTGATACGTGCTAAATATTAGGATACAGTAATAAAATATGCTCTGTCATTATTCGAAACTGTTATAGTAATATAAATATAGTCAACTACCCATAAAATGACATCTAGATGGGATGTTTGTCATAACAAGTTTAATATTAATAAAAACTAATCAGCCAATTAAGATTTTCAATAAAAGTGTTACTATACTGTTAGGTATTTAACATTTTATTGAATATTGATTATAAGAAAAATGTAGATATATAACATTTGTATAAATAAAATTTAAATTACTAAACTCAAAGTCGATTGAAAAGCTTGTACACAGGAATAAATAAAATATCTATGTGCAAATTTTGAAAATTCAATTACACAAATAATTCTAATAAGTTATATTTAATAAAAGTTGAATTACTATAGCAATAAATATTAATAAAAATAATTACCAGATAGCATTGGCTTTATTTTTGGAATTTTGTCTTTATCAACAGCAGTGTCACAAGAGCAGCAAAGCCAAATCCCTGAAATATGTAGAACAATAAATAAAATTTTATTAATTTAGAATTATAAAAATATTCTT
Source organism: Troglohyphantes excavatus (assembly GCA_963932185.1). NCBI lineage: Eukaryota > Metazoa > Arthropoda > Arachnida > Araneae > Linyphiidae > Troglohyphantes > Troglohyphantes excavatus. The sequence goes on from OZ010674.1 coordinate 25,688,498, forward strand.
TTAATATAAATAATACTATTATACTTATTTTTAAAAATTGAGATAACACAATTAAAACTTCTAATTAACGTTTTTCAGCACAGCAAAAGAAAAATCCCTTCATCAATGTAAAGCTTTCTGAAAAAGTCAGAAATTTAAAGAAAGAGATATGTTAGAAATTCGAGTTGTAAATCATTATTCAAACTACGCAAATATTATCTAAACAACGATAAATAAAAAGCTTTTTATTTACGGTAGTTAGCTTTCAGGCATTTTTTAAACAATTATTTTTTCCTGTGATGAAATAAAGTTGATTTAGTTTTAAATTTCATTCATTTATATCAATGGCAACTTGTTAGTTAATTTTAATTGTTTGAAGTTAAAAGTTTGAAGATAAATAAAATGCTGATATTGAGATGGACAAACAAAATGAAATACAGCAACAGTTAAACTATTTCTCCAAATGAGGAGAAAAATATGTTTGGTATATCCATAATATAATAAAAATTACACATAAAAAATGCATCATATTACAAAAAAAATTGTGATGAATATAAATATAAATGAATATATTTTAAATGCAAAAAATATAGTAGAAAAATAAATTGTAATTAATAACACTTCTTTTCATTATTGAACCAAAATATGGTGTTTTTAGTGTTTAAGAAATTATTGTGATGATAAAAGGCATGAGTGGACAGGCATGAGAGTTGCTAAAGTATGTGTTAATAAATTGTCTTTTTCGGTAAAGTTACAGTCTATTATAAAGTTTGCTAAAAAGGACAACTTGTCCATAATGACTACTAATTTATGATATTGTTTTAAATAATGTTTCTTTCATTAACATAGAGACAAAAAATAACATTTCTCATTAATTGACGTAAAACTAGCGCCAACTTTTTTGAAAAGTGTTATGCCATGTAATAAAGATTAGCAGAGGTTTCTGAAAACAACATTTCAAGGTTCATTGGTAATTATATTTATTAGTAATTTTTAAGTTAATAAAAAAAAATAACTTACTGTAGTCAATGAAAATTGCAATGGTATTTTGTTAAGAAAAAAATACTTTTAGCTAAAAACATGCTCGTATAGCTAAAAAATTAAAATGGACCATAAAATAAACATGCCAATGAAAAGAACAATGAATGCAAGGACATTATTTAGGTAACAGAAATGGCACTGGATGTACCTTCTGGTTTATCTGTAACAGCTGGATCATGACAATTCATATGATAACCATTAAAGCAGATATAACAAGTGAGCAAATCAGTCTGCAAGGGAAGAAAAAATCTGTTGAATGAATGTTAGTCAAACTTGCATAAAACAGAACTTAATAGTAAAACTAAATACGGAACAAAAGCAGTTTAATGACTTTTTCTCTCCAAATATTTTGGGGGCAAAAAAAGTCGCCAAAAGTTCAAATATTGGTAAAAATGAATATCACATCAACTCTAAAAATGTGATTTAATCAACACGTGAATGCTAAATGGGTAAAGCACAGTTAAACAAATCAAGCGACAACTCGCTAACAGTTTTAAGCGCATGCACTAATGTCCCAGACTCGTAACCTTGATTTATGGCCCCAGGCAATTGTGGTATCCACCCTATGGCCTCCATTTTCTTAAAGTTATTGCAGGATTGCAGCTGGTACCTCCTTCGAGCATTCGATTATAGTGCTTACATACATGCAAACCTTCAAGTAGTTGACTATGGAAACTCATAGTATTAACACAGCATTATATGAAGTACACATTAATTCTTTTATGTTGTTTTCTTAATTAAAACTAGAATTTATTGGTATAAAAATCATAAATAAAAATATTCACAGTATACACACATGTGAAATATATCGAAAAATGAAAACTTACCATGAATCTACAACAATATAACTTTATGTGTTTAGGTATTTTTTCTGTATTACTTCTGAATTAATAACTTGCAGTATTTCTCAAACACAATACGAAATTTAAGAATAGCATTTTCAAAAACAATATTTAACTTAATTCTAGTAACTTTGAAATTACCGCCCCTAAAACTTTGCTGTGTTACTTAAGCAATCCAGGTTACACTGAAATGGGTACACATAATGTATCCTTTCTGAATGAATAATTTGCAATATTGCTCAAACACAATACATTTTTTAATAATAAAATTTTCAAAATCCATAAAACTTAAATCTTAGCAACTTCGAAAATACTACCCTTAAAAGCTTGATGAGTTCCATAAAAAATCTGGGTTACATTGAAATCGGTATGCATTCTGTTAAGCAATGGTACATCATGAAAATCAAAATTAAGGGTTTCGGTTACTATTTTTGTTAAATTATCGCCAATTGCCAAACGCCTCGAAATTTGGCAAGAAAAAGTTATTATACTGCTTCTATACCCCTAATACAATTGCAGAAAAAAATAATATACTGTGTGTAATTATAAATAAGTTAAACATTATACAGACAATCGGTACAAGATGACATATAGTAATTTGTATATGTATAAATATTATACATTAATTATTGGAATACTTAAAATGTTTTATATTGGAATAGCAAAACACAAGTAGAAATGTAAATTAAATCCAGAGTAAAAGAGTTATCTTTTTTAACTACATAATGGTACAAAAATTATCAAAAATATAATCCAATACACAAGTCAAATGCATTGAGCTATTGTTCTGTTAAATAGTATTGTTCTGTCAAATAAGCAAAAAATTTGGCATGCAATTTAACTTGAGTTATGTTGATGTAATACTCACTGTTCCAATAGCTTCATCACAAACATTGCAAATTTTGCAGTCGGGACATTGCCAACTTTCTGGCTGAGGATAGCTTTCATATAACAGTTTGGTGTACTCCATACAAGTAGGGTGAGCTGCAAGAAAATCAAATGTAAATGAAACAGTTATGAAGTCGTCTAAAAGTTGCAAGTATTAGAGAAATAATCATAAGGAAATACATAGGCACCAAGACAAAAATGATTATTCTATCAAAACCCAATAACCTATTCTTTGTTTATTTTAAAGCACATTTCTAATTTTAAATTACATAAAGCAGCAATAATGATTCAATTTAGTTTTGTGATCTTAATGCTCTGATGGATATGTAAAATTTCAAATCTGTAAGTTTTGTTTTCACTGCAGTTTAATTTATATTTCCAACACATTCCTTTTTTTACAAAAATATATTTTTTAATTATATCAGTAGAGTAGGCTTTTTCAAAAAAGAGATATTTATCAATATTTATATAATGTGTACGACTGGAAAAACTAGAGATACTCATACATGTTTGTATCCGTCAGGTGGTTATGCCTTGAAACCAACTAATTTCTTTTTAAAACCAACTGTACAATTCTATAAATAAAAATACAACACAGTGGGGAATTTTACAAAATTAGTACCGTATATACTCGCGTATAAGCCGAGTTGTATTTTCGTACATAAAAAATTCCGATTAAAATCGGCAAAATTCTCGAAAAAAAAGTGAAATTTTAATTAGAAAAATAAGTATTTAAGCCTAGAAATTAAAAGTTTAAAGAAAGTGGCCGGAGATACAGCATTCCTCGAAGTTCGCAACTCATCGGGCTTAAAAGTATTTCCCGTCTTGCGATGTCCTGGTGTCTTTCAAACCTGCATCAGACTTCTTAAATTAAATCTCCCTTATTATCAAATAAAATATTTTAAACCACATACTTAAATACCAAAATGTGCAATTTCTAATCCTTTACATCGTTTTGTAACGATTTAAACACTTGGAAACCGTCAACTATTTTCTGTCAACATCGTTGACTACTGTCTCTATTAAATACGGATGAGTAATTTTTTAAACCATCTTGGAAGGAAATACTACTATTTTATGAATACTACTATTTAAAAATATTTAGCTTTTAATTACGAAATAAATTACTTGAAAGTAGAACTTGAATTCGCCGATTATCAACGTCCCGATTTTACAGCTTTAAATCCAATTCCATCCAAAATACTAATAAAACAACTATTAATATCTGTACATAATATTATCAAGGAATAAAATCTGTATTGGTGAAATAAATTTTGTTTAATTATTGCAATCGAGCAAGAAAGACATTGACTTTAAAGTGGTGTCATTCGCTACGCACGATGTCAAATTCTTAGTCTTCTATCCAAAATTCTATTAAAGTGACGTATACTAGCTTCTTAAATTCTACAAACCAATGAAATATTTATCAAAATATATACTTTTTATTTAGTTAAACTGATTATTTATGTGAGTAGTGCAATTTTGCGTTACGATTACGCCGCGATGCGCAAGCGGTCTTCAGTCAGCACGTGACGCACATTCTCGATCTCGGAAATGTATCGGCGCGTTTTAGAAGAATCCGCTTCATTTTAACTCCTTTCCTTTTCCCAATTTAGGCAAATTATATTATAAATTTTACTGACCCGCGTATAAGCTGACCCCCCTACTTTTTGATGAAAATTTTGACTTAAATTTCTCGGCTTATACACGAGTATATACGGTAGTTAAGTATAGAAATTAAAGTGAAATTGCAATCAAAACTTTTTTTTAAAGTTTAACTATTTATTTAATAACTTTTTTATTATTTATTCCTAATAAACATAATGATTACTAAGAAATAAACTTCACACAAATTGTTTGTAGTTATTGTACAAAAAATTTAAATGAATTTAAATGCTTAACTTAACAATAAAAAAACAAGAATATTAAAGTAGTAATGTAATTAATTATTTTCTTACTGAAGTATGAAACAAAATTAGCAATGCATTTCTTTTTAATTACGCACTAACCCTTTGCTCCACAATCTTTACAGGTGAGTAATTCCTCTGGTTCCCCTTTCCTATTGGCCATAGCTGTGAAAAGGCAGTAATCGCATCGACTGAGATGGGATTCGTCACTCGAATTGCTGGAGTTTTCTTGGCACACACTGTCTGAATCGCTCTTCAAACGCTGAAATAATACAGAAATATAGTTATTACACATTTTATTTGAAGAAACTCCAAAATGCATTAAAGATGTTATTAACTTATTTTCCCAAATCCACATTCAAGCCACCTCCGGAAAATGTTTCAAAATGCACAATATTATATGAAAGAATGCAGCAGCGTTTGTACCCCAGAAGCACACTTTACGAGCATATCAATGCCAAAGTTTACTTGTTCTTTTAAAAAATGAACCCAAAGATAAAAATGACTATTTAAAAATATTTCTTAATTCGTTTTTGGAGAAATGCAATCATGAGAATAAAAGAATATCTAGTACTTAGTCAGTGAGTTCAGTACTACACCTACAGTGATTTGTAAGAAGTTTATTTGTTACATCAATTGTTTCTGATTATTAATTATTGGATACATCAATTATTTCTATTAAAAGTACATTCTCAACACCACAAATTTCATCATTTTCCTTTACCTTGATAAACTGCAAGAAAGCGAAATTAGATGGGAAAAATAGATAAAGAGAGATTTATTGTTGTTTTTACACATTTTAACGGTCCTTACAATTATAAAACAACGATCTTTTTAGCCCTGCATTGCTGGGGAATCTGTTAAGACATATAATAATGAAGTGACCAATGCTGGAAATAGAAATTGCGACCTATTCTTTCGAAGTCCTGCATAAAACCGACAAGGCTACAAAAGCACATTATAGACCTTCAAAATATGTTTTGAAGATGTTTCTTTATGAAATATTTTCATAATTGTTAAAATCGTTTAAAAAAAACTAAATGGAATTTAACAAATCCCAGCCCCAAGTGCGAATCTATAGGATGAATAGCACTTATATAAATTTTCAGCTTTTTAAACGCATTAGAAGTAAATGTTTTGCGATTCTCAGACACACAATTTCTTTCAATATTACAGATAGAAGAAATATGCATGTGCATATTTCTGACTGAAAATATCCACTACAAAAGTATTTATACAAATATTTAGCTACCAAATAGCATTGAAATCAACTAGAGACAATGATATGCATGTTTTGGTACAATTTTTTGCATGATAAAGTTTTACCAATGATAGAGGAACCATTTTAAGCCAACAGTTTCCAATTAAAGAAATCTTTACCCTGCTGACAAAGTATCTTGCATCTTGAGCATGGGCAAAAGTATAACACTCATTTCATTTTAATATTCTAAATGGAAATACGGTACTCTTTTTATATAAAGACCCGTACTGGACTTACTATGACCACAGGGTCATTGTAAGCTTTTTTAAAAGATTATTACATAGAAAGTAATTAACTGTTTGGAAGTTTCAATAGTGGTTGCAATAAAGAATGAGAGCTGCTATATTGTACAGAGGGTCTATAATATTATTCTGTTGAAAATTAAAAAAATATATTTTGTTGTTTGTAAACTACGTATCAAACATATGTTTAAATGATTTCTCGTCAAATCTGATGAAACTTTTTGACAACCCTGTAAAAGAGTAAGGAATTTTTTTATTGGCAACACCCCAATTTTTGTCGTCAGCGACGTATGGCTTGCGTTGTTGCGATTTTGATTTTCCTGAGCTATGTATACGCAGACGACGTTTATTTGAATAGTAGGTATTTTTGGGAGTTGGAAATGAAAGGCTAACGTGCAGTGATTGATTGGTGCATGGAAGCCGGATTGTTGTCTAACAAGTGAACGTGCATGGAGCGAGCCCCGCTGCAATTCAGTGTGGAATGGGTTTATGGGTCGAAACATGGATACAGTATGCAGCAAATGATCGACTTCCCGGAGGGTGTCATGGATGTGATCCTGAGTAGTCGGAGGCCGAAGACCACAAAATCGACTTCAAGAGTCTGTGATTTTAGCGTGCGGTACACGTGTGCACTTAATCGCTATCGAAATGTTCCAAACAACTGCCCGACGGATTGCCTGTAAGCACCACAATTGACTGCCCGGAGGGGGTCATTGATGGTATCCTAAGTAGTCGGAGGCCGAAGGCAGGAGATTACAAAATCGACATCAGGAGTCTTTGACATTATCGTGCGGTACGCGCTTAAGATTGCTGTCGAAGTGCCCCAAATGACTGCCCGAAGGATTGCCTGTAAGCACCATGATCGACTGCCCGGAGGGACATTGTTACCTTCGAGATAGGTGCCGAACTCCCGCCAATAGCCCATAACTCTAGCCCTTATAACATATAAACTCTAGCGTGATGTTAATTAACCAAAGCAAAGCTTCGGAATCAATTCTAAACCGTCGCCATTAGCCCATTGTGGAGCTCAAGTGCAACCAACACAATGTCCGCCATTTTGATTTGGCGACAAAAAAAAACTTCATTTTTGGCCTTGGCGACAACGTGGCACTGTACACTAGGAATCTACCAGCCATTGAAACTGCTGCCATCTGTAGGTCTTTTAATGGAGTGCTATTTATGAGAGTTACAATGAACGTGTGGGGAGCATGGCATACTAGTGCTTTACAAATGCTATTAATCACAAAAAAATCTAAAAGCTTTACCTTAGGTGGTGACCCATCAAACTTTCTTGCATACTCCACCGAACCTTTATCCGGCGAGCCAAACCCCTCGGAATAACTGGACTTGAGCGCGATGAACTCCCCATTGGGCAACTGGTGCAAATTGTGTTTATCAACCTCCTTCTCCAGCACAGCCCTCAGGGTAGCAAGGTTCAGATTGGACTGCGAATCCCTCTTCAGGAGGTACTGCTCAATGTCCTGGATTGAGGCGGACCGCAGTGACTGGTCTTTCATTGGGGCGGTCAGCGACCTCACAGCCTCCAGGACCACAGAGGAGATATCGGACGAGTTGTAGAACGACCCGTAGAATTGAGTCTTGGTCTTGATCCACTTGGCTGCGTTCCTGTAGCTGGTATTGCCCTTGTAGTCCACCTTGATGACCGTCCCCTCGCTGACGAGCTTCGAGAGTTCTTCGTTGACGGCCGATCCCTTGACGCCGTGTCTCCGCTCTAGCATATGGCAGATGCGCTCCAGGTCAGGTCGGGCTTTGCGCTTGCGGAGCTGGTCTATGGCGTCCAGGATGAGGCCAGCGCATTTGGTTTCACTCATTTCAAAGTAAGATTCGATCGCCGGGGATGGATCAAGGTTGGAGTTGTTTATCAATGCATGAGCGAGATGAGAGTTCGATGGCTTTGAGTTCAGTTGAATAGAAAAGACAGCGACCTGTATATTTGTTTTGAAATCGAAAAAGTATCTGTGCTAATTCACGAAAATGGAATCGAACAACAAATACGTATGTTTTGTTTACGCCGTCTTTACTTTTGTCACCTGCTGTTCTGCTGTGTTTCACCTCAGTTCACTTCAATATTTTAGGTTCACTCATTGAGCTAAAGTAATAAAACCTGGAGTGAAAACTCTCATTGGGTGACAATACTTTATCGTGCCGCGTGGATGAATATTATTCGAAAGAGAAGGTTGAAAAACATTCTACATTAGCTATTTTTCACAGTTAGTCTTTTTGCGTCGGTTTTAAGTATTTGATTAATTAATTAATATTTTCGTTTTCTTTTTCTTGGAAGTGAAAGTAAACTTGAAAAAACATTAAATGTGTAACGTTCAATGTATCTTTGAAAGCCAGAAATGTGGTTTTTAAACTGAGATGTATCCACATATCCTATGTCAAACACCATATGAAAGGACAATATTTTTCTACCTTGGCTCAAGAAGGTGTATAAAGTAATCGCGCGTGCTCTATATTCCCTCCAGCGATTATTAAAGCTCGGTGTTCAGCTAAATTAATAAGCTAAAATAATTACTGATGTGTTTATTACTACCGTCAGCGAAAAATGTACCTTTTCTTTGCTGTAATTATTATAATTTTTAATTATATTTTATTATTATTTTTATGTTTGCCCTTCTTGTGTTCTGAATGTTGCGTTAATTGGTTTTTGCATTTCGTAGACAGTTATTATTTGATATTTTTATTTATATGTTCTATTAGAATAAATGATTTAAATGTTTTCCATAATTATACGTGATCAAATATGGCTTATCGGCTAACTAACTTTTTTGGGCAAATAAAACCTTCGAAAAAGTTTAATAATATATAATGGAAATTAAATAACATAAGTATTATTCGTGGCTCCCAAAAGTGTTCCTACACTTTAAAAATTTGTAAAAAAAAGCGCTGTAGTCTGGAATTGAATTCGACTATAGTAGTTCAATATTATTTCACATAATCTACTTGCGTAATTCCGAATAAAACCTAGTATATATATTTTAAATATTGATTTATTTTCTATTTTAAAAAATGAAAATGTAAGGAAGCAGGGAAAATAAAACCGCCACAAACGTGATCGTACAACGAAACATTTTCGAATAAATTCATAAATAAAATTATCGTCTGTCGCTTTTTTTTTTATTTTTGCTTTGTGGTGACATTTAATAATCGTTTGGTTTTAATGTTTGCTTGCTTATTTCGTAATATTTTATTTATTATTTAAAATGGATCGTAGTCGTAATCAAAACAAATGTAGCATTCGAATATTGATAATTTTGCGTCATAATAGTGGTAAATGATTGTCTCGGAGTATCGCTAAATTATTAATTTTATTCAATTCTACGTGCAGTATGTACAATAAAACGTATTAAAGATGAAAATTGGATGAAAAACAAGGTAAGAAAATGTTATTCTGCAAAGTTAACTCAACGGGATCAAAGATTTATAGTTAAAAATTGTGAAAAATCCCGTTTGAGAGTTAAAGTATCTGCAGAATTTAATGAAACATTGTTCTACTTAAATTTCAATTGAAACTGCGTTCGACAAGTTCCCAGATCAGCTGGATTACACAGATGTTCTATGCGAAGAAAAAAAGTTTTTGTAAGTGCTCAAAATTGAAAGCTTAGGCTTTCCTTCGTAATGCCAAGATTCTTAGTCGGAACAGTAATAAAACATGCTTTTTTGGTGTCATTCTGCGAGGGTGCAAATTAGCACCAGGACTAGGCAATTTGATATTTAATGATAGCATAATGGATCAGTATATTATTATTTAAATATTTTAACACACAATATAAATTTACAATCTAAAATTTAGGTATTGGAATTAGCTTTGTTTCTAATCAAGATAACGTTCCTTAATAATTAATAACGATCCTAAGCACATGGCTCTCAACATTCACTTGCCTCTGTTGTCTCTAGAATTGTCAACAACTTCCAAAAAAAAAAAATATCAGCCGCTAAATTTAAACTTAATAAAACTTTTATTATTTTTTTAATTATTCTTTTTTGCTAATTATTCTTTTTTTGGTGGGGAGGAGGGTATATATATACAAATTCTTATTTTCGACGATTGCTGTTAAACGGTATTGTAAATTCCGCCTAAAAAATCTTATTTTGATACCTAGGCGAGATAAATGCCTCCAATGTAAAGAAGCAACTTTATTGTGTTTTATTCTGGTGCAATGTATTGTTTTTGTATAAGAATAAACTTTGTCTTTTGATAAAAAAAAAAGGGAATTTGTTGGCCCACCGCGCTGCTCATGACAGACTAGATAATGTTTGTAGCTGAATTTTCCCATCGATTTCGAAAAACGAAAAAATTTTCGCTGGAAATTCCTTATACCGATTTATTGAGAATATTTTTTATTTCGTAAGCAATCGTAAGATACAATAAAAAATTAGTAGTACAACATAAAAAAAGCACAACAAAAATAGTTTCAGATGAAAATGGACAGTAAGAAAATAACAAATAATGAAAAATGTTGACTAACGGTTAAATATAAATTAAATTTTGTGTTTTAAAATATAAAATTAAATGTTACAAAAATTAAACTTTAAGTCTAATTTGCTCTTATTTGAATCTTAAGAGGCCGTTTATTTATTAATACTCACACCCTAGGAGAAGAGGGTCCATTATGCGTGAATGTGGTGTAACGTGAGGGAAAGGGGTCTCGGTGATTGCGTGACGTAGCAAAAGTTCATGAAACAATTTTTTCACAAAATTTTAGATAATGAACTTTTTTTACAAATCACTATATCTTTTTAATGGGTTGAAATGTTTTGTAAAATACACAGAATAAAAGTTTTAATTACTATTTTTTAACTACATAAATTTAAAATGAAGTAACATAGAGAGGAAGGGGTGTACAAAAAGGTGAAAAATATTATGACATAATAAAAAAATGCTCCCTAACAGTGCAATTAATTATTTTTATTTGAATTTTAATATAATAGAGATTTTAATTTCGGAAATATATATTCATTGATTGATTTGTTCCAGATTTTTTTTTTGTTCAGCCCATATGATTTTTTCTTTAATAAAAATTGGCTTCGCCTTCATTTAAAATTATATGCAGCAGTCTTCGCCACTGATAAGTGATAGATTTCTATCAATGAATTAGTATGGTTGTGGAAATCATTTAACTATTTTGAAGAACAGTTTTTTTAAAAAAAAAAACTTTATTTCTTTAATTTTTTTTTTAGTCATAAGTTAAGGAGGGGGCTATACCCTCTTTTAGCCCCTATGTAAATCCACCAACATTAAAATACATTTTTTTTTTCAAAAATATATTTGTGAAAAACAATTTTAATTTTTTTTATAAATTATTATGGAAATAATTTGAAAATGAAATTACATTATTATTTTTTATTTCAATTATATTTTATATACTTTACGATAATTTAATACTTGATTTAAAATTAATAATCCTGCTCATGTATTTGAAATCTCATTTTAATCAAAATCGTTCAAATCTGATCCGTTGAAAAATAGCTCAAATCTGAAATTTTGATACAATGGTTGTGCTTGAAAGATATAATTAGTGTTTCGATCAGTGGCGGCTCGCCCACTACAGCAAGTACAGCCGGGCTGCACCTTCATTAGTGTATTTTAAAACTAAAATCAGGTATTTTACTAATTTTCTTCAATGAAGATTAGAATTGAAATTGAAATTTCTACGGTAGTAAACAAAATCTCCGATAAATAAAAGCAAGTCTGTTACCGTAATTCACAATTCAGGAGGGAAAAAAACTCCATTCAATCACAACTGCAGCCCAAAGTGAAATTCGAATTAGGCTGCATTGTTGCCATGGCAACCTCTACGTAGTACGGTGATTCCCCCCCATGCTGATGCACTGGATTTGTGAGAAGGTACAGCCGAAAGGAGTTTTCTTGTTTTAGCTGCACTTCAGTTTCGATATGCTGATTGGCTGTTGCGTGAAACGCTGAGATGGGTGGGTGAAACGTGAACTTACGAGAGTCTCTCCAAACGGAAATGGTTTTTGTGATAAATTTACTGTGTGCTGTTGTTTCAGGACCATTATGGTCCTGCTGTTGTTTCTTTATTTAAGTTAATATTAAAATTGACCGAGTCGCATGTTTAAAAGAAAGTAGGATTGCTTTAATTTTCAAAAAATAAGTAAGTGTTTCTATTTTTGTCGCATGTTATTTCGTAAAAATTAAAAGGAAACTTTAATTTTAGTAGTAAACAATAAAGAAATTTCCGTTTATGTACGATTTGTGGAAAATAGGGGGGGGGGGGTGTTCACATGATGTCGGCTGCACTAACATTTTCAACCACGGGCCGCCACTGGTTTCGATAATTACAAAAGAACTTGTAGTATTTACTTTTCGTGGTACTTTCTGTTTACAATTACTGTTAATAGGTGGCAGCACTACAAGTATATTTTACGTTAGTGTATATTAAAAAACTGTTGGAATTAAGCACTCATATTTTTAATCGACTTAAAGCTCGCCAACCAATATTAAAAAGCACGCCAAAGGATAGAAGTAATCAATTCGACTGTTATGTTTTTATATGTATGTTCGCGCAAGATTTCTGTTCTAATTCAGATATTTGGACATTTTTTTTTGTTGGATAGGGGATGTCTCAACACCTTTTGAAAAAAAAATAGCCGGTTACCTGGCATTTAACTATCCGGAATTCTCAACTAACCGGAACGTTTGAAAAAAATATAGATTACGAAAATTCTTTTTTAGTTTAATAGAGAAAAATCCAATTTTGTAAAAAATCTAAAAATTCACTATCTGGGACGAGGAAAAAGGTTAGCAGCAATTTGAGTTTCCAGTATAGTTGAATAATATAATTTTTTTTTGCAATTTCTTGCCAAAATGGATTTTTCCCTATTCAACCCAAAACTAATTTTCGAAATCGGAAAATGTTTTTATTTTTAAACCTTCTGGTTAATTGAGAATTCCGGATAGTTAGCCGGATTATCGGATATTTATTTTTTTAAATATATGTCCAAGTAAAACATCCCCTATACAAAAAAAAGTCCAAATATTTTAATAGAACAGAAATCTTGCACAAATATAAATTCTTTTCTTAAAAAACATTATTTTTAGAAATACCATTCAAAATATGGACATGTAATAATAATTTTAATTATCTCGTTATTTTATACTCGGAATATCATTTAAAGAACAACATATTAAAGAAGGAAAATGCTTAAAACATTTTCACTATAATTCGGGTCGTATTTTAGCAAAAATATATACATTTCCAAAACCTATTAACCATGCTCATGTAAATATACTGTCATTCATGTTGTAATCTACGCTCACGCCATATCCGATATGTATGAAAAATCACTGATCGCTATGTGAAAAAACTAGAAAATTCGTTGTAATGAATATGGTTTAAATAGAAAGGTCCGTAAAAAGTTGTTCGATTTTAACAGACATTCCGAACTAAGCGTGTTCTCGTTAACACAGAAATTACTAATTACCAATACTGGAAGAGGTGACTGGATGTTGGTTATATTATTAGTATTCGTCTTAAAAGCGTGTTCGTATTAAGGATGTTTGATTATCTTTACCCTTTCAGGGTACCCTGAAGAAACCGAAAAATTTAACTTATAGGGAACCTATTCTTTATCCTGAACAATGAATTATAAGCAATTACAATTACATAGTTCCTTGTTAAATTATATGCATTTAAAAATGTAACCGTTTTATCTCCTATGCAGCATAAAAAATAAAACTTTTACAGTTCGAATCTTCAAGCGTAAAGAGGCTTCGATTTATTACAGCGAATAGAGATTTAAGGTTGCTACTCTGCGATTTTAAAATAACGAGCACAAAAATAATACGATTTGCAAAAGGCAGTCATAATGGATAGCTCTGTCTTTATTTTCTACCTTTTTAGTTCCCAAAGAAAAATATCGTCATGTGACCATGGTTCAAAAATACGAGGCATCGTTCTCGGGTCTTTCCTTCGAGATAGGCCCCGAACCGTCGCCAATAGCGTACTGTGCAGCTCTAGTGCGACATTAATAAACCAAACCAACCCACAGTTTGGTTTGGTTTGGTTAATTAACGTCGGTTTGGTTTGGTTTGTTAACGTCGCACTAGAGCTTCACAGTGGGCTATTGGCGACGGTTCGGGGCCTATCTCGAAGGAAAGACCCGGGAACACATTCACACACATACATTCATTCATACCTGCACCTCGTTATTTTAGAACCATGGTCAGATGACGAGGAAACACCTGAACTGGCACCCAACGCCTTGAATAGACGTCAGGACCCGATCAGATTTATCGTGCACCAGTCCTGTGCACGCCGTTAATTTTGCGGTTGTTCTGGACGACTTTTCTAGTATTTTTGTAGCGAAGCTGGCAGCCCTCCGATCACAATATCACTACTTTTTTACTTTGTCAAGTCCATCGCGCGGATTCGAACCATCAATCCTCGGTTTGGTTGGTTTTGTTAATTTACGTCGCACTAGAGCTGCACAGTGGGCTATTGGCGACGGTTCGGGGTCAATCTCGAAGGAAAGACCCGGGAACACATTCACACATACATCTCGTTATTTTAGAACCATGGTCAGATGACGAGGAAACACCTGAACTGGCACCCAACGCCTTCAATAGACGTCGGGACTTTGGACCCCGATCAGATTTATCGTGCACCAGTCCCGTATACACGCCAGTATAATTTGTTGGATATTCTGGACGACTTTCTAGTATTTTTGTAGCTAAGCTGGCAACCCTCCGATCGCAAGATCACTACTTTTTTACTTTTCAATGTCAAGTCCATTACACGGATTCGAACCATCAATCCTCTGATTAGTCGCTGCACGCATTACCAACTGAGCAACTGGGGCTCCAATATGTTCCTCGGATGAAAAGGGTTAAATCAGCGTGAGAGAAAACCACTACTCGGTTATGCTGATAAGATAAAACTTGCAGACGAGTCGACAGTCTCTGGAAAACAAAATACAATCACAAATCGTTCAGAGGACAACTTCAGTGCTGTTAGACACAAGAGGAGCAAACATTCAAAACGTGTTTTATTCAAATTTTTTAAAAACTAAATTATTAAACCATGACTTCGTTTTAAAAATTTCTATTATAAAAGTAATTGGAGGGTTACAATTCTTCCTTTCGCACAACAAAAAATACCCGCCGTGTATAGGGGACTGGTGGACGTTAAATTTGCCATGATCTAATGTTCTCACGCCTATGTAAAGTGTTGTTCTCACCATCAAAATTACGAGACACTATTCCCGAGTCTTTCCTTCGCTTCGGGATAGCCCCCGAACCGTCGTCAATAACCCATTGTGCAGCCCTAGTTCGACAATTATTCAACCAGCCACCCAATCGAACAAATTTATTTTATTCGCTCAAAATACATTTGCCCCTATTGAAAATTCATTTGCTAAGATTGGAATCTGAATATGCGTCAATGCATTACTTTAATATAAGAAAACAAGTTTCGAATGTGCCTTCAAATAATAAGTTAAAACAGCTGTTAACAGGTTTGGTTTGGTTTGGTTAATTAACGTCGCACTAGAGCTGCACAGTGGGCTATTGGCGACGGTTCGGGGTCAATCTCTAAGGAAAGACCCGGGAACACATACACATTCACACACACATTCATACATGCACCCCGTTATTTTAGAACCATGGTCAGATGACGAGGAAACACCTGAACTGGCACCCAACGCCTTCAATAGACGTCGGGACTTTGGACCCCGATCAGATTTATCGTGCACCAGTCCCGTATACACGCCAGTATAATTTGTTGGATATTCTGGACGACTTTCTAGTAATTTTTGTAGTGAAGCTGGCAACCTTCCGATCGCAAGATCACTACTTTTTTTCTTTTCTATGTCAAGTCCATTTCCCGGATTCGAACCACCAATCCTCTGATTAGTAGCTGAACGCCTTCCCAACTGAGCAACTGGGGCTCCAGCTGTTAACAGGGGCGTTGTACTAAAGCAAAAGCTTGGGTACGCTCTAACTGTGCTTCCATGTGCCTTACATTAACTAACAAGGGAGTTTGCGCAAATTAATACAATAAAAGCCAAGAAATTTCGTTCCCAAGCATTCTTATGCATCCACATTGGTGGCTACAAGGCATAAAAAAATAACAATATACATGAAACAATGCATCTTTTAAACAGGTAAGTTCTTGAATAATATCTTTTCAGAATACTTCATTACCTAATGACTGAGATACTAACGATCAACCAAGTTGAATTGCATGAATTCAGAAGCAAAAACATGAGATTTCAGAATTGAAGAATGGCTGAGTGGGATAGAATGCAATTAAGAACAAAGAAGCCCAACAATTAGAATGTTTCGGGGCGCCTATTTGATTGGGTGGGCAGCCCTTTGATGCGCATCTTCTTCTGCAGTCTTTTGTCTCTTCAACTCGCGTGACCTTGGACCAGCCTCTTTGTCCGTCCCTTATTTGGCGGGAAAACAGAGGCAGCGGCCATTTTGCATACTGCTGAGGAAAGAAGTAAAAAAAACACCTCCCGTGACCTTGGCAATGATAATGAATACCTGAAAGGAACGGAGGTGGGAATTACCCCCTCCGCGACGGGAAAAGAGCGACGGGGATCCAATTGATGGAACTTTGCCCACTCCTCTTGAAATCGAACAAATGCACAAAAGAGTGGTGCGAAAGATCAAGTGAATCAATTTATTTTAATGGCGCAGAGAGTCTTATTATATTGGGAAGTAACTGATTGGGAACTGCCACTCCCTTTTTAAGCTGCAAGATCTGCGCAATTATATCGATAGTATCATCAGGACCGTAGCTTGTACATAACCTTCTCAGAGTCTAGTCAAGTTGATGAAACCCTCAGGGGACAGGGGAGGGGGGTAAAATCATCAAAAAACAGTTTGCAGGTAAGGTTGAGAAAATACTCTAACGATTTTATTCATTTTTGCTATTCGGACTAGTGCAGTGGCGGCTCGTGAACTACAGCAAGTACAGCCGGGCTGCACCTAAATTTATTAGCGTATTTTAAAACTAAAATCAGATATTTCACTAATTTTCTTAAATAAAGATTAGATTGAAACTGAAATTTCTACGGTAAGTAAACAAAATCTCCGATAAATAGCAAGCCTGTTGTTGTAATGCACAATTCAGGAGGAGAAAAAACTCCATTCGATCAAAACTGCAGCCAAAAAGCGAAGTTCGAAATCGGCTGCATTGTTGCCATGGCAACTTCTACGTAGTATAGAGATTTCCCTCCTGTTAATGCACTGCATGTGTGGCGAGGTATAGCCGAAATGAATTTTCTGATTTGGGCTGTACTTGGTATTCGATAAACTGATTGGCTCGTGCGTGAAACGCGGGGATGGGTGGGATAACCGAGAATTTCCGAGAATCTCCACTAACAGAAATAGTTTTCGTTGTAAATTTACTGTGTGATGAAGTTCCGTTATTTAAGTTAATATTAAAATTGCCGATTCGCATGTTTAAAAGAAAGGAGGATTGCTTTAATTTTCAAAAAATAAGTGTTTTCTATTTTTTTCAAATTATCATACATACAACTGAGAACTAATCCGAATTTAAACAAATAATTGAAAGTGACCAGGAAAAATATTAGATTTAAAAAAAAGAATGAACACAACATATAATTGTCTATAATAGATAACGTATAAAAATCAGGAGAAAATATTAGAAAAAAAGTTATTTTAACTAATAAAAAAATAATTTTAATAAAATTCGACAAAGTTTTATTTTAATTATGTATTGCTAACGTAAATTTACCAATTGAAGTAAGATACGCAAACTGTACCGTCTGACGCCAAAGGCTCGCACGTTCTTCGCTCAAGATATTGCAAGCATCGATGAATAATTTCATACTGAATTATACCATATTTATCTCAATCGTGCTATTTGTAACTGAGTTATAGCGTCGATATAGATCACCTTAAATAGAGATTACACCTTAGATAGGGGGTCAGCCCCAGACTGCAAGCTGATCTGATGCGTAAAAATATCCGATCTGACCGTATTCGCTTTCTAACTGCCGTCATTCTCCAGGAAAAAGATAAATATTGAGACGACCCCTTTAAAATAAATAATTAGATAAGGGTTCATCCCCCAAATGCAAGTTGCTTTGATACTGAAACCCCATCCCCATGTGGGTGACTTTAAAAAGACGTTTCGTCATTAATGAAACCCCATTAATGAAAACATATCCTACACTTTTATTTTCGTTTCTTTAAGCGTTAAGATTTTATATGATATTTAAATAAATTTATAGAGATTTTATATGATATTTTATATAGATTTTATATGATATTTAAATAAATTTATTTTAAAAAAAAATAAGAAAATTCGTGTTTTTATTTTTTAAAGAGACGGGGATTAATTTGTATCCCAAGAAAAATATTTGAAAAATAATGTATTTTAAAGAAACAAAAATGGTGGATATTGCTGGAAAATTTGGCTCATGTAGAGAAAGTTCTGTTTATTACGTTTTCACGACATTAACATAGAAAATCCTTAGGCTAAACTTTAACTTTCTAGTAGATACATTTATTTTTTCGATTTCGAGGTTGTTGCCTTATTTCTACACATATTTCAAATATTATTTTTCTAGAATTCTTTTATCTACTTGCGCAGTAAAAAATACGAGATTACTGATATATAAATTAAAAAACATACAGGTGGAGATTGTAAACAACCTGAGTGAAATCTTTCACACAAAAAATACAACCAGTCACGAGAACAAATAAGAATAATGCAACTTAAATAATTTCACGCAAAATTAAATATTACAGTTTTTCAAGATTGTATTTCAAATGAAAATTAAAAAATATGAAAAATAAAAATAAATAATAAAGGTATACGAGTATGGAATTTCATGAATATGAATGGCCTTAGAATTTTTTTTTTATATTTTTCTAAATTGAAGTTGCGTAAGAAGTTCGACCAACAGGATACAAAAAATTATGGATTTATTTGTGTGTGATGTATTTATTTATTTATTAATTAATTCATTCATTCATTTTATCAATCAATTATTCATTCAATGAATGAATGAATCAATCAATCAATTATTAATTCAATCAATTAATTGCTAAATCGATCAATAAATCAAACATTTAATCGATTATTCAATCAATCATATAATTAATCATTCAATCAATCGTTCAATCAATAATTCAAACAATAATTCAATCGAACATTCAATCAATTATTCTGTCAATCATTCAATCATCCAACAATCATTTAATCAATCGTTTAATCAAAGATTTAATTATTCAATAAATAATTCAATCAATCATTTATTTATTTTAGATAAAAAAGTTCAAAAGTTCAAAATCGTTTCTGTTAGTTTACATTCTGTTTAAAAAAACAGAGTATATTGCACAACACCAGAAGAACAGAATTAGAATTTGCACGAATCAAATGTAAAAATGCTTCCAAAACGCCAATCTTTCTCACGCTGTCTGAGGAAGTAATTTGAACAACACTTCGCTACGACATCCTGCTTCGAACATTTCATGGAATAACGAATTCGTCGAGTTTTCCCTGGTTGTTATCGTCAGACTCAATCGTCCGAATATGGGCACCGCCCGCAAAATTAGGAATTCTTTACCAGTCCGGATATTTTGTTCTCTTTTTCTTTTTAGTATTTCTTTTTTTCCATACGAAGGCATCTTTCTTTTTATTCGTACACTTGTCACGTTTCGCGTGTTTTCCTTTTTCTTTATGAATTTTCGAACATGCACACGAAATTGCGACATCACATCAACTCGAACAGGGAAATGTGATGATGGAGTGGTGAATAAAAACTCGTGTTGCCAACAATAAATTGTCAAATTTATCATCTCATTATCAAGGTGATATTGTTGGACGTCGTTTTGAAGTAGTCAAGAACGTGAAAGTGGTAGAAGCGGAAAAACAGTACTGTAAAAAATTTAGATTAGAGCCAGAACTCTGTATGTTTATCTACGTCTTTAAAATCAGTCAGGGTACAGTTGTCATTGGCAGAAACTTGCAAGATGTAAAAAACGTTGGCATTTCAAAGATTCATAAACTCCAGTAGATTCAGCCTATGACGATATAATCACCCTCTGACTTTGTAAAGATGGGGGGGGGGGGGGTGAGAGTTACAGTCATACGCTGGCCTGTGTATACAATCTAAATTCAATCGGAATCGGCGGATCATTATGAAGTGTGCGTAAATTAAAGCGAATGACGAATTACATTCAAGTTAACTAGTTGGCACTTTAAATTATTTTTATGGAAAATGTGTGAAGGGGAAAGGTAAAGTAAACAGGTTGATAGAGCGTAAGACGAACAAAATAAACCAATAAGTCTATAATTATGACAATTGCGGAGAGACCTTGATCTTACCGAGGACGCAAGAAGGAGTAGGCGTGTGTACAAAGTATTCTCAAAATAAACCTTAGGGCAGCGGTTTCCAATTAGCATTAGGCCAGGGACCCCTAAAACTAAAATAAAACCAGGGAACCCTTTTATCGTATATACTTATAAGTTTTATATTTTCACTCTTAAATCAGTATAAATATTTTGTCTGTACAATATTTGTTTTCATGTAAATTTTTTTTCTGCAAAGAACGCTTTAGAGTTGCAAATATTGCTTTTTCAAAAAAGTCATCAAGGGTGACCGTTCAGTGCATTTTAACCATTTTTTCTTAGTGACCTCGCTATCGGGGAACCCCTAACCAGTTGCAGATATAGCTACAGGGCGGGCACCTTGGGTTAAGTGCTTATATATATACATATATATACATATATATATATATATATATATATATATATATATATATATATATATATATATATATATATATATATATATATATATATATATATATATATATATATATATATATATATATATATATATATATATATATATATATATATATATATATATATGTATGTACAGGGTGCGGCAAGACAACTTCCTTTTTTGAAGTGAGTGCTCTGAAGCTTACAGGAGCCCCAGGCAGGTGGACGTGGTCTCGTTCGAGAGAGAAGATCATAAAGTTTTGTTGGATTGTGGTTCAATCGCCATCATGCGTTGGAGTAACAAACCGCGTGCATTTGCCGTAGAGGCCTATTTTTCCAACGGAAGTTCGGTAGTTTCAAACCAGCGCGCTTTCCGAAATCGCTTTAATATAAAGGAGCCTTTGGGACCAGTCTCGGACCGGAAATCTATTCTTTTGTGGGTGTCAACGTTTAGGGAAACTGGTTCTGTGCAAAAAAAAAATAATGCAAAAAAAGAAGCAGAAAAAATGAACAGACTGAAACACAGTTACTTTAGACCGTTATGTGAACATGCTTGAAGAGTTTTTTTTTTGCCACGACTTGATGAAATGGACTTGGGAGAAGTATGGTTTCAGTAGGACGGAGCAACAGCCCATACTTCCAAGGGCATTGATGGCTGTGTTGCAAAATCACTTCCCAGGGCGCCTCATCTCACTGAGAGGCGATCTGGAGTGGCCTGCGCGTTCTCCCGATTTGACCCCATGGGAGTTCTTTTTGTGGGGGTATTTAAAATCACGTGTCTATGATGACCGCCTACAAACTCTGGAAGATCTGAAAAGAAACATTCATGGAGAAACGGCCAACATACCCATCAATATGCTGGAAAGAGTAACGAGAAACAGCAGAATTCGGTTCATCCAGGGTATCGATAACGGCGGGCGTCACTTACCCGATATGATTTTTAAAACTACGTAAACCACAACTTTAAATGTGTAACTTTTGTATAAAAAAATAATTAAAAAGATATCTTTACTACTTTTTGTTTTATTGCAATACGAAATAAGGAAGTTATCTTGCCGCACCCTGTATATACACTCACTATAAAATTAGAACTTAAACTACACTTAATGAAAAAAGTTTACATTTACCGTCATTTTTAAGGTAAAGGCATGTAAATTTTTTGGTCAGTAATCCCCTTAGAAACTGAATGTTTTCATAAGAGTACACTCATTATAAAATTAGGTTTTAGGTGAAAGTGAACGGGCAAATGCTTTTCATAGGTGACCTTCACTGATATCGCAGCATTAACGATTTTCGAAAATACTTATTAACCTTAAAAATTGTTGTTTTCACCCTGGGACAAATTATCTTCTAATCACCCATATGACCGACTCTTAATTAAAAAAAAATTCAAACGACATTTACCACCAAGAATGTGGAATAGGTCAATCGAACATTACGAGGTTAATGCAACCAATCCCTGGCGTATATTTAACCAATTGTTATAAGAATTCACCAGCCCTAAATGACGCAGGGGGAAATGCTGCATGCAAAACCCTCTTCAACAGCAGGAATGTGCCAACGCCTTTTTAATCATCATCCTCTCCAGTGTGTTTTGCATATTGAGGACCTTGTCAGCACCAAGGCAGCGTCGAATGTAACTGCAACCTTGATGGAAGATAGGGAAATAGAACGTAGAAATGAGGCGGGGAAAGCAAGGTCGCGGGCTTTCGCTTTTATTCCAAAATGCTTTCTCTTTTCCCGAGTTATGCACTGTTAATGATCGTTAAACATAATTATAACCATTGTTTTATTGCGTTTGAGTTGTTAATGTAAATATTGGTGGTGTTTACATTGGCTAAGTGCATTTTGAAGTGAAATAGTATGAGGAATTTCAGAAATAACTTGCCGTACAATCGGGGTTCGAAATTAGGAGATAAAAGTTATTAGTCATCATTGGCATCTAAAATTTTTTTTAGTTGCCAAAACGTAATTTTAAAAGAATTCAAATTGCTAAGCAGAGCTGTTAACTGAGTACGATATTTTTGTAATCAGCAAGAGTCAAAGCTTCTGTTGCATAAAAATATAAGCATGTTTCAATTTGTACTCAAAAATATCCTCGTATGTCTAACAGACAAAAATACTGATAAGAATAAGATAAATTATTGAAAATAAATTTTTATATTTAAAAAAATGTTTCCCGTTTTATCACCATTTCATTTTTATTCTTCATATCACTCTTTAAACGCTTATTTTCATTAGCAATCGACGAAATAAAATACTTAATCGTTTTAACAATTTTTCAAATACTTCATTTGTAATCATGAAATGTTTGAAGTTATTATATTTGGGAATATAAAAAAAATCATTTTTTTACATGAGTTTAACCATAGAAATAAATATGTTTATGCCCTAATTAAGTTAAGAAAAGAAAAGGACATAATAATTACTGTAACGATTTAAACTTTTCCTACATTTTTCCAGAGAAATTTTCGAGTATGAGACGACCTTCATGTCTCTGTCTGTCAAAACGACCCCTGTATTTTTTTATAAAAATAATATTAAAATAAGTAATAAGGCGTGTCAAAGAATGAGAAGAATGTCTTTTTATAGGGTCCAAACCTTAGAGTACTGATAAAAATAGAGGAATAAAAATGCTGATTTCCGTGTGTCCAACATTGAAACCATGTGATATGTTGAAATGCCAATTCATTCATGCGCCAATATTACTTGGCAGGCCTTGTCGACTTTAAGAACTAAACGAGATCGAAGTATTATAATATGGTTTTGTGTTTAATTTTGTATTTAAATATCGTTTTTTTAACGAGTAGCACAATTTAAGGGAGTTTAACAGATATATTAAGGAAATGTTTCTTACTTTGTAGTATTGAAATAATTGCATTACGTTTTCATGTAAAAAATTTACAATAAGCGAAGTTTTTTCAATATTTATTTTGTATACTTCAATAAAAAAATATGAACAATAAAACCTCAGAAATATAAAGAGTTTCGCTTCTCCGACTATTGAACACAAAGAAAATTATATTTTGGTTTCGTAAATGAAGAGGAAATATTTAGCGCATATTGTTTGAAAATAAGTAAATACGTACATATATGTTAAGAGGTTGAATACGGACAGATCTCCTTATCACCAAAAGAGAAGAAAGTGCGCCAAATTTGGAACTCCTGCAGATGTATGAACGCCAAATGTGGCAGCGTTATAACCACATGATGTTTTTTTTTTTTTTTCAATGTTGACACCACGGCCTTACGAGAGTCTGATATTGAAGGCGCTCTCTATTTTATATTACAACTCTCTGGTCCAAACCGTTCACTGAAATATTATCTATTTTGTGAAAAGTAGTTCACACTGACACACAGACCACATATTACAAACCTCTTGCGAAGCAAAAATCCTTTAAAACTATGATTATAAAATTATATTTTCACATTTCAAAGGCTCTATATTTCATATAGTGTAAAAAAAAATAAAATGATAACAAGCAGTAAAATACCTGCATCCTCCGATTTATTTCAAAAACGACTTATAGAAACGACTTCTCATTAGAAAAATTCCTAAAAAGGCACAATAATATTCCTTAGATTTCAGGAAAATGATTTTGGTTTAAAAAAGTTACTTGAGTAATGATGCAAAATACAAAAATGTAATGCATTAATAAGAAAATATTTGTCCAATTTAGTGCTGTCATCCAATATAAATAATTCGAAGAAATTATTAAACAGCCTCGCTATTACGACATGCTTGCGATCGATCTCAAATACCCTCTCCCATTTCACAGAAGCCAAGTTTAATCATTAATGTTATGGGGGTCCAATAATAACTGGTAGCTGCTTTTTATGTACGGCTTTTAATATTCAGAAGCTGCTTGGTCTTTCGATATTGCGTCGAAGATTTTATAACCATCAATAACAGATGGAAATTTGATTAAATGTGGATAATTGTGGTTGAAAAGGTCCTTGAAATCGTTTATAAGGTAAGCTTTTTTTTACGAATAAATTGATGTAAATAAAGTATTTCTTTTTCAATACCGAAGGTTACATAGTTCGATGCTACGCTTATCCAAAACCACGAATTTTGCTTCTTCTCTATTTTGACATATTTTCCTGTGTAACATATAGAGTGATGAATGTTTTGTATCAAAATTTCGATATAAATGTTTTTTTTTATTTCTACTTTTTTTTTAAGTCCCTGGTTAATTTTATAAAATATTAATTATATGAGTTTGTAAACATAATATATTATGAACAGACAGTGCTACCACGACATATACTTGTTCCATTGGCGGATACAGGGGACGGGCGGAGGGCCCGTGCCCCCACTTATTTTTTTTCTTATGTAATCGGAACATATGTAGGTAAACTTTATTTGTTCAGTTTTTGTCCGGTTCTATAAAATCATCAACTTTTGGACAACAACCAGTAAATCAATCTAACATGCAGCAATCTCTGTCTCCACTCAAATAATCACAATATCACAACATATTTTTTACATAAATGTCAGCCCCCCCCCCCACCCCACCCCCCTCAACACGGTAGCGATGACCATCAAGGTTTGGGGTAAATAGGCCGGCGTGCGGTCATTCATGTCTTTACAATAGAATAAATGGACAACTTGTCCTTCCTTTTTTTGACCAATTTTATTAACGTTTGCTAAAATGTTATAATAAAATAATTTTTTTTTGTTTGATAGCCATATTTAAAATAATCAAGAACAAAAATCGTGCGTCTACTTTTAAGCAAACCCAATAATTATGATTTTTTGTTTTCAGTTTGAATAGCGAAAAATATATTGGTCCTTTAATTATCTGTATTTGAAGAGGGAGTCAAGAATCAAGATTTTGCTTATGTTTAAAACGCTTCTTGAACCGCCTCTGATTCGGGTGAATTTGCCTGGGGCAATTTGGTGGTTCATGCATTTTTAATGAAGTGAGCAAACCCTTTTGGGGAATTTCTGTGAAGAATGTCAAGGTAAGGAAGATATTTTTTGAAGATATATTTAACATTTTTCTTCCTTCTTTGGGGCTTTACGTAAGAATCATGTTTATTGCATCGTCTTGGTTTTAAAGTCAGTTTTCTCATCCATTTATGTTTTAGAAGCATCGATGTTTTATGTTGTTATGTTTATTATGTTGTTATGTTTATTATGTGTGGAGCTAGAGTATTATTATTAGGAATTCTACAAAGTGAGATTGTAGTTCAATTTAGGGAAGAAAAATTAAAAAAGTATTTTTCCAATTTTAAAATATAGTTATTTATATTGTTGGATAAACGAATACTGTATAACTGATATCTTGTTGAATTTGATCCTTAGCTGTAACCTTCCTATGCAAAGAAAAAGTTGTTGAAATTAATAAAAAAGAACTAATTTTTATTATTATTTTGCATATCTAAATGCTGGAAATCCGAAGTTTTATTTTCGCCCAATTTGTAAACTTATATATCCGATAAAAAAATTTAAATAAAAGAATTATAGAAATACTTATGTAAACTAATAAATTGAAAACAAGTCAAATTTTAAATACTTTGTCTTTGGAAGTCAACTAAAAAGTTCGGAAATTGTTAACTTCTCTATGATGCAAAAATTTAAGTTTTTTCTTAGCTCTTCACTGCATTGTGGATCTCAAAAGACCTAAACCAGAAAATGCTATTTAAAAATGACTAACACAAAATTTATCCTTAACTGAACAGCATTTCATCGGATCCTCAAACTCCTGATCACCTTTAGGATGGTTTTCAGAAACTGAATTCAAGTACACGTCAATAAAAAGAGAATTTGTTTTGTGACTCCAAATTGGATCAGATTATGACAAGCATATAACCTTTTTTTTGTCAAATAAAATCATTTGATCAAAAACCATACTAAATATATTTTATCCTATGGAATTGTACATAACAGATTTTTTAAAAATCTTTCAAAATGAATTATTTCTCTTGTTATGTCATTTTATTACGCCTCTTGATACCCAAACCTATTTTGGAGTCATACGGATCCATTTATTTTCAAAATATTTTTTTAGAAAATTATTTTGCGTACACTATATTTTTTAAGAAGAAAAAAATGTGTGCAGTGAATAGTTAATATAAATTTTATTAAAGAACGTCATTCATTATAATTTTAATTTCACGATTTGTTTTCAGTATTTTTGATTTTACAATACATTGACGACACCCAATTTTGATTTTTGAAAAAATATTTCGAAATAAAATTTATAAGTATTATAAAAAGAAAAATTTCATAAGAAAATTTCCAAAATTTTAATTTATCAATATAAGTACTTTTCCTTAAGCAAACACAATACTTGAAAAATTGTAAAATTCACTTTTCTTTTTCATTTGCTAAAATTATAGTTTTGAATCTTCTAAATATGTTTGAAAATATCTAGAAATGTACCTGTGTTTTCTAATTAGTTATTTAAGATTTTATGTTGGATGACAGGTATGTTTTTCAATTAACGAAAACTTTAAACCGTTTTTTCATAGCGTTTGATTTCCTTGATATTAAGTTTTTCTAAATGCTAAAGCTCTTTTATTATTAATGGAGAAATGTATAAATTTTTAAGCATATTGTAAAAAATATATATATTATAAATTGGCATGTCCGAAATTATTCTATGTGTAGTAGAATTTTTTAATTTCTAAAGTAAAAAAAAACGAGTTCATCGGAAGCGTGTGTTATTATGAATAACTATTTATATAAAATCCAAATACATGTAGCATACAATATTTTAATACCAATTAATATGTATTATAGTTTAAAGCATCCGAGGAAAAAAATTTGGTAAAAAATATAAATATTTAAAAAAGCTTAAAAAATTTAAAAGTTAAATTTTTAAAGAAAAAATATATACAAACAATTATGGAATTTTTGTTTAAAATATTGTTCTTTTATTTAAATACTAGCTGAAATGCCCGTTCTACGCACGGGAAGGAAATAAGTTACAAAATTGATACAAATACAATATTATAGCGAAATAAATATTTTCTTAATTTCTCACCCATCAAGGGGTACCACAGTGTTAAAAGTTCCAATTTGTAACGAAATTTTATTATCAAGATCCTGCAAGAACTGGAAAGATTGATAACATGGGGAAGTTGACTATACAATAACTTGGATATATGTATACCTTACTCCCGTTGATTAACATCCATATTTTAACCTTTAACTCATATATTGTTAATAATAATTATCTCCGAAAAACTTTTATTAGACACATATGTCAACATTTGTCGTTAAGTTTCAAAAATTGGCGGGAATATAAAAAGAAAAAAAAAGAAAATTATTTTAAAAGGTTCACCTGCCAAATTCAAGATTTTCATATTTTTTCTATTGAAGGCCTATCAATATGCAGAGGGGGGGGGGGGGGGGGGGAACCACAACACTTTTTTTCGGATTTTACCCCCGCACTTTTTTAATATTGAACTTTTTAAAATAAAAAATATTCAAAATCAAATTTTTATTGCATTGCTAAACTAAATTTTGTTTTAAAAAAAATCGAAACCATATCCTACAGACAATGGACGCAAATTGATTCACCCTCTGACACTTGCACCACGTGGAGGAGGAGTCCACAACAGCAGTTTTCGATTCCGCCCACATAACTCATCGTATAGGCATACCATCATATAAAGAAAGGTAGGCCGCATCGAGCAAGGCAATTATTAACCCATTCCTCCCTCTGACCTTTGTACCCCGCAACGGGAATGTCGCCCTTAACTGCAGACGATTTTGTTCTCGCTACTCCCCGGGGAATCGTGCTATTGGCGATAAATGATCTACCGTCGTATAGGAAAGTGAATCACGTCGATAAGGTCGTTTGTTAAACCATTTTCCCCTCTGATCTTTATACCGCATTAAGGGAACCCCAATAATTCTACGGGAAATCAGCCTTCGTGGATAAATAACATAACATTGAGTAGAGAAAGGTAGGCCGCGTCAACCAGATTGACCATTTATACACTCTCCCACTGACATTCCTACCACGTGGGGTTCAAAGTATTTATGAACCAATTATTACGGTACAGTGTGGCTTGTACCTATTGTCCACTGCCCGATAGCTTACCCTTTCTATGTCCACTTTGTACGACTGGCCCGCCCGAAGGCATACAGCGAGATGTTTCACAGAAACTGAAGCTTCGACAGCCGTGAAGGCAACCCAGCCCAACAGAGAGGACGCCGGCGATCACCGGGCCCATGAATCCGAACGACCCGTGGTGCGAACTAACATCCAAGGGCGACAACGTGTTTTAAAATTTGAACTCAACTGAAAGATTTGCTACTTTGCCTTTATTAACTTTATTACAGAACTTCACTCACAGGTAGAGTGGTAACATAACTGGCCTCTCGGCAGGTAAACTAATAAATAATGGATAACACAAAACTAACTGAGTGCACGGGGGCTAAATTACAAACTTTTATTTAGCGATGGGCTTCCTGTCTTGAACCATTATATTATTCATACTGTATACTTTTCTTCAGTTTGATAATTTATTTTTCGTTTGGCTTGCACTTTTGGTCGTAGCATGAATGATATGTGGGATTTTTCGTTTTCACAGTTAAATCCCCCCCCCCCCTTTTTTCTATGCAAGATATAAGTAACAACTCTGTCAAATTTCATCTTCCTGGGTATACAAAAAGTTAGAGAATTAGTGATAAGTGGCGAGGATTTTTACTTTTGGCAGTTAGAGTTCGAAGTTTTAATTCTACTACCAGAAAATTCTGTCGTGAGCAATTTTGGCTTAAAATGTACCTCTATGCCAAATTTAACTTTCATAATTGTAGTACGGAATATCCCGTTGTCTAATCATATTTTCACCATTTTGACATTTTATCACTTTTTAACACTAATTTCGCCATTTTTATGTTATTTTTACAAAAGTTTTTTTCGAAAAGTAAAAAAAAAAAAGTTGAAGTGGTACCGTTTCCCCTTGAATACATACTATAAATAGTCCCTCTGACTAAAAGAAACTTAGATTAAATATCAGAGCAAAGTTTCCTGGCTTTAATAGTCTCATTCCTAATATCAGTGTTAAGAAAAATTATCTGTAAAATCGCGTTAACTTAGGGGCGACACTGATAAAAAAGATAAATTTTATCACACGAAGTGAATTATCAAACAACCGCCTATTAACCCCACCACTAATAATTAAATGTTTACCTGATGCTTAAAATAAACTTTAATCGTTACTAAGATAATCTTTACGAAATTGCATAATCTTTACTAACAACGTAATATTTATAAATAGCGATACATATAGGAATCAATTCAAATTATTAATTAAAAAAAAAAGAATAGTCCAAAATTGAGAGATAAGTGTGTTTATATATCATATATATTCTATCAGTAAGCAGCTAACAACCAATTATTAAATATATATATCAGTACTATGTTGATATAGTAATTACTTTGATATATTCCATTTATAAATGTTATTGACCCTTATGGTTTTATCATTAAGGTGATAAGATAGTCTTTTTTTATCTACAAATTATTGAAAGTCTTTAAATGATAGTTAATGTTTTTTTTTTTGGATGGAATTCGGTAACCATGGAAAAATTAAGATATAGGGTAGGCAAATAGATGTTAAAATATTGGGTAGCAAATCAGAAAATATAGCAGAAAATTGTTAATTTCAATAATTCTCTTTTTTAAATTTCTAATTTTAAAAATATATACGACCATTCCAGTAAGAAATGCATTGTAGAAAATGTATTTTGTAGATACAGTAATAAGTTTGTATTTTCAAAAGATATTTTTTTGACTAGAGTAATGTTGAGGAAAATGGGTCACTGGATTTTTAAAATTAAATATTAAATTACACAATGTTAAACTTATGTTTTGATTTCTTTATTTTTTTAAAATAAGTAATACGTTTAATAGAGTACATTGTAACAAAGAATTACATTTCTGGGTGATTTAATTCAAGTCCAACATTCGATTTGTTTAAGTATACAAAAGCCATTTGATGCATGAAAATTTCTATATAAAAACTAAAAAAGTAGAATTATTTAACAATATTCCTCGGTGTTGAATAAAAAGAAATCTTTTAATATGTTCTTTTGAAAAAATTAGAGAAATTTCTGAAATATTAGCTCTTTGTTTTCGATGTTTTTCAAAGTGGGAAAAAAAATGGGTTTTCGAATTATTAAGATAAACCATAGAAAATTCGTAAAAAATTAACGATCTTCGGCAAAAGTGCAAATATTCTAGAAAAATCTCGATAATAAAAATTCGTAAAGAATCATTAGTAGTGTGTATACAATTACAATACACGTGTGAAACTGTATAAACATTATCTCTATAAATAACTTGCTCATGCACATGAAATCAATTTGCACGCAGTTCTTTCTTACGTAACATTAACTCCGAAAGTTAACACAACATTCGTGTTATTACAAACGTAATGTCCTGAAGATCAATAGCGAGAGGATTACAAGCCAAAGTAGTTTGCAATTACTTCATGCTGCAACATCTGTCTTAATGCAATATTGGCAAGCCAGAAAATTGCTTTTCGATCTCCATAGGGTATTGCACTCTGATTAGCCACAATACTGACCATTAAGGGGTAGTTACGGCAAATTGATGTGTTTGTTTATTTGTTTGCGAAGTAAAAGGAAAAGGTAGAGTGTAATCAAAGGCGCAAAGTATTATTTGGTATATTATATAAGAAACTTGATAATCCCACAAGTAGTTTTAGATTTCATATTTTCCGAATATAAAAATGTTTTAGTTTGTATTCAGGAAGTTTTTTCCCCTAATTATTGTATAACGTTATTATTTTTTTTTTCTTTTCTGAAATATTCATCTAAGCGGTGAAAAATATTTTCAAAACTGTCAATTTGTTTTCTCTTATAAAGATTTAATTTATATTTCTAGACATTTATTTATTTTTATAAAAAATCAATTTTAATAATTTTCATAGCGATAAACATACTCTAAGTATTTTAAAAAACCCTAATCTTTTGAAACTACCACAACAAAATAGATTTAAAATATGTTTGAACATTGAGTATTTTTATGAACTTAAAACGCATGCGTATTGCTGGGAAAATAAGAAAACCGCGCACGGCTATAGACTTACAAAATGCTTAGAGAGGCATTTATTATGTATAAGTTCTGTTATAAGTTATATTTAATTTATATTTCCATACATTTATGTATCCATTCCATAGATTTATTTATTTTCATAAAAAATCAGTTTTAATAATTTTTATTGCGATAAAAACACTCCAAGTATTTTAAAAACCCTAATCTTTTGAAACTACCCCAACAAAATAGATTTAAAATATGTTTGAACATTAAGTATTTTTATGAACTTAAAATGTAAGCGTATTGCTGGGAAAATAAGAAAACCGCGGACGGCTATAAACTTACAAAATGCTTAGAGAGGCATTTATTATATATAAGTTCTGTTATAAGTTCTATTTAATTCATATTTCCATACATTTATGTATCCATTTCGTACATTTATTTATTTTTATAAAAAATCAATTTTAATAATTTTTATCGCGATAAAAATACTCCCAAGTATTTAAAAAAAAACATAATAATTCGAAACTACCCAAACAAAATAGATTAAAAAAATGTTTCAACATTGAGTATTTTTATGAACTACTCCAAAAAAATAGATTTAAAAAGAAAAACAAGAAAACCGTGGACGACTACAGACTTTCAAAATACTCTGAGAGGTATTTTTCATATATAAATCCTAAAGCTATTGATAAAAAAAAAACTCCGGGTAGGTTAGGTCAGGGGAACAAATTGAAATATTGATATGAACACGTTTTTAAAAGAGTAATAGACAGGTGCATGTATGGAAAGTTTACGTGAAATACGAATCATTAAAATACGACTCCGATTCCAATATCGCAAACCTATTTAACAAGTTTAAAAAGTGCAATTTTGGGTCATTACTCTTAAAATTTTATATAAATAAATTTCCGTTTTTATAATTTCGTTACAGTCTTATAATTTCATGTGGACAAAAAGTCAACATAAAATTTTAATGCGATTTATTAAAATGCGTATCTTTCATTTTTAGCTAGTTAAAAGAAAATGCAATTTCGGGTAATTTTTCTTATAATTCTTATTATGTTCGAAGTAAAAGGATGTTAATATTTAGTACATAAAACTTACTTCGGAAAGAGATGCTTTAATTTTAATTGTTCCATATTTTAGATTCCTAGCATATATATATATTTTTTTTTTTTTTTTTTTTTTTTTTTTTTTTTTTATGCGTGTTGAAAACTTATATTAATAATATCTATATCAGAAAAAAAAAACTTTACTGATTTCAGACTTAAAATTGAATACTAAATCATTTATTGTTGGTTTAAAAAAAATAATCTGCGGTAACATGTAATTTAATAAAATATGTTATGTTAATGATATTGACACTTGCTGTTAATTATTTATAATTACATTAATATGAATTTTAAATAACTTAAAAAAAAATCTGACTTAAAAAAATTACAAAATCGTATTGAATATACCGTTATAAAGAAAGTCCACACAGAATGCAAAAACATTTATAAATATTTATTCTCAATTTAAAAAAAAAAAAAAACACCACGAGATCGAATTTGAACCAGAAAAAACATTTCAAGAACACACAAAACCAAAAGTTCAAACAACCCCTTGCATTGTAATCAGGGACAATATATTCCAAGAACGAGTCCGCCATCATGTCGCCTTTCCAAAGCCCTTTTGTGTCGTTTCAGAATGCTAATAAGACGAGAGGGAAAGTCCTTCCACTTGCCAGAACCGTCTCCCCGGGCCACCATCTCATGTTTGCTAATGCTCCCTAACTGTAACGGTCTTGCGAAATACTGACAAGAAAAAAATACGAAAACACCCTCGTCTTTTGCTAAAGTGCACAGGTTTGAGGTGGCTGTTATGTTTTTCTGTCAGAGGAAAAATATATGTTAATGAATATTAACGCGAAGCGAAGTGGATAATGCTTTATGATTTTTAAGAATGCGATAGGTTCTTTTTAAAGAACAGTTGTTTATCTGTTTATATGCTGGGTGCCTGGGCTAAAGGTCTCCATACTACTGGCTTATGAATTGAAACGGCCACGGCCACGTCTAGTTGGCCGTTCTTATACTGAGAGAACCACATTGTTAGTTATGCATTTCAGTTGCAATAGAGAGAACAACTCTAATTTTTTTAGCAGGTGAATTTCCATTTGTTTACCATTGGTGGTTCTGCAGATGTCAAAATGGTATTATACCTTTTGCCAAGTATTTATTAGCCCTTGAGGCGTTAGTAACTGCTGCAAAGATACATTGTTTCTCTGCAACAGTTAATTTAAATTCAAATTTCGAACTTTCTGCTTTTACATAATCATTTTAATAAAACCCTAAACTAAAAAGTTCAACTGCGTTATGTCCGGAGATATGTGTGGTTATGGTATATATCTACTTCCTGATCACACAGAAAGGAGGTAGAATACTGTATGGAGCAAGGGATGTAATGCCGCTATGACACCTGCAGAGCTACTAATGACTGCTCCTATTGAACTTCAATAACTCGAAAACAAACTTTAGGATTTCCCCTCTTTAATTCACTTAAAATGTATAGCTTATTATGTACGGTTCTCTCAGTACAATCAATTACTTTTGGATATCTTTTTCCCGAACACAGTGTATAACTCTTTTAACCTGTTGTATTTTTTGGTATTTAGGCGTAGGTTGTATGTAGTTATTAGTAAGTCTGTAATATGTGCTATCGCTTTATATAGTGGTCCTAAAGATATGCATGGAAATAGCACGGACCAATCTTGGATGTACACTGTTAAAAATGGTTACGTAAGTTCGACGAAAATGTCGTAGATTGAGTCAGGGAAGTCATCTAATTCCACCGAAATGGTTCGGACCCAGGGACTTTTATGTGGAGCCCTCAAGAAACAATTAAGCTTTTCTTCAAAATTATGGAAAGATTTTGGTCAAAATTTTCATAAAAAAAAAATACATAACGCAAAAATTTTTGAGATTATTAGCGAATTTATTTCTTTATATGTTTAAAGACAAATTTAATTGCGGCATATGTAACAAAAACTTTCTTGACATTTAAGAACACAATTTTAACATTCCAGTCTTCTTTACCAAACAATTTGACCACACACATATAGAGGTGGTAATATATCCATATATTAAAAAAAATATTCCTTTTTTCAAATTGCATTAAATGCTTTACACTTGTATAAAAAAAATACCTACTTATGCATGTAAAGTTTTATATTTTATGGACAGCCGCCATGATTTTTAGAGAGGGAAGTCGTAAATTATTTCAATAATAGACGATATGTTAGGTTCAAAATATTTATTTCCGTCAAATGACGATACGTTACATTTTAAATGATAGAGTGTGCCCTCTCGTAGGGACTTTTCATTTTTACAGACAGGGAACTTTAGGGAATATTTTCAATCAGATTGAGTCAAGGAAGTCATCTAATTGGCCAAAAATGGTTCGATTTAGGGATTTTTCATGTAGAGGCCTCAAGTACTCTTGTGTGAAACTTATGCTAAAGTATGCGCTAAGGCAGTTGTTATGACTATACAGAGACTGGAATTATAGTCGTCAGCAAAAAGTTATGAGAACTGTATTTCACTAATGAAAGACACGTGAATCTAATAGATAAGTGTGTGGGATGGTAAAAATAGTTTTATAGACAACGTTAGAAAATATATTACATGTATATAGGTTTTTCTTCACTTTTAAGATACCCAACAAATTAAAAAAACATAACTATATAAAGGCAAGAAACTTTATTAATGACTTGATGAAGTCAAAGAATCGGAAACAGGCATATTTTCCTATTATTCAGTATACTTCAGATTAGCGAGTGAATAGGTTAGCAAAACTACAGGAATTTCATCGGATCTGGTTCCATCTCATCTAAAAAACAGGTGAAAAAGAAATGTTAATTATTTTTTTACATTCCTGCCGCAACTGCATCCTTCAGGGACGGTCTTCTTCAGTTTGACAGAAGAATTGGGCAAGTTTGATTAAGTGAGGGGGTTTCATAAAGAGGTTCAAAAGGTGATGTTCTGGAGCAGATCCTTTCTCTTTCAAGGTCCACTTAAAAACAGTTTTTAGTATTTTTTTTTAAAGGAAGAGTGGCGTAGTTGGTCGTCTAATCAAGGTTGTGATACTTCAACTGCAGCCTTCAAAGGACATTAGTGCAATAACAAGATTTAAATGAAATTGTAGAAAAAATTACTCTATAAATAATGTTTTTTTTTATAATTATTGTATACATTTTGGCGTTGATTTTGATCAAAAGAGAGTTGATCAACACTGTGTTTTGTATGCTTCATTCTGCTTCAGAATTATCACACAAGCGAGTTTTATGTTAGAAATGAATAAGACCGACAACATAGAACGGACTTAACCAAAATATTTGATTCTGTGCAATAAAATTCCAATTTCAATAAATCGAAAGACATAATAAAAAATGTGGATTATAAACTACTTACGATTTCTTTTTGTTGTTTTTATATTTCTCTCTATATTTGAAAAAGAGTAAGCCCTAAATGGAATTTTCAATTCTTTCATTGTTATTTAGATCGTATCTTAAAAAGTAAAAATCCTAACATTATGAAATTAAGTTAGTTTTATAAAAAATGTGTGGAAAATAAGTCGAATATATTTTTGTTTTAATGTAATTTTTAGTTTAGAAGTAATTTGATATTAAAGTCATCGTTGCATAAAAGTTCGTTTACAAGTGTTTTTGTCCACCGATTATTTCCCACACTTTTTAGGTCAGAACTCCAAACTTTTTGTGGAAATCAGGAATAGGTCTGAACTAAAATAAAAGCCATGTAAGCATTTTTAAAATTCTAATTAGTTTTAAATTTATAATTATTTTAAACATTTAAACACGTCTCTCTCATATTTTTCACCCTCAGTTTTGCGCGACATGATTTTTAAACTGCAATAAGTCATTTTAAAATACTCATTTTCTTATTAAAAAAATATATTAATGTTTGTTAAAACTTCATCTCTCCGATCTCATAAAAATTATATTTTTATTTTACAATTTAATTAGATATCATTAATTAAACTAGATATTAAAAACAGCGACGAAATGCGTTTTTTGGGGGTATTTTGACTCAAACTTTAATGTGTAACTTTTTTGCAGAGCGTTACCGGTACCCCACAGTCATTTTAAATAAACGTCCCATTTCATTCATAAGTAATGTTGAATGAGTACGAATATAAATAAGATTAATTTTTTTTAACCCCTTAATTTAACGATAATAGTAAATAGTTAAATTTCAATTTCTTATTGTATTTATGTACTCTTTAGTAGAAGCAGGCACACTTAAAGCGTAACACAAATGCCATAAAAACATGAATATTCGAAATTCGGCTACAAAAGCAGGGTGCACCTAAATCAACATTTTAAATTCGAAGTAGTAAAAAAATCTTACAAAAATTCCATTAATTCGAGATATCAAAGTAATTTAACTGAAAAGTTCAACTGCAAAGTTAAAACCACTGCCGTGAGAGGAGAAATCAAATCATAAAATAATTTAAAGATACGTATTTTCAAGCAAAGACATTCTGTAAATAAATTTTGAAGTGAATAATGGCAACCATGATTGTTTTACTTTTAAAACTAACTTAATATAAATCGTGTTTGTACTTTGAATGGATGGTTGGTCTTCAGTGGCCCTCAAGAATGATATAAATTTCAAAAAGAATTTGAGGGTGTGTAATTTGAGATAAAAGCGTAATACAGTCGGATGATATCATTAAATATGTATCTCACAGAGTTAGGATTATGAAATCTCTGTTATCAAATTCAAGGTTAAGTCATTTAAAATTAAACTTATTTATGAGATGGAATTTTTTTACTTTCAAGTTTGTTATTCAAGTCTTGTTAAAATTAAATTAAGTTACAAAATTTGAAACCACGTCACACCAGGCAGAGTGAGTTAAATAAAAGCGTATAAAAATAGTAATAAATGCCAGTTACTATATTTGAAGTACTTTTTTATGATTGTAAAAATATAATTATATGCTCTCTGAAGTTTCGTATTTTCAAATGGAACAGAGTATATGTACTTTTACATTTTCAACTTACAAAATATTTGTGCATTATATTTAAGCCAGTTTAAATGCTATATAAATTTTATACTCAATGTCTAATATTGAGTTCCAGCCATTAAAAAACTTGTCATTAGGTAAACTCAATTACATGACTTGAGGAATGGGGTAATGCATTGGCATTACCTATTGTAAATGCACAATAGGTGACTCCAATATAATTTTTATATTATACAATACATTTTCTCAATATAATTATAAAAATATTTAAAATGCAGTTTTAAAATGGACCTACATTTAATTATAGCCTGTTTATGACAAAATCTGGATGGCCCTGGTTACTAATATCTAACTCAATCATGTTTTGCTAAAACAAGGTTTTAGTCAATGATGAAAAATTTTTGGAAGAAGTGTTAAACACTTATATAATAATTAAAAGTTTACTATGATACAGATATGAATAGTTCGATATAGCTAGAGCTTCTTGTACGAACAGGCATGGATAAAAATAGCAACGAATATAACCAAAGTTTGATTAGACACATTAGGCCTTCGCCTATGGACTCCAGTCGTTAAGGACCGGACATTTATTTAATTATGCATAAATATTGTGTAAAAGTTTGAAAATTCGTTAAAAATATTGTTATTTTTTATAAAAACGCTATAATTTATTGTTTTTGAGATTCATAGTGAAATGGGGAATTAATATGCACCCTCCATCAGTACTATCGTGCTTATAGTATTAAATTTTCTAAATAAAGGCTTTGATTATGATGCCGTGCAATTCTTAGGATCTAACTTAAAAGCAGTAACGAATAACCGGATATTTGGATAATAGACTATTTAATAGTATTGTATAAAACATTAAGCACGCGAAACATGTACCCTCATTGTGTTTAATCATGAACCCTTTATATGCTTAAAAATGTTATATAATATTTGCAGTATATAAAAGGTCCTTTAACATTAAATAGTAATATAATTAACCACACAAGCGGTTCGGGGAAGTCTATAGTTGTCCGAGCACCTCCAGTTTCCCCAATAAGGCTCATATTTTTTTTTAATTCATAGAAATACTCTATGTTTAAATATGTTTCAATTATTAAACTTTAGGGTGTATTTTGAAAACTACATCTAATAAAACAAAAATATTGCATATAAAAAACGCTTGTTTTAGAAGCATAAACTAAACTCTCTGCAGTGAAAGCAATTTTTTCAATTTTTGATATTTTTATCTTCGCTCAGAGAGCGACATATATGCATATATCTGTGTATAAAAACATGAGTAGTGAATAAAAGAGAGTACTGTTGCAAGGGCGGGATAGTGGGGTGGAGTATGAGGTGTAACAGGAAGGGGCGTGCGTTATTTCGCCTTGATGACGTCACAGGGAGGGGGCGTGACTTACTGAAGTCATGGATGACAGCACATGATGTGACGGTATTGGATTGCTGTTGCCACCGGATATTGGAAACTTTGTACTGCTATACGAGTTGAGCTGTATTTTTAACTTGAACTGTTAGTCGACGTTTTAGTTTCACTTTCAACTTACCTTTTTAGGAATGATAACAGCCTGCTGAAGTTTTATTTTCAACTATTACTTTTTTAAGTTGACACCGCTCGTATTTCTGGAACACGTGGTGTTAGTTTATGTTACTGAATTCAAAGAAGTTAAAAGTTATGTAATATGTTTTTTCGAAAATATTCCTTTCGCAGAGACTCAGGATCGAACCAGCAACCTTTCGGTTCAATAAAATATGTCTTATTTACAACAACTATTCATTAAAAACTATTGTAATTTTATCAACGCTAATTAAAATACACGATAATTCTGAAACACTTCATTAAAATATGTCTTTATTCTACAACCTGTTCAATAAAATACGTCTTATTTCCATCAATTCTTCAATAAAACCAATCTATTATAAAAATAAATTTTTAAAAAGTTAAATTATGTAAATGCAATAAATTTAATGAGCTCAAAAAAATTCATATCAAATGGCAATTAAAATTCATGTTACTAATATCATATGGCAATTAAAATTTATGTTATTGATATTAAATGACAATTAATATCTATCTTACTGATATCAAATGACAATTGAAATTCGTCTTACTAATATCAATTGACAATTG
This sequence comes from Troglohyphantes excavatus, assembly GCA_963932185.1. NCBI lineage: Eukaryota > Metazoa > Arthropoda > Arachnida > Araneae > Linyphiidae > Troglohyphantes > Troglohyphantes excavatus. Next base: position 25,728,602 of record OZ010674.1, read on the forward strand.
AAATATCCATCTTACTTATATAAAATGACAATTATAATTAATCTTACTGCTATCATATGACAATTAAAATATATCTTACTAGGATCAAATGTCAATTAAAATTCATGTTACTATTATCAAATGGAAATTAAAATTCATGTTACTATTATCAAATGGAAATTAAAATTTATGTCATTGATATCAAATGACAATTAATAGCTATTTTACTGATATCAAATGACAATTGAAATTCATCTTACTGATATCAAATGAAAATTAAAATCCATATTACTGCTATCATATGGCAATTAAAATTTATGTTATTGATATCAAATGAAAATTAATATTCATCTTTTTGATATCAAATGACAATTAAAAATCATATTACTGATTCCACTTGCAAATTATTTATTCACTTCTAATTCATTCAGATTAAATATTAAATAAAATAATATATTTCTTTGATATCCTAACACTTATATACATAAAAACATTCTATAAAAATGTTATATATAAGAATAATTCATTTTTAAAGATTTTGTTCATTTGAATTATATATTTTACTATTAACTTTTAGAAAAAATTTACTGATAAACAAGAGAATGTAAAATACAAATACATTGATGATTTGATAATATGAAATTCTTAAAGGCTAGAAAACATATACCCATGCAAGGCGCTAGCAGACATCTAAATGAGGATTTCGACAATAATATCCGCTAATAGCAAGTAATGAATGAAATTACCATATAACTAACACCGCACCTTCTATTATTCGCATGAGTATTGTAAATATTATAGACTGTGGAGTGGAGTAGAAATGAGATAATAATAAAATTCACAACATTGCATTACATTAGAAAATATACATATGTTTCCATATGAAAGTTAGTATCTGTTTAATAAGAAATAGTTAGCATATCAACAAATGAGTATAATTATAATCAAATACTAATATAAAATTAACAAAATATCATCAAAGTTATTAAAAAAATATCATACAAATGAGAAGAATATTTATTAATGTATTAATAAACTAAAATATTGTATTTAAGACATGAGTACATAAAAAAGAAATTAACTTAAAATGTTAAGGAATTTAACTGTAAAAACACTACATTCATCTAAAATAAGAGTATAATTTGGATTACGTTGGAAAATATACCTATATACTTTCATAAGAAAGTTAGTATCAAATTTGTAAGAAGTAGTTAGCATATCAACAAATGACTATAATTATCACTAATTAGTACGTAAAATTGATAAAAATTTGTTTTTACAGTTAATTTCATAATTCCTTCTCATGTCTAAGATTCATTTAAGTTTTAATACAATATTTTAGTTTTTAAATAATATTTTAATACATTAAAAATATTTGCTTCATTTGTACGATATTCTTTTAATAACTTTGATGATATTTTGTTAATTTTAATTAGCATTTAATGATAATTATAGTGTTTTGTTGATATGCAAAATGGTTCTTAGTAAGCAGATACAAACTTCCATATGGAAACATGTGGATATTTTCTAATGTAATGCAAGTTTGTAAGTTTTATTAATCTCTACTAAGTTCTACTATATAGTCTGTAATATTTTAACCACATTCATTGGAAGAATATAATGTGTTGTGTTATATTTATTTATAATTTTTCTACAATTTGAGGTCTCAAATCGACTTTTTATGACTGTACCTTATATTTTATATGATTTTATTGAAAATCGTTGGTTTAAGGTAACTGTATATAAATATAAATACATGCATTAATGAGAAATATCGCTCATGATATAATTAGAGTTAAATTGCCGTGTGAAAGATAATCTCCCGGTAACACAATGAGATAATTTACTTAGTTTCGTATTCTGTCAGAGAAAACTGTTGGTGCTTAGAATAAACAAATTGGATACGACAGCGTGGATTATAATAAGATGCATTATTGTCAAACATCATTTCACCTTGGCCCGAAAACATTCTTAAACTCGAGTGTCAGAATTTCTTTTTCATTCGAAATTGTATCTTCCACTGAATGAGAGATTGTCCATCTTCTTTTTTTCACAATAGTGTTTCCTGGAAATGAACTTCGTGAGTATCATACATGATTAAAAACTTTTTTTATCCATTCCTGTAACACCATCAGACTCTTTACCTTGGTGTAAGGCTCTCCCTTTCACAACAAGAAAATAATAAATGATGTAAATACATGAATGCCTGAATTAATTGTAAGTATAATTGAGCGACTGTTTTTTATCCTAGTATTTCCTTTAGTTGTGCAAAGTTGACATAAAAAAGGCAACAGAATGCTCCTGTCTTCTTCTATTCATTCCAGCACTTTCAAGGGCTGTTGTAGCCTAGTTTGTGCAGAACTGAACTCGGATTGGTTGATATAGCGCTACAAATTGATATACACTTTTTACTCTACTTTGGGCTATTACACAAGTCTAATTATTAATTACTCTAATTACAAATATAAAGTTATAATTATTTTTGAGAAAAGTACTTCTATTATTCTTTTTAATGTTATGATTTTTAAGTCTTATAGAATGAAAGTTTAAAAAACGAATTTAAACTAAAAATCATGCATTTAAAAGTTTAGCTATATATCTGTACATCAGAGATAGATGAACCCAAGTCACATTTGGGCAACTTTACAGGACAGGGAAAAAACTGAATCATACTCTTAACTAAAGCTTTGGACTTGTTCTCTTTGGCTCTCGTTAAATGGATTAAAAAATTTTGAGTGAATTTTGATATAAAACTAATTTTTAAGACATATAATTTGCAATAAAACAAAAATCGCCAAATTTGGCCTTAGGTTCACCTGGCCCTGAGGTACAGATATATCAATTTAAAGAATTGTTATTCAGCACTTGATAGCCAAGGAGCTATAAACTAGAATATAAAACAATCGATATTAATAAATATTAATCGATTAACGTATATCGATGTCACAGTTTTGCACTATAAATCAATTTTTTAAAACAATTATTCAGGAAGTCAAATATTAGTTTAAACAAACACCAATTCGAACGGTTATGATTGATGACGATTGTATAAATAATAACAAACGACGACTTCGCATGTTTGAATACCGTCCTTTCCATAAAACGTTTTTCATCCTTTCAAATTACGCATGATAGATAGAAGGACGGTTAATCAATTGTGTCTACAACCCGAAAAGTCCAGCTATCCAATGGCTGCCCTTGACCTAAACCCAACACTTTGATCACCTAAAAAACGAAACTTTTCTTCGTGTTGTCCCAGACGCTTTTCAAAAAGCATCGGGGGAGACAATTACCGAATTGTTTCGTATTATTTGCTCGCTATATAAGAACGATGTGAAATAATGGCCGCTTTTGGTTCTGTTTCGACACATCCTTTTTAACGAGCGCTCGGCAATTGAAGTCGATTAATAAATTGGGATTATTTTTGTGCGATAGCGAAACCGTTTGTTGCGCGATAAAAGAAAGGTGATTCATTGTTATTGATTATTCTATTATTCGATTATCTCAGACATGAGTACGTTAGACTTATGTAATTTTTTTAAATGAGAAACGGGAGAGGAGGAATTTAGTCTGGCATGTTACCAACTGGTAATTTAAATCAAATTTTAAGAAAATGTATTTAATTTTAAGAAAATGTATTTAATTTTAAGAAAATGTATTTAATTTTAAGAAAATGTATTTAATTTTAAGAAAATGTATTTCATTTTAAGAAAATGTATTTCATTTTAAGAAAATGTATTTCATTTTAAGAAAATGTATTTCATTTTAAGAAAATGTATTTCATTTTAAGAAAAGTATTTAATTTTAAGAAAATGTATTTAATTTTAAGAAAATGTATTTAATTTTAAGAAAATGTATTTAATTTTAAGAAAATGTATTTAATTTTATAAAAAATGTATTTAATTTTAAGAAAATGTATTAAATAAAAAAAAATCTTAATTATTTTTAAAGCTCTTTTAATTTGTACCCGAATATTGTCATTTAAATTGAATTGTAAAATATACGAAATATTGAAAAATAAAGTATTTATATTAATTTAAAAATGATGTGTATTGTTGGGAAAACTAGTGTCCGGAACAGCTGTTACGATGGTATAATGATATTTGCTGTTGTATTTTAATTGAACGTTTTTTGCGTGTCGAACTTGTTTGATTTTGTGACATATAACATACGTTGATAACATATTCAGATTTATTCAAAGTATGGCATGTTTTTAAAGCTTTGTGTGAAAAGAACTACGATTCCGAAGAATATAGCTGATTTTTAACTTAACGCTAGAACGAGTAATAAAATTTTATTTCAAAGCCAATACAAATCTTATTCTAGAAACAGGTTCCTCTTTAACGATAATTAAATAAATGTTTGATATGTATACAAAATTTGTTATGTTACTGTCATGAGGTAGCATAAAAGATCAATTGTTAATTAATTACGTATAATTCCAGTTACATTCGTGAAAATCAACAATAATATGAATTATTGTTGATTTTCAAACAGAAATATATTTTTGTAGTAAGCTGAAACAGTCACAAAAACTGATTAACGTGGTGTGTTTATAAATTTTAAACGAATTTATAAATTACCATGTTATTTTAACCATTTCTACTTAAATCGAATATTACATGTTTCTATATTTTCTTTTCACTATAACATGTAAACTATAAGTGAAATAAAAATGTAAAAAATTGAATAAACTTCATTTGAAAAACAAAGAAATAATCTGACCGTTTTATATGTATTTCTTTAATCCGTCAAAATTAAAAAATAGTTTTAGTAATGTATTCTAAGGTATTAAGTAACTAAATATTTCAGTCATAGTATAAGTTTCTGAATTTTACTTTAGATATTGACACTTACAAATGAAATATACTGTCCAATAATCATTAGTATTTACAACGATGAGCGTAAATTAAATTTTTTTTGGGGATATTTTATAGCCTTCAGCAGTGATTTTCAGTTTTTAGTGTAATTCTCCAAATGTTTAAATTTACATAAGCATTCTAATTTTCAATATTTTACAGCTCTAAGCATCTTTTATCATTTAATCCCATCAATGCACACAATTTTTTAAATTACTAAAAAATACTCAACAATATTTTATTGCCTTCATTAGTAATCTTTATATTTTTTACCAATATACCTAATGCTTATAAATTCATAAAAATACTTTGCTTACCATATATTAAAAGTTGTATTCACTGCAAGGTAAATTAATTTAACTAATTTACTAATACATTTATTTGATAATTTATTTTTATTAAAAAAATATTTTAATAGATTTAGCTGTTAAAAAAATAAACAAAGACCTTAGAATTGAAAAATAATTTAAGCGTATAATATTTTTGTTAATTTAAAACCTTAAATGCAATTTTGAAGAAACTGAAAATCCATGGACGACTATAAAATTAAAAAAATTTCCGAAAAACATGTGTTAAAGAAATCTCACGCGGTGAAAATGAGGAATAATTTGTGCTTGATTTAATTGTCATCTTTTGTGAATTTTAAAAATACACCCACACACATAAGGGAATGGAACTCTATTTAAATATCAACTTTTCAACAGTACTGATTTAGCCGAGTATCAACAAACTTTAGAATGAGGCAAGACCAATTAGGTCTAAGAATGTCTTCAAGTTCAGATTATTGATAGTGCCTATCTTTCAGTTCCAAAGTACACATCTCGTCTACGGCCATTGCCACTTTCATCGGGTTTATTCGGTCTATTCCATTTCGTTCGCATCGAATTTTAGTGGCATAAAAACTTCATGCCTTGATTTCTATATATTTTTGTCCATTTATGCTATCGTGAATTGGAATTTGTGTTTTCTGCTCTTTTTTAAATTTGAAGATAGCGGAAACAACGTTAGTAAGGATAAATTAAAATTGTTTTCTTCCGCAACTGAATTTTAAAATAGGTAAGTTTTTCAGTTTATTGTATTTTATGTTGCTATTGATTTGCTTGGAAATTTCAGTTAATCAGTTTAATTTTTTTAATACTTTTAACAATCAGGATAAAGTATAAATTTAATATATAGAAGGAATTCTTCCTCAGCTTTCCAAAAAAGTATCGTATAACCATGCATTATTTTAAATTATAGGATTCTTTCTCTTAGACTGATAATATGCAAAAATTTGATTAACAGTAAACACATTTGTATCGGCAATTTTTTTAAGCATTAAGTGCAATTGTGTCGGCAATTTTTTTAAGAAAATAAGTGCAATTGTATCGGCAAAATTTTGTTTAACATAATTACAATTGTATGGGTAATTTTTTTAAAACATAAAGTACAATTAAATCGGCAATTTTTTTAACTTTAAGTGCAATTGTGTCGGCAAATTGTTAACGTTAAGTACAACTGTGTCTAAATATTTTTAAAGAAATTAAGTGCAATTGTATCGGTAAAAATTTGTTTAACATTAATTAAAATTGTATGGGCAATTTTTTTAAACATTAAGTACAATTATATTGGCAATTTTTTTAACGTTAAGTACAATTGTTTCGGCAAAAATTTTAAGAAATTAAGTGCAATTGTATCGGCAAAAATTTATTTAACATTAATTACAATTGTATGGGCAGTTTTTTTTTTAACGTTAAGTGCAATTATCGGCAATTTTTTTTTAACATTAAGTACAATTATGTGTGTATCGGAATTTTTTTTCACATTAAGTACAACTGTATCGCCAAATATTTGTTTAACGTTAAGTAAAATTGTATCGTATCAATGAACATACGACATTGCGACATACGTATCAAATATTTTAACTGGTTATACTCATGTGTAATCTCTGTTATCAGAGCATTCTGACTTCGCATTCGGAAAGGTCAGGTTATATTTCCGACAGTGAAGATTGGTCCAGGAGGGAATTCTGTTAATGAATATATAAAAGAATTGAACTAAGAAAATATGACTTGTTCTAGGTCTCTAATCACTTCTTAAATAACCCGAAACTAACTTTGAAGAACTGTTTTATTTTATTTTAATTTTTAATTAATTGTTTCTGTTATGTGTGTGAATTACATACTGAAATAAAAGTCGCGATTGAAACGTAATTAGTCGAATTTTAAAAGAGAAAGTATAAAAAGCCGAAAACATCGTAATGTCATCAAACATCGTAAGTAATCAGTACTGATTTTATAGTTCTTAACTAAATAAAACTATTACTTTAATGATTAGGACATGTTCTAACGTTAAACACATATCTAGGAATCTTGTAATAATCATATTGGAATATCTAATAAATACTGTTAACTTAATTGTTTTTAAATTGTGATATTTTTAAGTGTATTTTCCAAATTTACTATAAAAATTTAATTTCTGTATTTTTGCGTGAAATATTCTAAGTTCAATTATGCTTTGCTCGTCAACTTAGTCATTTTAAAGATCAACTAAGAATTTATGTCATGTTAAAATATACCATATAAAATAAAATAGTCTTTTTTAAAAAAGAAAACCGCCTTTAAGGATAAAAAGCTTTAAAAAAGTTTTTAAAAAATTAATTTTGCAAATAAGTTGAAGAATTTAAATATTTAATATTAATTTTATAGTTATTACAGCTTTCTGAAATCGGCGACAAAATTTAGGAATTATTTCTGAAAATTTTGCCCATTTCAAAAAGTTGTAATAAGTATAAAAGTAATACGAAAAAACTAAATTTCTTAAACTTTCTCTTAAAATTAAAATATATATTTTACTTTTTAGTGTATTTTTCTTAAAGTTGTTTTTCCTTTTTTAAAAAAAAAAGATTATTTTATTTTCCCTTTTTAGTTTTTAATTTAGCAGGGTTTTGCGGACCCTACTGTTATTCACTTGGAAATTCAAATTGCTGCAAACTTTTTTCCTTGTCCCAGATAATAAATTTTGAGATTATTCGGTTTAGTAAACGCCGGATGAACAACATTTCATTGTCATAAATCTTTATCCAACAACGAAAATATTCTGAAACTGGTGAACATGTTTAAAATATAGTCCGGTTAATCGATATTTCAAATAAAAGAAAGATGTCTATTTAAAAAAAAAAATTCTAAAGTGGATTTTTTTTATCCGGCAAAAGAGAACTTTTTTAAATCGGACAATATTTTTTTCCCAATTGGTCTTGTTAATTGGGAATTTCGGATTGTTAAATGCAGGATTACCGGATATTTGATACAAAAGACTCAGGGATATTTGTTATAAGAGACACCCTCCAAAAATATTATTCAAAATATGAATTAGAACAGCAATCATGAGCGAACATACATACATAAAAATATACATAACAGTCGAATTAATAACATCGTCCTTGGCTCGTTTGGCGGTATTGGATGGCGCGGTGGATTCGGTTAAAATAGTTAACACATGAACACATGAAGCTTACATAAGAACTATGAACACAACAATGTTTCTTACAACTCTATTGCTTAATCAAAGTTTTCAAATTAATATTTTCCAAGGCTATGCTATATTATAACGGAAAACATATATAGGATGACAGAAAGTACAAGCAGAAAAATACAAATCGTTAATCGAAATCATACAAAAAATTACGTTTTTGTAAAAAAAGATTCGCAAATGTCGATGTAACAATCAAGGTCGAATAAATAAATTTTAAATTTTTAGTGCTTGTAATCCAAATTTTCAACTCATTAAGTAATTAATACTGTATATTTTAAATTTTAATTAATTTCAAATCAATCCCTGCAACTATTTTTTTTTTCTAGCCGAGCTATCAATGTATATCGTCACCTTAGATAACTACAAAATTGTCAAAACGGGTTTATATGGAGATTTGTGTATGCAGCTTATTTTTAGTTATTTAGTTGTAGTACTGACCCAACGATATATAAAGTAATGCACGTTATAGTGTTAATATTAAAAAAATTATGATGACACTCTACTATATCTGCTCATACTAGTACAGAACTTTCAGTGCGAGGGTCTTACTTTGAATTTTTTTTTTAATTGTAGATTCTAAGAAAATATCAACTGGGAATTAATGTTCATTCTAAATTTAGAATTATTTCTCATTAAACTGTTAAACTTATAAACTATTTAGAGTGGAGTGGGGTATGTGACACCTGGTTCATTTTCAAAAAAACTGTTATTGTGATATAACTATAATGAACATAGAAATAAAACTCAGCATACACATCATTTCGGGATATTTAGCTATAAGAATTTTCAATTACATTTTTCATTTCATCTACCATTAATTTTTTACAATTTTTCTTTTTCAATGTCCACACTTGCCGTGGGAAAATGAGGCAAGTGCAATCACGCCCCTCAAATGCCAATACACTGCACACAAATACTTTTTCGTGTGTAAAACCGGGGGAATCGGAAAAATTAGCAAAATTTAGAATGTTTTTTTTTATTATTATTTTTATTTTGAAGAATTTTGTTATAGTTTACAATATTAATGTGCTTATATATGATTTGTACATGGTTGACACATGTTTTCCAAACTTTTTCATTTAGTTTTTTAAATTTTCTAGGAATTTTTTTATATTTTCCTGCCCTAGAAGCATTTTATACGAAATTTAAATATTAAAAAAAAATTTAACAAGTTTTTTCCCTTCTTATTGGACTATTTAATAAACACAATTCTAAATCAAAACTTAACAAACTTATAACTTGGCTAAAAACGCTATTTACATGAGTCAGATGAATTGACACACTTGTCCAGTGGCTGCATTTACCCCACTCCACCCTACTAAAAATACAATTTGCTTAAATATATATAAATAAAGGATTTTTTTTTTCGAATTCGCACCTTATCAAAACGTTCTAAACTTTTAATTATATCGCTATCGTTTATTTGAAGTTCCAAATTTGAAAATAGGCGTTGGCGTCTATTTCTATTTGTTTGCTACGAAATTCGAACGAGTTGAGTTTCAAAACAAATTGAAGAAAGAACCCAAGGTCCTCAACAAACAACGCGCTTTAAAAGGCTTTACATTTTCGAAAGAATATGAAAAAACGGAACAACTTTCTAAAACCTTGTGGAGATTGCTTCCGCAATCAGCTTCAATTGAACGAGTTCTCTATTATTTGCAGACATTTATAATTGTTTGCATAAAACTCCTTTACGGCTCATTGACTCTATTTGGGAAAACTGTAGTTAGAATGTTGTTCATTTGTCTTGATCAGGTGCTATTATTTGAGTGACTGTTTCATTAATTATGTCTGGACAAAGATTGTTTTTAAGCATTTATGTTTCAGAAAAGTAAAATCTTATATATAAAGCTGAAATCTCCAAAAGCTGTCCGGATGTGTGTTTGTTTGTTTGTTGGTTTGTCAGTATATTATAGTCTCCGTAAATACAAAACGCAGAGCTTTGAAATTCGCAGAATAGTTAGTTAAAAAAATAAGAATTTTAACGTGACTATTTTCAAATCTCTGCGACGTTCCATTCGAATGTTATGACAATTTTTAGCGTACATCAGCAAAGTTTCACGAAGTGGCAACAGTAAAATCAGTTAAAATCAACGAAGAAAAGCGAAAAGATAATATAAAAACATTATAAACCAATTAGAATGCCGATCTTTACACGGAATACTCCTTAACTATAAAACGTAGCTTTATAAAATTTACAGAGTCCTTTACTTGAAAAATTAGACATTTTTTGTGATAATTTTAAAGTTTGTACGATGTTCGATTCGTATGTTATAAATATTTTAATGTATTCTATTGATTTAACATGGATGAACATATCGTTTGCAATTTAACGTCATAGGTTTAGGTTTAGGTTAATGACGTCATATGCTTGTTTGATTTAATAAATATTGAAAAATGTTTGCACATTGGGCTTTTTGTTACAATATGGATTCATTCAAAAATTAACACAAATATAATATTATCTTAGGGAAATGGTTTAGAATTGTTTTAAAATGTTATAATTGTATTATCTCTTTTGTTTTGTTTGTATACAGGTTAATTGTTACTATGTTTAATTATCTTAGATCGAACTTTTAGAACAATTCTTCCAAAATGCGAGTAATTTGTGTATGGACGTCCATTTGATTTATTTGAAAAATATTTTATGCAAGTATTTTTTTTTAAATGTACGAAGTTTAGTTTCACTGTGAATTTCCAACTCTATATGGCTTTTTAATGTTATTAAATAATAAAATGTCATAGATACCAAATAATAATTAAGAAAAAAATTATTTTATTTAATGTGCCAATGAATATTTCCTTTTAAAACACTAAATGGCGATCATTAAGAATTAAAAGTTCTGAATGATTAAAAGTACATGGTGAGAATATTATAATATGCTGCACCGTTTGCTAAACTATCGCCAAGTTATAACAGGATTCTTTGGATTATTCTTTGGATAAAGTGCATATTGGCTTTAATTTGCTGTGGAAACTTTCTAAATATTTATATGACAGGTCCCCGTGCGAAGAACGGGTACTTTTGCTAGTAATGTATAAATTACAACACTAGATAAATTATTATTTAATGGAGGTATTATTGCATCTACTAGTGTAACATACGAAAATAATCTTGGTAATAATAATGTCGCGGTTTTCAATTAGTTAAAAATAAAACTCTTGAATTTCTTTATAATAATAATTACTAAATAATTTTACGAATCATTTAACGAAATCACTCATCATCATAGTATTAATATTCAAATTCACCGAAAGCAACAATAAAAAATGATTTTTTCTGCAGTTTTTTTAAAAAAAATTCATTTAAATAAGAAAAAGTTTATTATATTAAAAAAAATTCCCAATTACACACAAAAAAAATCAATTATAATTTCATTCCTGCGTATGTTTCGTAACTGAATATTTGTGTGTTTCTTTTAACTTTTATTTTCAATTCTGACTAATGAGAATTATTTTGGAGCAGAATTTTAATATAATTTTTTTAAAGTAATACTTTAAGAATGTTTAAACATTATTTTTAAAACGATATTTCATGATAAAGGTTGGTAAACTGTTGTAAACCTATGGTTACGTCGTTATCAATTTCTTTCGCCTAGTAATTTCTTTTCGCCATACGGAACCCTTTTTAACATTGAACACTGTCCTGAAAAATCTGGTATTTACTAGTTTTCTTCGTTACATACAAGCGAAATAAAATTCCTTAATTAAGGGCGTTTCCAGAATTTTATTTTAGGTCCTCTTACTGTAACCAAAGGTCTCAAAAATTGAATAAATCTATTATATTTTAAAATTAAGTCATTTGATTTATGCAATTACATAAATTAATTAATTGAATAATTCATAACATAGAGAAAGGTAAATTCTGTAGAAGTATTTAGGAATTTAATTACATATACCTAAATAAAAACTCGAATGCAAAAATTCTATTTTATTAAACTTAATTTGGGAAGAACCCCATGGCTCCTTTCTGTGAGTACGTCTACGCTGTTAGAGCATAATAAGTATTCATTGTTCTCTTTTACGCAAAGTCCTCTGTGTACACATTGTTCTGGAGTGAATGATGGTTATAATTTAGTGTTAGGTCATAACAAATTGTCTTCTTTTTTTCTCAGAACAAATTTAAACTGATTTAATTTTTGCTTCAACTAAATTATAGAGTAATTTTACCCACCCAAAAATTATTGATTACCCAATCGACCTTCAGGTTCCTATTACCATCTGGCATACAAACTGAGCTAGAATATAATATAATGGAGCGAGGACTCCCATTGAGCGACAATGTAGTTTACAGGGCATACTATTCGGAAGAAATGTTGAGAAAACATTCGCCCTTGGCGTACGTGACGTCACAGAAGTGTTTAAAACTGGGTTTTTTTTTGTGCCTTTTGTTCCCTTTTTCTTGTAAGTAAGTATGCGAAAAATTAAATGCTTAACATTTAATGTATTTAAAGCCAGAAATGCGCTTTTAAATCTACGCAAACCTATGCGTGAGGACTATTCTTTCTACTTTCGCTTAAGAATGAGTAAAGTACGGTCGGAATCGCTTAGTCCTCGCTCCAGTGCTTATAATTATATAATTCTAGCTCAGTGGGCATACTAGATTTCCGAACATTTGTCCTTTCTACTTAGAATGAACTTGCAAATTCAAGATCGAATTAGAAAAGAAAATCTAAGAAATGGAAATGGAAAATGAAATTAAAAGATACTTTTTTTTCTTACAAAACCTTCTCAGTCGAATAACCAGAACCTTTTCTGCATTTATAAAAGAATAATACAATTAATTTTGAATCGAATCATACAATCAATGATTTCTATAAGCATTGAAAATCAATTAAGCCGATACAATAATTTCGACACATTTACTTTAAAAGAAATAAATCAAATTCGTAACTTCTTAAGTCATGATAATTTTGTTACAAAATAATTAAATAAGGTTTGATGCCTCGACTTTTCATCACGGATCATTGTGCAGTATTGATAATAGTTTTTTTCCCCTTCGACAAACAATTAACCTATTTTCTTCATTTGAAAATTCATTATCTTCATGATGTTGCCTTCAAAAAGAGTCATTGTGGAGTTTGTTACAAAATAAATCATTATGATAGCGAAACGTAATGAATCTAAATGTCAAATATAATTAAATCGAAAAATTTCAAAGTTAAAACTGAAGAAATAGTTCTAAATATAGCACCAAAGATTCGGAACATTAAAATTTAATTTTTCGTAAAAATGTACCTTTATTCTTTGTCTGAAACCAAAAAAGGTGAAATATTATATATTTTAAATTTTACATCACCATAAATTACATAGAGTGACGAAAATAGTGAATAAATAATGTAGAGTGCTGAAAGTTTTGTTTTTCAGGCAACTCACACATGCACATCAACAATTGTTTTTTTCAAAGTCGGTACTATTTTTAGAAAAAAAATTGAATTTTTTTTTCTTTTTAATCGTCAGCGGTCATGGGCAGGAACTTGCATGTCATAAATAGTGTCGTTATGTTAAAGCGCTATAACTCTAAGGGAAATTAGCTTATGGTGATAAATGACCTATCATCGTGTAGGGGAAAGTTAGCCGTGTCGATCCGGTCGACAAATAATCCCCTCCCTTCCCTCTGACGTTTGTACTGCATGGAAGATGAGTCACATTTCGTGTATATATTGACCTGTTTAACCGATATAACTTCAAATATAATTAACGGCTTGTGGAAAATTAAAAACAAAACCAGCAAAATCTGCAATTTTAATTGACTAGTTGACAGTTTAAACATTTGTATAAATATTGTGTTAAAGGGTTAGTGATGATTTTTCTAAGATTTCATGCTCCATGGGAAGCTAAAACAGGTTCAAAGAACATGTTCAGACAAACAAAAACTGTTACTAAGTCAAAACTGCAAGTACAGAGAGATCTAGATCTCAACAAAAATGATATTCACGAATTAGGCTTGAGCGATGACTACGTTTTGCCATCGTAATTAATCTCCAGCCAATAATCGATATCGTCTGATTAATCGATAACGTCTGATTAATCGATATTATCCGATTAATCGATATTATCCGATTAATCGATATTATCCGATTAATCGATATTATCCGATTAATCGATATTATCCGATTAATTGATATTATCCGATTAATCGATATTATCCAATTAATCGATATTTACTATTAATCAATATTATCCGATTAATCGATATTTACGATTAATCGATATTATCCGATTAATCGATATTTACGATTAATCGACACTAATATAGATATTTTCGATATATACATATTGTTATATCGATATTTTCTAAGTAAAATAAGTACAGTAGCAAGTATACACAATGATGCATATCTTAAACTTACGTTATAGGAAATGAACATTTTGTTTTCAAATCAACGACCAGTACACTGTTAAAAATAGGTTCTCGTAAAATATACTTATTTTTGAGTACAGTCGATGTTTATAATGGCTCTGAATACATTAATTTCAATTTAAAAAATTACATATACTCAAAAATGTGTAAATCATTGCTTATATAGGCTGCCTTCATAAATCACTTTCAATAAATATCGACAATTACAACCAAGTCTTATCGGGAATCGAACCCAGATCATCAGCACTGTTGTCTATTGCCTTATCCGTTAAGCTACCAGAGAGACATTAAAAAGTTTTAAATGAAAGAAATGTTATAAAAAGGTGTGCCAAAAGAATGGGAAGTAACAGAATTGAGTATAATTACTCAGTTTCTATTGAAGCAATCAAATAATCTGGAAAACCATCTTCTGAACAACTAGTTTAAATTTGTCAAGCTCCTTTCGTACCGAGCATCCCCAGTGTTCTTCTGGATTTCCGAATGCATTTTCGACTAATCGTAAAATTGATTAATCTTCAAATTAATTAATCGTCAATTCGATTATTCTTCAAATCCAAAATTACAAAATCGCGATGATTTTTTTTACTTTCCGAATTTTGATATTTCAAAATATCGCCCAAGACTATTCACGATGCGAATATTACGGTACAGTTGGGATTGTGCCTATCCGATTTTTAAAAATTCAAAAAAAAAACATGTACTTGTGCGTGTTTCTCGATTTCAAAAACATATTTTCATTGCACTTTTTAGGGAGGGGTCCAAACGTTTCAAACACCAAATAAAACTTTAAAAAATATCCTGCCTTACTTATAAACAACTTAGTATTTCAAATTATCAAAATGTCGTTCTGAGATGTTACTAATGGCCTAAATACATTCAAGGTTGTTTTATTCATTCTCTTTTTAAAGGCTTTTAAGAGACAATTCCGAATAAATGGTAACAGTTTTTATTTGGCATAATTTTAAGTTCTTACTGAAAAAAGACCAATTCAATGACTAGTTTATTCTCAAAGTTTCTTTAAAAAATACGGAAGAATGTCAAGAATCATATACTTCCACGAAAGTCTCGTGATTCTCAGAACCATACGTGATGTTCTTCCAAAGTGTGTGTGCCATGTATGCAATAATGTGGGTCAATCTTGCGAAAAAGAATATTTTTACTGTTGGATTGAAAAACACTGCAATTTCTACGAAAGTTTATCTTTTATTCACCTCGTTATTCTTACAAACTGAACTTTTGGCGAATGATACGGGTGTTAGATATCTAACAAGCAAAAGGAGTTAAGTAACATGCAAATACTCCTTATTATGAAGTAATTTCTTTGAATTTTTTTTAATTGGCTTAAATTTGGCTCATTTGGCGGATATTTTTTGGGAACTCTTTGTCTTATATAATGACTTTTGCATTCATGTTTGGCGACAAAAGCATATTTGGCGGATTGTTTTGGGAACTCTTTGTCTTATATAATGACTTTTGCATTCATGTTTGGCGACAAAAGCATATTTGGCGAAAAAAATTGGAATTACATTGGAATGATCGTCACTAGAAACAATAAATTAATGAGTTTAATGTAATTTATTGTTATTTCTAGTGGCTACCAATTCTGCAAATATTCATATTTTAGCGATACAGTTATGATTACCAAACGGAAATCGGAACTTTTAAAAAAAATCGTTTAATTTGAATAATTCACTGCATTGTTGGCTGCGTGCTGGGAAGAGTTATTTCATCCAAACAAGAATTCTGAATTGAATATATTAGAACGTTATGCTCTACTAATTCCGCCATTATGTGCCCTAACCCTTAACCGCGACCGCGCCTTGTAGTTGGACTTCCTTCATCACCAATCACCTCGACAAAGGAAGAGGGGAAAAAAAGGTAGTAAAGAACAAAGCAAAATTATTTAACTCCTAGAATTTTTTTTATTCTATATTTAATCTATTTACGAATGTAGATACTGATTATTTTTTTTAAAAGTCATTCATTTGAATCACACTTTCGGGTAGGTTTTTCTAAAATACCGGCGAAATTCTTATTTTTTTTAAATAAAAAAATTCTGCTTAGACTAGAGTTCATTTTGTATTTAAGAAATTTAGCGAGTGTAACTTGAAGGTTTCGCATGCATTCAAAACTAAATATATATGACTTGCTTTTCTGATTGACAACAAAATGCCATTAATTGAAAACAAAGAGAGGAGCCAAAAATTTCTATGGATCGCCTCAGCGCGTATAATTTTAATTACTCTTGTCAGATGTTGTCTCTAAAGTATGCGAAAAATCTCGATCAGTATCCAAATTCCGAATTCTTACACTTCAATAAACGGTTTCTTTAATTAAACAGTTTCAATTAAATGAATCAGGAGTGACTGTGCCATAGCTTGGACGGAAATTTTACATGAAACTTCATTTCAGCAAATTATAGAAATACTAATTGATCGAAACAACAATGTTAAAAATAGGTATTCAAAAATAAGTAAATTGTACTCATTTTTGAATACATTCTATGCTTACCATAGCTCCGAATACGTAAGTTTCATTTTTGAAAAAGACATATACTCACTAATGAGTACAATGAGTAAAAATGAATAATAAGAGCTGGCTGCCTTCATAAATCCTTTTTAATAAATATCGATAATTAAAACCAAGACTTACCGGGAATCGAACCCAGATCCTCAGACACCGCAGTCCAGAGTACGTTACACTAAAAGAGCGACTTCAAGAAGTTATAAGCAGAAGAAATGTTAAAATGGTGTGCTAAAAGAATGGGAAGTGCGATAATTGAGTTGTAAAAACTCAGTTTCTATTTAAGTAATCGAGGTAAAATAATGTAGAAAACTATCTTCTGAACAGCTACTTTAAGTTTGTGAGGTCGTTTTGTTAAGATGTCTAGAACAGAAGCTGATATTAGCAATATTAAACTACACTGCTCAATATTGAGAAAGTACGATTATACTTAAATTTGTGTACTTTATTGCCCATTTACGATGCAATTGTACTTAAAGAAAAACGAGTATGTTCAGGTACTCATTTTTAAGTACTTTTTTTTACAATGCAGAATAAAAAAATGTGACCAAAATATAAAAAATCAAAATATAAAAAATGAAATAAAAAAACACATATAAAAATTAAATGAAAAAACATATAAAAATAAATGAAAAACATAAATAAAAATTAAATAACTAAATATATAAATTAGCATTATTTGACTTAACATCGTTTATGTAAGCTGTAGAAAATTAAAACCAAATTCTTTTAAATGAAATGTAAACTATAATAATTTATGACTAATAATAAATGAAAATTCTAAAATAGGATTTTATCAGCGCTTTCATTTTGTATGCATAAACTAAACAAGATGTTTTACCGGTTCAATGCAATTTCAATTTTGAGTTTTTGTGTACCTTTTCTCTTCGTTCCACAATACTGCCGTTTCTGTTTATTTATTTCGTTTACATTGAGAAAAGTTCTTAAAATAGAACTTTTTTTCCGAATAAGCCAGTTTCCTCTCACACTTTATCTTACATCCGTTTTTCAAATTCAATTTCTCAGCATCCAATGAAGCACCACAAGGTCCTGCACAAGAATGCGTTTGAAAATTGCATTGTGCACAAAAAAGATAAGATTTCCTGAGTTTTTTTTTTATTTGAACCAATGTAGTATATATAAATTTTGGCATAAGGAAATGAAAATTTTAAAACGTGTAATAAATACTCTATAAAAATTTATGTAATAACATCTGCCTAATAAACAACGTTATTTTATAATTTTATTTAAAAATTCGAAAGATTATGGGGCTTAGAAAAATTTTAAACTAATATTTCAATATTCAGTACTTGATTTAGAGATTTTTTTTAATTCAATTTTTCGGTAGAAAACTATGATTATAGCCATGCTACTGCTTGGGTGGCTAATAAAATATGTAGAATCACATTATAAAATATCTATAGTTAGATATATCAAAATAACTGTAATAACAGGTAATAAAAAAAATTATGATGACAGACAATTAAAATGATGACAATTAACATAATAACTATAATTAATCAATATATATATATATATATATATAAATGAAGTGTCCGTCGGTGGATTCGAACAAAACCCCTCATTTTGAGTTGTTTGCATAAATTAGGATACACTGATTCAGTAAGTCATATTAAATTTATTTTGTTTGTCCATTTGTCCGGTTTTAACTCAAAAACAACCTAACATAAGGTTTGAACGCCATTTGGCATTCAAGCAACATCGATAAGTGTTTGATTTTTAATTTACTCGCAATATCATATAAAGTCGTTAACATAAAAATTAAAAAAGTAATAGATTTAGGCATCTCGATAACTACTCAAAGTAATTGAATAAATCTAGATTTAGAGAAAGTTTATTTTTCACAGTGTGTAGAAAGAGCAATATTCGACTAGCTACGCTAACTAAAAAAGTCGAAGAGCCCTTACTTCACAAATTGACCACGAGCAACGCCGGGCCATATTGCCAGTAGATAAAAAATAATTATGATTACAGTCAAATACAATGATAAAAATTAATAAATAATTAAGATATCATTTTACAAATCACACAAGTAGTGATAAAAGAAACACTTAAAAGAGATATTGTAAATAGTCAACTTATTAATATTTTTTTGTTTGTAAGAGATACATATTTTCTGAAATAAAATATCACAAAAATTAATTTAAGAAACATCAAAACTGAAATATTGGTTTTAGAATTATATGGTCTCCTTTAAATTCTCTTTCTCCCTAAATTCAATCATAACGAAACACAAAATCATTATTTACGCCTAATAATCGAATTGGCCTTTGAACTCTCCAAACTTTTAGTCAGTTCGACGAACAATTGTATCATACTTTTCAGGTTAAGCCTTTTTAGATAAAAGAATGCGTCCAGTTTCCACCTTTAAACAAAGAAAATAGAAACATCCAAACAATAGAAGAGACAGTAATGACCTGAAAATGAAAGGTCAGGTTTTAAGAGTAAAAGCTCCCAAATGCATTGTTTGATGTCTGTTCAACGGAGCTGGTTCATGTTCATTTTGTTCATAAAAGTGATTCTAAAGATTGCTTGAGCCTGGGTGTCAGCCTGTACTGGAAGGCAGTAGGAAAAGCCGGCTCCATTTTGTTTTGGTCTATTGTTTACGAATCGGAGCTGGAGTGTAGTCATCAACAGGGTACAATACAATCAATTTGACCTAATCTGGATCTACTGATCTTTTACTCTCTTTGAATTGTCATATTGTTTCTTTGTGCGGTGTAAAATTTAATTTATACTTGCAACTAAAAAGTGTTCGCGTTTGCACAAAGGTCTTTTTTGCATTGTGCTGTTTTAAAAGGAACTCTCTCATTTTCAATGCAAATAAAGTTGTAGTGTAGACAAAGTCGATCGTTTGTAGTGTCCCATACTTCAAATGAAAATAACTGGAATTCTTAACACATCTGTTCTTATGCGTAGTGTATTCAGTGAAAAATATACAGTAGGTCACAAATATTATTTTTGGTGCACTTAAACTACTTAGTTTGCTGCTACTAAGAATATTTTCAGAATAAATTTTATGTTCTTAATTAAAGGAAATATATTAAACAACAAAACTATTAAAAACGTAGATATTAACTGATATTATCTATATATAGAGAGAGAAGAGTGTCTCTCAGTTGTCCTTTATACAAAGCCACAGTTTTATTCCGACCTTGATGAAAATGTGCATATTTGATCTTCAAAACAAGGGAAAGGTCGCTGGTGTGCTTGAAATGTCGAACAACCACTCTCATCCTCCTTTTCCACCCCTTTAAAGATCTGTAACAATGAAACACATTTTATCATTGCAACAATATAACATTATCATATTATGTAGCCATTTAATCTAATCAATGCATTCTGATTGGCTGCTGAGTAAATATCGCCATTATACCGCCAAAATGTCACTAAATGAATAAATATTTCGCCAAATGGGTAAAAATGTCACCAAATGGGTAAAAATGTCACCAAATGAGAAATTTGCACACTTGACATTCAAAACAAGAGTAAAGTCAGTCTGCATGCTATTTCGAGAACCCTCGTTCACACCCCTCTTAAAGCAAAAATGTATTCTTACTAAACTCGCCAGATGGCACCCCAGTGAAGAAATCGGCCAACTTTCTGTATAAAGCCCGAGCAACGCTCGGCACACTTCAGCTAGTGAGCAATAAATAAATCTGTATTTCAGGTACAAAAACGTAGTAGGTGCAAAAGTTGTAATGACTCTATAACATTGACAATCATTTGATCAAAAGGTTGAACAGGTTAAACAATAAAACGATCTGATACGATTTTGAAAGTCACGAGTCTCCAAAACTTCATCTGATGACAAAATAAATTGAATTCGCTATAGATGCTTTACTCACGGTAATTAATGCGGAACGGAATGACGTCATTGGAAGCGAAAAGATGATACTGGTATTTCACAATGGCTTTTCACTGTTGCAAGTCAAGGTTCAGCGCAGGTGATATTGACTGAAATGGCCCATTCCATAGCTGGAACTCTCATTAGCAATGGTAAATCACCTGCCCAGATCTCAACCTTGTTAATGACAATGAAAAGTATCATCAATGTTAATTATTATTGCGGGGATGATGAATCGAAATGCATTGTTCGACTGTTGTCAAACCTAGCATAACAGAATATTGTTTACTGTGGATTCTTTGAGGCAGAACTGTTTTTATCAGCCGCTGGGCCACGTGCGAACTTAGCAGCCCTTTAATCCTCCATATAAATATGAATAAGTTTTCAGTTTTTTTTTAAACCCAATCGAGATCTCTTTTATCAATTACAATTGACAATCAACTACAAATATTCGATGCGGCTACATTTGGTTGGAATAGAATATTTATTAGGTAACTTCGTTACGTAAAAAAATAATACAATGTTTTGTTCTTTTTTATTGAAAATTTTAAATATTTCTTATTGACAATTAGACTTCAGTGAAGATTAAAGACTATTGAAGATTATATACTTGGAATTTTTGTAAAAATACACATTCAGTATAAAAAGATTTGTAAGAAAAAGTTATTTCGTAAAGAAAAAAAATCTGAAGTTCAAAAAAAATAATATTTTGTCACGGTGATATTTTTAGAGTATAAATGGAAACATGCTTCTAATTGTATGCAAAAGAAGCTTAAATGATTACAAAAATATCAAAGCAGTTGGCAGCTTCTTCTTAACCCTTTATGGATGATTTTGTCTTTTTTAATGGAATATTTTTTTCCGTTTTCTTTTTGCCCCTGGACCGCTGAAAAAATATACAAAAAAAAATCCTAAGTGCTTATTTAATTAAATAATTAATTAAAACCGTTGTGTAGCGTATGTGTAACATCATGTGTAATTACTCAAATAATTTTCAATAAATATGAAAATATAGTTAAATACATACCTCTGGTATTAGATTAGATTTTTTGTAGAGCCAGATTATACTTATGAGAAATAAAACAATCTTCGAAAACTTCACCTTCACGAGCCAGTTTTAGAACAACAGACCACGAAGCAACTGATTGTCTTTATCACAATCATTTTTATAAAGATAAGGGACCTAGTGGCGGTTATAAGAACTAGGCATATGTTTCTCTACTTGACTATACTATAACAGTTAACATAAAACTTAATAGATGCATAATCAGAACATTTTGGGAACTAAAAAAAAAATTGCTAGATGTCAATGACGCATAATTTTTATCTCCTAATTTTGAACCCTGCACAGTAAAGAAAAAAGGTACTTAAAAATGAGTACCTGATCATATTCTTTCTTTTTTAGTATAATGGCATTGTAAATGGAGCGATGACGTACTCAAATTTAAGTAATCGCACTTTCTCAAAAGTGAGCAGTGTGATTTAATAGTGCTAATATCAGCTTCCTTTCAAGCCATCTTAACAAAGCGACCTGACAAACTTAAAATAGTTGTCAAAAGATGGTTTTCCATATTATATGATGTCTATTTCTTAACTGGAGTGAGTTATTACAACTCAATATCTTACTTCCCATTCTTTTGGCTCACCTTTTTAACATTTCTTTCTTTTATAACTTCTTCACGTCGCCCTGGTGGTACAACTGATATAGCACTGGGCTGCAGTGCCTGAGGATCTGGGATAGATTCCCAGTAAATCTCGGTTTTAATTGTCGATATTTATTTAAACAGATTTATGAAGGCAGCCAATGCAGGCAAGCAACTGCTCTTTTTATTCATTTTTAGTCATTGTACTCATAATTGAGTAAATGTCTTTTTCAAAAATGAAACTTATGTATTTGGAGGATACGCATCGAATGTGCTCAAAACTGAGTACACTGTGGGAGTACACTTTAATAATTTTTGAATACCTATTTCTGACAGTGTGTATGAAACAGAAAACTAAATAAACGCATACCATATAAAGTACCACCATTTTCCATACGTTTCTGCTTCCCGCCTTATTATTTCTACTAAAAGTGGATTAACAGCCTTTCGGTGGTTCACTGACATTGACACAGTATGGCATTGCCGAAATTAGCATCTGGTTGGCCATGAACATGAAAGCCATAAATGAAAGACAAATTCCCACCGGATCCAATAGCCATCCATCCGTGAACAATTACGAATCCTTTCCGAATGTTTTAGGCAACAAATTGGCGTTTCTGTCTGTGGAGTTGATGGCCTTTTTCCCCAACTGGTGTAACTTCAGAAAGGATTTCAACACCGTTTCGAAGCCAATCTGGCGATTCATTCAGATTTTCTAAGCCTCTTATTCGTGAGTCCGTGATTATATTGTTGACAGAGGAAAATGTAGCGATGCGATGTATTGTAATCGTACAAATACACAGGTTCTGTTATACCATTCATATTTTGCAATAGAAAGGTAACAGTCGCTGTATTCATTGTCGGATTACCTTAAACTCTTGTGAAGCCGCGTTTACAATTTACATTTTGAGAGACCTTCTAATCACCCGTAAATAGAAAATAGTTACCCCACCCCCACCCCCCACCTCAAATAATTTGCTACTAAATTTACCAGAAAAAGAACTTCGGTAAACATTTTTTGTAAAATTAATCGGGTGTGACTGTGACAGAGCATGGACGGAAATTTTACGTGAAGGTTCATTTCAACAGATTACAGAAATACTAATTGGTCTCCAAAATAAACATTGCAGAAGGAAAGTATGAAGCTCAGGCCACACGGGTTTCCATTCGCCTTCGTATTCTTTTTTGCTTTACTTCATGATTTTACACGCACCGGGGCCTAACTCCGAGACCAAATTCATGCCAATCGAGCTATTTGTCACTGAGTTATAGCCTCGGAATGGATCATTTTGAAAGCTTAGCATCATGTTTTTATTCTGATGTAGCTGATTTTAAAGGCGTTTATCGTGAAAAAAAATCCCCACTTATTGTGTGTTGCTTAATCTGTTTAAAATTATAAACAAGGAAATCTCAATAAATACAAAAAATAACGAATGAACTGATGGAATTTCTTTCAAGAGCACTGTTCTCCGATTATCCACACTTCTTCTCCATCCTGGCTTCCACACTTCTGGGGGTACATTATAAGAGGTGGCGTGCCATGGTTACCAAGCATATAACAGGATTTTAGTGAGTTTGTATATTGATACAATTACTGAAGTATTTTCTAACTTTGAGGAAAATTAGAAAGTTAGTGCAAGACCCAGACAGCTCTAAGCAATACCAGGTGTACAAGTATGAAATGCGGATTTTTAAAAAAAAAACACACACGTTAAATTCGGAAGAATGATAAAAAGGGCTTTATTCAAAGTATACTCCATTGCTTGTTATACATTTCCCCTATCATTCGGCCAATTTGTGAATACCACCCGAGTAAAAATCTTCCCCTTTTGCTTCGAACCATTCATGAAGCCATTTTTTCACATCTTCGTGCGAACCAAAGCGCTGCTGAGCAAGTGCGTGACCCATCGATGCAAACAAGTGGTAACCGGAAGGAGCCAAGTCTGGTAAGTAAGCCGAATTGGATAGACCTTCCCAGCTGAGTGCTTCCAACGAGCTGCGAACCTGTTTTGCCGTATGTGATGGAGAAATGGCATGAAGAAAAATGACTTTGTGTTGCCTCTTTTGGTATTCTGGCCTTTTTTCAAGCAGCGAACAGTTTGAATCGGTTAATAGTTGTTGGTAACGTTTAGTATTAACCGTTTACCCAGGTTTTAACAGCTCATAATAGACCACGCTCCCTCTGGTTGGTTTTCCATGTTCCTTGTCTGCAACATCGAAGTCACCACTTTTGAAACGCCAAAACCATCATTCACATGTATCTTGCGATGCATCATGTTCACCATAAGCTTTTTGAAGTAATCGGTGTGATTCGGCAGCAGTTTTTCTTCAAATGAAAACATAAAAATTAATACTGTCCGCGAATGCTCTTTGTTTGGTATGAATTTCGACATATTGAACACAACAACACAACACTATGCACACACTTTTCCAATTTATCACTCGTGCGCGTCTGACACTTGTTGATGACACAACAAAATGGCGCTGTGTCAAATCTTTATAGCACAAACTACATTGGTGCACCATCTGTTGTCTGAAATCCGCATTTCATACTTGTACACCTGGTAGCTACAGAGATATAAAGGAAAAAGAACTGTGCTTTTGCATTATACGATGCAAAAAACATTCCGTTTTTTTCATCCTTCCTATTTTTTAAAGTTAAATCGATAACTCTCGATGAATTACAGCAACGAAATACTTTACGTGTATTAACAATTGTGTCAGGGAGCAAATTTTTATTCAAAGAGAACTAAACATTCGAAAAACTGGCTTCCATTTTTTTTTATCTTGTTTATTTTAGGCATTGTTAGAAAACTTGTGTGACGATTGCTATGCAGAAGCATTCTCAAGCGTTTTTTTAAGATCGAATTCAATGGAATCTAGGTAGGTATTAGTCAAAGAAGGTCAAACGTTAGATCTATTACTTCTGCTGTAGTGAATTTTTGTTTTTTAACTTTAAAAAAACACGTTTTCAGCAATGCGCGTGAAGTAGGAAGCGACTAGAAGTTCCAGTGGTTACTTAAATCGTTCACCGCAACGGATTCTTTTCACGGATATTAGATCTCCCGAAATGCGCTGTTTCTCGCTATTTCCGAACATCAAAACAAGAACTAAAGTGTTTTTGAAAGTGCCATTGACCCGCCCTTCCTGTCACGGTGCTACGAACTTAGAACCCCGGTGGAAGGGTACAGGTGTTGCAAAGAGCTTGACCCCCTCATGACTATATTCTATTGACTTTATTCATTAAACAAATTGAAGTGTATCCAAAGACGGTATTATCCTTTGTTATTGTGGTTGCTGCTATCCATATACAACGGGCACTTAATCCAAAAAGGTTATCTTAATCAATTCAAGCGTACACAAAGAAAACTAACTCCTCAGGTGTATCTAAATTTAAGATTTAATTAGTTTTAAGAGAGGTTACATTTTTTATATTACAATTTAACGAAAGTGCTCCTACGAAACTGACACTTCCTATTCATAGTATAGTTTACAAGTCTCTCCTCTAAAAAATGGCGACCCTCCTGCGTCATCATAGCTTTTCTGCGCAGCATTCTCCGGCCATTTCATTGGACGCTTCACATGCGCAGGAGTTTTGTCCACGTGATTTTCCAACACAAATATTATTCCATTTTCTTTAACAACTTTCCTGTAAAAAAAAAATCGATGACAGAAAAAAACCTCAAACTCGAAATATTGATTAAACTTTTCAAAGTTTGAAGTAATCTTTCCATTTATATATCTATAAACACTATCAGCTAAAACCTTCGAGCATGAATGGACTGTAGTAGAGCGAATATGACGTCATAATCGTAAAACCAACATCTCTGACCGAATGGCCTCAAACACGTGACTTCTTTTCAAAATTATGAATTAAAAAATACTCGCGATTGGCTGATGAATTGGGAAATGCGTAACAGTGAAAATTTATGAATGGAATGACGTAAGTAATTAACCACGTGTCTGAGGCCATACATGTTGGCCTCACTTTGATGTTAGCGAGATTATAACGTTATGTTTTCCCTACTATAAAGGATCCATGCTCGAAGGCTAAAACTTTCTAACATGTATATTCTATGATTTTATCCAAGTCTCAACAAAATCGAACCATTCGTTTCATAGATAAACGCGGACATACACATATCCCCTCTTTCATTGTATTAGTGTAGATAAGGTAGATAATACTTATTATTTCATTAATATTATCAACCACTGGCCCACCAAAGAAGTTTCTTCCTTTAGTTAGAGATCATGTGTTGAGTTGAGACACTATCTGAATCATAAATTAGTCATGTCTAATATAAGCTACAAAATGGAGAATAAATCCAAGCCGATTGAGAATAATCAATCTCTTTACAAAAGCACCGCCAATCACTCTCTTAGATTACATTGTACACAGGATTCGAAAGTGGGAGATAAATGTTAGGAGTCATTGGCACCTAGCAGTTTTTTATAGTTGCCAAAGCGTTCTGGTTAAACGCATATATAAAATAATTAAAATTGCTTTAGCAGAGCTGCCAAGTGTTTCTGTATTTTTGTAATCTTTAAAACTTATTTTGTATAAAATTAGAAGCACGTTTCCATTTGTACTCTAAAAATATTACAATCTTACTGGCGAAATTACTGAAAGGTATAAAAGACAATTATTGAAAATCAATATTTGACGTAAAAATGACGACTGGGTGTAAAATTATATGGTCGTTAAACTGAATTTTTTTTGTGTAAAATGCGGCCAACGATCGCCAATTTCGAACCTTAATTGTACATTAACATTAATCTCAAAATAGGACTGCGCAATATTTTGCAGTGGCGGCTAATGTATGAGGCCAAAGGGGACATACATTAGCCTCATACATTTACTTTTTTTGTGTTGAGAGAAATATACTTTTTTTGTGATGACTCGATCCCTACAGATTTTGGAATATTTTACGCATAATTTAATTGGAAGAATTTGTCAAATTTGATTAGGTAAATTTTTGTTGTTATTGGTTAAATGAACTTTTTCAAATATTTTTCTGTTTTTTATACGTTATCCGTTATTGTCAATTAAATTTTTGTTTCATTCCTCTATGGTTCATTCTTCCACCTTTAGTCTAACATACATTATTTTTTATTTCAATTATTTGTTTAAATTAAGATTTATCCTCAGCTTTATTTATGTTTCTATACACTGAGTGACTGAGTACACAGAGATCTTTTGAGAGGATCCCTGATTAAAATCTGCTGAAATTTCCTGCACTGTTGCCCTTCGGTTATCACAAACCTGAACACTCTTTTTCCCTCTCGAGCATTTCTCAGTCTCTGACGAACACAGGAGGTACGTTGAGACCCAATTTTCTGGCTAACAGTCCAATATTTAAAGATTTTCACTATAACTACTCTTAAACTCTTAGCAGCGGTTTTGCTGATGCTCACTTCATGATTCCGAGAACCTATAATAATCACACGTTCAAAGTTCGTCAAATTGCGTTTTTTACCCATATCTGTTCGAATAAAGCACTTCTATTAACGTTGTAAGTAAGCACCTTTCCCTTTTTTTAACACCGCCTCGACCTTGTGCGGAAATAGTTTGACGTCAAAGATCATTTACTTAAAACGTCAAAAATATTTTGATCACTCAGTGAACATGCAAGAAAGGCTTTTAAATTTTACAATTGTTTGTTCATATCATTACTTCTGAAAACATAAAGGTGTTATTCAATAGTTGAAAAATAATTATAACTATTGGATTACATAGTTATTAAGCCGCCAATGCTATTTTGTAATAATTTATATTTCAACAATGAACACCACTGAAGCTACAAAAGAAATAATTGAGCAATATAAAATCAGAAATTATACACAATTAAATTCCGTATGGTTAAGAAACCTGACCGAAACATTTTCTTTTTCTAATTGCTTCAAATGTTCGATAAT
Organism: Troglohyphantes excavatus; assembly: GCA_963932185.1. NCBI lineage: Eukaryota > Metazoa > Arthropoda > Arachnida > Araneae > Linyphiidae > Troglohyphantes > Troglohyphantes excavatus. The sequence continues at coordinate 25,757,267 of OZ010674.1, forward strand.
GTAAACTGAATATGATAAGAAATTCATTCCTTTATCTCATTACCTTGACGATTGGTCCAGTAACCTAAAAATTCGAAAGAATCCTCAATTGATAATCTTCTATTGAAAGATCGAAGGTCAATTTTATTTACAAAATGGAGGCTGCCCAATATGCGCCTTACAGTATAATCTAATTTTTAACAAGTGTCTTATCAAACTCTTACTTTTGTAACTTATTAATCTTTTATATGACGTATATTTACAAAATTTGAACCATTTCAGTAATATTTTATTTAGAACCCAATTTCAAAATGTTGTTTTTACCTGATTTTTTGTTATTATTATTATTATATTGAGATTGTTGAATTACGGTATCCCGAGTTTCTTGTTTATTCCGGTATTAAAATTTTAGAATTTCTGAAATGAAAGGTCTGAAACCTGTTAAAAACATATTTTTAAGCTTTTGTTCCAATGTACAGTGTGGCAAGATTTCCAATGCTTTGGAAGGCTCTCACCAAACCTAGCACCATTTCGTCGTCTAGTCGGGTAATTTTTGTGTTTCTACAACTTTTAATGTCCCCTAAAGTCCAAAAAGTTTTAATTTTTATTATTTTTAGTCTGTGTGTACGCCTGGTTGTAAATACAATATATCAAAGAACGTATAATAAATACTGCAACTGCCAAATTTCATAAACAAGTTATTGTTACACATTCTGCAAGGTTAACGCAAAAACGGCACATTCAAAAAGGGTGTCAACCATTGTTCCATACTTTTTAAGGCATTACTAGCAATTCGTTGAGGTTTTAATGGAGAGAGAAACTACCAATTTCTCTTATGTCTACCCTTTTTTTACTTCATAGTATTAAGTACATTAAAAACATTTAATTCTATATTTGAGCCGAACCACTATATTAGTTATAAAGAAAATCACACAATTAACGTGAAAGGTTGTTGCGATTCCATCAAAATCGAGTAAATCCCTTTTCGTCACATGAATTTTGATTGAGGGTAACAGATAGTTGAGTGATATTTCACAGCATATTTTTTTTTAAAGAAGGGCAGTGTTCTCCTAATTAAATGGAAAAACAATATTTTTTCGCTTGTTGTCATTAGTTACAACAGCCGTAAGCATCTCTGTGCATTTTTGAGATGGCCTTATTTTTATAATATTTATGTCATGTGGTACTTCTTGCCTTTGGGTGTGCAGTCTTATCTGGACTGCGCAACATTCGCACAAGATTATAGGTTCGGACTAATTCTTTGTTATTGGCATAATGGAATAATGTTAGGTTCCATTATGCCCTAATCGTGAGAGCGAACTTTGTATAATCAATTAACTGTTTTTCGGATAGTTAATCGTTTGCGATCGAGGAATACATTTGATATTTTTGCTCTTTTTATGGAAAAGTTACGTTCTCTCTCTCTCTGTTCAAAGACGAAATCTTTAAAGAGGTATTCCTTAGCGTGTTCACTTTTAAAAATGGGTTTTCAAAAGTAAGTAAAATGTACTCATTTTTGAGTACATTCGATGCTTATTATAGCTCCGAATACTTATTTTCATTATTTCGAGAGACATGTACTCAAAAATAAATAAAAATTTAAAAAAAAAGCAGCTGCTTGCCTACATAGGCTACCTTGATAAATCACTTTCAATAAATATCAATAATTACAAACAAGACTTACCGGGAATAGAACCCATATCTTCTCTTCAGACACCGCAGTCCAGTGAATTATCCGTTGTACTTACCAGAGCGAGTGAAGAAGTTACAAACAAAAGAAATGTTAAAAAGGTGTGCCAAAAGAATGAGAAGTAAGATAATTGAGTTGTAAGAACTCAGTTTCCATTTAAGCAATCGACATCAAATAATGTGGAAAACCATCTTCTGAACAACTATTTTAAGATTGTCAGATTGCTTTGTTAAGATGGCGTGGACAGAAGCTGAGATTAACAATATTGAATTACACTGCTCATTTTTAAGTACAATTACTTAAAGTTGAGCACGCAATCACTCATTTAACATGCAATTGTACTCTTAGGAAAACGAGTAGTATGTTCAAGTACTCAATTTTAAGTACTTTTTATTTACAGTGTGCAGGGCCGTATTTAGGCATCGGCTATGGGCCCGCAGCACCAACCAAACACACACATACACAAAAGACCACTGAACTGACGCAAAAAAATAATTTGGAAGGACGATAATACAAATCCTATTGAGAAGAGTATTACAACTTTTTTTGTGATGAAGAAATTTTTTATTTTTCTTAACAGATTTGTATACAATATAAATACACCCGAATACTTTTATGATCTTTAAAAAAAAACATGTTTAATTTGTGATAATTACAATGGCATGTTTGCCGCGATTTTCTTCCATAGATTTAGAAAATGGAAAGAAAAAAACTGGGGCAGTGTTCACATATTTCGAAAACAACATTCAATTAATTAATGATCATCAAAATATTTCTGTTTTCATTGATAATTGTTCAGTGAAACTAGTACTTTCAATAAATTTAGATTCCGAATTAGTACATAAAACGAAATTAATACCAGCTCCACGGTAAAGTGCAATAATGGTTCATATGAATTTTTAATGACATTTATTACTTTATATGAAATAGTATAAATTAATTTTTGGGTCGAAATTTCTATGTCGATTTTCTGGAATATCTACGAATTTTATCCTGAATATCAAAAATAGTTTTATAAATTGAAATCTGAGCGTCGCAGAACCAAAATATCTCAAAAGTAGGTAGTGCTGCGATAATCAAACATGGCAAAGATAGAGTAAAATCAAACATTACAAATGAAATTGAAATGTCTAGATTTTGGTTTCTTTTGCTCGAAGACATATTCCATGATATTCTTGTTAACTGTCATGCAAAATAAGTTTAAGCGTTTTTATGATTGGTTTGAGAAAAATTTGCTTATTGATTACTTTTTTTAGAAGTTTAAAAGAATGAAGAGCAATTTTATTTTTATACAACCTAATTGAACCTACCTATTTTTATACAACCTAATGTGTCACTTTTGCCCAGGGTTCAAAATTAACGGTCGTTAATCATATTTTGTATCTAAAAATTTCGATTTTAGGACAGTAATTTTACACCCAATCGTCATTATTTACACGTTGATTTTCAATAATTGATCTCATATTATTCAAATGGAAACATGCTTCTAATTTTATGCAAAAAAAGCTTTGACGATAAAAAAAATATCGTGACATTTGGCAGCTCTGCTTAAGAAATTTGAATTATTTTTAAATTACGCCAAAATAGAAAATTTTGGCGACTAAAATAAAATACTAAGTACCAATGACGCCTAACTTGTATCTCCTAATTTCGAATCCTGCTTATGCTAAGAACACGCAAAATATATCCAAAAACCGAATAGCTCCATGTAGTAGTTTTAGAAAAAAATGCGCATTGTTAGAGTGTTATTATCAAATTCAAGTGAAATATATCTCTAGATTTGGGTAGAAGGTAAAGGAAAGTTTGTGTCATATTTGTTATATACAAGTTTTTTTTTTCCAAATAGGTTAAAGTACAACAATATTTTTTCAACTCTCGTTTAATATGCGGAAGCCATTTGTAGTTTTTAACCTTTTTGTTTTTGTATTTAGGAGTCAATCTACACACAGCAAGCACGAACACACATGTGACAAAACCCGAGAATAATTCTATAGGGGTTAGATATCACACTCTTTCCGTTTATTCCTGTAATCTATATAAATATTTCAAAGCATGCTTCGCATTTCTGCGAAGTGGATCGCGCAATGCATTATGGGGCCGTGACATATTGTGTCAAGTTATCATTGCTTGACCTGTTCACATTGAAAATTCAATGGTAGAATCTCGAAAACGAAAGATATATCGTCTCCTTGGGCAAACTTGATGAAAAATAGTTCGCGGGAAAGGCTTTGTTTCGAGAAGCGACAATAAGAACACGTGTTTGACACGAGTTTTTTAATATTCTTGGCTCGTAACTTTTTCCAGCTCCAGGGAAGACAGAACTTTCTAGGTAAATTCTAATTGAAAAGAGGAGCTTAGAAATATATGATAATTGTACTAGTTGTTTACTATTATTTAGTTCAAAATATCTTATAAGTTAGCATAATTAATGCACACAATATAAGGACATTTCTATCAAATTATGGTAGGTAGCTTCTACTTGAAGGTTTTAAAGGTAAATTGGCCTAAACAACTTTATTCATAATAGAATTAAAACGAAATTTAAGTGCTTCTAAAATTAACACAATCAGCCAATTCGCTTAAAAATAATTCAAAAGAATCATAAATAAAATAATTTTGTTTATGAAGCCTGCTATTTTTGAATTATTAGCACATTTTCCACTTATAGATAAACGGACCTGCGAATGTAATAGATGCAGAATTTTTAGAAAGCAGAATTTTTAGAAAAACTACGCACTGACGATTGTATTTCTGATAAATTAAAATTAAAATCATGCAGGAACTTAGATTTTAATGAAAGTTTCTTTACACATTAGTTTTCCATTCTTTATATTTCCTGATACCAACTCTTTTTATATTCGATATTTTAAAATTTATTTGATTCATTTCCAATTAATTTATTTCTATATATATTTACGAATTTATAAATGTTTACATTTGTACAAAAAAATAAATTAAACACATTTTTAACTAGTGTTCACATAGTTTAAAAAAAAGGCATGGGGGGGGGGGGGGGGTGATCTGTCAAAAAGGGCACTTGTTGTTATGTAAAAGGGCACTTTCCTTACCTTTAGCCGGATATTTTTTAGGAGGGCCAGAATTTTTTCTTTTCAAAAAGCTTTTTTAAAATTTGTGTAATTTAGTGTTTTTTTTAGAAATTTTTAAAATTTCACAAAAAATAAAATTAAAAAAACTGCACCATAAACTCATTACATAAAACATCTCTCCCCATTTCAAGTGTTATGAATACACATGTACAAACATCCTACAATTATCTTTTATCTCACTAACTGAATACCTATAGATCTCAGAAACGTCTCTTCACTTTAACTACGTTGTTCAGCAAATGTCACGTGGGTTGAGGGTACGATTGGGATACCAAGGCAATTGTACAGACCTACGTTTTTGCAGAAAAATATTTTTTTTAATTACAGGGCGCAAAGAAGATACTGAAAAAAAGGCAGGGCACATTTTTCACTTCCAAAAAGGGCAGGGCGCATCGGCACTTACAAAAAAAAAAGGGCAGGGCGCGGCGCCCTTTGAAAAACGCATAACAGGAACACTATTTTTAACGATGATTCATTGTTAATGAAATGTTTTACACGATTCTAATAGAAAAAAAAATGTTTTACACGATTCTAATAGAAAAAAAAATCTTTTACGAATATTTCATTCTTTATAGCGAAAATATTAGAAATTTATCATCAAATATATTTTCTAATTATTAATTCTTAATTTTCAAAATTTTATTTATCTAATACATTGTCTACAATTTTGACAACTTTAAGTGTTTTTTTTAAATATTTGAAATAAAATCAAAACTTTAGTATTGAAAAATAAAATGCAGTTAAAATCCAATTATGCAAACTCCGGTTATCATGATTAAACAAAGCGGATCGCCAATTATCCGGATCAGGATCGCTTTAAGAAAAAAAATCAGTTAATTTGATATTATTTCTTATCTGTCAATGATATTGTACCTGTTTTTTGGGAATTATTCAATTATACATATATTTAATTATCCAGTTATACGGATATTTGATTATCCGGATGGGACCTGGTCCCAATCGAACCGGATAATTGGGGTTCTATTGTAAGTCATTTTATAGTTATTCTAACCAAGTATAACCCGACCAAATATTTTGAAGTAATAACATTAAGTCGATGAAAAACAAAAAATAACATCTACCAGGATAACAATATCGCTAAAAATGTAAAGATATATTGGAATAACAAAAAGTTCATATCACGTTCAAATGTAACTATGATAGGAGTATGAATAATTATTAAATATCTATTTCTGCTCAAATAAAACAATTGAATACTATTCCCCAAATACACGAGAAAATTACTCTCTTCTCTCAATTTTCTTTCGTTCACATTCACTGCCGAGTGCCGAAAATAACTTCGGCTAGCGAAGCGCGTCGAATATTTTCGACATCGGCTATCTTATTTTGAACACCGGACCATATCTTTAACTTCCGACGTGAGCTTCCAAAACAGTTCTTCGAAAACGAAAACTCGAAGAGCGCGATATTTTTCGCTTTCTACCGTCTGCTATCCTACTACTTAAAAAATGGCGCTGATGTCGGTTTGTTTTGATTGGTTCACCTCTCTCTCAGCTGTTTGAGGTTCCAGATAAGGGTTGACATATTCCTTACACTATCGTTCTTTGGCATATATTGGAGAAAAAAAATTGTCATTTAATATATTAAACAATATTTTTAGTATTTTTATTCCATGGCGGCAAGTGAATGAGGCCAAAAAGGCATGGACCCCTTAACTATTTTGGACACTGGCTAAACTAATTTTGAAATATTTTTATAAAAACTGTGAAGGGGAAATTTGTCGAATATTATTTAAATATATTTTTTTACTAATATAGTTAAATTATTTTTTCCAAATGTTTTCTCTGATTTTTGTAACCATATTGTCAGTAAATGCATTTTTGGTTCATTATATTCTTCCTCCATTAGTAAAATATTTATTATTTTAATTTATAATTATTTGAATAAATTCGTAAATATCTCAGTTTTATTTATATGTTTGCATATTTACAAGAAAAGTTCATAATTTTTATTGTAATTTAATTTAGAGAATTACATAGTTATGTAAAAATTCTCTTGTAATACGGGATCCTTCAATTTCCATTATAAAAGCCGCCTTTTCTCTATTTTAATTATTAGGTATGCTTTAAATAAAACTTTTTTTTAAAAAATACGATAAAAAAAACAAAATAAGTAATTTTGAACCAATGCAGAAAATTTTTTTAAAAAAATTATCGTTCTTTTATTTAAAATACAGAAAATGAAAGATAAATATTCTATTTTCTTTTTATATTTTGCATACAATAAAAAAAATAAGTAATCTTGAACCAATGCAGAAAAAAAAATGAAAAATAAGTTATCGTTCTTTTATTTAAAATACAGAAATTGAAAGATAAATATCCTATTTTGTTTTTATATTTTGCATACAATAAAAAAAATAAGTAATCTTGAACCAATGCAGAAAAAATTGAAAAATAAGTTATCGTTCTTTTATTTAAAATACAGAAAATGAAAGATAAATATCCAATTTTTTTTTATATTTTGCATGTTTTCAGTTTACATTTAATGATTATTTTCAGATTGAGAATTTGAAACAGCAAATTTGGGAAATATATGCGAACAAGTAACAAAACTGCAAAAAATTTCGAATTATTTTAAATTCGATTCCAATTTTGTTTTTATTCGAAAAAAAAAAAAAAAATAGTTGGCGAAGATTCGCGTCCAGTTTGGCGAAGTCTTGCGTTTCGGACCTTGAAGAAACCCTAGAATCCGCAGTCCCGGCCCGCGATTGAGAAGGACCAGTGTGATGTGTGCAAAAACACTTTTAAGTTCCCGAAATGAGGTTGAGCCCGCCATGGATTATCAGCCACTAATGGGAACAATACATGTCCGTGATTCTTCGGCAATCCGTCTGTTTATCAGGATACGCAAGGGCTCATTGAATGCAATTAGATAACACGTGGTCTAATCTGCTATCGTTTGGATTATTTGGTGTGACAACCGCGCTTTTGGTGGAAGAAGTTATTGATCGTTTGGTAAAAGGTAAAATTGTTCGGTTATTTTTAAATGTAACACTTCTCTGCCTGTAGCGGACATTTATTTTAATGTTTATATCTCTTCGAATATCTGTAAATTTGCACAATCTTTTAATATTGCAATGTCAAGATCGTTTGTATGACCTCTTTTTGTTTTTAAATGTATATTTTGATATTTTAGCGGAATCTACACATTAGATGGGATTCATTATTGTTGATCATTTGAATATATTATGTCATTTCTGTAGGGTAAAAAAAATGCATATATTGACTTTTATTATGTTAATTTATTCACAACTGTGTATATTTTCTATATAAACCATTCAATTATCAGGTGATTAATTATAATATTGGCCAACCCGCAATATAAACCGATATTACTTTACAATATTAGCCGATATTGGCTCAATAATATTTATATATTTATAAAAAGTTAACCATTTGACATTGGCGAAACTCTTCCGGATATTGGCCTATTGTTGGCTTAACTCTATTTTTTTTATATTGGCTACCTGGGGATACATATTTGCTAGATTTTGGATATATGCCAGACAGCTGTCCATTTTGTTAACCTTACATTTTGAATAGTATATTTAGTGGGGCAATTTTTAAACAATGCATTTTATTTTATTTTGCTGGTTCACTAACTTGTGTATATTTAAAGACCAAATTTTCATGTACGTCAAAACTTGCTCAATTAACAAACTTGCAATTATACTTGATACTTGTAACTTGCAGTTACTTGAAATTTGTAATATAACAGTTAAAATCATATAATGCAAAATCTATATTAAAGTGTTAACTTCAAAATAATATTAAATGCCATTAGGAATTCAAAAATATTTATTTAATTTTTTTTTTAATTATTATTTCAATGATTGGGACTGACTTTTTTGATTTTACATGCATAAATTTCTGAATTTTCTGTTGTGATCCGATTCGTACATCCAAGATTTATCTTTTTGACCATTGATTGCATTGACACTGATTACTCTTCTTATCAGTTACTTAAACCTTAGTGGCAATAAAAAAATATGATACCCATATAAAATTTAGTGGCACTTGACAATTGAGTACAATGTTGAGTTTGTTGTAGAAGAGTTTCGAGTTTGATCCTCATCCTACGACAAACATAAAGGGGGCTAGTGCCCATTAAATCTATCATGGTCTAAATATACACTGTTATAGCATAGAAGTGTCTAGAGTAGATTGTCATCTCAGGTGTTGCCTTTGTCATATGACAATGATTCAAGAAGCATTTCTTTGGGATAGATCCCAAATTGTTGCACGTAGTCCATTATGTGGCTCTAGTGTAATATTAGTTCAATTAAATGGGACTGTCTGTCAAGTTTGCACAAAGATTTATATTGTTTAATAGGAACTATTTCATTACCAGGTATTAAAAATAATATCTATTGCAGATCCAGTTGGACTAACATGGGTTTTTCCACAATCCACAAGAAATCTCAACTTCTTTCCATAGAAGAAAGGACATTCCAGTGATTTTCCTGCTGTGTTTAATTAAAGACTTTATTTGGAAATCAGGATGGGGCGCTATACAGGAAAGAAATGCCGTCTCAGCAGCATGTTTGTGCTGACGGCTGGATACTTTCTGGTGGAGATCAGCGTTGGATATGTGACTAACTCCATGGCTTTGGTGGCCGACTCATTTCACATGTTGTCTGATGTCATCGCTCTTGTCATTGCTTTTCTATCAGTAAAAGTAAGTATTTTGAATATAAATTTGTGTAATTTCAGTATAAATAGAAATTTCCTTGTGTATGTTGTAAAATTAATCAAATTTTACATTAATGATTAGTTAATAAGAATGGTTTGTGCTGTCTTGCACAAAATATCTATTGCTGAATATTCCCATGATAAGCTAAATAATATTGCATATCAACATTAATATTTCCACATGCCAGACTATGCTCGTAAATTACAGTAATAAAAAAAATATAGCTAAGCTTATACTTTAAATAGAGAAATTCTGCGATAAATAAAAATTTATATTCTAACACTTTAAATTATTATACAATTCTAATCATCTGATGTTGTCTTTTAAAGTTATTATATATTATTTAGACAATATTATATATTTTATATTATTTAAATAAGCCTTTACTATTATTAACATGCATACATGTATTTGTTAATTAATATCTACTTTTTATCCTCTCGTTTATGCTTTTGAAATTTTCATGAAATATTAATCATTTACTTTTTATACAAACTTAAAATTGTGTTTAAAATAACTTTTACTGTGTTTAGTCACCTAGACCATTTACATTTTAGTTGTAAACAATTTATTCTTAAATCAGTTAAAAGCAAACAATTTATTGGATTAGCTTTTTCATAATATGTACTTTTACCCTATGCAAATTTATTTTTGAAATGATTTATATAATATGATTATGATGATATTTTTATGATTTATATGATTCTAATTATATATTCTTTCTCTCAATTAGATATTTAATACTATTAGCCCTATATATACCTTTTGCTCTTGTCTCCTCTGAGAGTATAATTGCAAACCATTTAAATTTGCTTTTAAGGGGACATGAATATATTTCTGTAAAATTATATAGCATAGAGTGCTTGAGTAGTATATAATTTGTAAAAATTCCTTAGTGCAAATGACTATTTGATTCAGTTGATATGTATTGAAAAGTATGCATTTTATAGTAATAATACATTTTACATTATTTTTATACTGACTATGTTTTTGTTCATTATCCCAAATCTCTATATATTCATTTAATTTGAGTCTTTTGGATTTATTTATTCCACATTATTTTTGACAAATGCATGCCTACTGAAGACATAATTTTTTTTTATAATTGTGGTGAAGGTACACATTATAATGCAGCTCAATTTTGAAAATACAGCTATAGTTAAAATGATCTTATTTCCAATAGAAATTGAAGGTCATGTATAAAGGAGAGCTTAAATATTTGGAATTTTAATTTTTGCACTTGAAAGATTGAAACTCTAAATATGCTGCAATAGTTACCATTTCTCAGAGCTATTTGAAATTTATATTGTTCTACACCATGTTTTGTTAGCACATTTTTAAAAGAAATGTAGGTCATTTTTTTTTAAAGATGCATAACCAAAAAATAAAATAAAAATATAGAAAAAAGAAAATTTCTAGTTCATTTATGGTGGCGTCACCTGGTGGCTAAAAATTGAATTATTATAATATAGCTTTTAAATCTTACAGTGACTGTACATTAGTTAAACAATGTCTATAAAATAAAAATAAAAGTAATTATTGCATTTAAAAAGCTACCTATTTTATAAGAGACATGTATTATTATTTTTTTGCTGTAAATAGTTGTCTTTTATATTTTTCATTGGTATATGAAAAATATGATTTCATAAAAGTACTAATTTGGTTGTCCCTGTGCTAAAGAGCCATTGAATTTTATGGATACCTAAAAATAAAATATTTTTATAGGCCTACCGTTGAAAAATATTTTCAATAAGATCTTTTTTATGAACAGATAGTCAAAAAGGAATTTATAATCTTGGGTATTAGTTTTTTGGATGTCTAATGATTATTTTCCCCATAATCATTATTTTAAAGAAATTCATGTCATTAAGAATATTTTTTTTGTTGTAACCTAATTTTCCTCCTTTCTACTAAATCAATGCTAATAGGGGGCCATTTTCTGCCATCTAGGGCCCCAATAGCTTTTCTAAAATTATTTATAAATGCTGATTGATGTTGTATTCTCATTATTTTAAATAAAGTGATTTCAAATAAATTAAACATGAAATCACATTTAAAAGAAATTATTTAAATTAAACACATAAAGGAAAATATTTTAAGTTATATACTACAATAAGTTATTTCCAATACAAAGCAAAAAAAAAAAAAAAAACGGCAAATAAAAAAAAATTTAAATAAAAATACAACTTTTGATATTTCATGTTACAGATCCTACATACATCCTTAAAAAAAGTAAAATGTCTTAAAAAAAGACCATAGCTTTTAACAAAGTTAAAACTATGTTGGGGAGAGATTAAGTAACAATATGAATACATATTCTAAGTTGCCATCATATGGCTATACCATTTCGAGATGCATAGTCTCTTGTGATTGGTTCATTAATTATGCACTCTTAGTAGTTCTAACCAGATACACACAAGTTTCGGATGAATACTGCATTCAATTAAGTTAACAATGATTATATTCACTTTGAATGAAGCAAATATAAATTGACTTTTAAATTTCATATTAGTTGTTCTTGTTGAGGCATACTTTTTAATGATATGTTTACTATCGATGTTTATTAATCTAACAGTTTATATTTGTTGCTTAATAAATAACTTTCACCCTATTTTTAGATGTCACCAAAGAAGTGGTCCAAAAGCACTTTTGGATGGGCCAGAGCCGAAGTTCTAGGAGCTTTAGTCAATTCAGTGTTTCTTGTTGCTCTGTGCTTTTCTATATTGGTGGAATCTCTGAAGCGTTTCTACAAGCCAGAAGAAATTCACGATGCCCTCCTAATTCTTTATGTTGGATCATTTGGATTGCTTGTTAATGTTATTGGACTCTTTCTGTTTCATGGTAAGTTAAATAATGGACTTTCATAATTTAAATGTGGGATCAAATATAAAATTTCAAGAAAGTGGCTATAGTTATTTTGCGATACATTATACAAATAAATTACCAAGACACATCTATTGACCAAAAGATGATTTTTATAAATGGTAACACTTAGCAATATGTTTAAATACTAAGTCTTTATAACTCTATTCAAAATATTATTAATCCAATTATGTTAATAGTAGGGATTGCTTGTTTCACATAATATGGTGCTGTAATTGCAAGAAGATTAAGGAGATTAATGAACTTTTAGCATTTAAAAAATAATAATAAGGGCTTATAGAATTTAAAATCTTTGAGGTAACCGTAAGTTAGGATGTTATGTTTGATTTTGTATGTATGTTATAGTTATAGTAATAGTTTAACATTTAAATGTATGTACACCCACAAGGTGCTTGTCGAAAATCCGATTTGCTATTAAATTTTTGTTTTGGCTGGTGTATGGATGGCTCTTTAATTAAATATGATTTGTGAAATATTTAATATATATATTTTTTGCAGGAATCATAACTTTTAAATTTAGATAGGTTAGGGTGAAATTTTTATCTTTTTGTCCAAGTATATCCAAATGGATTGTATTATATACTTTTTAACAAAAGGTTCTTTTCTTTAAAATTTATGGAAATATAATACAAACTTGTTTTTCTTGAATATTGAAACTACTGAATTTTGAAACTGATTGCGTTTTTGGGGAGGGTGAATGTTCCGACAGGAAGTTCATGAAGTAAAGACTACAACTGCACGTCTATTTTATTACATGGACACTGTTTAACTAATTAACTCCTCGAAATGTCGAGTTGTCTTAATATTTACAATCATTCTTTTTTTGTTGGTGTAGATATATATTTAGCAATTTTAGCACACATTTTTGAATAGTTATTATTCTAGTACTTATGCAGATCTGAAACTGCACAGGTATTAAAAGTCCATTGTTAAAATAAAATGAAAACAAAACAGTTTTTCCATCACAATATCAAATTCTCATATGTAAGTAAATTTTTTAAAACTAATTTCACCAGTCAAATATTACAAGATATTTTGTAAATTTTTCTTCTTGAAAAAGGATTAAAAAAGTTATACTCAGAATTTAGTCAAAAATTTTCAGAATGTTTAAAAAAAAATTTATTGAGTGAAAGAGATGAGGGATTTATATATTTCTGTTGCAGGTCATGGTCATAGTCACGCTGGTCACGGTCATGGTCATGACAAGAGAATCAGCCTGCCCACTTTGGAGCAGGTGCTTTCTGAGGGAGACATCAATGATAACAAAGGAAACTTTCAGTTGCCCCCACCAGGAACACCAGCAGAAAAGAGTACAAAAAAAGAATGTAAGAATCCCAAACTCTTCATTTTTTTTTTAAACTTATTTTTTATTTTAAATTAACTTGTAGCATATGTGCAAAATCTATTATGACATGATAATTTTAATAACATGTTTATGTTGGATGAGAATTATCTTTTTTTCTATTCTTGATATTAATCAAATTAACCTAATATTGATATTTAAAAAAAATCATTTTCCAAGTCAATCAGATTTTCACCCACTTTCCTTTTACAATCAGAATAAATTTATAGCTACTACCAATAATTTGACTGCATATGGTGTAAAGTAAAAATACATTTTGTTCAGAAACATTTTAATATATCAGACATCACATTTTTTCATACTAAAGAACATAAAAAAAATCTAAATTATTTTAATTGGAAATTTTTTTTTAAACAAAATTAACTTAACTTCTTTTATTTTGATAATGTCATTTATATGCTAAAGTATTTTTTATACCAATATTTTATTTTCGTATTGAATTATTAAAGATTTTCAAGTAGCTTCCAATTCCATTCCAGACATTCTAAATTGTTATACATATTTTATCTTTTAGCTAGCAGCAGCCAAATGAACATGCATGGTGTGTTTCTGCACGTGCTCGCTGATGCTCTTGGATCAGTCATTGTCATCATTAGTGCCCTCATCATTTGGTTGACTGATTGGGAGTACAGATTCTATGTAGATCCTGCATTAAGGTAAAATTTGCAAAATCTGCGTCAGGTAAACTGTTCAAAAAGACAATTTTTTTAGCACACTAGCTTTGACTTTCGACACATTTCGTAGCTCCAAATGCATTTGGACAGTATTTTCAAAATTTTTACTTTTGAAAGATAGAGCTAGCATTTTCCTTATAAATTCTAGTTAGACTAAAACCCAAAATATGTCATTGTAACTTTCTTGAAAAGTAAATTCCTTCTTATATTTTATAACTTATATACTGAGCTTAATGCCTGTGACCTAAAAATAAAATAAATTCTGTGATCTATCAGCAGTTTCATACATTTTTACTAATTAATTTTATCAATACTAATTTATTTTTCTGTATTGTTTTAAAGAGTATTTGTTTTAGAAAAATAAATTTATTTGTATAATATTTTAAATTTATAAATATCCCTAAATATTTGTGAGCATAGTTTAATTGTTTTTATTTGTCTTTAGTGTCTTCATGGTTTGCCTCATAATGAATTCCACTTGGCCATTATGTAAGTTTATATGACTTCTCAATATAATACCATCAACAGATTATTAAACTCATAAGTGATGCATTTTAAAGAGATATTTTATAAAATATAAGTTCAGTATTATTGAAATTATACAGATAGTCAACTATATCTTGTTTTAAACTAAATTTGCTTTGGTTGATTTTTCTAATATCTGGTGATGAACTCTGGTTACTTTTCCATTTTGTCAACGATATTTTATATATATAAAATATTTGTTTTACTAGACTGCGTTACCTTAATATAATGGATGTTTAAATATATTACTTAAATGTACCTTTTTAAACTAGCACCATGTATTTTTAAAAAGATAATTAAGAAAGAAAGTATAAAAATGAAAAAAAAAATGTTTGATGCATTCAAGTTGTAATAAAAGTTACCCTTTAGCTTTGGAAATATGCATATTAAATGTTTACTTTCTTTGTATGAGTAAAAAATGCCTTGGTGGTTATAAAAATGTATGAAAGTTTTTATGGTCTAATTTTTTAATCAAGCTTTAGTGCATGTTTTAATTTCTTATTAGCCCACTGACAATTACATAATTTGAAAATTTAAATAATTCCAGAATGTGATATCATGCCTATGACCACCAGGGGGTTAAATGAAAATAGTGCCCTTTATATACATTTATATAGAAATGCAATAGTTATAATTTTTCCCATAACTATTGAATATGTCCACAATGTAAATACTTTTTACTTAATTCCAGTGAAGGATTCCGCCATGATTTTACTGCAAACAGTGCCAACTCATATTCAAGTGGATTACCTACAAAATAAACTTCTTCATGAAGTAAGAGTTTTTTCACTGAAATTTTGCATAATGTTCTATTCATATTTTTATAAATTATCTCAAAAAATGTTTCCCTTGTACAGATTGAAGGGGTGCTGGCCGTACACGAGTTCCACGTGTGGCAGCTGGCTGGGGAGCGCATCATTGCCTCTGCCCATATCTGCTGCAGGAACCTGACCGATTACATGGCCATCGCGGAAAAGGTGAAGCAGTTCTTCCACAACGAAGGGATACACTCCACCACAATACAGCCAGAGTTCATAGCTGTCAATGATGTAAGTGCAAGTTAAATGTTTTTCATAGTGACACACAAGTTTTTATTGTTATATATTTAGCTTTGACAACACACGTGAAGAGTTTTCTTTACCAAATCGTTATTTAACTATTCATTTGTTATAGTCGTAAAGCCATTTAGTACCTCTCTTCTTTTTACTATAAAACCCTAAGATGAAAAAGGGAAGAGCCCTTATTTTTTCTGAATATGTGTTGAAATTTAACTTATAGGTAATATTTTAAAAATTGTTCAGTACCTAGGTTTCAAAATTAGCAGTCATTGGTCATATTTGCACTTAAAAATTTTGCTTTGAAGACCGTAATTTTACACCCGGTTGTCATTTTTTATGCCTTGCCTTTTTACAAAAATTTCGGTTGAGAACCATATTTTTACACCACATAATTTTTTAAAAAACTTTGATTTTCAATAATTGCCTCTTTACTAATAAAACGGTGGTAAAATTTTGGTAATAAAATGGTGATATTTTTAGAGTACAAATGAAAACATGCTTTTAATTTTATACAAAAGAAGCTTAAGCGATTACAAAAATATCGTAACAGTTGGCAACTCTGCTTAAGTAATTTGAATTATTTCAAAATTACACCTAAGCAGAGCATTTTGGCAACTAAAAAAACAAATTGGTAGGTGCCAATGACATCTAACTTGTATCTCTAAATTTGAAACCCTGTCAGTACCATGCTTTTCCCGTACTGTCTCTGCAAATAAACTTTGTTAGCAAAAATGTGTGTACCTTATAACTATTTTAGCAAATTGTGCTAATGCTTTTGAATTTATAAATGGAAACAATTGTTTTGTTTAATATTTCTAAAGTGTTCCTTAAAAGTTCTTAGTATTTCCTGATTTTGGGTTCATGTCTATAAGAGCTCTTAAAAAGTACCTAGAAGTCCCTTATTTTTGTTTAAAAGTTCATTAGAAACTTTCAAGTTACAAAAGGGCTCTTAAAAAGTCTTTAAAAACAAATATAATTTAAATAACTTTATTACACCTCTATTAAAATTGTTTTAACTTAATGTGATGTAAACAACTTTGTGTCTGAGTAAAAACCCATGGCATCTTTCACCTTGTAGCTTTTAGCTAATTGTGCCTATTTCATCTTAATTTATTTAAATATTTTTTTACTAAGGCTTTGTATTTGTGACTTTAGAGCTAACTTTTTGCTGCAAATGTATACTAGTTGTTTGTATTCAAAAATGAAGTTCTTATAAATATCTTTTAATGTCCTTAAAAAGTACTCAGAAATTCCTTATTTTTATTTTTGGAAAAGAGACCGTACTCATTTTTTTTATTGTTCTCTTGTATTTGTTAAAGTTTTTTTATAGAAATAAATATTATTTCTGCATACAAGTTTTAACTATTAGTTATTTATAAAAAAAAATCTCCTTTTCTTCTCAGTCAACTGGTGACAGCTGTGTTTTGGACTGTCCCGTCTCAGCCGACTGCACTCCCCAAACGTGTTGCGGCTCCATGAAAAACGACACAAAATTGAACATTTACCCTCTGGGAAATGGAGACTCTGATGCCCTTGGCACTATGAAAGGCATCTATAGGAACATTGACACTTCAAAAGCACACATAGAGACATTGTGAGATTCCAGTTATGTGTGCGTTCTTTGCAGAGTAAACATTGAATTTTTTTTAATTGCTTGGAAACCGAATCAGATTGAATGTGTTCAGTTCTGCCGATGTTTTATTGTTGTGTGCAATGTGCACACTTGATATTATATTCCAAGAAACTTTTTGTTAAATTGGTGTTTCTTGACCATTGAAGGAAAGCAAACTACTTTAAAATGTACATTTTGATTTGTTTTGGATTATTATAGTTTTAAGTTGTCGTTAAGCATTTTTTTATAATTGTATTTTCAAATTTTACTTAAACCCTATTTTTAAATTTGAAATGTGTATTTTTATTTGACAATCAACGATTGATAAGTAAGAAATGTTATGAATATATTAAATTTTAAAGAAATACTGGCATTTTATTAAAATGCTAATTAAATATTTTGGATGTTAAGATATGTAAATATTTAATTTTATGTTAAAAGTGAAAGGAAGGTGATTACAAATTTCAAGCATTGCAAAACAGAGTTTTTCCCAAAGTTTTTTTTAAATATTTTTGCTTTAATCATTATAAAACAAATTTTTGATTTTGTTCATGCTATAATTCAGTCATTAAACGTTTTCCAACTATTTATTTAAATAAATAAGAACACAGATTTAGAACTGTTGTAAATGTTTGCATGATAAAAAAAAGATAAATGTAAGCAAAATATAAACGAGAAAACGTCATTTTTAAGTATATACACATTATTAAAATCATTAAAAAAAATTATGTGAATAATAAAAGTTTGAGATTATTTTATTGCTAACTAATAACCATAGCCCTTTGCTTGCTTTTGTCAAAAAAAAGCTCAATTCCATTTCTGAAATGTGTGTTGCGGTTAAGTAATCCATATTAAGTTTCAAGTACCTATTTAATTGCAATTGTGAACAAGATAGTGGTTGAATGTTAACTATTGCAATATTTTCTAACTTATAAAATTCTCATTGTTATGAAGTTTTTGATGAAACTTAAAATGTCAATTTTATGCATTGTCTGCTTTTCTAACCATAATACATATTTCCTGTTTAATATAAATTGAAAAATTGTTATATTTGCAATTGAAGTATTTAAAATGAGTTTTAAATAACAATGAAATGTTTGTAATGTTTAATGTAATTTATTTCCTATATTCATCATGAATTTTTTTTTTCATAAATGTTAGTCTTAAAAATTTATCTATACTTGAATTTATAATGAAGGTTTAATGGTGTTATGAATACTTCAAACCATCTCAAAGTGATTTTTATCGAAAAGAATTTCTAAAGACTTGCATTATAGTCGAACTCGTGTAGAACAAAGGCTTCCATTAGGGTTATCCTTTATTAAGATAATGATATTTTTTAAACACATTTTGGTGGCTATTGCATATTAGAAAAGCATAGTTTATACTACTTATAGAGCAGGCATACATGTTAGTTGTAAAGTACTGTATATATGACTTAATTTGAAACGAAATATATATTTTGACATTACTTGTATTTATTCAGCAACGATATACTACTTAAATGTGCTTAGTTTTTTCTGAAAGTATTAATTGCATTAATACTTAATTTTCCAATGCGTTTGTAAGATACGTACCATGTTTGTCAACTTTTTATTAAAGCTGTTAGGAATATACAAATACTGCAAAACATTTGACTTTGCTGGTCTTTGACGAATTCCTCTTCTAGGAAAGCAGAACTATCCCTGTTTAAGTCGATTGCTGAATTTATTGTCTGAACCAATGCTATACTCTTTAAGTTTTTGCTTCTTAAAAAATATAGCAATATAAAATGCATGAATTAAAATTTTGGCACCAGAGCAAGAACGTTATTAATAAATATAGAATAACAAGAATATTGCAGGAATGCAGTAGTTGATTAGGAATTTCTCCATATATTTTTGTTAGAATGTTTTTATGCATATATTATTTTCTGCAAGTGGCACAAAATAATTTAACTATTTTTACAAATGGAATTTCCTTTAAAAATACATAATTTCCATTGATAAAATTTTGAAGCAGTACTTTCTTTCATAAGAACACCTTGTACAATTTCTTATAGATTTTATTTTTGAATTGATCGTATTTTTATTCATCGATATAAATAATTGTCAATTGTTTGATCACTAGAATAGTAGCATTACTGATAGAAAGTTATATTTACGAAATTTTTATTTATAGTACTTGTCAAAATTGTTTTGTACTCGCAACTGAATTTATAGAAATTTAATAAGCAAAATTTACCATTTTTAAAGTATATGATAATAATGTCAAAACTACTGTATTTTAAATACAATACTAGTGTATTTTGTGATTGTGTCAAAATTTACATAGAATAATTTGTTTTCATGTATTTTTTTAAGCATATACTAAATGCTATGTCACACTGCCGTATTAAATGAGTGCATCAACCACACATTTTTCATTTTCAACTGATCAATATTGAATGTGCACGAACTATTTATTGATGTAAAATTTTAGAAGCAATCAATTAAATTAATTTATAGTTTTCTTGAAACAATGCCAGTGTTTTTTATGCATAATTAAATTTTTAAAATTTTTTGATTTTTGTACAATTTGGCATTTTCTTGCATTATATTAAAAATTTAGATTGGTATAAAGTTATATTAAAAAAATTAATGGGCTATGGTGGATTTAAAAATATATAGCTTTTCTACTAATAATGTATTTTCCCATCTTAATAATTTTAATTGCAAAAAATTCACAAAACTTATAATTATTTCATTTTACAGGCCAATGTACTTTGTAGTTGGATTTTTCTACTTGTAGTAGCCAAATATCCCCTTTCTATTTTGGTCAATGGTTACTGATAGTTTCTTTCTATATGGATGGGCATGCTGTTGATACCAGTATTTATGGATGCTTTTACTTTGATACCACTAACACATTTAAAAGAATAAACTGTCAGTCTGTGATTTTTTCAAATAAAATCACTATTTTATTTTTAACTTAAACACAACTGGAAACATTTTCTGATACTTGCACTGGTTTATCAAAATGACGTTCCAATTCAAAATTGGCACTTTCTTTCATGCTGATATCTGCAAATGTTAGAAATATTTAGAACTTTTTCCAGACATTAGTGTTAGAAGTTTTCATTGTGGATTTTTTATTCAAAGTATCATTGTCAAAAAGTTAAGTCCTACATGAATAATATTTTCGGGAAGAAAAGTATTTTGCAACAGTTGGGACCTTAATATACTTATGTGTATTAATTATACTCCTTAGCCAACCTTAAACTGCAAATTGGTGGAATTTTGTAGCCTACAAATATCGTTTGAAAAGTGAATTTGCAGTTTCAAAGCTTGCTATAAATTGCATCTAAATTAGTTTAATTGAATTCAACTAGTTACGAATTTAGTATTTAAAAACGATTCTACTCTTTACAATGACAGGAAATTGCAACATTTGATCCTTTGTGGTAATTTTTAATTTTTGTTTTAAATACAAAGTTTGTTTGTATATAGCATCATTTTTTCTCTGTATTAAATGTTTTTTATTTACTTGAAAGTTATTGACTGTGATAACCAATTAGCTCCTGTCAAAAACATTTGTATATATTGTTTATATATTTACATGAAAATACATATACAACATTACTATATTAATGAGATTGTATTGATTACATAAATGTTTTCTAATATAGCGCATTTGAAGTGTACACTTAAATTTCGTATAGTATACAGTTGAGTATATATTTGCATACATGTTCAATGTAACCAGTTGAACCTTAAATTATATTTGTATCTGTGCATAGTTGAATAAACTGTCTGAAGCTTTTATTGTGGAATTTTTATACAGAACCAATAAAAAAATTATAAAATAAGAAAAATCATGCAAGGATAATTTTTTTTAATGTTATTCCAGTTGCATGCCTACATAAAATAAGATTTAAATAATTAAAAATTGTGAATGGACCCAAGGCATAAAAAATGATGTATCAAATATAAAAAATAAGATAAGTAGGCTGTAATAATTTTTTTTAAAAAACATATCGAAACACAAAATAAATGTTAGAATTTCCTTCTGAAATACTTTAAAGTTTGTAAAATTCAGAAAGGTTAGGCCACAGATGTCAAGATTAGTGTGAACAAAATTTTACATTTAGGTAAGTAAATTGGGAAGATTTTTTTTTAATTGCAACTAATTTTCCTAATTCAGCTATAAAAGAAAACAAACTTAAACACTTCCGAGTAGAAACCGACTTTACCAAGTCCTATCAAAATCAGATAGTTTCAAAGATTAACGAGGAGAAACAGATCCTCCTGCATTAATTACTACATGTAGATGTTGCATAGAAATAGGGTTGAAGTATTGTGTAATTTCAGAGAAACCGACAGTTTTAGTTTTTTCGAACTAAATCAGGAGAATTGCAAGAACTTCTTCATAAAAGTCCAAACTTGCTTAAACTTAATAAGTGATAATAAAAAATGGAAATGGTATCAATTAATCGAAATGAAAATTACAAATATTGGCAAAAACTCTGCTTTTATTACAAAACATCTTACACACTGAAAACTTATAGAATCAATATTACAGTACATTTTCCATCACTTGGTCCCAATCGTTTGCCCACAACTTTCAAATACCAATCCGAATTTAGTTACAGGTCTATTTTACATATATTTATTACATTGCAAAACTAATTTAAATTGTTACATAAAGATATTAATTTTAAATACAATGAAAAGTATCAAAATCATATATTTTGACATGTTGATAAGATAATTCCAAGCAGTTACTAGAAAATATGCCATTAGGTAAGATAATTTTTTTAGATGCATAGTTAGTACCTTAATCTAAATTTTGTAGTATATTAAACCAGTCTTAAATGTGACATTGATATGATTATAAAGAAATTTATTTTATAGTGGATTGCTTGACTAAACTTCCAAGAATCATTGTTATTACAATGTTTTTAGTTGCAGGGCTACAACCAGGTTATACTACACTTTTATTGTGAAATAAATACATTATATTTATTTGACTGTGCAGTTCATTTTTAAATCATTCATACTAAAAAAACTCGATTACATTTTATATGAATCTCAATATTGTAACGTTTAAGGGGGTATGCGACACAAAAATATCCAAAATTATTTTATTGCTTTAAAAAAATAGTGCATTTTATTTTGAATCTATTGACACCAAAATTATATTTCCATGTTAAGTACAACTAATTATTTCTTGCAAAATAATATTAAGCTATGGTACAAAATTGCCTGAATATATAAATGTTAACTCATTTTTCTCAGTGATGACTATTTTTTACTTTTGATCAAGTTTAAATTGATACAAGTTCAGATCTCCAAATATGTTACAGTGTATATTCAAACATATAACTTTAATTTGCGTTTAGGGATTAGTAATAAATAGAATATATTTATTTTAGTAATTTTTTTAAAAAATAGTTTCAACAGTGAAATTAAAGATTTATTTTACGAAAAACTTGTTTTGCAAATAACAAAAATCTACAGAGGCAGTTCACATCCTTTTGTTTATATAAATGCAAAATTAAAGTTATTCACATAATATATTCTGGACTTGTATCAAAAACACGAAAGATAACTTTTGTGTAATTTTTAATGTTTGAATATGTGATTATGTTAATTTGCTTCGCACACATAAATGGGAAAAAATATAATATCTGCAAAATTAAAAAGAAAAAAAGTGTCTTATACCCCCTTAAGAAATCTCGCTATTATAAATTCACATATTCAATAAATATAAAATTAATTAAGGAATAATTTATATATAAAATATTAATTTAAAAATAACAAACTATAAATATATAAATAAATGCAACAATATATTATTTTAACATATAAAAAATTAAGAATTCTTTTAATATAGATATAAAATTTTTGTTTATAAGTACATTTGAAAAACATTTTTTTTATATTCATACACATAATAGTTTTACACCTTTGTATACATTTCTAATGTACATAAGTTCTTATCGTACAAATAATCAATTTTTCATTGTAAATTTTGGTTCCTTCTTTGAACTAATATAATTATATTTGGAAAATAACAATACAATTAATTTCCTCTTTATTGTTTTATTAAAATTATACACCATAACAAAAAATTTCAACCGAAATATATAAGATAAGTAATTAAAAATATATATAAGATAAATATGGAAATCACTGGTACAATATTAATCAACATTTTTTTAATAAAATTCGATCTACACTGATAGAATAACAAATAATTAAAACTAATCAGAATAAAACTTATTTTCAATAGAACATACTACGAAATAGAGTAGTATGTAATTCTATTCGTAATGTTAATACTATGAAATAGAGTAGTATGTAATTCTATTCGTAATGTTAATACTACGAATCGAACACACTACGAAATAAAATATATGCCTAAATAAATGGATTAACATTTTCCAAAGTATCACAATCAACTTTCAGTAAATACTTATAAGGCGAAATAAAAAAAATATAAATGCTAACTAAATTGCAAAACAGAAAATTAATTTAAACACATTTTATCACGAAAAGTACTCATAAAGTAGTTTGTACTATAACACATGAAATTATAAAATGCAATATATTAAGATATAAAAACTAAGGATGAAAGCTACAACACACAAGATACAATTTAACACACCAGGAAACTAATTATATTTGGTATTAGTGAAAAAAAACTCACAAAAAAAATAGATTAAATTATAAAATAATATTTGCTACCTTTAAATATAGTATCTGAATTGGTTTAAAAAGTCCAAAATATCTATACAAATATTTTAAGTAATACTACTTTTCATTCATGTAATAAATACCAGACAAAAACACACAACAAGTTGTTACATTGATAGGTTTAAAAAAAAACTGAAACTTGAAAATGAGTTTTAAATAACTTTCAAGGGAAAATTAAATTGAAAATATGCTAGATATTTAAGTTTGTCAGAAAACATCAAGTCAAAATTAACTTTTAATTAATATATCATATTTTATGACGGAATTATAACCATAAAAACATTTGCATCAATGCATATTTAGAACTATTAATAACTATCCTTCCACCCAAAAAGTGCATTTCAATAATGCACATTGTCAGAGCATTGCACTGATAACATAAGTTTAAAACTTGAGACTGTGCTATTGTTCAATATATAATAAATAATTTATTAGTATATATTATTATGACGAATTAATGTAATATTACCATGATTATATACATAAGCCAAGTTACATGTTGATATGGCATTTTGAAAGGTGTTTAAATTTAATTGCAAGATTTATAATACACTTTAAAAAAAAATCTTATATTATATTACGTTTCTTTTGAATAACACTCCATGAAATTATAGTTACATATACTAATCGGTATTAATACTATCTACAATTATCTTAATTGATAGGAATGAATATTAGTCCCCTTCTGGTGATTTACATTTGTAAATCTTTATACCTTGTCTTTAATCCATACGCATTTGCTGCAAATTTGCAATCTCATAGCACCAAATTCCTTGCAGGTACCCAACGCTTTCTTTTCAAGTGTGAATATATTAACTTGTTTATTCTATCAGTCTATTTCTACAGGTTATTAATAATATAAGTCACTATCGTAGACTTGACAATGTCGCTAATTTCAAGTGACAATCTAAAAGCGCCGTAAAATCCTACTTGTCTGATTGTCAAAATACTCTATTCTGTGAAGAAAATTAAAAAGTTAAGCTTGGTAGAATTCAGTGGAAAGCTTCCATAATATATTTTATGGATAGAAGGAAACGGCTTGGCTACACTATTATTTCAGATAAGAATTCCATATTGTCTATGAGGAATTTATTACTTAAGTAGATATGGATTATATACTATAAAATATAAAAATGGACATTAAATAATTTAAGCACACTTAAGTATGATAAGAATAAAATAACATCAAAAGCATGTAATTTTAAACAAATTCAAGTCTAATTTTTAAAGAGGTAGTAGTATGCAATATAGATTAAATGATAATTTCTCGCAGGATTTCCATTTTTTAAAACTAAGTCAATAAAACTGGTAAACCAATAAACTGCCTTTTTAAATTAAAATGCAAATTAATTTCAACACATTTAAATTATAGCGTTTAACTTCATAAATATTGAACTTCAGATGGTTAACTAAACAAGATGGACAACTTCCTGCCTCTTAAAACCATACTAAAAAATGCATACTTTTATGACAAATTATTAATTTTGAATGATCAGAAAATAAAGATCTTTTCGTGGTTTGTAACACTTCTCAAGCAGTTTTTAAAAAACTATATTTTTTTAACTTGTCTGTCTAGGTTTACTTTGACCCATACTTTGTTTCTACTAGTCTGACTTTAAAAGCAGAACAAGATACTGATCAGTATTCTATAATATTTTGCCGTCCTTGTGATTGTGGAGGTTTAACGTTCAGAAGGCAAAAATAGAACGGTCGTCTTAAGGGCTCACTTTCTCTAAAAAATAAGACTTGGAAGTTTTTAAAAGAACACCTTTCATTTGAATTGTTTCGCAAAGAAACGACGAAAAGTTTTAAATTAATCAAAACTTAATTGTACAGTTGAACTGAGAATTCTACCAAGCCTTCAGTCTATTTTCCTAGCAAAGACGCTATTTTGTACGTGAGGACGCAGAGTTGGTCAATACATCTAATGTCTACGTACCAAACTCGCAATGTTGACAGTGCACAGGAGTTTCGAAGTATAAAAACATGCACTATTTTAGCGATAAAAAAACAGTATGCAATTGTTACTTTGTTAGTTAAGTTATATATGCTAAATTGTTATGTCTGTAGCCGACGGCATCTTGTCAGTATCTACATATAGCTTAATATCAGCAAACTATCACGTCTATGTCTTTATACAATAATGTACACACAATTGCAGTAGTACAATTAAATTATAAAATGAACACAGCATGGTTTGTGACTGATTGGGGGAATGTTAAAAGTGGGGAATAATGTTAATATTTTCTTTTAATGCTAACAGGGTTGGTAATGCAATTATGTGCTTTAGTTACATTTATAGCTATACCTAGATTTAAAGTCAAAGTTTAAACAAATGAGTAAAAATTAGCCAATACTTAAAAGTTTTTGTAATTGTTTTAAGGAGAAAAAATTCAACCCTAACTGTTAATATTCTTCATGTTTGAAGAGCTTATTATTCTTAAAAATGTTTTCTTGTTTTAATAAATAAAAAGTCTGATATTGCAGATTGAAAGCTTAATTTAATATTAACCTTATAATTAAAATCTTTTACAAGATTGCAAAAAATATCAGAACTTGGAAAACAATATATTCATAGATTTTCAAAATTTTATAAAAAGGCTAATTAGTGAATGTATGCTATTTCTTAACATTAAATAACAAATCAATGAGACATTTATTTTGACTTTTCAACCAAAGTGAATCTAGTATAAAAAATTTATTACATTTACAAGTACTTATTTTGAGTTTGTTTTTAAACAAACTAAAAATATGTACTTGTAAAAAAACATTTTACAATCAAGAAAGGAAGGTGTTTATAATTCATTACCAACCCTACAAATGATTAAATTGAATACATGTTATTTTAAAAACACTACAACACTAAAAATTAGCGTATTTTCACCAATTGAGCTTATACTGACTTAGAGATACTCCACACTTAGCTTCAGCTACAGAAACCACACTCAACTGAAAATACTCCAATGTTGTCCAATAATCTAATCGAATTAAAATATTTAGCATTGCACACAATTTTTTGAAAATGGCCCTATAAATTAAATAGCTTTTTTTACCCTGCTTTTCAAAATACACACAACTAGCAGCACTTTATGCATAGGCGGAAATAATTAAGAGTAAGGGTACATTTCTACTTGAACAGTGAGCCTCAAACATTAAACAAACCTCGCTAAAATAAATAGCGGTATATTGTAATAATAAGAAAGTACAGTAGATAAGGGTCAAGTTTTTGTTTAACGAAGATGTGAATCAGAAGCCTTTTTAGAATATGAAGATAATTTAGGTTCTTACAATAATTTTTTAATGATTTATCACATTGGACCAAATAATTTTAAATAGTGAAAATAGTGGCATATTTTTGCTGTAATTAAATTGTAATAAATATCAATAAATGTACAGTTATTTTCTATAATGTTTTAATTTGCTTCCAGACAATGTCACAATATGGGTTTTTAAGGACCATAGTATTAAAAATAAAATTAAGTACTTTATAATGTTTCTAAAAAATCTAAAACTTGTGAGGCCACACACCTCTAATGACCTTTTTTTTAAGAACAAATATTGCAATTAAATATACCTAATTTAATACAATAAAACATCTGAAGTTGCATAAATACAATGCTTTGAAATGTAAAACAATAGCATTATCACAAATAGTTTATTTAATTTTTGAGGGTCTTTATTCAAGTGAAAGCGTCCTAAAATTGATTCTTAACCGCAATTTTGTGTAAAATATAAAAACTGTAATGCACAACCAACAATTATATATATGTATATCATATAACATAACCAGTAAAAATGATTCGGTTAAAACATTTTACACTACAGAAATAATAATTTATCTAATACTAAATTGGTAATTATATACATATTTTGTTAAAAACATTGCACAAAAGAATAAATTAAAATAAAAAACACGTAATGTTGTTAGAAAATAATGTATAACACACATTTACCTTTGCAAGGGGGAAGAACCTATGACTATATTGCCCAATGTTAAGTAAAAAAAACACAAAATGTAAGTTTGGCATAAAAACCTTCAACACTGCTAACACAATAATACTAAAATGGTACTTTCTCAAATAAATATTACTTTATTAACTTCAAAAAAGTTAATACGGGCAGTTAAATAAATAAATAAATAATAAATTTGTATTATATCACCAAATCAACCAGGAACTTAATACAAGTATGCAATGAAAGAGAAAATCGTATTTGTATAATTCTTTACTAAACTACATTTTAAAATCTATTATTGTTTCAGTTCGTGTCAAATCCTTTTTCTAAAATACAGCCAACTTTCAAATGTGGCCAAATAGCTACGAAAATTCAAGAGTAAAATTGGAGCTATTGAAGAGTAGACATAAGTAAGAGTACGGCACATATTAAGATGGTATAATATTAATGATCACAGTGTTCTTTCATTTTTTATTAAAATAAAAAATAAAGGAAACAAATTTGAAAACTATATCACATTTAACAAATTATACTACATAAAATTAAGTATTCAAATGTAAAAATCAACTAAAATTCTAAATAGAAAAATGCATTCAAATGTCATATTAATTACTGCTTCAATATAAAAAATGCATAAGGAATCTAGTTAAATTATTAATAAATGATACAGTTAGTAAACAAATTAATTGAAATTTAAAAGTGTTTATAAAAAACAATAATACTAGTTAAAAATAAATAACATATTTAAACCTTCGTAATTTACCTTAACCAATTCAAGCATTGTTTCCTGAGATGTCGATAAATATCTTTGGCAATTGTAAAAGCTTCCTAAAGAACTATCATTTTACTCATGAAGAAGCCGATTTAAATAACTTAATTTATACAAATATAAGTTTTAATTAACTAATAATTAAAGTTGAAGTAAAAGTTTTAATTTATACAAACTTAATCTATATTAATCAATCATCATACAAATAAAAATTAAGAATAAAGAGTTTTTAAGTAATAGAAATCTGTAAAATATAATAATAATAAAATAATATAAAAATTGTATAAAACTATGACAAACTAGCTATAATAAAATACTGGTTGTGCATAAAAAATCTTTGTTTTAAGTTTATATATACACAATTCACTTTTACAAATATCACATAATTAACTCTAGAATGTTTCCTATAAGTCTAAGAGACAAAGTTCAGTATACTGAAAGAGTCATAGATTTTTTTTTTTTAGGTACCATTCTAGTGTTAAAAATTATTTTTAAAAATCTCATTATTTAACTAATAGCTGTCATTTGTAATAAATTCATTTACACAAGTTTTCAAAATTATAAAAAAAGAAGAAAAAAAGTCGATAGTTATAGAATATGTTATGTTCTTCATTTTCTGATTTGTTTAATAATAAAATTTAATAAATAATAATACTTAAAAGCTCAGTAAATTTAAAATCATTCCAAATATAAGAGCATTTTTACATTCTTAAATAGAGAGCTAAACGACTTAAATATTAAGAGCCTGAAAGCAGGATATAATTGTTAGTGTTTTTATTTAAAAATTATCAATTTAATGATTTTGAGTGTATATATAAATTTTAATCATTAAACTAATTTTATAAAAATATTTTTTATTAAATGCAAAAACAACAAAATTAAAAGGATTCTTATTAACGCAAAGAGCATTGCCGAACTATTAGTAGTTCTTTTCATTATTTGAGTTTTCCGTGTTAAAATAAATCAGATATACTAAAACGTAAAATTGACGATTTTGGCAGTCTTAAATGCTAGAGATTTACTACTGATTTAATAATCTCTATAATAACTTTCTTATAGCAGTAAATTGAAATGTTTTTCAGAAGCACATAACACAAACCCCTTTACTTCGATTGTAATCGAATTAAAACTTCCCCAACGTCTCAATCGTTCGTGTGTTACCAGCTCACACTAAAATCATCCAACTCTTTGTTAAATCCTTAACAACTATACCAAAGTACAAAAACAAATAGGCATTCAAGAGATGCCTAGAAAAATAAAATGTCCATTTACAGAACTTGCAAGAAATGCAACTTCAGTTTACATGTTTACAACATGTACATTCTTAAAATGTCATATAAACTTATACATACTACTTAAACTATAAAATACAACCACGGTCTGCAGTGTTTAACACAGTGGGCATTAGGTCTTACAAGAATAGGTTCTTCTCTCCCCCCCTTGCAATTAGAGAACTGAGAGTGCTGTATATACTATAGTATAGTAAAGCAGTCCTAGTGTATGTATGTACAAGAAGAGTGCGAACTATGCACTCTGGTTGATTGGGTGGTTGGACTCCACGCTCACAAAGTGGGCAGGTGGGGCATGCAGGAAGAAGAATCTCCCCACAACAGACAAGATGAAGCCCTCTCCCAAAAGCAAGGCACTTCTAATGTCTGAAACACACACATATAAATCATTAGTATACACAGGGCTAGCAACACTTTTTTGGTATGTCGGGGGAAAAGGGACAAAAAGAGACCTACAAAATTTAAGTCCTCATTAAATTTTAAGTCATCAATGTGAGTGAAACAAAATTATAGGAAAAACTCGATGGAGCAAAAAGAGACAAATTTTTTATCTTTATTTTGGCAATTTCGAAATCTGAAATGTGGCCATACTAAGTCGAATGCAATTAAAGTAATCGCTGGACAGTGTCGAGTGATTTTAAAGTTACTCAGCTGATTAAAAGTTGCGGTACAATTATCTCTCTTGCAAGGCTCACCTAAAAATAATGAAAAATAAAATCCCTTTCGAACTCGCCAGACAAATAATTTATAATCAGATATTGGATTACATCACAGTAACAAGTCCGTAACTTTTTCTCTCCCAAATTCAAGAGTTTAATACCTATTGGTTGAATAATATACAGGTTGGGCATTAAACATCCCTATTCCCGAATCATAGTAAAACACTAGCTGGCTGCAACAATAACAAATAATTTATAATCAGATATTGGATTACATCACAGTAACAAGTCCGTAACTTTTTCTCTCCCAAATTCAAGAGTTTAATACCTATTGGTTGAATAATATACAGGTTGGGCATTAAACATCCCTATTCCCGAATCATAGTAAAACACTAGCTGGCTGCAAAAATGTCTTATTTCATTTTCAGTTTTATAAAATCAATTCCATTCGAAGTTCTTCGAAGGCTGCATATATTTTGCATTGAGTAACTATTCACAAGTCCTTTTAATACATGTGTACAAAACTTTTTTTACTATGATTGAATGTATTATATGTTACTTTTGGCAGAAATAGACATATATCATATTAATCAGTGAATGAATATATAATGGGCAGCACATGTGTTTTGTTGAGCAATAATAAAACTTATGTTTAAGAACACACATTGAATTGTTTCGATTTCCTTTCAACTAATTTTTCAAATGCCAAAAGTAAAAATTTGAAGAAAAAAAATAATAATAATGTCATTGAGTTTTCTTTTGAACAAAATCATTCCACTATTTCAAGCATTAGTCCAACCAAATTTGAAGAAAATCAGAGCATTAATAAATTATTTCTGCTCTGATTTTTTAAATTAAAGGGGGTATTTTTTTTAATTTAATGTTCGAATGCTACTTTCTACAGAAGATGACTATTTTTGTAAATAGAACAGTATCTTCTAAATTACAAAATTTGCCACTCAGAATTTCAGTGGTGGTTGTCAAAAGAAAAGGTTACTTATTGTAATTTTTTTTTTAAAAATACTACTTATTAACTAATAAAGTAAAAGTGAATTTCCCACAGTACTCACACAGAGCTGTCATGAGCGAAGAGACGGGCGGGTGGCAGGGAAAGAAGCCGAGCCTGCCGAGCGTGTCGAAGGTGAAAAAGTGGAAGCGGACCAGGATGAACTGCAGCTGCAGCGAAAGAAACTTGCCGTGGATGTGGAACCCAGAGAGGAGCTTCGACGTCGTCTTCATGAAGATTGCCAGCCCGTACACCCCGATGAAAAACGATGCAAAGTTCAGGCCAACGAGGTACGGGGCCGCATTGTCTGGCACAAACTAGAATAGATTACAGGTATATTACAGGCAAGCTTTAACAAAAAAAATTGTGAAAATATTTAATACTTTCTTGATTATATATATATTTTTTTCAAATGTTCATTAAAAACTATAAAATAATCATAAAATATAGCTTAATATTGAAATAAAAAGATAACAGAACCAAAAAACATTATAAAGGAATATAGTTTAAAATATAAAAATAAATATATATTTAAAAAAAATTGTATTTTATTTTGAATTATGTTATGGTTTTTAGGTTGGTATAAAATCAATCTCAACATCTGTATACAAGAAAAGCAAATATTACTGCATGTTTCTTCTTATTTTAAATATTAAACATAAAATTTTTACTTTGAAATACTTGAAACCAATTCGGCCATACATATTCTGACCATACATTTTGACTTTACAGTCTTACAGAACAAATATATTTTATAGCATTTACAATGCAGATGCTTTTACAGAAAAGTTCAAACTAGTGTTAAAGTCTATAAAAAATATGTATGTTTGAGGAGGAAGAAGAGAAGAGTAACAAGTAAATATAAGCTAATAGTTTATCTCAAAAAGTTGTCAGATAAAATGATATATCACAATTGCAAAAGTGTCATACAAGCAATAGCAATATGTCTGCTATTAAAATATAGTTTGAGACATGTCATATTAAACAATCTAACTTAGAAATAAATACTTAAACTTGCAGTTCTAAATAATTTAACATAGTTTTTAAAAAAAACCTTAGTTTTGAAATATAACTACTAGGTAAAAGAACTTATCATAAAAATAGTGAAAGTAAACTTTTAACTCTCAAATTCAAGAACATGTAAAAACAAACATACTTACTTTTAATTCTTTAAATACCCCATATTTTGAACATACTGTAGCAATAATAAATAATATGACTGGAGTTAAAAAAAATTGGTATATACAAGCTTTGACTACTTTGAACCGTTGCCTAGAAAAATGAAACAATTACAGTAACTTAATTAAGGGTAGCATAAAACATTATTAGAAATACAATTAAATGAAACATTTCAGTATAAAATATTAAAGAAACTTTAAAATAACTTAAATTAGTTTAATATTAAATCACAACAATGCATTGTATATTTTGGAAAATAATTTCTTTCATTATTCAAACAATATTACAAAGCAGTAAAATATAAATAAATTGTACAGAATTTATTAATGGAAAGAATCAAGATAAAAGGAAATAATTCCAAACATATTTTAGTGTGAATATTAAACTTCCTTTACGCAATTCAAAAACATGTTTCTGAAATATTAATAGGAAAAAAATTAATGTTTTAAGAAAACTTCCTAATACCCAAAAAGTTTAGTTTGCATAATTTTTCTTAGTCATTAACCTAAAATATTTATTATTTTAAAGAAATAACTTTAACACTTCTCAGCATTTCATAAAAATAATAGTTCAAGTTTGTAGGATTTAAAAGTAATATATATGGTAATTTCAAAATTATTAAATTTACTATAAAAGTGAAAAAAAAAATACAATCACAGTTTTTATATTTTAGATACTACTTCATATCAGCAAGCATTAGAAGATTCAAATCAATGTCAATCAATCAATTTTCGATGATTCTATCTAATTTAAGATTTCTTGAGTACAAACAAAATATATATAGTTTTGAAAGTTGGTCTATGTGAAAAAAAAATCTCAAACAAATAATGCTATGTCAACCAAACTTAGTATGCAATTTACTGTTGTATTAAAAAAGATTAGCTTTAAACATTCCTAAAAGTGGGCTCTATTGTACGAATTCGATCTTTTAGAAACTGTTCACAATTCTCTATTAATTCTGAGAATTAAAAACCTGTCCAAATACGTTTTCCTATTTTTATTTATTAATCTTATGGTAATACGTATTTCAAGTATTATTAAACATCTTTTATAAAAGAAATTCAATATAAACACATTTATTCCGAACGAGGCACATTGTGTCCTTTGAAGATTACTAAAGAGGTTAGGCATTGAGATCAAAGGGGGGGGGGGGGTGAATTGGTAAAGGGACAACAGCAGCTTATGGGCATTGCAGGTCTGGAGTGAAAATTCAGTGTTCACTGTAGGGGTATTTTGAAAGGCAGCTTTACCTTTTTACCTTGAAAATTGTGCTCTGCTGCCCCTTTATGCACAAATGCCCACGATTCTTGCCCTCTCCAAAATACAATCCCAACCATTTTATTAAATATCTGTTCTCATTTTTTTTTACTTTAGTGGCAAAAAATAGTTCTTCCTTTCTTAAAGAAAGTAATTTGAGATAATCAAAAACTGGATTTTTAGCATTGAACTTTTTACGTTGAAGATGAGAAGCTTGTTTCCAGTCGGAAGTACTGCTAATTTTTTAGCTTTCATCGAGGTTTTGTTAGCATTGATTGCATTCTTTAGGTATTTGATTATCAACAGATGATCAATAATGTAACGTTTTTTAAAAATTCAGCAATTTCATGTTGTGATTTCTTTGAATTAAAAAAAATTAATTGTGTCTTCTTTAAAGTGACTTTAGAAAAAAAATGCATTAAAAAAATAGTGCCTTGTCCTTTTTGATTTCTAAAGTGAATACTAGTTACGTTCT
The DNA here is from genome assembly GCA_963932185.1 of Troglohyphantes excavatus. Taxonomy (NCBI): domain Eukaryota; kingdom Metazoa; phylum Arthropoda; class Arachnida; order Araneae; family Linyphiidae; genus Troglohyphantes; species Troglohyphantes excavatus. Next base: position 25,792,175 of record OZ010674.1, read on the forward strand.
GGGTTAACATTAACAAAATATTTAAAGTTTTTTTTTCAGTGATGCTATTTTACTGGTACAAGAAATAACATTTGGTCTTATAATCATCACACTTTAAATCAATTAAAATATGACTTCTAATAACATTTAGAATGTTTGTTTGCAGCATAAAAGTGACAGACTCTGCCACACTCACAGTGAAATTGCAAATATCAAATTATATGCCAGAATTGTAGAACATTTTTAGAATTTGTCTAAAGTTAAGGAACTTTTATAATCAGAATAATTTCGATAGAGGTTTCAATGAAATTCAGAGCTCTTATTTAAGAATTGTTTTGCAACAAGTAAAAGGAAATAATTGAAGAAGCTTTGTGGATAAGTGACCTTAATGGATATGAAACACACTCATAGTTTGGTGCAGCATGCAGCTGAAAAACGTTTAAGAACATTGATACTGTTGCTTACTTTGAGAAAGGTAGTTTGGGACAGCACCAACATACACAGCAGCAGGGGGGCCCTCGAAGGGGAATAAGTTTGTCCTCAAGTCTCTCCAGTAGGTGTCGTTCCTTTGACGCGTATCCAATCACAACCCAGAAAAACAACACCAGTGGAGCCGGCAGACAACTGGAACATTTAACACACATTCAACCATGCGACTTCCACAGATAATTTTTATAAAATTTAGGGCACAAACATTACATAATGCTAAATAAATAACATATTTGGTAAAATTTTATATTAAATAACGAATTTTCTATTACTATTTATTAAAAAATAAGCTATATCTTTTAATCAAAAGTTGAGGATTCATAACTTCATTGGCTTCTTTTTAATGAATGATTATCAAATTATCCTTTTAATTGTTAGTCTATACGTGTCTTAAATATAAAACAAAAAATACATAATTGTAAATAGTTAGGTGCAGAAATTTAAAAGTGAAAAATTCAAATGTATTCTACATCTGTGCAATAATTTCAAACTATGCTCCAAGCACAAAACAAAAAATTTGTGTAGTGGTACGGCATGTAATTCATAGTTTTATTTAAATAACAGGTTTATGTATGCATTGGGGTTGAGGGACAATAGAAAACACTAATTTATACTCACAGTACAACTGTATTTGTTGTATATTCGGTTGCACGAGGGACCAAGAGATTTAGGAAGAAGCAAGACCCAACAATCTAAAAAAGTAAAGTAATATGGACCTTATTTCCATTATTATAAGCATTTTTATTGATAATATCCATCTTTTATAGTCAATAGTAATAACATGACATGTATGTAGACAAATGAGATCTACATTTCAACCAGTGTTAAAATATTTATAGTCAAATAAAAAAATCCTCTAATTTATTACTTTTGAACCAAATATAAAATATTAGAAAATTATTTCTGAAAATTTGAATTTCAACTTTTTAAATTTATAGTTTTGATAAAGAACGACTATTTTTAATTATAGGATTTAAAAAAAGCGGAAAGTCCATTATAAAAACCTGTTGAACAAAAAAAATTAATAACAATTTTAACTATATTTTTTTTAACACAGAAGTTCCAATAAAACAATTAACAATAAACATTTGAGAAAGTAATGACCTTATTATTGTGTGATTTATTTATTTACATTTAATTCATTTGGGATTCAAATCTTATTGAGTAAATGAAACAGAAAATTTTATTTTTATAGCCAAATATCTAAAAAATTCTCTAGTTTAGCTAAAGCTTTTAAAACTTTAACTAAACATTTGGTAAATTATATTTTGAATATATACAAAATATATAGCTACTTACAGGAAATATACTGAGACATCCGAGTTTGAGAAGAAAAAATTTAACAGGCCAATTCCGGTAGAGATACACTAATTCTTCTATATATATACAATAGATTCCAGTAGTCACTATTCCTCCTAGAATCACCAGGCCTATACTCAGTTCCCCTAAAGCTGAGAGAGAAAAGGAATTCATTTATTGGGCTAAAGAAGAAGGTAATATAAAAAAAATAGGCAGTACATATATTTAAGCCCGTTTTACATGAACATAATAAACATACGTCGCATTTTAAAGAACCTAGAGGATTTTGAAAAATCCGACACACGTTTTATCACGTCCATGTAGAAGTGGGTCAACTTAGTAAGGCACAATTCCAATGTTTACCAAACCAATAAAAATTATCATCCAACAATAACTACATTTTGCATCTTAAAAAATAGGAAAAAAATACTACAGATTTTAAATAATCAATAAACTTTGAAGATAAAATTTGTTAATGTATTTTTAACTAATTTTGGTAACAAGTGCAAAGTCACTAAAACAGTTACTTTGATTCTTGAACAATTTTTTTGAGGTTCTAGATGTTAAGTAAACTTTGAATGTTGAAGCTTTGTGAACATTAAAAATAGATTTTGTCCAAAGTGTTTTTGATCTAGTTAACTTCTCACTTGCTCACTTCTGTGTTTTTTTACAAATCAAGTTAAAGTGACGAAACATATTTTGAATATTTGCTTTTCAATTAAACCCTATTGTTTTTAATGCTATCAAAGTAAAAAGTTTTAGAAGAAATATAAAACTTGAAATAACACTTATTACTTAGTTTCTACACAAAAACAACATTTATCAAATCCTTTTAAATGACATACCACAGGTGGATACAGGGGGAGGAGGGAGACAAGGGCAAACTTCTCCCCTCTAAATAATACATATCAAAAAAGCTTCCATCCAATTTTGTTTTAAATAAACAGGAATAAGTTGGCAGATACATATCCAGAAAGCATCCGTTATCATTGATTTTTATGAAAATGTTACCAATATTTTTTTACATATACATAAATAGACATTAACTATTTTTAAAATTAGTAAATCACTATCTGATTATGAAAAAAAATTATAGAATACATAACGTTGGATAAATTTCGCAATTCTGTCTAGAGTAATATACGGTTTCTATAGCAACTTTTGGAGCACAGTTATTTATACTACACAATCTTTTCTCTTTGTAGCCAAAAGCAAAGTGCTAGATAATGGAACATGATGACGTTTTAGATCAAAATGACATCAAAAGGTATTTTTGCAGCCTTTTAAAACAACTATTTTTTGGGGTTCTCCCCTTCTGATTGGGTGATATTCATTACCACCACCATGCTCTTCGGGGTTCAGGTATTTCTCTTCCAAACCATAACCCTAGATCTGCTGATTTGATGGTGTTAAGCAGCATATCAGTCACAATTCTGAAAAATGTCAAAAGATTGAAAAACTTTCATAATTGTTACCAGCAATTGCTTCTTCCATCGTTGGAATGTACTCGGTCTCCAGAAGATACGAACAGTTCATCATATTTAGCACCCATTGTTAAAACTGATCTTTATATACATCTAAAAAATACATAAATGAAGCTGAATTAACGATAGAGGTAATGTAACCCATTAAGGGATCACTGCTAATAAGTATTTACCACAAGCAATAATGTTCCTATTAAGACAATTTTAAAACTCAAGTTTTAACATTCACTACAGTTTGCAACAACAAAAAAATCAAGCTAAAATATAAAAAACAGTAGAAAAAGAAAGTGGTTGTTGTTGTTCGGTATGTGTGCTGTGTTATGTGGTGTTGTGTGTAAGACACTTTCTTCACGGACGAGATAAGTTTTTGAATATGTATGTATGATTGGAGGAATGGGAATGTGTCCCATCAGGGGATCACTGTTAATAAGTATTTACCACAAGCAATAATGTTTCTATTAAGACAATTTTAAAACTCAAGTTTTAACATTCACTACAGTTTGCAAAAAAAAAAAAATCAAGCTAAAATATAAAAAACAGTAGAAAAAAAAAAAGTGGTTGTTGTTGTTTGGTATGTGTGCTGTTGTGTGTAGTGTTATGTGTAAGGCACTTTCTTCACGGACGAGATAAGTTTTTGAAGATGTATGTTCGATTGGAGCATACAACCATGGGATTTATATATATATATGTATTTTATCACATATCACATGATAAATAAAAAATGTTTGCTCAAGCTTTACATGATGAGCTCTACGATTGAAGTATTTGTGACATATTACGACTGTATAGAATGGGTCTTAGTTCATTATACACTGACGTGATTCCATTCCACATACACTGATGCTCACAAGCTCTTGCAGATGGTGGTTCTGCAACTGGTAGATAAGCACATGGTTCGTTTGTTCTAATCTATCTATAAAAGCTTGTTCGTGCTTGTCTCCTCCATGTAGAATGGGCCTTTCTACATGAGCGTAATAAACATGCAGGGCATATTGCAGAAGTGCATTTAATGTTGAGTGTGGTGTTATGTGTTGGGAGGTGGTGAAGGAGGGTGTGGGTATTTGTGCAGGTGAATGCAGAAGGTATTCTGTGTGGGAATGAAGGGTATGTGTGGGGGTGATATATGTGGTATTGAGTGGTGAAGGTGGTGTATATGTGTTGTGTGCGAGCGGTGTGGGGATAGTTGTGTGGATTGTATGTGTGGGAAGTTGAGTGTAGTGTACAGGGTGGCAACAACATTCTAAAAAAAAAGTTCCCTGATTTCCATGATGGTGTCACAAAAATTTCCCTGATTTTACAATTACATTAAGAAATGTTGCAACACATGCTTTGTATAGAAACAAAGTATCCACGATACAATGATCCAATAAATATATTGCATTATAAATAAAAAATTAAAAGTAATACTTATTGAGAGTTAAAATAATAATTTATGGATACAACAATAATTATTCAATTGCGACAGGCTCAATAGTAATTAAACGTGTCTTATAAAAGCAAATAATGCAAAAAAGCAAGATTTTCCAATTATTTCTTTTGGAGATAATTTTAAATGTTTCATATGCTTCATATTTCCTATTCCAATATTCAATAAATCACATATTCATTATCCCTTCACATGTTGCTTACAATTCAAGGTCCAATGCACTTTGCTTTTGTGCTCCCTCCAGCAGTGGTTCAAGTTTTTACAAAAATAAAACTGAAATATTGAAAATGCGCAAAACTATACTTTTTAAAAAAATTCTTTTTCAGAACTAAAAGGAAGTCTTGACAACTAAATTACTCAGAATAAAGGGCATAATAGACCATAATTGCCGTTTTAATGATCCAATTTTCAAAACTTCCCTGATTTTTTGTGAAATTTTGAAAACTTCCCTGACTTTTCCAGAATAAAAAAATTCCATGATAATGCCCTGATTTCCAGGTTATGTTACCACCCTGAGTGTATGAAGGGAGGGACGAGGGGGAATTTCTGTGATGTGTGTGTATATATTGTGGGATGGTTTGTTCGAGGTGTTGTTGTGTGCATAGGGGTTGTATGTGTGGGAGGTTGTGTGCATGGGAGATTCATGAGGGAAATTTGTGAAGTGTGTGTGAGGGGGGAGAGGAGGTTGTGTGCATGGTGTATGTAAGGGGAGGGGTAGGGTGTTTTAAATTATACGTAATTGTTAGATGTATAACCAACCAAATCTCAATATGTCTGATTTTGACTTTGGTTGTATAAAAAAAAATTATAATCATCTGAAAAGTATTGAAGTAATAATTATGTTCCAATTAAAATTCATAATTAAACAGTGCAATCTCATTTTTATATTAACAAGTCAGAAAAAATCTATTGCCCAGCCCGCAAACGAAGAATTTGAAATGATTTTTCCCACATAAAAAATCAGGAATATAAAGACAGTAATTGTGCAAATTATTTCCCAGCCTTTTTTTTTTACAGAAAGAAATATACATAATTATACTAATATTTGTTAATAGAAAATCTATACGAGATATAGATTTTTTAAAAATATTATTATTAATTTATTGCAAAAGTTTATCAAAATATTACACGATTTTTGATAATAAAAAATCATATTGTTTGTCAACATTCATTTCAAGAGGTGATGTATATTGACTACTCTTTCACAAAGTCAATCTTTAATGTTAAGAGTCCAAAAATTTAACATGCGATATATATTAACTACATATTAAATTTAAGTATGCATGAGACTAATCTGAAGCAGTTTCGTTTTGCGAATGTAATAACACATAACAAAAATGTTAAAATGACAGCCACAAGTACGTGTTTTTGATTGTGGAATAGGTAAAAGTTTATATATATTTTCTCAATATAAGATTGTAGGTCGAATTTTTATAAAAACACAAATGTATCGCGGGAAGTATATATTTTGTAACAAAACAATACGATGCAGTTATCTTCCTCAAGTACAGGATAAACGTATCGAAGGTAACGTATAGGGAAGGAAAATCATACCATGCTATTCATAAACCTAGAAGATGAACTGTATACAAAATATGGCTATTTTTTGTTCTAGGAAGCCATGGTTAAAATTTATATATAGTTCCTAAAGTACATTTTGTTTTATAAACTTAAAAACTACAATGTCAACAACCACCGCAACACTTCACATACATCCGGTTGTCACATCAATATTTTCCAGGTGCAGTTACAGTTACTGATGTAAAATTGCAAAAAAAAAGAAGAAGAAAAAAAGAAGTGTTTGTTTGATTAGTTATTCGTAAATGACACAAAAGGGTTATTAAAGAAGGTTTGATTGAATTTACGTCGCACTACAGCTGCACAATGAGCTATTGGGGACTATTTGGGGTGTATTCCAAAACAAATAAAATCGGAAACACTGCCTTGTAATTTTGAACCGGTCAGATACGAGAATAACCCCTGACATGGGGCCCCATACAACCTCTATTTAGACGTGTGGATATCGCGCCACGACGCACCAGTTCCCTGTGAACGGCAGATATTTGATATACAATATGAACGAATCTAAAAATACCCCAATTTCCTGATCGTTACAATATTGGTAGCACAGCAATATTAGCCAATATAGAAAAATGCGAGTTTTGCAACACTATTTTCCAATATCGACAAATGTCGGATGGAAAAATATGTCAAATGGTTAACCTTTTATCAATGTTGGCCAATATTGTTTAGCAATATTGTCAAATATCGGTTAATGGTGGGTAGGACAATATTGTAAATTAATATTTGCCAATAATGTGTTTGCCAATGTCAAATGATTATAAGCTTTTATAATATTTGCAAATATTGCTGAACCGATATTGGCCAATATTGGAAAACAGAACGGTATACAGTCGAAGAATTTTTTTTAATGTAGCCAGATTATTGGGTTGCCAATATTGAAAAAAAAAACAGGTCCTTTTAACACATTTGACTGATCAAAGCGAATTGGATTGGCCTTGGACCAATTTAAAACATATAGCTGATATATGTTAATATGTGAACGATATTGGAAAACAGCGTTGCTATAATTCATATGTCTACAAACGCTAAATTAAAAAGTATTTTTTTTAATAAGAACTTTTTTCTTTTGATTTGCTTGAAATGTTGCATGAAAAGTATAAAGATTACAGTATACTAGTTTAATTTTCTTTTCTTTTATAATATAAAATTCCTCTTTAGAAATAAAACCATGTATATTCTATATCTTTAAATAAACTTAATAATCAATTCAAAATTTTTAGTAAAGACAATTTTAACTTTCCAAAATGCTGGAATAGTACATATAGTATAAAAATATTTTTGTTTCACAATCGAGCAGAAAATAGATATTTTTGATGGCCATATTATTACTCTCATTCTTTACAAAAGAGACTTTTGCTACTTTTCGGAAATTTAAATCTCTTCATTGAACAAATATTGCTCAGTCCTCATAAATGCAAATTGTTTTACTTGAAATCTGGATTTTATTCTTTTAATTTAATGAATTTTTATTTGTAATATTTTAAGACAAAACCATAACTAGCACAGCCTTAGTAACTGTCAACTAAACCCGAACAACCGACTTAAAATAAATTACACAATGTTTTTTTAGCCTAAATATTACAAAACTACATTTTTTAAAATTAGACGCTGTTTATACAAAATCTTTATTGAATACATGGATAAAAATTTATTTGTAGGACGCTGTTTTAATGGAGTTTTTAATTACTGCAGTTTTAATTAATGGAGTTATTTCATATGAAACTATAGTTAACCTTTTCACATGGGCTCCGTCACAAAAATAATTGCCTTGTATGTGAGCCAATTCCTAAAACTGTTAAAAAGAAGGGGGGGGGGGGGGGGGGGGGCTTCGTTTTTTTTTGTAAGGCAGGAAAATGAAATCTCAAATTTTTGTGAAAGGATGAATTGCCTTACAATAAGAGGCGCGTAACTGCATGACGGAGGGGTCGTTAAAAACCTTTCTCAAAGCCCGCAGATTCGGGTTAGGGCCATTCAAATGTCAAAATACTGAAAATCGCAACAGATGAAGTTAAACAGAAACCATTAGCGAAACGTCATCTGTCCAGACAGGTGTAATTACCTCTATCTGTTAAGCCGCAAAAAGCATACTTTAGAACACACGCGTTTTAAAACTTCTTCCGAAAACTTGGTTCGAAAGTGTTTCATGCCCACCACATCTTTGTTCTCTGTGGGACACATATTGTTCCAGCTCATAATTAAAGATTATAACCACTGACATCCTAGCAGATAAGTTTTTTAAAAAAAATATTTTTTACAGTTTGATAACTATTTTTTATCCTTTATTACATAAAGTAGTCCAAATATTTCTAGTTAGGTTATTTCTTTTTCGTTTATTAAATTTTAAATTTTTTTAAAGTAGTTAATTTTGAACTATTAAAAATATGAAACTATTAAAAAAAATATCAATTGCAAGTCTGTGTTTAAGCTGTGAAAGCAAAATGTTAAATTCTATTTTGCTCAAATATTAAAATCTATTTTTGCAATGCAAATAATATAAAAATAACATAGAAAACTTTGGATAACAAAAAAAGTTTAAAAAGGCCCTACAATTTTATTATTTCACAATAACAAATAGACATACATTGTCAATAATTTTTTAATTAAAAAATGAGGCATACTAATAGATTTTTTTTTAATAATGACATAAAATCATGAGGAACAGTTGAAAACAAATGTAGAGTACAGTAATCAGTAGGTAACTCCGTTCCTTACTCGCTAACGCTCGTCAACCCCCGGAGCTTACAGTCTCCAGAGTATTGGTTGGTTTGCTTCGCAAAACAATTCTCGATTTGCTCGCCTTAATTTCATGCCTCTTTTGCGTTTTCGTTGATTTCAAATTTTAGTTGATTCCTAAATTTTCTGAATTGACAAGCTCATTTTAGTGTTGTTAAAATTTTGAAAGAATGATAACTTTTCGTTTGCTTACAAAGCGTAGTAAACTAATTAATTACTTAGTATTTTATAGTTTTGGAATTCTACTCTACAGTTCCCTCCTTTTCAAATGACACTTTGATAATAAAAAATAATTATGTAGTATAGGCCTGAACCGAAATATGGTCTAGCCTATTTAGTGTATTGATAATATAATAAAAATGTAAATAATGTTAAAAATATTTATGTTTAAATGCAAAAATGTTTTTTGTGGGGTTTTAGCTAAGTTGCTAAAAGGTTTATAAAAGTCAGCTTAAACACTATTACAAATCAATGTGTTGTACTAAATTAATGTGTTGCATGTATTAAATATGGCTTAAAATCAAAAGCAAAAACAGAAAAAAACTTGTCTATCTTTATAATAATCTTTATTACTTAATAATTTCTATCTCTACCAAGTTGTTACTAGTAAAATCACACACATTGACAAAATTAGGACCTAATTTGTTTAAAACATATTGAAGTTATTGCCTAAAAATGACGAAAGCATAATGAGCATAAATGAATATTTGAAGCATTAATGAATACACTAGAAAACAAGCAATCAAATGTACCCATTAGGAGAAAAAAATAGCTATTTCCAAAGCTATCACTCATGAAGAGAACAAGTTTAGTGATTTTGTTTGATTATGTGTATTTTTACTTTTTATTGTTTTTGATAAATTGTTAGTCGCATAGACGTTTTGCTTTATTTTGTTTCTGTAAATGTTTTCCATCTCGTCGACCCTTGACAAAATGAAAAAAATTACGAAAATCCGTCCTAAGATGAAAAAGTTCCCTCATTGTAAATTTAAAAGTAACACAACTTCAGAACTACTACTGAAAAGATCAATTTAAACATCTTCATTTTAAAATCCCATTTTTAATCCACAACATTTATCAGCAGATTGACATTGGCCCCAGAAAGAAAAAAATATACTTTTTCTCCGACTAAATATATTAATTTCTGGTTAAATACATTTAATCATCAAATCAAATAAAAGTGATAATAGGGGTTTCAAATCGAAAAGTATAATTTCTTTTATAGCTAATACATTTTTATTTCCTATTTAAATATTTTGTTATAAAAGTAGAAGGCGCACTTCACAAATGACTTCAATTTTTCATAAAAACGAAGAACATGTTTGTAATTGACATTGAATAATAGTTTTTCGCATTGCAACGGCAGTGGCGGCCCGTGGTCGAAAATGTTAGTGCAGCCGAAATCATGTGAATTCCCCCCCCCCCCCCCCCCCCTCCCTACTTTCCACAAACAATACATGAACGGACATTCTTTATTATTTATTACTCAAATCAAAGTTTCCTTTCAACTTTTACGAAATGATAACATGCAAAAAAAATAGAAAACACTTACTTATTTTTTTTAAATTAAAGCAATCCTCCTTTCTTTTAAACATGCGAATCGGTCAATTATAATACTAACTTAAATAACAAAACAACAGCAAGACCATGTCCTGAAACAACAGCACACAGTAAATTTATCACAAAAACAGTTTCCGTTTGGAGTTATAAGTCATAAGTTGGAGTCATAAGTTATCGAATCTCAAGTGCAGCTAAAACAAGAAAATTCATTTCGGCTGTACCTTCTCACAAATGCAGTGCATTAGCATGGGGAGGAATCTCCATACTACGTAAAGGTTTTCATGGCAACGATGCAGCTGATTTCGAATTTCGCTTTTTGGCTGCAGTTTGGATTGAATGAAGTTTTTTCCCTCCTGAATTGTACATTACGGTAACAGGCTTGCTATTTATCGAAGATTTTGTTTACTACCGTAGAAATTTCATTATCAATTATAATCTTCATTTAAGAAAATTAGTAAAATATCTTATTTTAGTTTTAAAATACCGAATTTAGGTGCAGCCCGGCTGTACTTGCTGTAGTGGACGAGCCGCCACTGTGCAACGGACTACCAGACTATAGTGATGGGCGGACCACTGGTTGGGAAATACTGGACTAGTTAATTGGTGAAAGTGTGAGACAAATGAAACCATATTTCATTTTCATGAAGTAAACTTTTTATTCTTGTTAAAACACAGTACTTAAAATATTATAATATTCATGATATTTTTTTCTTCTGCTAAAATTATAGTTCGGAATCTTCTAAATATATGTTTGCAAAATACTAGAAGTGTATCTACGTTTTCTTATAAGTTATTTGAGATTTTATGCTGGTTGACAGTTAGTTTAAAGTTTTCCAAAATAAATATATATGACCAGATCGCCTGATTTTCTACAAAATGGTACTTTGTTCAAAATTGAAAGAGGCACTAAAATCAAGCTTGCTTCTAAAAATATCCTTAAACCGTTCCTGACATAGCATATGAGTTTTAACTATTTTTTAAAATAAAAAGTAATTTATTTTGTTTAAGGGTGAGTTTCAGTTTCCAAAAGATATCTTTATTTTCATTTACCAAAACATATCTTCTTCATCAACTCAGAAATTCTCTCTTAAAAAAAAGAGAGAGAGAGATAGGGGTAATGCCCACGACCAGTTTGAAGACCGAAAATCAAAATAAATCTGCCAAAATAAGATGAAACATTTCTCGTGCGTTTTCTCTTTCATTGACGTCAATGCCACCCACAACATTTTTCTCCCTCAGGTGGCAACAGCAGCAACGTCTCGGTTTGAACTTTTATTTTTCCCAAGGCAACATTTAATGGATTATGGTGTCAAAACAAACGAAATGGGAAGGTAGGGGGATGCCTGTTTGTACGGATCTATGAATAGCTTCTGTTTTAGGGGCTCTGTTATCTTTTTTTTTATGTTAGGATTACACAATTATTAAGAGTTGATCTACACATCGTTTCATAGGGAATAAGGACCTTGACACACGCTTAACATAATCGCTCTTATACAAATATTATATTCTGAATGTATTTTTTTAAAACTCTGAGTTGGTTTCTCGGAAAAATGTTACGTGTTTGGTTTCTCCGGATTTAAGATTTTTGCAGCCCAAGACGCAACATCTCTGCATTTAAATATACGTGCATGCGTCTGCATAGTTAATCTAAACCAAACTGTTACAGCATATTTTAAATACTTAAAGAACTGAAATGGTAGCTTTTTTATTAATGTTAAATTTTCCCCAAATATACCCCTGGAAAGATGTTTGAAACTCTGAGACCGTTACACATTTATAAATTTATTCTTTCACAAATTGAAAACGATAGCTTCTGAAGCATTTGTCATTAGTGCATAAGAGGATACATCAAACGTGTATTACGTGCACAAATAAAGTTGATCTTTGTCGGGTTTAAAAAATCCAGCCTTGGACGCTTATGAACGCTGATTAGATAGTTCACCACTTCTTAAACCTTCACGAATTTTTTTAATTAAATAAGGAATATTTGCACATCTCCCTCTTCCTCCCCCCTCTCTCTTTTTCTCTCTTAATCTCTCCCTTTCTCTCTCTCTCTATATATATATATATAATATATATTTATTAAAAAGAAAATAGTGTGTTGTTATTTTATTATACTTAATTATTACTTGATATTAATTAGTGACTTTAATTATTTTATTCAATTTGTACAATCATGCATATTTGTATAATTCGGAATTTCTCTAATATCTTTCATCGAAGCGTTTAAGAAAAGAAGCAAAGGTAGTTTCTATGCAAAAATAACGGAATTTATAAGATTTATAAATTTCTAGTCCGCCATTTGTCAAACTACACTCGCAACTTCCGCGGTGACAGAACAAAACCGAAAGAAATCTCTTGAAGTACCTGGAAAAATATCCTCGAAGAAGACAGAAAGAAATAAAAAAAGGCGACAAGCGAAAAGTCGTCTGAGCCTAAAAGTTATTTCTGGATATTTCTTCCAAGATCCCAGAGCCAAAGCGACAGGATGCTGCTGTGATACTACCACAGGCTGCGGAAAAGCTCTTTTCAATTTCCCGATAACGGTAAGTGTACCTATTTTCGAGAGTATTTCTTACAACAACATTAAGGTACCCTCAAGAACTTTATTGCGTATTTTTACTCCGTCGAAAAGGAATCGATAAGGTATTTATAGGATATCGAAATTTGGGTTAAGTAAAAGAGAAGTGTATGGAGAAAAAAAATATATTTTTATTTATAGAAACTTTGATGGATTTATGTTTTTTATTCAAAATGTTTGACATTCACTTTTGTAGGTTTTTCAGTCAACAATATACCGAAACGATAGCTGATAAACGAAGTTATTTGAGATTTTAATTAATAGTGGTGGCGGCTAAGCTTTTCTATTCAGGATTTTGAATAAGTGTAGTTTTTCTACCTTTGCTTCGTTTCTTAAACGCTTCGATGAAAGATATTAGAGAAATTCCGAACTATACAAATATGCATGATTGTACAAATTGAATAAAATAATTAAAGTCACTAATTAATATCAAGAATAATTAAGTATAATAAAATAACAACACACTATTTTCTTTTTAATAAATATGTATATATATATATATATAGAGAGAGAGAGAGAGAAAGGGAGAGATTGAGTGAGAGAAAGAGAGAGGGGGAGGAAGAGGGAGATGTGCAAATATTCCTTATTTATTTAAAAAAATTCGTGAAGGTTTAAGAAGTGGTGAACTATCTAATCAGCGTTCATAAGCGTCCAAGGCTGGATCTTTTAAACCCGACAAAGACCAACTTTATTTGTGCACGTAATACACGTTTGATGTCTCCTCTTATGCACTAATGACAAATGCTTCAGAAGCTATCGTTTTCAATTTGTGAAAGAATAAATTTATAAATGTGTAACGGTCTCAGAGTTTCAAACATCTTTCCAGGGGTATATTTGGGGAAAATTTAACATTAATAAAAAAGCTACCATTTCAGTTCTTTAAGTATTTAAAATATGCGCTGTAACAGTTTGGTTTAGATTAACTATGCAGACGTATGCACGTATATTTAAATGCAGAGATGTTGCGTCTTGGGCTGCAAAAATCTTAAATCCGGAGAAACCAAACACGTAACATTTTTCCGAGAAACCAACTCAGAGTTTTAAAAAAATACATTCAGAATATAATATTTGTATAAGAGTGATTATGTTAAGCGTTCCATCACCAACTATGCTGCAAAAGAGAGGGGAGTTCATTGATTCAATCCTTATATATTTTAATATTATTTTTTTTATCTATTTTCAGACGCATAAGTAATGTTCTAAGTATGCGGTATATTTATTTACAAAAAAATTTTCTGAGTTTTGTCCTGTTTTTTCTGGTTTCCTGAAATTTCTGTGAAAATGGAGAGAAAAATTCGATGTTGTAACTTTCTTTTCCTATGTAAGAACAATTAATTTAAACTTTCAACAAATTCCTGTTCAAAACAAAATATTTTAATTATTTCAATAGCTTACGAAATTTAAACTCAATGCTTAATTGATGCGAAATTGAAACTTAAGAATTAAAAAAAATATACCAAATAGAGTATAATTTTATAAAATAAAAAATATATATTTGGAAAAGTTGCCATACACGGGCATATATATTCGTAGCTGTCCCTCTAAAATTAATCGGAATAGAAAACTGAAGATAAATTTCTAAAGGAGTCTTTTTGATGTGAATGCGTTTTTTAAATTGGACCTGGTATTATCGGCAGAAACTTACACATGAAAAGGAACAGATGTAGTATAGGACATTTGGCGCGTTTTTGTTTTTGGCGACGAAAAATTGCAGTTAAACAGTGCTATGACGTCATAGGGTTGCCAGATTGAAAGTCGCCACAAGGATCGGAACATACCAACAATGTCAGGTGGGATTGCCATACTATAAATTTATCGCCCCTATAAAACACGCCAAAAAAAACCTCCCGCGCCAAATGTCCTATACTACATCTGTACCAAAAAATGTTGATATTTCAAAACTCCAGGGGGTATCAGCCTATGAAGATAAATGATTTAACAATGTGTAGAGGAAAGTGGTCCACGACGAGAAGGTCGGTCACTAATCAACTCCTTCCTCTGACTTTTGCACGGAATGTGTGTGTGGAGGAAGGGGGGGGGGGGGGGGGGGGTCGAATCGTTCCATTTCGGACGTTTGCTAAGTAAGCTGTTAAATGCTTTAACTTCAGGTATATTGGACCAGTAGTAGCGAGTTAGTGCTTAAATTGAAGAGACGATGAGTTCTACAATATTCTATTTGAACTGTTAACAGTTTTATACCTTTGTGAGAAAAGTGTGCGGAGTGGAAAGTGACGATTTGTTGATGATTTCAACAGAAATCCAAAATATTGCATTGAAGTTCATTTGTACCATAATAAATGAAAAAAGATTGATAGCAACGGATACATAGTAAACGGATATATTTAGAGTTTACCGAAAATGCAAGAAAGAACAGGAGGAGCAAGCCCCCGTACAAAATATTCGCGAACCAAGCATTATTACGGTACAGTAATAATGTTACAGGGGATAGGGGGGAGGGAGATGTAGTGAATTTCAGGAATATCTGTACTAAATTGCTTTTATGTACTATTTTTACTAGGGGAAATTTACTTTTGTAATGTATGAAAAACCTCTAATGGCAGAAGAAAATGGTAGCTGATTAAAAACATTTTCAGGGTTGTTAAGGTTCAAAGAGGAGGCGTAGCCATCCTTATTAAAGAAACTCTTAACTACATTGTATCACACAGTGCCAAATACTTGGGAAAGTTGTATTTTTTTCTCTTGTATCTATTCAATACTTTCAATGGATGTCCTTTGACGAAGTGTTTGAAGTTCGTGCACGTTTTTTTAGAAGAAAAAGGAAGCCAAGGGCGGTCGTTGAATGAGTAGTGCACAGCAGGAGTGATTCGATGAATCGACTTCATGCGGCTTTTGCCATGAAACCGTGAGATTTACGAATTTCATCAACAAAATACTGCTTGGGAAAGGCGATGGGATTTGTAAAGTTTTTGGGTATAATCGCTTTTCTCATAAAAATAGTTACCCGCTTTGATACTTGATGTTTTGTAGATGAGTAAACAATAAGTTTAACCGTCACGTTTCGATTTCAGTACACCATTATAACAGTACTTAACCCTCCAGTTCCCAAATAGGACCTCGCATAAAAAATAGTTTTTTAGGGACTTTAAATAAGATTGCCATTTTTTATGTACAAATTTACAGTTTTTGAAAATCAATTTACAGTTTTTGTACATATTTAAAATTTTTGTATAACTTTACAGTTTTTGTACAAATTAAAAAAATTATACAAATTTACAGTTTTTGTTAATTTTTTTTGCATTTTTAATTTTTTTTGTCAATTTTGGTGTACAAAGATTCTCCAGAAGTCAATAGATGGTTGAAGAACTAACTGTTAGCAATATATTAAATATTACAGCCGGAAAATGAGATGCGCATTGGGAACTGGAGCACTATAGCCCTATAATTTTCACTAGCCCTGGCTTCGAGCATGAATGGACTGTAGTAGAGCGAATATGACGTCATCATCTTGATGCAAACTTCTCAGACCTGATGGCACCAGACACGTGACTTCCTTTCAAAATTCATGAATGAAAAATCGTTAGCGATTGACTTGTGACTTGTAAATGATAGTAAATGTGTTACTTTATGAAGTACAAGATATTTTTATGAATGAACTAGAAATTTGTTATGAATGGATGGCGTAGTAAACCACGAGTCTGAGGCCATACATGTTGGCCTCACTTTGATGTTTGCGAGATTATAAGCTTATGATTTCTCTACTATGAGGAATCCATGCTCGAAGATCCCTGGAGTGAGAACTATGAGACTCAGAGAAAATCCGTTAGGTGTCTGTGGTTGTTTACGTTTGTGTGAGCTTTTAATCCTCTGACCGATCTAAACAACTTAAGTCGTTCTTCCATGGATTTTCAGTTTTTCAAGAAATACACCTAAACATTAAATTCATAAAATTATTAGATTTAAAATTTTTTTTCGAATCTAAAGCGTTGGGGTGTGTCATGGGTGCTATAGCTTTTAAACTAGATCTTTTTATTCGTATTATCGCTCAGATGGAGATTGGCTCCCCCAAGGTGTAAATATTTATAAACAACATTAGTGTAAATTAAAGAATGTTAATTTATGTGCCATGTTGATTTTGAACGTTACGTGGGATATTAATAATGTTTTAATGTAAGGAATAAAAAAATAAAAATTGCAATAAAAAGCTTAAATTTTTTTTAAAAAATATTTATACTTCGTCTTTTATAAATTACACAATTATAGGACAGTTTCCAACACACTAGTTTAAGAAAATAATCGATGCAGTAACTGAAAAATCCAAGCAGTAATGGCTAATTTAAAATATGTGGGACCGTACGGTTACAAAAAATATTGATTCCTTTAGGAAAATTTACATGTGTAACCATAAAACTTATTTACACATTTTCCAATTATTAATTAATTTGTGGCTTAATTATAGCTAATTAATATTTCATAAAGTGCTGAATAATTTCCAAATTGAAATATATTTATAAATTTAATAATAACAGAAATCAGAAAATAAAAGTATATATCCGCTCAAGTTTCTGTTTTCTACGAATAAAAATAATTTGAACGAATTCTTTACGAATTCGAATTAAAACAATTCGTAGGTTTTTGCTGTAATCCATTATATTGATTTATTAAATTGAAATACATGACTACATGAAACTTTTTGGTATGATTATCAATTTAATTATCGATTTAACAATTTTAAATCTTTCTTTTGTTATTTTTTTTTAATTTATAATATTACTTCATTTTGGTCAATTATACATTACATTGTTCTTTTACTATAACGTATTAAGTATTCTTTTATTAATAGTTGACCAACTGTATGTATCGATTACTGTTGTAGTTTCTGAATGTAAACATATTATCTCCAGATGGGATAATTCTGCGTCCAAATTATTTACATGTTATTAGCATGGTTTGCAGAAAAATTGAACTTTCATAGGTGTGCAGTTATTTGATTTTAGTTTCTACTGGACTAAGAAGGTGTCGAATTTTAGTGAAAATATAAATACAAATACAAATACAAATATTGACGACCAACAACAGGCTCAAGGCCCAACAAGGTTGGTCCATCTAGTACCTCTTAACTATCCCCCAATGCATATCTAACTTCTTCTTAAAATCCGTTACTCCTTTACAATTAACAATATTCACTGGCAAGGTGTTCCATTTGTCTATTACCCTATTATAGAAATAGTGTTTTCTCCCTTCTCGATTAAAATGGGATTTGTTTAACTTAAACCCATGACCTCTCGTTCTATCACTCATATTAAAATCTAAACCCTCCACATCTCCTTGTTTGATAAATTGGAATAGTTGAATCAAATCTCCCCTAACCCTTCTTTCTTCCAGAGTATACATATTCAAATTTCTTAATCTATCTTTATAATTCATGCCTGAAAACCCTTGAACCATTTTAGTAGTCCTGTGCTGAATTTTCTCTAACAATGCAATGTCTTTTTTAAGATATGGTGACCAGAACTGTACAGCATACTCAAGATGTGGCCTTACTAAACCTCTGTACAATGGCAAGATAATATCCTTAGATTTTGATGAAACACTTTTCCTGATGTACCCCAACATTCTATTAGTTTTTTTGCTAGCCACTGTACATTGATGACTCATTTTAAAATCCTCATTTACCAACACACCCAGATCGCTTACAATCTCACTATTTTTCATTTCTGCACCCTGTAAAACATATGCAGCCTTACTATTTTTGATACCCATGTGCAACACTTGACATTTACTGATATTAAAAGACATACCCCATTTAACAGCCCATTCTGATATTTTTGTTAAATCACCTTGTAATTGCTCTATTTGTTCCCCAGAATTCACAGTCCCCATAATTTTTAAATCATCTGCAAAGATGGTTGAAGTTGGAAATTAATTGTTAAAAATTGACATTTTTATTCTACTTTTAATTAAGTTAATTACTTTGAAATTCACGTACTACTTTATTTCTACACTGTAAAAAAAAGTACTTAAAAATTAGTACTTTAACCTACTCGTTTTTCTTAGAGTACAATTGCGTAGTAAGAGCGATGACCTACTCAAATTTAAATAATCGTAATTTCTCAAAAATGAACAGTGTGATTTAATATTGTTCAAGCTATTTTAACAAAGCGACCTGACACACTCAAAATAGTTGTTTAGAAGATGGTTTTCTACACTATTTGATGTCGATTGCTTAAATGGAAAACGAGTAATTACAACTCAATTATCTCACTTCCAATTCTATTGACATACCTTTTTAACATGTCTCTTGTTTATAACTTCTTCAAGTCGCCGTGTTAGTTTAACGGATAAGACACTGGACTGCAGTGCCTGAGGATCGGGGTTCGATTCCCGGTAAGTCTTGGTTGTACTTGTTGATATTTATTGAAAGTGATTTATGAAGGCAGCCAATGTAGGCAAGCAACTGCTCTTTTTTATTTATTTTTACACATTTTGCTCATTTTTGAGTATATGTCTTTTTAAAATATGAAACTTACATTTTCGGAACAATGATAAGCATCGAATGTACCCAAATATGTGTACAATTTACTTATTTTTGAGTACCTATTTTTAACAGTATACCTGAAAATTACTTTATGGTAAAAAGGTGTGCCAAGGTAACTTGAATTTTATTTTATTACCTGAAGACGCATATATCACCCTGTATATAAGTAATTTCCCACAAATTTGGCACTTCCAGTAAATCGGCTATAACAAATTTTTTTTCATTAAAAAACTTTAAAAATTCCATCTTTAAAAAATATGACAGAAGCTTCAAAATAGCTTTAAAGTTACTTGTACAAATCGAGACACTAAAATCATATTAACTTGTGTCACAAAAATTTCTAAAACTGTCCCCGGATATGATATTATGATTTTATTTCTGAAAAATTACTATGTTAACGTAAACAGACCTTTTTAGATTGAGTTTAGTGTTTTGTAATAAGTGTTTCAAAAGTTACAATGTATATTATCCTATTCACCTATGTAAACTATAGTTACACAGGACAGAGGCAGTGCTGAATATTAATAAAGAATTTCAAATTCAAGAATAATTTTCACTATAAAATTAAAAAATGAATAGTTATTAAAGTTATCAATTTATTTTTAAACAACTTCCTTTAACACTCTCTGTTTGACGAACTTTTCACTAAGGGATCATCATCTTTGCAAATTTGATATCTGAAAAATGTATTTCAATCGGCACAAATCATAAAAAAGACAGTTGTGAATTTGCCGTTGATATCTTTGTTCATCGTTGTCCATATTTTATTATACGATTTCAATACCTATCAGTTATGAGCTATCACAATCAGTGGCGGCTGTGGTCGAAAGTCGAAAATGTTAGTGCAGCCGAAATCACGTGAATCCCCCCCTCCCCCCTAAAACCATACATGAACGGAACATACATTTCCAAAAACCATACATGAACGGAAATTCATTATTATTCACTACTCAAATCAAAGTTTCCTTTAAATTTTTACGAAATGATAACATGCGAAAAAAACGGAAAACACTTACTTATTATTTGAAAATTAAAGCAACCCTGCTTTCTTTTACACATGCGAATCGGTCAATTTTAATATTAACTCTTACATAACAAAACAACAGCAGGACCATGTCCTGAAACAACAGCACACAGTAAATGTATCACGAAAACAATTTCCGTTAGGAGATATTCTCGTAAGTTCTCGTTTCACCAACGAGCCAATCAGCATATCGAACTTCAAGTACAGCTAAAACAAGAAAATTCATTTCAGCTGTACCTTCTCACAAATGCAGTGCATTAACATGGGGGGAATCTCCATACTACGTAGAGGTTGCCATGACAACGATGCAGCCGATTTCGAATTTCGCTTTTTGGCTGCCGTTTGATAGAATAGAGTTTTTCCCCTCATGAATTGTGCATTACGGTAACAGGCTTGCTATTTATCGGAGATTTTATTTACTACCGTAGAATTCTCATTTTCAATTCTAATCTTCATTTAAGAAAATTAGTAAAATATCTGATTTTAGTTTTAAAATACACTAATGAATCTAGGTGCAGCCCGGCTGTACTTGCTGTAGTGGGCGAGCCGCCACTGATCACAATCCCTTGTATTACTATTAACCACTCTTTTTTTTCTGAAAAAGAACATGATATGGAGTCACTCTTTCAAAAGTAGCGTCAACTATTCTCCAAAAAGAAAGTAAATATTTTATTTTAAGACCATTTACATTACAAACGGTTCCAATGATGAGATAAAATATTGCCTTTCTAAATTGATAAAAAAAATTATCTCCACCTTCTTCTGAACATTCGCATTGATAACTAACTTAAAACTACAGATCGAGGGTTTCTTTGTCCAGTATTCGAAGAAACGCAAAAGAAAAATCGCCATTAATTCATATTTCCGTTAATTGAATAATAATGGATTTGAAATAACTCTGAACTGCCTTTAGTCCAGAAGTGAGAAAATTCGATCATGCAATGACACAACTTGATGAAATACTCTTATAGTTTCAAATTGACGCCCTCTGACGTTTGTACTGAGTAGCGGGGGGGAGGAGTAAAAATACAGGTATACTTTGGCCTGTCTAACCACTGTAACAAGTTCAAATCAACCTAATCAGGGCGTATGCGTGCTCATATTGAAGAGAATGACAAGTTCTACAATTCCATGTAACTACTTCACAGTTTAAACGATTTGTGTGAAAATTGTGTGGAGTGGAAAGGGACCATTTGTCGAAAATTTCACTATGAAGCCAAAATATCACACTAAAGTTCAATTGAGGCATAGCAAACTTAAACAGGTTAACAGAGCAGTTCAGGATGAACACAATTATACAAAAAAATATACTTGTGGGACAAGTATGAAGAGTTCTAGTGATTACCGAAGACGCAGGAAGGAGCAGAGGCGCGTACAAAGCATTCAAGAAACCAAACCTTACACTGTCAAAAAAAGGTACTTAAAAATGAGTACCTGAACATACTCGTTTTTCTTTCAGTACAATTGCATTGTAAATGAGCGATGACGTACTCAAATTTAGTAATCGTACTTTCTCAAGAATGTACATTGTGTTTTAATATTGCTTATTTCAGCTTCTATTGAAGCCATCTTAACAATGCGACCTGACTAACTTAAAATAGTTGTTCGAAAGATGGATTTTCACATTATATGACGTGGATTTCTTTAATGGAAACTGAGTTATTACAACTCAATTATCTTACTTCCCGTTTTATTGGCACATGTTTTTAACGTTTCTTTTGTTTAGACGTCGCTCTGGTAGTACAACGGATATGGCACTGGGCTGTGGTGTCTTAGGATATGGGTTCGATTCCCGGGTCTTGGTTATAATTCTCGATATTTTTTTAAAAGTGATTTATGAAGGCAGTTTTCGTAGGCAAACAACTAACCTTTTTGTTCATTTTTACTCGTTTTACTCATTTTTGAGTACATGTGATTTTCAAAAATGAAACTTATCTATTCGGAGCTATAATAGGCATCGAATGTACTAAAAATGAGTACATTTTACTTACTGTTGAGTACATATTTTTAACAGGGAACTTACAGTGGGGATTGTGCCTACCAGATTTTTAATATTAGCAACAAATTCTTCCCCAATACCACATTAAATTTAAACTTTGTTACACACCAGATTAACTCTTTCTCGAATCCGTTGGCAGAGTAGGCGACCCACTGAATCACCTGCAGAGAGTGGGGTTGCAGTGTCTCAAATGAGTGATCGCTTGAATACATTCGCAGACCCCCGCGTTTCTCGCAACTCTTCAACGCCACGACCACGCCAAACTGAGGTTGTCGCGCACAAGCGGGCAGGGGACGGAGCCCACACAGTACGAGACCATCGTACAGTGGTTAGTTAAATCTCGATAGGTTTTTCCCCACTATTAAAAGTTTTTTTTTTTTACTTGTCAAGGGGGAATCGAATTAAAATGCATTTTCAACATTTACTTTTCAATAGCTGTGTGCTTTCCTGTTTATATTAAAAGTTTTTTTTAAGTAATTTCTATTGCTAGTCTCTAGTGAAACTATTTTAAATGAATAGTTTATAAATTGTGAGCACGCTATTAAAATGCACACTGTTAAAAATAGGTACTTAAAAATAAGTAAAATTTACTCATTTTTGTGTACATTCGTTGCTTATCATAGCTCCGAATAAATAAGTTTCATTTTTGAAAAAGACATGTACTCAAAAATGAGTGCAATGTGTAAAAAGATCTGCTGCTTGCCTACATAGGCTGCCTTCCTAAATCACTTTCAATACAGCTTAACAATTATTATAACCAAGACTTACAGGGAATCAAACCCAGATCCTGAGGCACCGCAGCCCAGTTCCTTATCCGTTGTACTAGCTATCGTGAAGAAATTATAAACAATAGGCACGTTAAAAAGATGTGCTAAAAGAATGGGAAGCAAGATAATTGAGTTGTAATAACTCAGTTTCCATTAAAGCAATCGACATCAATTCATGTGGTAAAACCATTTTATGTACAACTATTTTAAGTTTGTCAGGTCTATTTGTTAAGATGGCTTGAACAGAAGCTGAAATTAGCAAGATTAAATTACATTGCTCATTTTTAAGAAAGTACAAATACTTACATTTGAAACGTCATCGCTCATTTACGATGCAATTGAATTAAAAAAAAAAGTATGTTCAGGTACTCATGTTTAAGTATTTTTTTTACAATGTAAGCATACAGTATGTATCTGAAATAGGTTTTGGGCTAACATATTTTATATAATTTTTTTTTTTGTCTATTTAAATTATGTTGATTATCGACGCAAAATGTAAATGTCCTAAGCCCTTATTTCTTTCAAAGTCATATTTTTTTCTTACAAATGGAAATTTTTTTCAAAAAATATTTTTTGAATATTTGAAAACTGCATTAACTCATAGTTTTATTTCATGCTATTAAGGAAACACAGCACCCAAAAAAAAAATTGTAAAATTCATGATATTGTTTATTTTCTAAAATTACAGGTTGGAATTTTGTAAATATGCTTGTAAAAGTTTAGAACTATATATCTATGTTTTTTGATGATTTATGATATTTTATGCTGGATTGACAAATATGTTTTTCAAGGAACTAAAACATTAAATCGGTTTTATAAGTGTTTGGTTTTCCTTGATATTAAATATTTCGAAACCCTAAGGTTTTTTTTTATAATTAATGGATTATAATTTTTTAGAATATTGTAAATTATTTGAATATTTCAAATTGGCATGAGAATTAGCTGTATGAATAGTAGTTTTTTTTAATTAGTTAAGTAAAACAATTAAGTTTTAAGGAATTATTTTGTGTTATTATGAATAAGTATTTATATAAAAATCAAATACATGTAATATTAAAAAAAATTAATGTCAATTATTATGTATCATACTTCAAAGGTTCCGAGAAAAAAATTTGGTTAACAAATATAAATATTTAAAAAGGCCTCTGGGTTAAGCTTAAAAAATTTGAAAAAGTTTAAATTAAAAAAATACAAACATATATGGAATTTGTATGTAAAATATTGCTCTCTTATAAAATTTTTAATAATTACATTAAAATTTAAATTTAAAATTAAATGTTTCCGCAAAAAGGCAAAAATAAAAATAAAGTTTCTGAATTACATTAAATTTTTATGCTGAGTATTATGGGTTAACATGTGTGTAACATGCAATTTTTTTTCAAATTACTAAGGTATTATAATAACACTTTTTAGGAAAACAAAAGCATAGTTTTAATGAACAACCATTAATTGGGTATTGAGATAGTTTTAATATATTTTTAAAATCCGATAATAATAATATATTTATTTAATCCGAACTCTAGTTATCCGGACCAAACAAAGCGGATCGCCCATTTTCTGGATCGCTTTCAGCAGAGCAAAGTCCACATTTTTAAAGTATCTTATCGGTGAATAATGTGATTTTTAATAGTCATTAAATTACATTACATACTAAAGCAAATTTTGTTCGTTTACAAAGGAATAATCTTTTTTTCGTGAATTATCCAATTATCCGGATATTCGATTTTCCGAATGGGATCTGGTCCAAATTGATCCGGATAATTGAAGTTCTAATGTACATTTGTATTTGCTAAACAAATCTCGATTGGCTTTTAAAAAAAAAACTGACAAACTTTTTCTAAGTGTCATAATTCATAAATTTTATTCAAATTTATTCATTAGTTTCTGTGAAAAATTAAAAGGGGCCTCACTACTAGGTTCGCACCAGGCCACACGGTTACTAAATGCGCTCCTGATAAAATATTTAAGTATTTCACATACATTTTATTAGATATCTTCTTAATGAACATAGCTGCGATATCTCTATACCACACCTGTAGTTTATCTACAAATTGAAGAACGCATTTCAGATAAATGGCATAAACACTTGAAACAGAACTTGGACGCTCTCCAAGGCAGTCGAGAAAATAATTTCTTACTCCCCTTTTCCTTGTCAGTTAATGGATGGGGCCGTCTGAAACTTCTCTGAAGAAGGTTTTAGGACGAAAAATAAGAAATAGATTTAAAAGAAAATGTGTCTGGAGTTCAACATAAAAAAAGCATAAAGCCGTTGAGATTAAATCTTTACAGCGCCTGTAAAAGCCCTAGCGCCAAATGAGTTCGAGTTTGGGCCCTAATGCCTTAAGGTGGTGAAAGGAAAGGAATGATTTTTATGTGAGAACATGTGTTGAAAGCGGGAATTTTTTATTTTGCTGATAAAGTTTTTAGTTTTGTTTATTTTTGTCAAACTTTTAACAATTTTTTTTATCTAAATTATTTGTTTACTTCTTTTTGGCGAATATTTATTTACTTTTTTGCAATATTAACTTTATTTTTTCAAACTTTCGTTTATTTTTTAGAGAATAATAATGTACTTATATTTTGTATGTATAAATATTTTGTAAGATATCAGTGATGTGGATTATAGTAAACATATAAGTATTTATTTTAACCTTTCCCAAAAATAATCCGGTGCAATGTGGTTGTGTTTGCTCAAATGTGAAAAGAAATGCAGGATCATTAAACGTAGAGTAATATACATTCAGCATATTAGGAAGTTTGGATACAAGCCAGCGTTGCGGTTTTGTGGTTAGAACCGCGGTTAATGTTTTCTGCCTACTCTTAAAAAAACGTCTATTTCATCTGGATTACACAGGATCAAGGCCCAAGTGACACAAGTGGCAGCTTTGGGCGCCGGACGAAAGGGGCGCCACATTTTAGTGAAATTAAAAATGATTTAAGTTGGAAATTTGAACATTTGTTATTTTTCAAGGTCCAGGTTCTTAAATTAATTACATAATATATTTAAATTAATTGGAATTCTAGAAGTTGTCATTTTCTTTAATTTAAGCACTAACTCGCCTCATTTCGTTGAATGGAATTAAAGTTACAATAGTTAAACAGGAAATTACCCGATATTTGACTATATTACTTCACCTCGGTACAACATTTATCAACATAGGATTATATTTTCTCTGGAGTTATGAAACTTTTAATTATCAACATGTTTCGTGTAGCTCGAGTTTCTGCCGATGATCGCTGTACTTGGACAAATTGAAGACGTAGGTGGAAGAAGCAGACAACTCCATTTTTTCTGATTTACGATTTTTCCCTTATTCCTATGAAAATCCCCTATTGATGGATGCAAGAACCAGACAGCTGTACGCAACGGCTATAGATATATAAAACACAAGGAGTTGTCTCATACTATGAAAGAAAAGTACAGCTCCAGAAGCTGTCTTGGTTTTGCACCAAATTAGTTCAACGTTTGGCCGCTTGGTTGGATCATTTTCCGTGTCGCATCAACCTGTCGTTTGACAAACTCGTTTGTCGAAGGCGTGTTGTGTTTTGAATAAGCTAAAAGATGTGTTACGCATCCGAAATTCCAATAAAGGGGTGTAATTCAGATCTGTACTATAAGTATACGTAATTTAATAAGCAATCCTTAAATGAAACGAATATTTTTTGCTGTTTGAAGTTTA
The DNA here is from genome assembly GCA_963932185.1 of Troglohyphantes excavatus. Classification (NCBI taxonomy): domain Eukaryota; kingdom Metazoa; phylum Arthropoda; class Arachnida; order Araneae; family Linyphiidae; genus Troglohyphantes; species Troglohyphantes excavatus. The sequence goes on from OZ010674.1 coordinate 25,819,276, forward strand.
CAGTCGTATTTAGGATTTCGGTGAAGTATCTACAAGGATTTTAATGGTAAGTCTCTGGCCACAGAATTCCAATGTTAGGTGTAAAAAACTAGACAGCTCCATTTTTTCATTTTTTTTAAAAATAAAAACACCAGAGACGAGATTGTAAAAGTAAAATCAGTATCTGATAGAGGAAGGTATTTTTTTTATGTTTTTACCTAATTTTAATAAGTTTTAAAAAACGTTAAGTACTTTTTAAAGTATTTTTTACCCTTCTTGAACAAATTTGAAAACTGGAGCTGTCTGGTTCTTCCAACCACGTCTTCTATTCTAAAGATGCATTCACGTAAAAACATGTACAGATCCTATACTGGTATAGTCAGAGAGTTGTAATATTAAATAGAGAGCGCCTTCAATACCAGGCTCTCGTAAGGCCGCGGTGTCAACGTTGAAAAGAAAAACTCACATCACATGGTTATAGCGCTGCCACATTTGACGTCCAGACATCTGCAGGAGTTTCAAATTTGGCGCACTTTCTTCTCTTTTGGTGATAAGGAGTTCTGTCCGTATTCAACTTTTTAACATATATGTACGTATTTACTAATTTTCAAACAATATGCGCTATATATTTCCTCTTCATTAACGAAACGAAAATATTTTATTTGTTTTCAGTACTCGAAGAAGCGAAACTCTTTATATTTCTCAGGTTTTATTGTTTATATTTTCTTTTTGAAGTATACAAAATAACAATTGAAAGAACTTCGCTTATGGTAAATGTTTTACATAAAAACGTAATGCAATTATTTCAAAACTACAAAGTAAGAAAAATCTCCTTAATATATCTGTTAAACTCCCTTAAATTGTGCCACTCGTTAAAAAAAAACGATATTTAAATACAAAATTAAACACAAAACCATATTACAATACTTCGATCTCGTTTAGTTCTTAAAGTCGCCAAGGCCTGCCAAGTAATATTGGCGCATGAATAAATTGGCATTTTCACATATCACGTGGTTTCAATGATGAACACACGGAAATACGCATTTTTATTCCTCTATTTGTATCATTACCCTATGGGTATAGTAGTATCGCAACGTGTCTAGGTGAAGAGATCCAATTCGCACTTGACCCATTTCCTCCTTCGCTTTCTTTGGCAAAAGCGAAGTTTTGTCGACATTCTACTCCCCGCAATGTCGGTGGTTCCAAAACACACACGTGTTGTGCCGAAATAGCAGCTCCTCGGCGCAGTTTATTCTTGAGGAGCCTCCCCGGAATGCCTTCCAACAATAATCCACCCCCCCACCCACCTCTTCGAACGACGCCAACTGCAACAACACTCTGCGGGATGCTGGGGCGCCATCGGTATGCTGGAAAATCTTAGACAAGTGTGAATGGGCGGATGCCCGTTCTATAAACGCATTGTTCAGTTAATTTTTTACGATATATGTACTATTTATGGACGTGAATGCGCCTTTAAAGTCGGTCGGGCTGTCATTGGCTGAAACTTGCGGGACACGAAAAGTATTGATATTTAAAATCTCCATAACTCAAAAGTGGAAATGTCCATTGGGGATGAATGACCTACCATTGAAAAGTGGGCCGCGTAGACCATGCGGGTTGTTTATCTCTTGAGCCATCTGACTTTTGTACTGCGTGGGGGTGGGGGAGGATTAGTTATGTGTTTGGTATAATCTGGCCTTCTTAACAGCTGTAACTTCAGTCGAACAGATCGTGTCCAGTGGTGTGCTTAAATTAAAGAAACCGACGAGTACTTACAAGTATGTTTGACTATACTCGGGGACAACCTAAGCTGAGCCTATAATCGATTGAATATTTATATATATCATAGCTTCCTTTTCAGGTTCAACTTCGGTTGTCTCCGAGAATAGTTGACAGTTTAAACTATTTGTGATAAAATTGTGTGGAGTAGAGAAGGACGAATCGTCGAATATTTCACTATGAAGTCAAAATATCATTCTAACATTCGATTGCAATAGTAAGAAATAAGCTAACTTAAACAGGTTGAAAGACTAAGAGCAGTTCAAGATGATCAAAACGATACCGAGAAGTCTAAACCTAGGACAAGTGTCTATAGTTTACTGGTGAGTTAGTAGCAGACCGAGCAGGCGCACGTACAAGGTATTCACGAATCAAACCTATTACTGTACAGTGGGGATTGTGCTTACCCGCTCATTTTACAGTTCCTTTTCCTTTATATACGTATATATAAGAATAAGTAAAAAGTATATAAATCAGAAAATGTGGAGCTGTCTGGTTTTTCCACCCTCGTTTTCAATTAAAGTTCAATTAAAAAAAATTGTCATTTTTTCCGAAGTTTGTTCATTTAGAATAATCCTTTAGGCGGGAAAATGATAAGGATGCTGAATTTGCGGTAAAGAGATTTTTCGTTTTAGACCTAGATTTAAATTAATGCCAGAATTAAATATTTCTTAAGCTTTCTTGAGCTGAAAGACTTAACTTCGTTTCACTGAAAATTTACTCATTAAGTTTATGTCAATTTTTAACCCAAAAATAAATTTCAGTAAAAAAAATGGTTATTTAAATTGTTTTCATTAAAAAGGCAGAGAACGATTTTTCATATAAAAAAATAGAGAAGAATTCCAATTATCCGAATTCCAGTTATCCGGATCAAAGAAAGTGGAACGCCAATTATCCGGATCTGAATCGCTTTGAGAAAAAAAAAAGGAATCAACAAAATCCACTATTTAAAATTTTCTAATTGGCGCCTTAATATTTTTCGTGAATTATCCAGTTATCCGGATATTCGATTATACGGGTAGGATCTGGTCCCAAATTGATTCGTATAATTGGAGTTCTCTACTGCAATTTCACAAATATGGATTTTTAAAATTAATTATTTATTTGTAGCGCCACATTTGGAGTCTGCTTTGAAGCTGGTAATAACTGAATGCAATTAAAGAAATAGTATGCACGTCAAAACTTCTTTCTGTGGGAATGTCAAAGTAATTAGTTACGCAATTATTATTTTATTATTTTGTCGCCCCGTTCCTCTTTAAAAAGACGGTACCGCCTTCCGATGTCGCCTCGTCTGTGTTTTAACAAAGTCCTCATCGACGCCGTTTGGCGCTATTTTAGACAGGTGCCCATTTATCATTAATAACACATCTTTATGGACCACCCTTTGTCGTCTTATTGTCTTTTTCGAAGTCGTAACGCTTCGCGGTTATTTTCTGTGCTAAATCTTTTTGCCACCCTAGGCGAGCAAGCGCCGTGGGTCGAGTTGGCGACGAAATTGCAACGTGTTAAAGTAAAGGTCTGTTATGCATCATTATCGCAGATTGGCGAGGTGTGAAGCGATACACTTAATAACGTTCTGTGTAACTCATTAACTATTTTTATTTTTGAAGTTGATTGGTTGAATCAACGTCACGCTAAAGATGCGCAGCAGGCTGTTTTCAATGGTTCGGGACAGACCAACATTGTCTTAAGGGTGTGCGACGTGTGCCATCGCACAGAGCCCTTCGCTTTTAAAGGGATCCTAGCGTCCAGACAAAAAAAATGATAAAAATATATTTTGGACAGAAATGAATTTCCATTATTAAAAACTGCAATTTCCTTATTTTTTATTTGCATTTACTCTATCTAGGATATATTCGCTCACCGATCACAGGTTATCTGATAATACGTCCCGAGAATTAACGAATGTTTTTTCCACGTAAAGGAAAGGAAGTAACGGGCAGAGTTATCTATTATGATTTGTTTTTTGTTCAAAACGCAAAAGCTCCTATATGCACATTTCAACCAGATATAAAAGCTCCTATATCCACATATCAACCAGATATCAGATAATAAATATGGAGAATTGTATTATAGTATATCAAATTAATACGTGTAATAAAATTTTTAAGATTAAAAATTTGGTACTTTTATTAAAGATTTATGTGTATACATCACATTTCGTACAACGAATTCGCTTTTTCAAATAACGGTATGTATCATAGAGTTATATTAAATATTTTTAAGTTTCTGACACTTTTATTGATTTAGAATAGAGTTTGGATAAACATACAGTCCCTGGCAACGAAAAGAACAACATTGTGTTGTGAACATATGTGTTATCAAAAAGCTGACTAAAGCACAAGATAGACAAAAAAAATCTTACAAGAGAACAAAATTGAGTGACAATTTGAGTTAGAACTATTATTGAGTTTTTATTAGTAAATAATGGTTTATTATATTTAAAAATTGAAGCCTAAAGGATCAAGTACCTTTTAATAAAATCTAATTTTTCCAATTTTTGGATATAACACTTTTAACAGTTGGGCTGCTTACTCTTTTATGGAGCTCAAACACACAATTTGTTTGGACGTGGAAGTGAAACGTTATCTAAACCAGTTACATGGGCTATCAGGATAGAAACATCCTTTTAAGATAATTTATTTCAAAATTATAAATAACCCTAAACAAATAGCTCGATTGACAGGAATTTGATTTTATTCGATAGGAAAGTAGGCACTGATTCGCGTAAAATCTTGAATACAGCATGTGGATGGGGCTTACGGAGTAATACGGGACAACTTAATTACATCCATGGTTGGCGATGTTTTTGTTGTCGACCAATTTCTGAAATGATGTTTCACGTAAAACCCTTCTAACTGTGCTCTGACATAGCGACATTCGTTTTTTTTTGTATTTGTAGTGAATTAAACTTAATTGATATTCCAGTCCTTATGTAATTAAATCCTCCGGTGTTGCGATAATTTTGTATTTTTGTCGTGAAAAAGTTTACTACTAACTTATCTCGATTGTGTATTGATTGCTGTGTAAAAACCTCTAGAGTAATATAAATATGTGCATATTATAAACCAGATACTTTTTCGGTAGGTAACAAAAATAGTTTTACTGGATGACTTCGTTGTATAACAGAAGTGTTGTGTAGTCTCTTTGTTAAAATATATTATAGCCGTTTTACAAAAGGGATTACTGCCATTAAAAGGTCACTACGCAATATATAATTGCAAAAATACCTTTGACAAGTCACCAATTTCGTAATATGATGCCGTGGTGTATGGTTACACAGATAATTTCAATTGTAATTCTATTACGTGTGATGACGTTTATATGACATCATTAGATCGAACTGTTACGTCAGAATTATAGGCATATGATTGTTCGATTAGTCACATTATAGAAACCTAAATGAAAATCGTTTATTTTTGTCATTGAAAAATTATTAAAATGGTTGCTTTACATATCTCAATCCACTACTCTCAAGCGATTTTTGCAAATGTAAAGTTGTTTTCACTGGTTGCAGGTTTAAAAAACTTTTTCTGTGAATGCACTTTTATTTTTTTAATTTCAATTAATTGTAAGTAGATATCTTTTAAATTGAACTTTAAAAAGTTTGGTTTAAAAAATATTGAAAAATGGAGTGTTTTTATGTATTTAAAAATTGGGCATAGTTAGAGACTGATTTACGGAAGGGCATTCGGGGCACTTGCCCAGTGCCCCCATTTTAAAGGGGACCCCAAAAGTGATTTAATGCTAAATATATGTGAAAAAATTAAAAATAAATTTACTAACGAATTTTTTAAAAATCAATTAAATTTATTTTAATCAAAATTTGTAATTTTTTTTTTAATTAATCGTTAATTGTTTTGCAAAACTTATATTATTTTACCCAATAATATTAATTTCTTTTTTCAGCACGTTCATGATGGTATGTCACCTTTTGAATCGCGTTTTTCAAAGATATGCGCTTTGGATCACTAGTAAAATTAAATTAATGACCAAGCTCCAAGACCATAAACAAGCTGTGTTTACTAATCTCTCACGTAGATTTGTCGTTTACGGATACTTTTTTCCTATACCAAATTTCCTAATATTGTAATCATTAGGGATTTGCTAGCTATAAAATGGGTAGAACATACAATCTGGCTCAACAAAAAAAAAAACCCTAAAAAGGAAGAAAGAACAGAACTAGAAACGAATGAAAAACTCTGTTGCAGAATTGAACATTAACGTTAATTCAAATTCTTAAAAGAAGATAATTAGTTTAAATATATATATATATATATATATATATATATATATATATATTTGCTATAAAGTTCACTGATTACGTCATTTTGTATTGTGTGCTTGTGCATAAATTTAGCAGTTTTATTTTGTATTACGTCGAGGTTCCCCTAATGTTCTTTTGCCCTGGGCCCCTAAGCTTCTAAGTCGGTCCCTAGGCATAGTTGAAAAAAATGCAGGTTCCTAAACGTGATATGATTGTTAGGGGGTAAAAATATGCTCATTTTGTATGAATATTATATAATTAATTGATCAGAAATATAAATTGTGTTTAAGGGGCAGGATCCACATGCGAAGGAACATTGAAAATGTTTAATTTGATGTCCTGTTCAGTCTAAAGGATGATTTAAATTTAATGAATACTTAAAATTGAATAATGGAAATAAAAAAAAAATATCCGATTTTTAAATAATTTTAATTGAAAACTACCTTTTTTGCACAATATTCACTCAAACAAAAACATTATATTTAATAAATACAAAAAAGCGGTTCACATGTTTTTGAAAAAAAAGAGGACTTCAGTATCCAAGCAAAGTTATTTTGTTGATTATCTCTTCCAAGTTTACAATCTTTAAAAAGTTTCGCTTACTAGTTCAAAATTGAAAAAAAAAAATATTTCTACATATTTTACTTATCATAACTTCAAATGTAAGACAACAAAATGTTCGGTACATATTCTACTTAATAAAAATAATTTGATTTCGACGTGACTGCTCTCTCCCCTAAAGATAGTTAATATTTGAAATCCAGCCCCAGTTTTCTGTGACAGTCCCGTCCAAAATGAAGCACACTTCCCACTGTTTGTTTGGCTTCCGTGACAGATCCGTGTCAGATCCCCAGTGCGTCGTAGGACTTTTGTTGGGAGCGAGCCCGAGAACTGTCTTCTACAAAAATGATGCCAATATTTTGCTGCTTCTTGTCTTTTGGCGAGTAGCAAAACAAAATGACAACACAATTTTTTTTATGTATATTACCTCTTTCAAAGAATCTTATTTTATTTGAATTTTTAGGAAGCGAACTATAAAGGTGGAACATTGGTATTTTGTCTATTGTTATGGTATATCAGTCGAGGGTTTTTTAAAAATTTTAATTTTTTTTTAGTGTAATGGATATTTTTTATTAGTTTTTGAACGCTAATTTCTTTAAATCTTAATTCATTTATTTTAGTTCAACGCAGTCAATATTATATTTGATTTTAAATCACAAGTTTTTATTTTCTGTTTTGTAATTTTATATGTTACAATTTTTATTTAATCATATTTCAAATGAAAATAATATTTTAAAAGTATTTAATTATTTTATATTTTTATGAGTTTTTTTCAAAGTACGTAAAAATTACATTTCTATAAAGACAGAGTTTAAAAGTGTGTTTGTTTAAAGTAATTATACCACAATCAAATTATGTATGTATACAATTTCTTTCATTTCATATCAATTATTATCTTACATTTTATATCAATTTATATTTTACATTTTACATCAATTTATATCTTACATTTAATACAATTTATATCTTACATTTTATATCAATTTATATCTTATATTTTATATCAATTTATATCTTATATTTCATATCAATTTATATCTTATATTTTATATCAATTTATATCTTACACTTTATATCAATTAATATTTCTTTTCATACAATTAATTTTATATTTTTAATATTGTATTTTTAATTTTTAATTAATATAATTAAAGGGTAAGGTAGGGGAAAATGGGTTCTGTGGTAAAATAGTTCTTTTGAAATTAAATATTGAATTACTCGATGTTAAACTAATGATGTATTTTGATTTCGTCCTTTCCTTGTTAATTCACTTCGTTAATAAAGTACAATTTTTGAAAAAAAAATTACATTTCTGGGTGTTTTAATTCATGTTCAAATGTGTCGATTTGTTTAAATATACAAATATAATTGTGATAGTTCGATGCATGGAAACTTGCGTATATAACCTAGAACAGTCGAATAATTTACGAATATTTCTGGGATTTGCATAGAATAGAATACTTTTAATACATTCCGATAAAAAAAATAGAAAAATTCAAATATATTAATTTTTTTTAAAGTCTTGCAAAGTCTTGCAAAGTTTTTCGAATTATTAATGCTAAAGAATAATAAATTCGTAAAAACTAAATCTTCGGCAAAATTACAAGTATTCTACAAAAATATGAATTTTGAAGTTTATAAATGACAATAATTAACTGCAATATATTTAACATTGTTTATAAATTAATTTAATAAAGTAACATACCCGGTATTTTTCAAATAAACTGTCAACAGCAGAACATATTTCGATACAAAGATGGCGTTGTTCGCTTGTTTTATTCGAAGTTAAATATAATTTTTTAAATGAAATAAAAAATCGTCTGCGGAACAAATTAACGATAACTTCGATACGTCATAGAATCCTGAATCAACACAAACCAAGAATAATATTAGCAGGTGTTCCATTTTAAAGGAATTATTAAAAAAGAATAGTGTTTTTTTAAATGAAGAATGACGTATTAAAGCTTGCTTTTAGGAATAAATGAAGTTCATTATTAATAATTTTTTTTAAGATTTAAAGATTGATAATTCTTCTATTTTATTCAAGTTATTAATTTGACTTAAAAGTTTGTTCTAATAACGCCTTTTTATACGAAAAATTCCATGATCCTCACAGGATACCTATTTTACATCATCTATGAATCGTATTAGATAATCTTAGAAAAATAATTATTAAAAATATTGATAAACCTCAATATTAAATTAGAATACACCATTATATTCCCAATAAATAAGTGAACAGGCTTATAAAACAATTGTAATTTTATAAAAAAAATTCTATTGAGAAATTGGACTTTGAACGTTAAAAATTGAATTTTAAGATTCATATTTTAAGATTCATATTAAGATCCTTACCCTATATTTTAAAGTAAAAAAATTGTAAAATAAAGGAATTTTTATTTATGTTACTTTTATAAGTTGGATTATACCACTTATCAGGCAGAATATAAATAAACAAAAATATTTTTTTTTAAATGTTTATAGAAAAAATTCTACAGAACACATTTTAAAGTACGTTTTTTTTAACAAAGAATAAACTTAAATAATAAACGATTTTTTTAGATAATTAAAAAAGGAAATTTCAGGAATGGCGGATATACAACTCGTTTTTAAAAATACTATTACAAATACAATCCAAACAATTAATATTTTAAGTGTTGTTTTACTGTGCATGATTCGAGTCTTCCAATTCAAAAACGACTCTTATTCACTTTGAAAACGAGCCTTTAACATTTTTAAATATTTTTTTTCGTATTGAATTTTATTTGTACAACTGAAATTAAGCAAAGTATATTGTTTAATGTGTAAAGCAACATACTTTTCTTAATTCCATGCGTAGAAATAACATTTAATTTGATAAAAATGTGATGTAAAATCATGAAGGGCTAGTTTTAAAAAATAGACAACAAATGTTTCGGAATTGGACGTTTTTTTTTTTGTTATTTGGCTTACGAATTAAATTTCCAACGAATTAAATTTCCAACCTGATTTCCTACTGAATTTTCAACACCACAATTTTCTGATAACACATTTTCTCGTATGATTACATTATCTATTTTGATAAGTAATTAAAAAAAATATTATTATTAAAACTTCTCATATATGTTAAAAGTAATAAAAAAAAATCTTGTTCTGAGAGATTTATTGTACATTTTTGTTATTTTTTTTTCTTTTTATATTTTAGTTACAAAAATTTTACTTTAAATTAAAAAAATCATTTGTTTTTGAATGTTTCCCCAACTTTTCCCTAATGATTTTAGTGTTGCAGGTTAGATAAGCTATGTTTCTGATTTAAACAGAGTTTGAAAATTATTTTAACTTCATCGAAAGTTCTTTACATTTTCTAAAAAATATTTTAGTACTTTTGTCACTGAAATAATTTTTTTCTGAGCTAAATTGTGAAACGATCTGGAAATTTGTTATTATTTTTTAATTTCAATCATTCAACCTGAATTGTTGAATGCTAAAAAAATTCTAGATTTTATTTCCATCAGAATATCGTTAAGAGACTTTAAAATCACATATAACTATAATAACTAAGGAAACTTATATAAATCCGTTTATACGGCATTATAGAAAATGTTCATTGTTTCAATTCTAGTGATTAAATTTTTAAATATTAAACCCAATTTTTTACTGTACTGATATCATTAAAAATTTGAATTTTCTTACATATTTTTTAATCATAGTGCAACAAATTTGAGATTTTCAAAAAGTAAGAAACTAAAGTAAAGACTAATTTAAAGCATTGTAATATTAATATTTTTGTGCATTTTGTTATTTTTTTGTGTGTATTTTTGATGTTTTAATATTTTGTTTTAATTAGCATACACACTTTTATGATAAAAAAATATTTTTGCAAACAATTTTATTATGCCAATTTATATTTATTGATATTTAATATATTTTAAGCTCTATATCCTCCAAACTAAATGACTAAAAGTTGCTTGAGTTGAAATAAATTTTAAAATGAAAAAGGTTTTATTATTTCGTCCGACCCAACATGATACGGCAAGCGGAAGAAAATAAAATTAATCGCTATATAACGTTGTAAAAATATAAAATATTCTGTGTCATGAAGGAATATTTTTAAAAACCAAAAATTATGTTCTGTAATCTCAAACTGTTGCATAGAAAAAACTAACGAAAATCCATATCACAAAAAAATAATAAAATTATCAGCAGGAAACCGCAAAACAACTGCCAATTCTTACGTCTGTCAAATTATATCCGCTGTCCCCCACAAAAAAACAAAACCACGCAAACCTGTCCACCTTTTTTTTAACCCCATCCAGAAAACGCAGAGATATTGGGAACCTTGGTGCAAATGGAATACTTCTACTTACTTTATATGGACCGGGGGGAACCTTGAATAGCACATATTTAGAAGAACACGTGACCAGATCCCTCGTCTCCCATTGGACCCGCACTCTCAGAATCCACAGGTAAACGCAACCAGTGCGATGGCTGCATTCTCTCTGAGAAGTTGGGAATTAGTTTCTCTCCTGTGGCATTGATGAATGGTGCAGACGATTTTTTGATTCTCTGTCGAACGCGGTGACTGTGACGGTTTCTGCGCTGTGGTGAATTTAATTGGAGTTCTATTTTATATTTTTCTTTGGATTTTATTGGAAAGTTTTGGACTTGGATTGTACAAGTGCGTCGGTTTTGTTGGAGTGAAAATGTTTTACGAAACGGCCCAAACGATTGGTCCCGGCTGGGACAAATCGTATAAGGTAAATTTTGTTTTAAAATTAACGTTCTCTGTATATTTTTATAAATGCTTATTATTATAATTTTGCATAAAAAGTATGTTTGATATTAATTTTTTATGAGACTGACATTCTAAACAAATATAAACAATATCTGACAAAAATAAAAGTTCTTTCAGTAAAACTTTTTAATTATGTAAAAATAATGAAATTAAAAAATATATATATATTTAAATTGTGCAAAAAATGTATTGTTTTAAACATATTAAATTATAAACTTCATTAATTAAAGTTATTATGATTAAACCCCTAAAATTATTATGAACTACTCTTTGACCAAAAGGTTACATTACTGAATTAAAATTATAAATTGCTTAAGATTAGCAGTCTCTTAAAATGTTGTAAATTATACAATTTAAAAATATTGTAATATAAATATTTATAGTTTAAATTAAAGTTTTAAATTGTAATAATTTTTCAAAATTCAGATTAAGTGAATGATTTGAGCAACTTTTGCGCAAACCGAAGTTAGTGTAAATCGAATATTCATGTCGGCGAATATATATTGAAACATTCTAACCACATATTATATAATTAAAAAAAATACTACTTCCTTTCAAGTAATTAAGTAAATAAACTGGCAAAAATATTTAGTCTAATATTATTAAAGTTTATTTCTTAATTTTTACCATCGCTAATATTAAACGATTTAAATTTGTTACAGTATGTTGTTGCTTTCTTGGAACATTCTATGTTTTAAAATGGTATATATTTAAGTTTAAACGACCCACATTCGAACCCACGATTTGACCATTTTCATTGACAACATTTTTTTTATGTTCGTAATGAATAGTGCAAACTGATCACGTTCGAAAAGTTGTAACTGCGTATTAAGCGCTTTCCGCTAGAGGTCGCTTTTATCAGAATGTTTGAAAACAAACGAAGTGCTCTGATTGTTTACTTATTGTTCCTTTTTCATTATAAAATAGATAATACGAAAATAGGCTTGAAGTTAAATATATAAATATAACAATATTTTTAAATAAGTTTATATCAAATGATAATATTTTTAGAATAAGTCTTTTGGAGTAAATTGTGTTTATTTATATCACAAATATATTTTTTCTTTAGGTTTAAAAAAAATTCGAAATTAGATTTTTAATATAAAAATATTCTTAAATATCTAAAAATATAATACAATTACAAATACAATACATAATACAATTTTCTATTATTCTATTACGAAACCTCCGCTCCAAAACTTACGTATCAAATTATTGTATTGAAATTGTTTTTTGCATATGTGGCAAAGTTGACGAAAATACTGCGAAAAAAAAAAAATTCCACAGAGAAAATATAATTTTTTACTATAAAACATCTTGAACCAATAGTTACAAATATTTCAATGATTTTAATCGCAATGAAACCAAATAATAATATATCAGTATCGCAATTTTAAACAAAATCCTTTGAACCAGTTTCAAGCAAAGCATCGAATTGTAATAATACTGCACTCCTTTTCTAACGTTCTATTTTGAATATAAACTTGCTGCCACACACTATGCACAAGGTAACTTGTTTAGAAAGTTTGGATTTAGCTGCATTATTTTTCAGATTTGATCTTTTTTTAGTAATCAAGGGATTTCAAAACGTGATAGAAAAATGGAAACTAGATATAGAATTTTCACAAAAAAAAACATTCTTTCGTTAATTTATAATTTGCGTATGTATCAAAGAGCAAACACCAGCTCAATGCAACAAAAACACGCGTTATGGTGTTCAAAGCAAGTTACTGTGTACTTTCTAAGCAAGTTACTGTGTGCATAGTACGTGACCAGAAAGTTTAGATTCCATCTTGTGAAATTCACATTTTTCTTATTAATTTATTTAAAATATTTCAAAACATTTCAATACAACAAGTTAAATTGCATAGCATGAACGTTACTGGCATATTAAATCGCACCGCAGTTTCCATGGTTCTTCCAAATGCAACATACCCAATATCATAATAATAAATCACGAATAGAATTTTCACACGGTCATTACACGCAGTGGTCAATACTTTGTTGACCTCTTTCTACTTGTTTTCTCTGACCCCCTTTTTATACGTAAAAACCAAAGGGAAAGGATCGTGATACGTTGAAAGTGAATTGACCGCAGGTCAATAGGTCTGAAGATTTCTTTTACAATTATATCTAAGGGCAACTTTTACGAGAAGTGTGGATAGGCTTATGGAAAATTGGGAACATCGGTGATGATTTTGTATTGTTATTATTTGTTCTTTATTGTTACTGGAGAGTGGTTTGTGTTCTCTTTTGTTATGTTTCATGCTTTTTTATTTTGTTCTCTTATTTTAAGATGTTTCGAATGGTAGAAGAAATATGAAAGATAATATATAAATGAAAGTTCTTTGTATTTTTTGAGAATCTTTTACAATGCACAAAGCAATTTATAATGTACAAAGCCGTTTAATACATTTTACAAAGCAGTTTTAATTTATATGACGCATTAACTATTTAGGTATATTGATATTTTTAGCTATTTAAACGATTGCATTAATATGTCTTTAGATATTTACATTGTTTTAACTCTATAAATATTTAAGCTGGTATGTTTCAATTATATTGACATTGATATGTTTTATATATTTATTTATATATAAATATTTAATCAATATTATAAGCCCTCTAGTTTTAAACCCAAATAGATCAAGTTTTCACAAAATCGTTTTTTAAAAATATTTTATTCAAGTTTTAAATGCACTCCATTACCTTTTGCAAAGCGGTATTGACCAAAAGTGTCTGAATCCAGTCTAAAAACGCATTCAAAGTCATGCGTTTAGATCCAAAAGTACGTGGCTGTTAATCGTTTTTAGCGTCTCCTGTAAAATTTATGAAAATTTATCTATCAAGTTTTGAAACTAGAGAGTTCATATTACACTTTGATACAGTTAAAATATAATATATTAAAAGCATTACTATTGTTTTAAATTACTGTACGTACATTTATAATAATATAATATTACTTAAATTTGAGTTCTTTTGAATTTATTTTTAAATTAATACTTTAATCCTTTACTTTAATACTTTAATTTATGTGGATCTATCTGGTTTTTGGCTCTTTTGATGTCATACTTGCTGCACTTTTCATGAGTATTGGAATGTTATAAAAAAAGGTGGTATTTTACTTCGTTATTTTGAGAATCAAAAAACATACAAAAAATACATTTGTGAACAATTTGTGGGAATCACAATAGACATATACAACTATATCTACTGCACTTGAAGAAAAAAAAATTGAACTTCGAAAGTTTGATACAAATGGAATATAAACCAGTAAAATTCCGATTTTAAATTCTTCTGCATTTAAGTCCACATTCCCGAGAGCTTAACTTGTTTACCAATTCAAAACCTCGACAAATTCCCTTTGTTTATCACAGGAATTCTCTCACAGCTCTCCAATGTTTCGGAACAAGAAGAAATTCCCATCGAAATCGGATCCTGTTGTGTGCGTACATTTCCGAATCGTTTGAACTTTTGGCATAATTCGTATTCACATCACGTCGCCAACAATTAAGTGGTTGTACAAGTAGTCCCACATGTTCCGACTGAGCGGCAGTCCTCTTTGAAGTGAGGTTGGCGATCTTACTCGAATAATAATAACAAACTATAGAATACATAGACTCCAAAGAAGAATTGTTTTAGAAAGCAGGCATCCATATGGAACATATAAGATGGGTAAGGAAGTATCTGAAGAAAAATCGATCGAGTGTGATCTATAATTTATATGGTGGAGTGCGTGCTCATACATATTCTATAAATCACTTTCTCTCATTTATTGTAAATAGTAGGTTAGTGTTAAAAAAAAATTCCATAGAATTTATTTTCTACACTCTAATATAAGTATCATAATTTGAAAAGTGACAAATCGACTAATTTTAACGCAAATTAAAAACTCCTGTATTTCCGTTGATTTTCAATTAAAAAATATACTCTTGTATTAAATTAAAGGTTGCACTGATACGGTTCTACCAATACTGTTTTTATTTTTTATTTTTATGAAATGTAGTTAGGGTTCTGGAATATGTTTTATGGACGCGTCTTAACGTTGGGAGTTAGTCAGAGCATATAAGCTCTAGTCACGTCGTTCTTGTTGGCTACTTTGGCGAGGTGGCATTATTTCTTCTTTTTTGGCTTATCGTTGAGAACGAGACTTATTATAAATATGCATACCCAAATTTGAAATATTGTGTCACAAATTTAGGAATAACTTAACTTCTTCCTTTTGAAATTAACGAGTTAGTTTTTTATCTTAAGGTTCGTTACATGCGACACTGTAAGATTGTAAATGTTGAGCAACTCTAAAAAGGAAAGGAAAGTCAGCATAAAATTTTAAGACATCTTCTTTCAATTGTTAATTTTGTCAATATGCATTTCTGAATTTTGTTCACGCAAAAAAAGGTTAAAATTATAATTTTTGTCTAATTTTTAAGTGCTCATAATTTATTCTCTACGCTGTAAAAAAGAGGTGCTTTAAAATTGAATTCATGAACGTACTCGTTTTTTTTAAGTACAATTGCATCGTAAATGAGCGATTGACTTACTCAAATTTATGTAATCGTACTTCCGTGAAAATGAGCAGTGGGATTTAATATTGCTAATCTCAGCTTCTGTTCAAGCCATCTTAAAATAGTTATTCAGAAGATCGTTTCCCCCATTATTTGATGACGATTGCTTAAATGGAAACTGAGTTATTACAATTCAATTATCTTATTTCCCATTCTATTGGCACAACTTTTTAACATTACTTATGTTTATAACTTCTTCACATCGCCCTGGTAGCTTAACGGATAACACTCTGGACAGTGGTGCCTGTATATCTGGGTTCGATTCCCTATAAGTGTTGGTTGTAAGTGTCGATATTTATTGAAAGTGATTAATGAAAGCAGCCTATGTAGGCAAGCAACTGCTCTTTTTATTCATTTTTACTCATTTTTGAGTACATGTCTTTTTAAAAAATGAAACTTATGTATTTGGAGTTATGATAAGCATTGAATGCATTCAAAAACGAGTAAATTTTACTTATTTTCGAATACCTATTTGTAACAGTGTATCCACAATTTAACTAAATCTATTTTCTTCTTGACATGGTGGTCGTAGTGTCTTTAGTTGATGAAAAAGTACATTAACGTTGAGATTTCTTTATCAATCCTTCAACAAGTTTTCGATGAATCATTTCATCACAATACCTCTGCGGCAATATCCCGGTAGCGTTTCGCAACAGCCTACCCAAGACGGCACCGAAGTCAAAATTAAAGCGGTAAAAAAAGAAAGTTCAAACTCGTTCTCCATTTCAACACACTTCCTGTTAGGGATTCCACAAACCACTTTCTTTGCAATCTCACTTTCTTCGTGTCAGTACTATTTGGAAGCAATTAATGTTTTTAAAAAAATCTTAGGGCGTTTGAACCTTTGTTCGTTTTTTTTCCATAGAAAATATGCTGTTGTTTGGGGAAATGGGTTTTGGAATGCGTTTTACTTTTGCACCTAATCTAATAGTTGTTAGGTTAATATGACTTAGTTGTTGCCGTGCAGTTTAATTTGTTTGTTATTTTTAAATGATAATTAAATTTTTAATTTTGCCTTCTTGCTGGTTAAGCTGAATAGTATTACATTATGATATATCATGTTAAATTATGTAAAGATAATTATTTATTCATACAAAAATTGGTTTATGATATATTTTTAGAACATGATATTATTCCCTACATGACCGATTATGTGTTTAAAAACATATTCTTCTTTCTTTTCTTCTTCTTTTCAATAAAAAAATTATTATTTTCTCATATTTTGGTATACTAACATGAACACATGAAACTCTTTTTAAATATATGTTAGCTTTTAAATTTCAATAAAAACTATCATATGTAAACGTTAGAAATTATGACTCATAGGCACACGGCAATGGAGATTACATCACTTTTCTCATCTACTTCGAGTTGAGAAGCCAAACATAAATAGCCAAACATAAATAGCCAAACATAAATAGCCAAACATTTACATAAATGGCCTGGTTAGAAATCTTAAGTATTAAATTCAAAACTTTACAATCAGAAAAGATATTGAATATTATAACTATTTCTCCGTATATTTTCTTTCATCCAAATACAGTAATAAGGTAAATGCGGAAACCAATTAGGTTGCTTTTAGAGTTGAAGCAAGTTAAAAAAAATATTAAAAATATAATTTATGTCTTCATTTTTAAATTTTAATTTATATAGAAAGAGTTCTTCCTACAAAAACTTACAAATTTGGGTTGTAACATAGTTTATATATCATGAATAATTTCTTTCGAAAACGTTTACAATCGCATTTTATATCCGCCAGTTCAGATATTTGATGGGAACAAAAAACTTTAACGTATCTCAAGCATGTTATAAGTAATATTTTACCTGGTGTTTTGTAAAATTTATAGATAGTAATTTTTAATTTATAATTATTTTCTTAATTCTTTAAATGTTTATTTTCAAAATAAAGATAATTTTAAAATTACCAAGTTGGTAGTTTATAAATATATTAAGACTTGACCTTTAGGTGTGGTAAAAATATATGAAGCTAACAATAGTAAAGAAGTTGAAAATATATAAAAATCAATGTTGTATATGTCTTTCCGCTTAATGTATAAAATTTACATTCATAAAATAATTATTTTATTGCATTTTCCGGAATATCTAAAATATTATACAATATCTAAAAATAATCCGACTAATTTACCGAAACGTAGATAATCCTATTGCACAACTATCATCTAATACATTTAATTTCTTTTCGTGAGAAATGTTTTAAAAGTATACAAAATATTTAAAAACAATGTCGTTTCATTTATTTGTGTATCTAAGTCAGTGGTTCCCGACTTTTAAGTGGCCGCGAACCATCGAGCTGAAAATTAGACATTGCGCTGACCACCTTTTCTATTAACTGTAAAAAATATTTTGGAATTAAATATACATGTAAACAAAATATTAAATATTATATATATATATATATATATATATATATATATATATATAATATATTAAGGAGAATATATATATATATATATATATATATATATATATATATATACATATATATATATATATATATATATATATATATATATATATATATATATATATATATATATATATATATATATATATATATATATATATATAAATATATATATATATATATATATATATATATATATATATATATATATATATATATATATATATATATATATATATATATATATATATATATATATATATATATATATATATTTATATATATATATATATATATATATATATATTTATATATATATATATATATATATAAACATTTTAATTACAGAGTTCCCACGGATCACTTCGGACCCTATTGCGAACCACCAGTGGTCCAGTGGACCACTGGTCTCACGGATTGAGAACCACTGATCTATTTTAATAAAAAAAAATTCTTCATGTAATCAAAGAGTAAAGCATCATTACAAATGCTTCTAAGTCATTTTATTGCGCTTCAAAACACTCTGAATTGTCACACGTAGCATACGGAGTAGATTAATTTAATTTCAACTCGTTTTTATTTAATGTTTGATTGTTAGAAAGTGCATCAAACTTTCAATCTACATACATTCAGAAACAATTACGATCAATTTAGCTTCTCTGAAAGATGTTTATCTTCATCAAATTTGAAACTTTGAAAACCAGGAAGTTGTGATACTAATGACACATCTGCTTCGACTTATACTCCGCCTACGAAATAGGGGCAATTTGAAAAAAGACCTAAATACATATATTAAAGAGAGAAATATCCAATTATGTAATTTCTCCTACTGTTGATTATCTAAAATAAGAGATGAAAATAATGATAAAAGCAACTTTCGAAATGACACCTTTGAGGTGTATTCCGGTTAAATTTGGATTCCCAAATATCGAACCCACAACTATTTCGGAATAATTTTTCAATTTCGGAAAGAGGAAATTATTTTTTGGCGTAACGACATGTTTTGCATAATGTGATTTTGGGCTTAAATAAATGATCGGTAAGGAATTAAATTTGAAGTGTATTTCCGATAATAATGACATTTGGGTTTTTACACTTTTGTTTTAAATATACCATAAATATTGTCTGTAAAATTTGGCATTTTTTAAACAGTTTATATTATAAATCTTTTCGATAATAAAAAATCTGTAGTGCAACATAAACTTTTTAATGTTCACTATCATAATTTCCACTACAGGAAGCTTTAAATGCGATTTTGATTTCATAGCCACGAATTCCTACTGTAAGTGTTGTTTAAAATTAATTCATCGGTGTAACTCAAATTCATCATTTAAATTTGTTTTTCGAATTGACTGCACTGTGAAATGTGACAAATATGATAATTCGAAACTAGTGAAACTAGTGGTTTAGATAAAAAGAAGTTTCTCTAAATATTGTTTTCTTTTATATATATAAATTCTCCAAATATTATTTACTTTTTATCCTTCACGAAACCTGTTTGTTGTTCCAAATACCTTTATAAAACACTTATGAAGGTTTTATGGAGATTTTTTGCTATGTTTAAAAATAGAAAAAATTTGCGTCGAAATTTTTACTTCAAAACAGTACTTTATTTCTTCATATTGTATAAAATAAGAGACAATTTAGATAATTTTGCGTTTAGTTTTTGGCTTTATACTTTGCAATGTAAAATTAATTCTGACAAAATTTAGGCTGGAATTAAATATTAGTTGCATGAAAACGTTCATTTTGAACAAACATAATTGATTAAATAGTGAATATTTTATCCCTTTTCACAAACTTCAGCTATTTCAACTAAAAATTATTAATGGAATTTGAACGAAAAATATATTTTTTATACTATACATATTAAAGCTTTAAATATACTTAGAAATTTAATTTTTAATGAATAAAAAACCCATGGAAAGTAAGTTTATTTTTAATCTAAAGAAGAAATTTTCATTTCACATTATTTTTAAAAATAAATCTAAATATCTTATATAAAGTATTTAAATAACTTATTGAATTTTAATTTTGCTTGAAATATAACGTCTTTGGAAAATAAGAGTATAATATTTATATTCAGATAATAGAATTGAAAGAGCAAATTCAATAATAATTTGAAGATTCAATTAATGTCTATGAGCATTTAACCAATACCAATATCGTCATTACAGCCTGAATTTGCGGTTTTGTTGAAATCAAATCTAAAAATGTATTCTATCTAAATCATTAGAATAAAGGGTTTGCACTTTTGATATGGCAAATACTCTGTGCAGCACAACTCTGTGCATTTGAATCCTACTGATAATACACGTGATATTATTCACAATATGATATTTGGGTAACTTCTAGAAAGAAACTAACCAAAGCATTTACATGAGCCGAATTTCAACACAAAATTGAAGATGTTGCCTCAAATTAACGTGATATCTATAGGATAATTTCTCTATCTTAAATTTCCTTGCAAGCTGATTTAGTTCAAATTGTTTGAGTATGAAAATTATCGAGCACATTGTATCCGTTAGTTATATACGTATCGTCAAAGACTGTCGCTTGCGTAAAGCTCGCGTGTGTATTTTGAACCCTTAAATTTTTCTTTGATTCTTTGGAGCAAGTCAGCTCGTGTAAATGCGGTAACTATCCAGCTTCCAAGAACTTTCGAACATAAAAGGTATCCAATAGGTGTGAAAAGGACAAACTGACCCATCTATCCTCTGGTGAGATATTCGGTTTTGGTGTAAACGCTCGACGGATTTCTCCGGATGATAACCTTATATTAAACTTTTCTCAGACAGCAAATTACTCTCACGTGTGTTTTGGGCATTACACTTCAGTCTCACATCGACTATCTAACTGTCCCTGTAGTAGCTATTGTGCAACAACGAAACAAAAGTATTCCTCGGTGGACATTCTTGGCACGTGCATTACGATTACGTAAAGGAGTGAGAAAAAAAACCACGACGTCAATTCGCTGAGACCGTGCCAGGGCATTCTTCCTGCATCAACAAAAGACCACTAATTAACTGGTGATGACTGCTGCACAAGATCGGACTCGCTTTAGATAACCTCCTAATTGCATTGTGCATTGTCTGCGAGCAGTGGTGAGGAATGCATTGGGAGGGCATTCCTGAACTCTACGGGGTCCTCACACTCAGCACTTTTTTCGGAGTCAATGGAATGCCTAGTAAACAAACTGGTAAACGCTCTTCTCAACATGTAAGATTGTTTAGCGAAAAGCGTCCTTTTATAATGCTGTCAATTGAATACTTTATGTGGATAATTTGAGTGTTTATTCTTATGGTTAGTGCAATTTTAGTTTCTGAATTTTGGAATTGCTTTTGCCCTTGACCCGACCACATTGGCGCATTGTTACAATAACAGTCGTAATCAAACCGTAAAGTTTGTTTTCAGTGTTTTCAATTGAACATAACATAACGCATATATTCACTGATTCCTCACCATGATTAAACAGTACATATTGATTGCCCTCTGGGAAACCTTAAACATATCTACTTAGTGCGGTTTCTGATGAAACGTAACGAATATATTCAGTATCCGCTGTAACCAAATCGTAACGTATCTGTTCATGGACCTCCTGGATCATACCTCAACCAATCTGTCTTGCGTCGTCCGTGAGTTGATTTTGAAGAATCACGACCAAACCGTTAATGTACCAATTTTTAGTGCTCATCATGATCACAATGTAACGTATCTATTCAGTAACGTATCTATTACCATTTCGTTAATTATCTGTTCAGTATCTCCGATGACAAGATTGTAAAGAATCTAATCAGTGTCTTTTGTGTCCAGATCTTTTTAATGCACCTCGTAATGAGATCGTAATAAATATATTCAGTGTTCACCGTGACCATTTTGTAACGTTTCTGTTAAGTATCATTTAGGACCATATCGTAACGAATATATTCAGCGTCTGCTACGGCCTGATTGTAACGTATTTATTCAGCGTTACCCACGGACTATTCACTTTTCGGTTTTGGGCACGGCCATGACAGAAAATATCTTTTCAATATCAAATATCAACAGATCATATCTTTTTCATCATCTAAATTTGTATTTTTACTTGTTTTGTATGTAAAGAATAAAATAATTTGTTACCAGATTAACCAAATTAAACGGACAATAAAATCGAAATTTATATTAAAAAAAGGTATTGAAGAGTACACTTATAATATTTTGGTGAATGTTTGCTGAGAAAAGTATTTTTCTTTGTAAATAAATGCTTATACTTTCCTAACCGGGGAATGCACTAAATTGTTTATAGAATAAACAGTAAAATCTTAAAAATATATTATTATAAATTGCTATAAGATTATGGTCTCCATTAATAAATTATAATAAATGACACGATTGAATTAAAAGTTTTTAATAATATAAATATTAAAATAAAATGATTTTGTAAAAATATTATCTCATTGGCAGTTAAAAAATGTATAATATTTATTTATACAAATTAAAAATGATTATTTTCTAAGAACTTTTATTATTAAGGATATATGTATGATATTAGCAAAATGTACTTTTATTTGCAAAAATATATCGATGTCTCTAATTAATTACAGATTTAGTTAACCTGTTCGTAAACTTACTGCATTTTCTATCTATTACATAAAAGTTTTAAATGATAAAATGAATCATTAATGACTTCAAAAATACAATTCTGTAAATAAATAATTTATTTACAAGTTAAAACATTCAGCGATTGCTTCAATTACATTTTAACGATTAATTAAAAAACACATAAGAAAAAAACAAAGAGTAACTTTTTTAAAAATATAATTTAGGTACATCAATAGGTGATAAAGAGTTATGAGCCGATAAGAACACGCGAGCATTGGATTAGTTTTTAAAACGAAACACAAACACTCTTCTCCAACCCTCAATCAAATTACATATTATACATCTACATGAGATAATAATTTATATCCGTTTACAAAACAAGAAAGGTTTCTGTCTTGGAAACAAGAGCAAGGCTGCTCTCCAAACCAGTTTCAGATGCGAAAGATCGTGAATACAAGATCTCGTTTCCGAGCGCGGATTCCATAACATAAAGCGCTCTCTCAGGTGTTCCCTTAAAAAAAAAAAATGATTGAGTTAAATTGCATTCCCCACGCCCTACCTGAGTCCTCCGCAATTCTGAGTCCTACGTGCACAATTACTCTTCACGGCCTACTTTATTGCGCAGACGATAGGTTTTCGAACGACCTGTTGCCATTATGCCGAACTTAATTTGTCTGTTCTGTGACGTCTTTTATGACTCATCTTGCAGAATGTAACTTGAGTTATTTAACTGGTTTTTCATTCAGTGAAATTTTTTTAAATGCTACTTTATCGCTTTTACAATTGTTTTTTCAACGACTTTGAGCCATTATGCCTGAATTTATTTGTCGATTCTATTACGATCTCATCGTGTAGCAGTGCCAGTTTTACCACTTGGCAGACTATGCAGCTGCCTAGGGCCGTAGGCTCAGAGTTTTACTTTTTTTTTTAAATATATTTTTTTACAATTATATTTTCACACAATTCCTTTGCATGGCTCTTAATATTTTGAGAAAGTTTTCTAATTGAAATCACTCATTTTTCTGTTCCCTACTGGTTTTAAATTTGAGAGCACTAATTCGACATGAAATAACTTCCGAAGTACATATATTACTTTAAAATCACAGACGGAAGAAGGGGGAAGGGGTCCTCTTGGGAAAAAGTCGTCTATGGCCACAAAAATTTTAAATTTGTCGCTGTCTTGCAGAATGAAACTTGTGTTATTCAACTAGTTTTGTATTCAGTGAAAATATTGTAAGTTGATAATTTATTGTGCAAATAATAGGTTTTCAAACGACGTTATGGCATTACGCTTAAATTTATTTGTATATTCAATTACAATTCATATTCATCTGCTAATTGATTTAATTTGGTTTAGCATTCATTGAATATATTGTATTTTGTTGGGATAGTTATGTAAAGCCAACTTCGTAAAAGTGTAAAATTATCAAATATTTATCTATCAAATTTAATCAAAATCCCTTTAAAGATGTACTAAAAATTTTAATATGTCAGAATAGTTCACATAAGAGAATATAACTCTTTAAATATAACTTCTACCTGACGCACCTATCATGTAGTGCAAAAACTATTTTTCCTATTAATAGGTAAGGGAATATATGGATAACAAATGTAAGCTAAATTATCAAAAATAAAGGGGTTTACTACCTGTAGTGCAGTTCGACTGAAACTCGAAAAATATAGGAACTGTCTCAGTACTGACTACTTCTCTTCGAAAAGAGTAAAATTTATTAAATTTTAAAAAATACTAATTTTTTCCTTAATTTTAGCTTCAACAGTTGAATACTTTTTATTATGTAGTGAATAAGAAAAATAGTATATCTATCTGTATTATCTCCCTTTAGACTTTTTATAAAATTGTATCAAAAGTTATTTTAAATGTCACAGTATAAAATATATAGATTAATGATGGCAAATTCTTTTTCCTTTTAAATTTAATTATTTTATTTCAATAAAATAGTTTTAATCATACCAAATATTTGAAATAACAATGTATTGTTTATGCATAAAAATTATTATAAGTCATTCATTGTTCTTTAAATCAGTCCAAAGCTCATCTAATCAACAAAGAACAATTTCTATTTCGCTACCCTAAACATCTCAAAAATTTAAGTTTGTAAATGACATAATGTCAGTGACTGTAAACCTAAACCTTTTCATAAACGAGCTCTCCTTTCAATCACTTTTCTTTGAAAAGCCGTGAAGTGTATAAATAAACATTCTTTCTGCGAATGAATTGCCGAGAACAATGCTCGTCATTCGTAACACCTTTCGATTGAAATAGATTTCTTCACGTTGAATGGTTTCGAATGCCAGGAGGTTATCGGCCACAGTCTGGAATAGAAACCATGTACAAAAGAGAATTCAACTGAAATTGTCTGAGAATTTTGCTGTGTTGTGATTTCGAGAACGTTTTAGTTTCGTTGGAATAATACTGAACACCTCACTTTTCTTCGAAGTGTGATGGGAAGTATTTAGATTGAAATCGATAACAAAGGAATAATGATGTTTACTTTTACGCAATTACAACTTATTTAAATTTCAGTAAAGGGGCCCAGCAAAATTAGTCTACATAAAAACATCATCAAAATTGTGAAATTTAAAAAAAAAATTTGCAGGTTTTATAAAGGATATTAAAACAAAAAAATGCATTTTTTTTAAGTTTTAAATTTTCATGCTTAAAACCTTAAAAAAATCTGCATTTTTCCTTCGCTAATTAAAATTGGAGGTTTTATGCAGATTTTTTAATCTTTTTTGCAGGTTTCATGAAGGATTTTGAAACAAAAATCTTTAAACTTAATAGATCTTCAAAAAACTGCAGTAGATTTCTTTCTTTATTCTGGGTATCAGGATATTTAAAAAAAAAAACTTAACGTGGGAGGTTAAAAAAATGAACGCTATTCAGTTCTGTAGATCTCCAGTTAATGTAAGTCTCTTAAACTTCTAATTTTCAATTAAATGTACACAATTTTAATTTATGATTTGCAACGTTAGAAAAGTTTTATTCCACATAATTATCAATACGATATAAATATTAGTACTGTTAACACTATATATATATATTTTAATTTCCAAATTCAAATATTAAATATTATATTTCGGCATACATAAGGACAAATTACTGATTCTACTTACTCTACCATATTCAAGTTTTATATAATTTTGTCTCAACCTACAAAATATTTTTAGAATATTTATATAATATCAAGTAACTTTAAATAATTTGAAATCTGTATGACAGGTCATGAATTATATTTAAAAGTTTATTATTGAAGCATTATCTCAAAGACGAAATATTTTATTTCCAGAGTCCTCATTACAAAGACATGTCGTGGTCTCCTTCGAGTCGGCATTTCCGATCTCCGGGTTCAAGTCCGGAGACCTACAGACGCATCATCAGGACAGAGGAAGATTTCCCTACAAGGACTAACAAAGAACCGGACGACGATGAGTTCTTCAACAGTGGAGGGCGCAGGAGTCCTACCTTCCCCAGGAGGATCTTCAAGGAGGTATGGGACGAAACCTCCCCATCGTCCAACCATAAATTTACGGAGAGACCCAGGATGTTCAAGAGGGTCTTCAAACCCACCCACTGGGAGGACGAGGTTCCGAACCTCCGTCGGGCAGAGTTCGAAAGAAACTTCGACGACGCCAGCAGGCAATCCGCAAAGAAGTTCGAAGAGGACTTCGACAGACCCCAGAGTAGAAGGTTCGATGAAGACTTCGACAGACGGTTCAATCTCCAGAAGGACATGGATGACGAGTTCGAAAAATCGGAAGGGAGGGTGCATCATATACCGATCATGGTCGAACGTAGGATGGAAGAGTTGAAGTCCAGATTCGGGAGGAACATGGATTCCCCATCAGACAAAATAAACGAGGACGAGTACTCTGAAGATTGGTCCGGTCCTCAGGTCCAGAGACTTAGGAAGACCTTCGAGCCGACAGAAGAGGGATACTCGGCGAGACATAACCGTGCACCCAAGTCCCGAGGTTTTAGCAATCCTATTCCAGAGACATGGGATCCCCATGCTGTGCACACTCTGCCAACAAGGAAGGTACACAAGGCATCGCAAAGTTTTGACGATTCGAGACATCCCGTCCCACCAAAATACGTTTTCAGATCTTGTTCCGAAACCCACGAGGACATGGCCAAGCCTCAGCAACCCCACTCGGCGGCCTTCAGGTCCCATTCCGATGGACACTGTCCGAATCAGACCTACGTCACCAAAATAGAAGTCAACTTGCCAAACACGTCGAAGAAGGACTTCTGCAACCAAAGCGATCTTCAAAATCAACAAGATCCTGATTTTGGAGAACAACAACAGCGAGCTGAGTCTTCGATGTCCGACCAAACGTCCCACCAAAAGACCTCGGAGGACCCGAAACCAAAACACAGCAGGGGAAAGTACGACAACCAGTCCCTCCAGCAGATAGCAGTGGTGCTGCAAAACGTGGAGGACCTGGTGGTACGCGTGGAAGGGTACAAGGGCACAGGGAGGGACAAGCACTACCGGTTCCTTGACGAGATGCTGACCCGGTGCATGTTGCGGCTGGACGATGTAGACACCGAGGGAAGAGAGGACATTCGCAACGCCAGGAAGGCTGCAGTGAGAGAGGTCCAGTCCTGCATCGATCGATTGGAAGCCAAAGCGGATGAGAGTGAGCGTCGACAGAAGAAGAGTATGCAGGCCATTCCACCGCAAGAAGTACAAGAAAGTACTCCTCCTCATGTAATTCCATTGGAAGAAGTCCGAGAAGCAGATCCTCACCAGGCTATTCCGATGGGAGGAGTTGAGGAAGCTGTTCCTCAGGTTATTCCTCTGGGAGGAGTGTCTAATGCTATTCCTCTTGGTTATGTGCCTAGGACCGACGAACAAAATGACAGCAAGTCCAACACCGAAATGCATGTTGAAAATGGCGAGCAGACTAAACTTTAGAAACAGCTTCTTAAGATGGCAGGAGTAATGTTTGTTTAGCTTTATACATTTTACTGCAGATGAAATTATTTAGTCTCCAAGTCCTGCTGTTAAATTTCTTGTTCTTTAAATTTCGAAAAAAATATTTCATTTGCGATTTAAAATGTGTTATATTCACATTGAAATTATGAATATATTGATAAAACAAATATGCTGTTCCGATGTTATTTATGTAGGTGTTCAGATGTTTTGGATATTTAGTAAGTTTTAGGCAGTCACGTCTATGATAAAAGCAATTGGAAGCAAAAAGCTGGTCAGCTTTTTTCTTTGTAAATCCTTGTTCGCGAATATATATAAGTCTATATTGTAAGCTGATTTATATGCAATTTACTCATTATTGGTGATCAAAGTGTTAAATATATTTTTATTTGATGAAGAGGGCATCGTTCAACATTATAAATCGTCAGTTTGGAAGCAAAACTACGTAATTTTAAACCGAAGATTTAGAAGGCATTGTTGGCGACGGAATCTAAGCGATACAATTTCCAAATGTGAGTGATACCAGACAGTGTTCCTGGGGTTTTCCTTCGAGATAGACACCGAGCCGTCGCCAATATCCCACTGCGTAGCTTTAGCACTTTGGATTTCGTTGGCAAAAACGGCTACTAAACTTTTAGTTTAAATGTACGACTTTACTTCTAAATCGACGAAGTGTTTTCTTAAAATGAATATTGCAATTGAAATATCGATAAAAAGGCAAACCTAAATTCTAGAAATTCTCAAATGGCCACGTAAGTTTAAGTTTGGAAACAATTAAAGAGGCAATTGTAAGAAGGGGTTAATTGACCAAAATCACTTTCCAAGCTAAACAGCTTTTTCACTGATAACAATCATGAAGAAAAGGATGGCTTTCCGTTGAGCATTCACTATTTGTCGGCAAGGAAAATATTGGCAAGATACTAATCCTATTCATCGACCGTGAGAGTGATTAGTGTTGGTAGATTAACAAAATTAGCACGTTTTCGTACATTTGGCATTTAATTTCGCTTAACGAAATCGAACCATTATAAATGAAACATACATTTTACTGCTATGTATCTGCCTAAATAAATCAAGCAGAGCCATACAGTTTTGAGGGAAGACGTATATGTACTTAAAGCTTTCATCTACATCAAAATTAAATTTTGCATAGAATACATCTTGTGTGAATACAAGTAACTTACGAGTCACTTCACTTATGGAAGTTTCATCAATTTAGAAACATTTAATTAAATAATTAATACTTAATATTTTTATTTATTGTCTATCGTTATTTTTATAAGAAATATGAATTTCTAGAATGTTAACATAAATATACTTCAAGTATTTTCGGATAAATTATAAACATTGATCTATATCTACATTTATATAATCATTTAAATATTGAGAAACAAACTAAACTTTGTTTAAAGCTGTGTTCATGAAATGAGACTGATATTGAAATTTAGAAAACATGTTTTTCTTAAAGAAATATGATAACATTATAGCATTATTGTGACTTATCAATAAAAATAGATTAATATTCATTTCGGAAGCGTTGATTTTGAGGAAATTAAGATTAAACGGTTTAGTCTAGCCTTAAAAGATCGTACGCTTTAAAAATGTGTAGTTTTCAATAATAAACTTTACAAGTTTCATTTTCATATATTACTTTTAATTCATCAATACACACTAGGAAATATAATTTAAGGCATTTAATACACAGACATATCTTACTTAATAGTGTTATTTAAAAAATACATAATTTGGTAAACTTCCAGTTTTTGAAAAAAATTTCATCTTTACAAAACTCATTTAAAAGCGCCGTACTTTATTTATTCTGAATTGAAATGTAAATTGATATTACTGTTCACATATTTAAAAAAAATATCAAATTGAAAAATTGTTTTGACATTTCACAAACATCAAGAAACAAATTTGTATAGCATTTCAGCAGCAAAAAAATTATGTTTATTATAACGGTACTACCATTATATCTATATTGTATTATTTCAAATTTTTATCTATAGTTTGTGCCATAATATATTGCCTTTTATATACTTAATTTGAACAATTTTTCAAAATAGTTTTGAATGCCACTTTGTTAAATATCATTGATATTGGCATTAATAACTCAAAAAACCATTTTATATTAAATAAAACTTTATATATTTCAAAGTCTTTTTAAAGAAAGTAATATTTTGTGAGTATTTATAGTGAGTACAGAATTTATATATCTAAATACACAACTCCTGTGAACTCATTAAATGTGTATATATGCCTACCTCCTTTTCTTAAACGTCTGGTACGTTTAAATATGTATTCTTTTTATGCATTTGTTTTTATAGGCGCTGGCTTTTGCGCATGCGTATGACTTTGAATAATTGTGTCGTCGCATATTGTACAGTTTGTGCTGTATAAAGTTTGAGTAACATGGAATTCAAAATTTAATATACTGATACGCGGATGTATATATTAAAATACCTGTGAATTATGTCCATAAATTGTGAATATTAAAATTGATATTTTTACATGTTCATCGTAAAAGTGAAATGTAAAAATAGCCTTATTGGCAAAATGTAATTTTAAAGATAGTTTTTTTTTGTGGTATGGTAAATTTAAGTAATTTTGCCGCTATATTTGTACATGTAGAATGAAATTATTCAAATTTTTGTATTTTACATTTTAATTGATGTGTTTTCTTGATAGAGAGCTAGGTCAAATTAATGTTTTACGAACTCTTTGCTTTTGTAAGTGAGCATTATTTCAGAATATTGGGTCCATGATTCTCTGTAAAATTATGCGTATGCAATTTAAGATACACATGTGTACAGAAAAATGGTGAATATTTTGATGTAGTTTTCTTATTTAACTAAGAATAATAAAAACTATTTGAAGTGAATGACTTTGTGTAGTTTTATTTGTAAGTGATCAAAAAGTTATCTTATATAATTTCTTTTCCATTTCAAATCTTAATTATGCAATAATCAATATTAGTTTAGAGTAGTGGCTTCTAATCCGTGGTCAGCGAAAGAAGTCCAACTGGTCTGTGAAAGTCTTCGAAAAATTAAAATTTAATGAAGACACGAGGTCTAAATACTAATACGTCTATTAATAAATTTAGTAATACCATTTTCTTTTGAACTATTACAACATATCTTTCATAAATGAAAAAAATTGCGTTTTTGTTTTATTTTTTTAAGCATAAATATGATTTTTTTTTCAAAACACCACTCCTTTTTCAATTTTTGTATTTAAAAAAAAAATAATTGATTAAATGATGTGAAAGTCTATACGACAGACCTAGGAAGAGATTTTTGCAAATTTTGTCTTAGTTGTTTAAAAAAGAAATATATATATATATATATATATATATATATATATATATATTTATAACCTAAAAAATATTCACATTTTTATGTTCATTATTTCGTTAAAAAAAAATTATAACTTAATTTTAAAAATATCTTCCTTTGTTTATAAAACAAATATTAAAGTTTCAAAAATAATTAACTGTTTTGTTTTAAGGGGGTCCGATACCTTCGACATTTTTTTCTTTATTTTTATACTTGTACAATCCAATTTTTTTTTCTCTTTCTAAATATGCATAAAAAAACATTTTAAGACGCTCAATTTTTTTTTTAAATTGCACATTTATTTTTAAATTAAAATTTTAGTGATTTTTTTAACAATTTTAAAATTCCTACTCCTTTTTTGTTTTTCAATATTTTGAAGCAACTTTTTTTATTTAAGATCTTGAATAATATGTAAATAGATGTATGCATTCAAATTTTGATTCAGATACATCACTTTAAAAAAATAAAATAAATTAGAAAATTTTGGGAAAAAAATTGACGAAAAAAAATAAAATTCCATTTTAAGTGGTTTTAAAAAACAAATTATGGTAAAAATAGGAAATCTGAATGCATACATCTATTTAAAATATATTTATCTTGCTATACACACAAAAATTATGATTTTAAGTATAATAGTAAAAAAGCCTTAGCATTTTTAGTGTTCATTAAATTTCAAAACCACGAACAGAGATATTTGCTCTTAAAGTTTACATATGATACAACTATGTTATAGGAACACATCCTTAAAACATTCATAACTAAAAAAGTAATAAGGATTTTTTGAAGCAGTTTTTTGTGAGTTATTAAGATAAGTTTGAATATTATTTTTTAAATATAAAAAAAAAAATGACTTTTTTTGCGAATTTTGGGTATCGGACCCCCTTAAGTAATTTTTTTTACAAAGCCTTAGAGTTTTAAACATGACCAATGAGGCGATTGTTAAAGGCGGAAAGTTGGTAGGCAGGTGATAAATGGTATATAGACATGCAAAAAACATAATATATTCTCTATCTTCTACTGTTTTGACATTTTTTACACATCTTCTTAAAAATGTATAGCATCGTTTCATTCAAAAAAAAAAATAGCATTTGTTCCGGAATTCAGGGCTTATATATATCACACTACTACATATAATGTCACAGTAATCAAATTATATAGTATTTTACTTTAATTATTTCATTAATTAAGGTAAGATTTCAAATCAGCAAAATTAGACTGCTATTTGGAAACTGCTATCAGAAAAGACTGCTATTTAAAAACGAATATATAATCCGATATTTGATCTCATTTGTTTCATTAACTTCATGATATTTTCAGGTTCGGCAGTACAATTAAAAAACAAGGATCAAGAACTAATACTGAAAGTGAACGAACTTACAGTTTTTCTTTACTAAGCACAATTGCCCTCCTTAATATATCCACAATTTCCATCGCAAGCATACTGAAGATTGACATCATCAGAAATAAAAAAAACTAAATTATCTAACAAAATATATAAGTTAATTTCTGGTTAAAGGCCGTATAAATTTAAGTATACTTATAAAAGCATATTAAAGATTGAGTTATAATGAATAAGTATATTTTATAAACACTCATGTTTCATTTTAGCATTGAATCTTGCAATCTTATATAAAAATAAAACTGCCATTGATTCGAAAAATGGCATACTTACCTAATCTCAAACACGATATGTAGTCAAAATATTTAGTAATTAATGTTTTGTATTAATAAATAATACGTTTACTTTTATAATTAAAAAAATTGATAGTACCAGTGGCAAGTTGAGAATCTGCATTATCAGCATAATGTTAAAATTACGTGGAAATATGTTTTTCTCTCAAAGAAGACTTTACCGAAGCCGAATCACTTAGCGGCATCCAACTTCCAATTACGAAATGGAAGCCAATGTTTTTTTCGGCCCCTCTTGTGGATGAGATGTACAAGTATGTTTCTTGTTAACAAAGGTCTGCTCTGAATCCTGGAAATAATTGTTAGTTGTGATGCATAATTAAATTTAAACAGAATGTTTCAGCATGTATTTCGAAACACCGTCGACATTTTCCAGGACCACCAAAATTGATTGCCTTTATTTGTTTTTGTGGGTGGAATCACGATAGAGCTAGTTAGAAAGCAAAGTTTTAAAAAATTGTATAATAAAAATTAATTTGGAAGTGATATGCTCTTATATATGCATAAAAAACTCTTGTCAATTGACAAAAAAAAAAGAAGCTTGATATGAAAAATAAAAGCTCCTAATATAATACCCAAAATTCATTTATTTCATAACACCATTTTTTTTTTACTTTAAGTTAATTAATAATAATAGTTTAATTTTTAGTGCATTCAATTAAAAAAAAGTAAATTTTTAAAAATCGCTCTGTTGGCAGTTTTTGTTGTTGTTACATTTAAGGAAACTAATAATAAACTATGACTAGATACTACTTTGCCATCGGGTTTCTGTAAGCACAACGTCCCCTCCAAAATAAATAAGCCTACGTTGATGCTCTAATTCAATAAAAATACCTAATACCAGAGGTTTTTCAAATTTTCATTTTACCAGGAAAAACTCTTATTTTTAATGGAAATTTCTATTTATTTCTGTTTATTATACTATTTGTACTGGCATGTAAAACACTACAACCTAACAAAAGCTAATAAAGAAAAAAAAATTGATGTGAATTTCTTTAAAATCGGTCCGGGTACAGCGGTCATCCGCAGAAACCGCTGTACCGGGACCAGGTAGCGATACGAAATGCGTTGAGGTCTCAAAGCCCCTTAACTCCAGAGATAATCAGATTTGCTTAGTGACCATCGTAAAGATGAAGGTGCGCCGCGTCGGGTGAGCATTAATCACTTCCTCCTTTCACCTTTGTATTGCGTGTGTAGGAGGGGGGGAGGGAAGAATCGCATTCGGGAATACGATGGACTGATTAATAATAATAACTTCAGTTCTAATCGACAGATCGTGGCGAATGCTTGCTTAAATTAAAGAGAACGACGAGTTGTACCATTACATTTCACTATTTGACCGTTTAAACTATTTGTGTGAAACTATTTGTTTAGAAGGTTTCACTAATAATATCGCACTAAAGTTATGTTGCAGCATCAGAAACTGGTTGAAAAGGCGAAAAGGTTGAAATAGTAATTCAAAACAAACAAAATAATAACAAGAATTTAAAATCTATGACTATTTTGGGGAGATTCAGAGCTCACCGAAGGCTCGAGAAGAAGTAAGTTGAGCAGTACAAAGTATTTAAGAAGAAAACTATGCCTACTACGATTTTTCCAGCTATTTGTTGTAGCACTCTGACGCCGATACACGAAATGTTTCAATGACCATTTCATTTGTAATAAACTTGAGTCACTTGTATTGTATTATCAACTAAATCTAGTTACTATTTTTGTTAGATTATCAAAAAAATGGTACGTCATCCACTACATTTAATTCCTACATTATTCACTTAATTTAATTCCTACATTTTCCACTACATTCAATTCCTACATTATCCACTTCATTTCATTCCTACAATATCCACTACATTTAATTACTAATTTTGTTATATAATGTTACAAATGGTAATAGAATTAACAAATAGGTATGTTCCCGGTTAAAATTTTTATTCTAATGTATAACATAGAAGATGTAATTTTTTTCCCCATGGAACCATTCTGAATTAAAATAAAACATATAAATTTCACAAATAGCCCCAACTGTTTTGGCGAATGCACAATTTTTAGAAGCTAAAATTACGGCTATCCATCACCAAAAGTGAAGTTAATCTCAATGCTTCTAAAATATTTGGCACTATTTCAAACTTTAACTATTCAACGTTAATATAATCTTAGCCATTTGACGTCTGGTGTGAAATAATAATAATAAGAAGAAAAAAAAGAATATCCTAGTAACTTAATTTGATACAATCTGAATTTTTCCTTCTTCAATGAACTGTTGCCAGGTTCCCAGTGAGATTTTACAGAATACAATTACTGTTTGGAAACTTGGCAACTGTATTGCGTCAGAGAACAAAATAAAAAAGAACATTCTTGACAGAAGAAATTTATTCACAACACAGATTTAAAAACAGGTGAAAAAACGATACGAAATTATTAAAAGAATTGGAAGCGACCGGTGTCAAAAGAATCAATCACTCTGTCAACATTGCAACGTTGAATTAACAACTGGTCGTCAGTCTTCTTGAAGATGTCGCAACAAAAAGTTCTCCGGTGTCGATGCCAAAAAAAGTTTCCCCTCTGTCATTTCCAGAATAGATCGTACGTCAGCATGAGACCTTCAGACAAATAGTTAAATAATAAAGTATTAGGGTTATAAAATACGATTATAGTCTAACTTACGTAACATACCAAAGAACGAATACTTACTAACAAGTATCAAAGAAAGATGCAGTGAAAAATATTAAAGGTATTAAATATAAAAATAAATGGCACAGAATGTAATATTTAAAATGAAGAAATTTAAGAATTCCCAGTAAGTTTATTCTAAGAATTCTGGTAAGTTTAAAATCTAAATATAAAAATAACTTTTTAAATCCAAGAATATGATTATTATGACAAAAATTCTAATATTAATAATTAAGTAAAAGAGTGTTTGTTTTATATAAAATTTTATCATAAATATGTATTTATTATATTTGGTAATTTGAAATAATCTGAATGTTTCAAACGCAAAGAAACATCTACAAAGTTTTAATGTATTTTGCTTTCCTAAAGGTAAGCACGCGTGGTATATTCTGAGTTTAGAAAAGAGTGCTCCAATTTCATTGGGTGAGAAATGATTGCTTCAATTTCATAATGATTTCATTATACAGGTAGAGTTTATCTTACTTTCTTACTACAGAGTCTTCAAATTTAATAGTTAATGATAGAACGTTCTGGAAGGTCGCAGTATACTGCTGGTTGGACACACCGTTACGATCAGTGGCGGCGATTGGGTGGTAAAAGTGGGGGGGCAGATCAAGATGAAACAAGTGTGTGTGGAGCGCGGGGGGGGGGGGGGGGTAATAAAAATATTGACCACCAAAACAATGAATATTGCATATTAATATTTACTCATTGTTTTGAATTATTTAAAGAAAGGATACTATCTTGAATTAGGTACGAGACGCCCAGGTCGATTATTAACCCATTTCCGATTATTCCCCCCCCCCCCCCCTTAATTTTAATGGAAGGATATGGACTGTTGCAAAGAATCTAATTAATATACTTGTTGACCGACCTCCAAAGGGATAGGTATCCTTTCCATTTGTGTCAGAGTTGAAAAAGAAATGAGGAAATTTTTATGTTCTCACCCTTTCAATTCCCTGAAAATTTCCTGCAGTATTTGCAATTCTGCACTTGTGGTGCGACTTTTGGAACCCTGAGAAAAATACTTACAGTTTCAAACTGTAAAATAGTGCAGGCACGTAGGTTTAGATTTTATAGGGGTTCAGTGGAATCCTTAACCCCACAAAATCCTCACCCAACCCGCCACCAAATCTATAACATTTTTTTTCTCAAAAAAATTGTTAATTTTTATTAGTAAAAAGAAATACGTTGAAATACTCATTAACTACTTTTAATGGTTGTCAATAACTATGTATTCTTAAAATAAGTAAATCACCCCTAATTCTGAAATAAATTTAGAGAACAAATTTAAAGTTTGAGAAACCTTATAATATATGTGTGGGTACGATTAGTTAGATAATTTATAGTTATGGTAATTTAAAGATGTAATAAGCGTTTTAGTTGACCAAAACTGTAAAGAATAATATAAAGGCTACATGAGCTAAAGAAATGTGGGAGTCAAAAGACTCGCCATTGCATGGTATTGTGCAACACAATCGACACTGTTGATTTTAAATTAAACATTAAATATACATAATTTAATTCAAAAGAAATTATTTGCTTATTACCAATAAATATTAACTTCCATTAATTAAATTTAAATTATAAAGGTAATTTTAATTAAAAGATCTAAAAGAAAAAAGAAATTTACCAACTTAATGGCGCCAGGTGTTATCCTCGTTAACTGACCATGGTTAAAATATATGAGGCATTGTTCACGAGTCTTTCCTTCAAGATGGGCCGCGAACCGTCGCCAATAGTCCAATATGCTGTAGTGCGGCGACGTCCAATGAGAGGTCTGTTCAGAGGTCTATTTTAAGTTTATGGCAAGTTGGGCGCTCTAACCTTCCCTCGCTTTCTTTTGCTACTTCTTTGGGCTTACATTTTCATAAATCAGGGATTTTTAAATGACGGATGACGAAATTCCCAACTTTTAAGGATTCCAGATTAGTTGGGAAGGGGGGCTGGGAAGGAAGTCGATCGAAACAAAACCGCAAATCACATGTACAAACAGTAATAAAAGAAAATTTATTACCCTTATAACTCGATGGGCTCCCTAAATGTTCAGACGTTCGGCGCCTATAGATTGCGCAATACTAGATTTTAATATAAGAAGTTTCATACAGTCGCTTGATAAAAAAAGGGTGTCTGATCTTGAACTATATTTAGAACTAAATAAAAAAAGGCGATATTAGCCGACTGGTCTGGGTTGATTCTATGGTCCCGGATTTAAGTCAAAAAGGAAATTACAAAAAGTAAAATAAAAAAAATTACAAAGTTAGGAAATAATCAAAGAGCAGGTGCTGGGTGTTTTCGCGGGCCAATAAATTTAAAACTATAATAGAAAACATGGGAGATGATTTTGCTTTAGAATAAAGTGGCAACTTTGAAGTATTTTAAGGTTAACGAAATTATGTGGTCTTTGCACGAACTGCCATACCACAATATGGTTTCCATAGCATGTTTTGCAGCATCTTGTTTATACGACCTCGTTTGACGATCTTTTCCCTTTGTTATCTTTATTTTTATTTCAAATTAAACCTAACATGACGTCCACGGGTTTCTGTCCCAATACCCCATGCTCACAATCAAGACAGAATACACCCCCCCCCCCCCCCACACACACACACAATTTTTTTTTTACAGAAATTCGGTTTTTAATTTTTTATTTTACTTACAATGGGAGGAGTTTGACCCCCCCCCCCCCCCTTACTTACGTGAATGTGGTAGTGGGAGGAAGTTGGGGTTCAAAATGTTTCCTTTGTTCGGAAATGCAGTAAAACAATTGACTTGTAACTTAGTTTTAATAGGTGCAACATTAAAAAAGTGCGGGAGCAACATCCAAAAAAAGTGAGGGGGCAACCGCCCCCCCTTGCCCCCCCGAATCGCCGCCACTGGTTACGATAATTTCCTTCACTTAGGAAGCATAACCAGTACTACCACCAAAAAATTCTGAGTTGGCGCAAAAAAAAAGTTTAAAAATTTAACCGTAAAAATTTTTATGTACAAAAATGCTTACAGAATTTCCTTCAGGAAGAACTTTGGCCTATACGTTTTATCTTTAAGGAACTTGGCAAATATAAGGGACTTGGCAATATAATATATTAACTGGATAGTTTAAAATATTCACAAACCAATATATTCGATGAGGTTACATGATTGCTTATAAAATCGTACTTTGTGTAAAAGAGAAGGGCGCCAAAATTACGCCTGCTTCTGCTAAAAACGTTCATTAATATTTCTTTGAAAAGGCCTAAGAACATGTTACGATGTTGTGTACAGTAGAAATAATTCTAGATTATACTCCATACAAAACAAAACAAAACCATAAGTCTTGATTTCATAACATTGCACAAGCTGTGGTTCTAAAAAAAAAAACCAAAACCCATTGAGCACCAATGCAACAATCCGCCCATACAAATACCTCAGTTCCCACCCTGACACTGCACACGAATTTATTGCACGCGCCCCTGTCTCCTGCGGAATGTCACTCCGCAGTGGCTTCTGTGATGCTGGAATTTTATAACATTGCGCAAGTGAGTTGACGCCCCTGTGACACAATGGAGGTGGGCGTTGGGACGTCCGTGATGCTGTAATTACTCGCGTCGCCGCTCATTAAGAACCAGACGCGAGAAGACAAGGTCGATACCGACAATTACAACCTTCAAGGACGGGGAAACATAATTAAGGAATTTTGGGAATGAGTGTCAGTGACGGAAACCAATATGCAGTGTTGTTTTATAAAATATAAAAAGTACGAAATTCATTTTGGTATATCATACAAATGCAGTGTTGTAATCAGGGGGTCCGGGTTTGTACAGATTTATTGGACAAGGCCAATGCAATTTCGTATGCACTGTTTTGATAGAGCACACTAAAAGGGTAACTGAAGGCTCTATTTAATTTCATGTTAAAAACGCCTTTTTAATCCTGTTTTCACCTATTTATATAAGGGCTCATTTACACGTAAGAGCTTTTTTCTACACTGTTAAAAAGCATTATTGGTTATTTCTGTAAATATCCCAAATTACCTCCAATAGTCAATTTTTTAAGCGCAATATGCTCTGGTGCTACGTTAATGCAAGCAGCTCTGCCCAGGCCCGTCGCACCGGTGTCCCCCCCCCCCCCCCCCAATAAACTTGAAACCCTGAAAGTTGAGAATTTCTACATCTAAACTCTCCGAGCTGGGAAAATTTAAGCCTGAAGAAAATTAATATTATTAACAAATGAAAGCTAGGGGAGATTAGAAATTGCTCAACTTGTAAGATTACATTTAATTTAGACATAAGAACAGACACTGCATTTTAATATATGTGCAACAAATCAATGCTTATAAGAGAACTGTTTAAAATTACCTAAAATATATATAAAATAAGATAAAAAAAAATCGATAAGTTGGAACTGGGAATTTTCAGCACTGTTGAGTTGGAAATTTCGAATAGTTGAGTTGAGAATTTTGAATCCTTAAATTGGGAAATTTCTTGTTTCAACCCCCCCCCCCCCCCAAATATTTTTTGTGTAACGGCACTGGCTCTGCCCACCAATATATTGGATTGGAGGGAAAGTTCTGTCGTATTTTAAAGAAAATACTTGAATTCATTTATAAAAATATGTGTTTAATATTAATCAATTATATATGCTCCGTTATTTGTTACAACCTGTTGCCATCTTTCAGGTAACTTGTGAATTCTTGTTTTGTAGAAGTTCTCATCCTTGGAGTTAAAATAGTCAGCAACTGCCTTAGAAACACTTTCAAAAGACGTAAATTTTTTTCCCGTTAGATAGTTTTGCAGTGAGATTTTTTTCTCTTAATATTCTCGTAAAGAATCCACTTTTCATCCCCAGTAACCAGCCTGTTCAAAAAACGGCTCCACATTGTGTCTAATCAGATGTGATGAACACATTCTTACACGATTAGACAAATTCTTTTCCGTTAATTCATGTGGAACCCAAACACTTTGCTTTAACACAAACCCAACAAATTTAATGTGATCTCCAACAGTTGTATGATGAATGCCAAACTCTTCTGCAATTTCTCGACTTATAATGGATGTGGATTATTTTCCAACTTGGATCACAAAACATCATTATCGATTTTGGATGGTCGTCCAGATCGATCACTTTCTTTGAGGCTCAGATCCCCGGAACGAAATTTGCTAAACCATCTTTGACAAGTACGAACATTTACAATATCTTTTCCAAATACCGCACATAAATGTTTACATGCAACCGATGCATTGCTTCCTTTTTGGAATTCATATAAAATGCAGTGTCGTAAATGCACTTTATCTACTGACATGTTTTTCACTTTAAATGTCACAAGTAAATGATGAACGGTAAAAAAGGGCACCTTTTATATTATACAGTAGCTAAAAAAACAAAAAAAAATCCTAATGACTCACTAGCCAAATGTTCTTTTTATTTACAAGAAAAATCACCTGCCTATTTAAAATACGACAGAACTTTCCCTCCAACCCAATAACTTCAACAATACGATATTAAATAAAATCGGTTAGGATAAGAAGTATTGTACTGTTCTTCTTCTAACTCAGTGATTTCCAACCGGGGTCTGCGGACAACTGGTGGTCCGCGAGAGGGTTCTAAGTGGTCCGTGGAGCTTTCTTCAACTCTATAGATATTTTTTAAAAAACTTTTTCAAAAAAAGGTGCTGCCTGAGGTGTATTCTTTTTAAAAATAAAAACATCTGACTTGAAAATCAGAATTTCTTTATAATATAAGGGAAACAAAATTATATACACATTTGAACTCTTTCTTGAGTATTTATAGCAATTTACCAGAAGAGTTTGATATTGTTACTTGATAAGACATACTATTACGTTAAAATCTGTAGATTTTTTTAATTAATGCCTGCCTAATTAAGAAATGCCTTTACAAATTAAGCACGTTTTTAAAAAACAAGATACAAGCACATAAATTATATTTAGTACCTAAGTATTTTTGGTCCCCGACTTGCCGAAGTTTCGAATCGGTGGTAAATAAAGTGGTGGTCTAAAGGTTGGGATCCCCTGTTCTGCCTAATTCAATTATTAAATTATTTTCAAAAATAAATAAATATTTGCACATCTTCTTTACACAAATTAAAATAGCTTTGAATTCTATTTGAAATCGATAAAATATGCAGTGGCTCCTGTGAAAGGGTTGCTGGAAGTGTGTGTGCATGGGCGTGCTCGTGAACTCCATCTCCATATACGCTCGTGCATTCCCTCCGGGTCATAAACAGCTGAGAGGCTGACTCACGGCGCACTGAATATTCCACTTCGCTTTGGTTTTGCTGTGTCAACCCGTTTCCTTGTGTCCCAAACACGGAACACGACGACACCTCTGCACCTGGGAATGGGCTCGATTCATTCACGATTGAGTATTCATTCTTGGTCAGACAGAGCAGGGCCGCCCTTAGGGGTGTACGACGCGTGCCATTGCACCCGTTCCCCAGAGCAAAATGAGTAAAGTGATATTGTTAAAGATATAATGAATATTTTACTTTTAACTTCAGGACATAATTAATTAATTTGGTTTATACCTTATTTACCTCAAGCTTTTTATTCTGAATAAGTATTTCCACAAATTCTAAGT
This sequence comes from Troglohyphantes excavatus, assembly GCA_963932185.1. NCBI lineage: Eukaryota > Metazoa > Arthropoda > Arachnida > Araneae > Linyphiidae > Troglohyphantes > Troglohyphantes excavatus. The sequence continues at coordinate 25,861,435 of OZ010674.1, forward strand.
ATATACTTCTCAATACTGCTCATTGACGTCGAATTGTCTGCAAGGAATATTTATAATTTTCAATAAAACGAATAAAATATATCAGACTTTCTACGTCACCAAGTTACCTAATAAATATTCCATTCGAATCAAACGTAGCCACATGGAATATTTGTAATTGATAAAAAAGATCTTGATTTGCTTGACATAAATTTTATGACAAACTTTTTCATAAGTATGTGTGGAGGTTTAAAATGATTTTGCCACTGTTCACAAAGGGCCCTGCTGCTACAAAGATCAGAACCAAACGAAAAACATCAGGATAAATAACTTAAAAATTTGAGTATAATTATTTGAAATTCATAAATAAGGTTTTTTATACTTCTATTATTACTGTCTACCACTTTTAAGTTTAATTAATATTCGGCACTTTCAGGTAAAGTTAAATTAAATATTAAAAAAAAAAATTACATTACACTTTTGAATGGTAAAGGTAAGACTTTAATTGTTAATTTAACTGAATTAACTTTAGAATACATTTGCATTGCAATGACGTATTCTAATACGACTCCAAATGCAGTTTTCTATGTAAATACATAGAATCCACTTTAACAATTATAAAATGGAATAAAGCTGTCTCTAGGAAAGTTTGCTACTCTTTTACGTACAACCTATAAGATTACAGAGTTTTAAAGATAATGTGGCTACGAGACTCCTGCATTTACTAAAAACAATCGCGATTTAAAAGAAACTATGGGGCTTTGTGCCCTGCCCGCAATCAAACGCTCATAATTAATTTTTTAATAATTAATTTTTAATAACGTCATAAATTAATTTTCAGCTTTGTCTGCGTTAATTTGATGCCTTTCCTGCGTTTTAGCTGAATTCAGCTCGTTCAGAGATTTCATAATTTGACAAAATCATTTTACTGGTGTTTAAATTTTGAGATGTAAATGGTGCTACGATCATAACTTTTCGCTTGTTTTAAAACGTAATAAACCCAGTAATTGCTTAATATTTTTATAGTTTTGGAACGTTTTCTCACATCTACGGTTCATTTCTTTTTAATTGTCACCTTGATCATAAAAATTAGTTATATAACTTAAGAGGAGTGATTGTCACAAAATATGGTTTTACCTCTTAAATATATAGATTGAATTCCATAGAATCGATTTCGTGCATGACTAATGGGAACCACTATTTGTATAGTCGAACTGACATAAAATTTTACCTAATTTAACAGGTAACATTTCATGCTCGGTTAACAAGGTGGTATATTGGTGGCCTGTCAATCCCAAAGGAATAACGAGGTAGGGGGAAGCTTTTGTTTATTAAAAGGAAAGCGTTCGCGAATGTATTTTTACATGTCCCGGTCCCGCCGGGCTTGTTGCCAGAAAAAATACATCTCGACTTATACATTTTGGATGCCCGCGTCCCCCCTTACCTAATAGATGATTTCCCGGCTTTGTGGACACGACAGCAGTTCCATTCCCGTTGAAAAATTACAGGGGCGTCACAAATTAATGGGCAATGGTCATTATTTCGCTATATCACATTTAGCACTATTGCCATAATGCAGCGTGTGCAGAGACAGATTTAGAGGTAGTGGGCCTCTAGGCCGAATATGTGGTGCAGGCCCCCAACTACAGGGATAGGGGGGGGGGGGGGATAGGGGATGGAATATCCCCAGTAAAACAAAGACTGGAGGTTGCCTTTTAAAAAAAGAAATACGATATATATTCCAGAACAGGAAATTAAATCAGTTTTAAGTTTACAAATTAAATTGGGAATCACTGTTTTTTTGTAAATTTCGAATACTATGTTAAAAAATGTAAACGATTTTTTAAGGAATCGCAATGCGCAATGGCATTCTGGAATCTATGAAAATGATATGTATTGCACTCGCCTTTGTGTGTAAGAAAAAAAACGGCTGATTTAAAAAAAAAATAAAACAATGCCACATTGTAATTATCACAAATTAAACACATTTTTAAAAGATCATAAAAGTATTACGATATATTTGCATTGTACAAATCTCTTAAGGGAAAAAAAAGTTCCGCCATAAAAAGAGATTGTAAAAATATATGTATATATATATATACTATATTATTTTTATTAGGATTTGGATTATATCATTCCGAATATTTTTTTTCGGCGGGGCAATCTAAATTGAGCCTAAAGCAATTGAATATGTATACATATCATAGCTTCCGCTTCGGGTTCAACTTAGGTTGTCCCCGAGATAGTTGACTCTTTGTGTACAGCACCATCTTTGTATGTGTGTGTTGTGCGAGCCCCTTTGTGGTGTGGACCCCTAAGCCAGGGCATATTTTAACATGGTGGGGCATTTTCCCCACTAGTGTTAAGAAAAGCCCCACTTCTCACGTGGATTTGACGCCATTTTTTTTTATTCCTGTCCTAATATTTTCTAGGGCAAAGCATCGATCATTTTTGTTAAATTAAGTAAATTAATTTAGTTTGAATTGACAAATGAATAATTTTTAGCATTTTTGTCCGAAGTTTTTGTTAACCTTTCTTGTTACCTAAGTTTGTTAAGTTTAGTGGTAGACGTTCCGATAATGGTTTATACAGATCGTTATAGGTTTCGCTTTTCAGTATTTCGACACCTTAATGGCCCTTACCCAAATCTGCGTGCCTTGAGGAAGGATTGTTAACAATCCCTCCGTCAGACAGTTACGCGCATCTGAATTAGCCCACAACCAGTGCAACTTTTCTCTTGTTCAGCTATCTTATCAGGACCTTTCTTGGGCCAAAGAAAAGTATTTGTTTCCACCAGTGAAAATTCCTTAAAATATGTTCTGTCCTAAGCTGCAGCATGTGCCTATATCCTTGAGAGTGTATGAGAATTATTTCTACAATTTTGACACGCAACAATGCATCTGGCTGTGGCTTTCTACAATGTGGCCAAGTTGGCCAGCTAGTTGTAAAGATATACTCATACACCCTGTAAAACATTATTTTTGCCCAACTTCTTCGCTCATATTTAGAACAAGTCGCTTAGCCTTTATAGCAACGAGCAAAGCAGTTAAAGTATAGCCAAAAAATAAAGGTTTATTATTTGTAGTTAAACCGTTAAACAATGACCAACGTCCAACAACTTGTCCAGTGCAACAAAGAATCGTTTTCTTGTGGAGCGACAGAAGGTCCGTGATCAAATATCACACACACACGTGAAGGTCGCTCAAGGAAAACAGGGCGCGAAACGAGGTGCGAGGGAGAAGGACGGACATTCGGGAGGGTTCAAGGACAGAGAACGTGGCGAAATCGAACGTCTTGTTTCTGTTTTTGTTTTTGACTGGTGGCGAGTCGTCGCGTTCTGTTTGCGATTTGCGCGCTTCGATTTATTTGTGCAGTTAAGAAAGTCCGGGATATACTCCCACGGTTGTAGACTTCTTTTAATTTTGTGTTGTTAGCTAAAACAAGTCGTATGCATAACTTTGACGATTCCGTTTCGGGGTTGTTCAAGTTGTGAATAAAATCTAGAAATATACAAACGCATAGTTACCAAATATAATTACCAAAATCTAGCAGACCGATTAAAAAATATATCGATTCGAACTTGCTGTAAATATAGGTTCACGTCTTCTTTCAATATAATCAACTTGATTGCAGCAAACACTCAACAATCACCCTTCATTAGGATACAAAATGCATGTAAAAATTAGACAGAAGTATAAAAGTGAAGTTTGCACTCATTTATTACGAAATGCGTCTTAAAGTTTGAAGCAAGACGAGATTTTTTTTTATGCAAAGCAAAAAAACTTTTTTTCCAAAGTAAAAAAAATAACTTTGTTTACGACACGGTAATACAATAATTGTAATTATATAGTTGGTTACATGTGAAAACATCATTTCCGAAACAAAGTTTATTTAAACACATTTTCACTTAAATTAATATAAAAAGGATTTTTTTTTAAACATTTAAAGTCTATTCTAAACGGACGTGACAAACGCGCGTGTGGTTTTGGAGATTGCTCTGTGATTGGCGGATACAAACCACGTGTTTTTATGCTCCAATCACACAATAATTTGCAAAAGCTCTCTCTCGTTTATGACGTCCGTGTAGAATGGGCCTAAGCGAAAAAATTTGAATCAAATTTTGATAGTTAAATTTCCTCCTGATTTTGTAGAACAGGACAAAAATTGTGCAATTTTGTTTTGCCTACGTAAGTCTGCCACAATTACATAGGGGAAAAAAGTAAGTGGACCGTCCTGGAGTAATGGAGGGTTGTAAAAAGGAAGGGAAGCTAAAATGATTTTTGTAGCGTTAAAAAAATTCCTTGAACCCTCCCTGGTTTTGTGTTTTCTGAAAAATTACTATGGACCGTTATTGTTCTTTCACTAACCCTTTCATAAATGGTGACCATCAGGCACGTAGGTATAGATTTTTCATGGGAGGGGTTGAGTGACTGAGCAACGGATTTCTTTAGGTTACTTATTCCCCCCCTCAACAAGAGTTAAAGGGAATCCTCCCCAAAATCAACACCCTCCCCTACTTTAAAAAAAATCTTATTGATTTTTTTAAGAGTAAGCAGGAATACGTTGACAGGTAAATACCGTAATTGCAACAGTTATCATTTATTTTTCATGAAATCGTTACCAATATCAGTCATTACCTATTTTTAAAATTGGTAAATATAACTCCCTAATTATGAAATAAATTTAGAGAACAAATTTATGTTTTAAGATTCATTGTTTAGAATAATATACGATCTTTTCCCTTTGTCGCAGAAATCCAAATTCTAGAAAATGAACCCGATGATGTCTTTTGAAGCTTAGTTTGAGGTAAAAATTGCCTCAAAACATGTTTTAGAAGCTTTTTGAAAAATGTTTTCCGGGGCAGGACCACCGGAAAATATCAACTTTACAAGAAGTATAATACGAGAAAGTAAAATTTTTATAGTTTTTTAAAGTATTTTTACAGTAATTCGATTTTAAATTTTTTCTTCTTGACTTACAATGGGAGGGGTTTGAACCCCCTGAACCACCCCCTTACCTACGTGCCTGGTAACCATAATTTCTATGTTATTTCTGCAGACACTAAGTGGAAACTTCTAACATCCAACGGATATTGACAAATTGCATGGAAACCAAAAAATAAACACATAATTTTCTCCGATTCAATGCGATCTCTTCTATTAACAATGACCTCCGAATCCTTTATCTCGCAGTAGATCACTCTCAATTGATTCGGAAAGGATCCTGAAGACAGTTGAAGGTGACAGGGACCCCTTTTTGTTGTTCTGATCGCCTGATGTGAGGCAGCGTCCGCGCCAAGGTTGTCGCTCTGGATAAGGTCGCTGAATCATCAGAAACGCGATTCATGACCATTTTGAGATTCCTTTTCCGAACATTTGGGTTGTCAACCTTCTGTTGGATTTCACAGACATTCAGCTCGAATTAGAATGAAATATGTAGTTTATCGATTGCAATGGATGGGCACATTGCCGCCCTTAGGAGGGTGTGAAGGGTGCCACCGCACTGGGCCCCGCGCCAAACAAAAGAAAAATTAAATTAAAGATATTTGAGGAAATAATGTTTTTATTTTTAAAACAGCAATTGCATTATTTTTTTTAACCCACTGACGCTTATGGATGTGATATCACGTCCAGGGATCTTCAGTTTTTCCATCAATGCATCCAGTTTTTAAACTCATAAAAATACTTAATTTTACAATATCCTTAAAATCTAATATTTTTTAGGTGTAACTTAAAAGCGACCTCTTTACAATGAAATAAAATTTAAATAAAAATATATAAGTGCACGCCTATGAAAAAATATTTAAATTTCCACAGGAAAAACAACTTTACAATTGGTAAAATACCTGAGCGTTAGTGGGTTCATTTGCCGTTAACTCGTACCTAGAATATATTTACTTACCGATTATAAGTTATTTGATACCCATATAGTTAACGACTGTCTATGAAAATAAAAGAAATAAATAAAGGGCATAATTGTTCAAAATTATTTCCTTCTGTAAATTTATAAAACTTCCTTTTTAAAGAAGGACTTCACAGTTTTTATTATCAAAATACAAGTTTTGCAAAGCGTGGATTGTTTGTTTTAGAGGATGATAGTGCCGGATTTACTACTAGGGGGTTGGCGCAAGATATATATATATATATATATATATATATATTTTACAAAAGTATATTTTTTTACAGATGTCTATATTTGTAAAATAACCCAAATTTACTCAATTCTTTTGTATGTACTCCTTATATTTTTAAAAAGTCTGCGAATTGAAATCCCGCATTTTTCTTGCTCACTACAGGTTTTAAATTTGATATGACATGAAATTACGTTTGAAGTACACATATATTACTTCAAAATCACAGACGGAAAAGGCAGTGGCGGCTCGCCCACTACAGCAAGTACAGCCGGGCTGCACCTAAATTCATCAAAAACTAAAATCAGATATTTTACTAATTTTCTTAAATGAAGATTATAATTGAAAATGAAATTTCTACGGTAGTAAACAAAATCTCCTATAAATAGCAAACCTTTTTGCCGTAATGCACAATTCAGAAGGGAAAAAAACTTCAGTCAATGAAAATTGCAGCTAAAAAGCGAAGTCAGAAATCGGCTGCATCGTTGCCATGACAACCTTACGTGGTATGACTTCCCCTTCACGTTAAAATGAGGCTGTGACATCACAAACGCAGCTCAAAAGAATTTTTTCAACTCTAACTGTAGTTGGGAATTCTGTGAATTGATTGGCTCCCGTGTTTGAATCGGCGGAACGTGTGGGGAGGGGACCGAGTATTTTACTAGCATCTCTAGACCGCTTTGCCTGATGGAGGAAAAGCCCCTTGGCTCGATAATTGTTTCAGCTTTGGCGGTATTGATAAGTGCTGTTTCGCAACCCTGTGGAAGGAATGGCTGTTGAGGGAGTGAATGGGAACAATTCGATGGACAAATGGATTTCTGAATTATTTTAATGATTTTGGATTCACACTTTTATCTTTAATTTTTGATTTTATTTTTCAACAAACAGATGTTTTATATGACATTCTTCAAAAAAAATCTTTAGATATAAATTATTGTCTTCAGCAAGTCAAGGTAATTCAGAACATTATAAGACAAAACCTTAATGAGAACACGTTCAAACGTATTTTTGAAATTGCGAATTCGAAAACAGAAATTGTTTTCAAAAGACGAGATGACTTCCGAACTCACGAAGATGTGTTTAAGGGGGGGGGGGGGGGGGTCACATCATGATTTCGGCTTTACTAACATTTTTGACCACGGGCCGCCACTGGGAAAAGGCAGAGAAAGGGGCCGCTCGGAAAATTTCGCCTACTCCTGCAAATATCTTAAATCCGACACTGGAGATGGTGTGCCTTTCAGAAGTTGTGTTAAGTAATATAGAACTTTGGAGCGGTTATGCTAAATATTTATAAATTAAAGGGCCTCAGCTAGGTTTGCATTTACAAATGATAATTTCATGTAATTTCATACCATAATTTACCTATTGTTAGATTCTACTAGGCAAAATTTTTAAAGTTAATAATACTCATTTGGTTAAGCTTGAAATTTCATCTTCTCTATGTGGATATAAATTCTACCTCCTGTCATAAAACTTCCGCTTTTGTTTATTGAACGCCCTTTGAGAAAACAAACCGACACACTTTACAATATCTATGGCACCAACAATTCTCGCAAAATCCAATAATCCATTTGAGCTCGACTTCTTGGAGTTGGCTTTCCTAGATGAGTACGAATACTAATGATTAAAACTCTTATTTGCATTGCAAATCGATTGGGTAAACGATAGGAGTCTCCGGTTTAAATAGCGTTACCAAAACGCGTTAAAAGCCCAACCCCTGCGGAGCCCCCGATACGAAATTCGAAAAGAGTAAAATAATAAGAATAAATGCGAGACGAGTAAGTTCCTAAAGAATAATAACATCAGTATCTTCTTCACCAGTTCTTTGAAATGAACATGTATACTGTACAGACCGGTCTTAAATTTGAAGAATGCTAATTTGTTTGTAAAAGTGTTCTTTTTACATAACGCGTTAACTGAAATTTTCTTTTTTTTGTTGCAGGTCTGTGAAAATGGTGGGCTAATGGGCTTACGAATTCTTAGAGCCTCATTTTGTTGCTAGTAAAAGGAGGTTTAGCAAACATATGTATGCAATAAGTTTCTAAATCTGACTGAAAATTTACTATCAATGATTTGAAATTATTGAATAAAATTGTTATTATTTATTTAATGTTTTATTGTTATTATTTATTTAATGTGTTATTGTTATTATTTTTTATTTTATTATTATTATTTATATACTATTTTATTGTTATTATTTAATTTCAAAGCGACAAAAACCACGCAAAGTATTATATGTAAATATTTATAGTAATTTACAATGTGCATTTTTCTCTGCATAATTGCAAAATTGTTAACGTAATTTGAAAAAAAGAGTACGCTTTTATCTTTAGTCCTTACTTATAACAGCCTACACAACCAAGTTTGTCTTAAAAGTTCAATACATATTTTAACGCTATACAGCTGCAGAATTCTAAATTCTCCCATACCTTGCAATAAAGCCTACCTTGCTACCTTGCATAGCCTACCTTGCAATAAAGGGCCGTAAATGAAATGTGAGGTGGTCAAATTACAAGACAATTTAAGCATAACTGTTTAATTTCATAGTTAATTTGAATAAAGTATGGCAAAAATTAGAAAATTTTCTTGTAAATATACCGACGTAAATAAAACCGAAAATTAGATCAAATTTAAACAAGTAATTGAAAATTAAAACAATAAATATTAAAATAAACGTGGAAGAATAAACCGAAAATTTAATTGACAGTAATGGATAATGTATATAAATCAGGGGTAAATATTCGAAAATAATGTAACTAGTATAATAAAAAATATATTTTTATAAAATTCGCAAAATTCTCCCTAAAATAATGTATAAAAGCATTTCAAAGTTATAGCCTCACCCCTATTTGAGCAGTCGGTTTTGGTACCGGGCAATGGCACATTGTTTTTTTTAAAAACAATTGGGTACAATTGTCGGGAAGGGTTCAGGGGGAAACAATGGGGGTCCACACTCTGTTGAAATCGAAATATAAACGTTTTAGGTTAACTATATGGAAAAACTTTATTGTAGCAACTTGTGAATAAATAAGAACGCTGATAGTCCGTCGAAAACACATTTAAAATTGTAGAATTATGTTTGCATGCATTTTTTTTTTTCGTTTTCTGCAAAACCCATTGAAAGAACCGTCGTCTTTATACCCCCGATTCATCAGTTAGATGGTTTTGTTATTTTAGTGTTCATGTGAATCTCTATCAATTGTTTTTATCTTCTAAAAGAACAGCAACACGAAACACATGTTCCTCAAAAAGAACGTAAATCTAATCATGACTCATCCCCTGGGATACTCGTAAAGGTGGATTTATTTCCCTAATGTATGCTAATGTGTAGAGGGAGTTGATTACGATGCATCTTCCACAGCATCGATTTTTGTTTTTTGCATTGTTTCGCGATGAATCACATAATCTTTTGGCTTGGCTTCGTCTCTTCCTACGTAACAACACACACTTGATGATATGAGTTCATGTTACCTATTCAATTCTCCTTTTATGAGTTAGTTTGACATATTTTTGTTGCTTTGGGTAATTTTTCTCTTATTTTGAAAAGGAATTTAAATTTCGAAAAATAAACTGTGTAGTTTATAAATAGGGAGAAACAAACACTCAAAATGTTGTTTCGTTCGAAATTTCTAAATATAATATTGTTACACTATAGAATTCACGCTTTCGAATTTACTGCAGAACTGATCTAATTCATTCGTTCAAAATCCATTTTGTTCCATTGAAATTAACTTGCAAAGATTGGAATTCGTACATGAATTAATGCATTTAAGGAAGAGTCATTTGCGTTGATTTTTCCTCATTTTTACTGTAATTATTTTTATATTTCATGCGAATTTTTTTAAGAATAAATTTCTAAGTATATACTATTATTGGGCTTTCAACAACAAACGATATTGTGTGTACAACAGACCATGTGTATCAACAGTTAATGAACAAATAGAAAATGTGTCAATACATTCTTTTTAAAATTAAAACTTTAAATTTTAAAAATCTAAATTTTTTTTTAAACATACTAGATTGCGTCTAAAGTAGATGTTAAGCGTTACATATATTCACACTCAAAAATTCATACATTTTAAAGTTCTAATATTCGCCATTGAATCGCAAAATCGGTATAACCCGGAATTTTTTGTGTTAATTAGTGACAGACGATCAGACGAAGATGAGAAGGTCAAAGAGGGCGCTGCCACACTTTTCTCCTTTAGGACTGCTTTGAGTGAAACATTAGTTAAAAGACAAAGTATCTTTCAGAAAAAGTTTACAGAAACACAAAATCTGTTTGGCGACAAGGCGTCCATGGTTAAAATTATTCGGAGGTCGAACCTTTTCAGAAAAATGCCAAAGCCACACGAAAATATCGAATTCTTCAAAATAAAAAGGGGCGATATTTTGGGGATCCTTCGGCGTTTCTGTGGATAGGGAAAAGAGGATCTTCTTCAATCGCTGAAGGCTGCACGGAGAGTGTTTACTTAAAAGCGAATATTGCGAAATGTGGCGTCGGGCCAGACCGCCGACTGTGTACAAGCGTTGTAGAGAACAGCTGTTGAGGGGGGGTCTATTTTTAAGGAGCCATATCCCTCTCGTTTCAAAGAGCAAATATATATTGCATCTTTTTTACTTGAAAGGTCTTTCGGTGTTTGTCTTTTAATGGACCATTTCAGGCAGACAGCGCTCTTGAAAGGGATGGAAATGTACGTGAGGTGTTTCATTATCATAAACTGTTGTTGCAAATGCAGTGACAAGTTCAATTTTTTGTTCGGAAATTTATTTATGTTTATTCCGTTATATGTCTTTAAAAATTTGGACCCTGTGGAGGGTAGGGGGCAATGAGACCGGGAGTAGGGTACCGACACCATTCACTTTTTTTTTAATGTTGGGCCTTACTTATTTTGAACTATTTTTATACTAACTAGCTGAACCCGAGGTTTACGCAATGTTCGACGATTTCTTTATTTCTGCATTAAGGGGATGTTTCGAAATCTCATGTAGACAGTTACCTTTCTTCTTGTTTTGAATGTCAAGTGCGCAAAATTTTATTAACCTTGGAATAAAACTGTAGATTTGTATCAGAAACAAACCCACCGACATACTTCTTTTTGTATACGGATTTGAAGGGGAAAATTGTCAAATTGTATTCAATTAAATTTTTACTAGTTAAATTAACTTTTTTCTCATATTTCCTCCCGATTTTTATTCGTTATCGTCAATTAAAGTTTTGGTTCATCCTTCCTTCTTTAATCTAATATTTATCATTTTTATTTTCAATTATTTCTTTAATACATATTAGATATCGAATTACATCGTTTTGATTGCATTCTCCTTAAGTTCGAGCCCTTTCATTTTTGATACACATTGTCGCCATTGATCTTACTCAATTCTATTTTGTTATACAGTAGACTCTCGATAACTCGAATATTTCGATATCTTTCGAAAAAAATCGATTTCCCTGCACATTCATTACGTATATAATGTAATTTTATCTCTTTAATTCGAAGTTTTTCGGCCTTATTTTCGATAACTCGAAGTTTCTTCACAACTCAAAATTTTGTTTTCTTCTCAAAACTAAGGATATTGAAGCACCTTTAGCAAACATGAAATTTTCAGTTCTCTTTCTGTGCGTTATTGAAAAGGGTATACGTACAATGGATTCCTACCTGTGCCTCACCCTTTTGTTTGAATGTCGCCAGACTGGATTCCCTGGGCTGTATCCCCTCCTCTTTAACGCAGCGTCCAAAGGAAGATTAATGATTTATCGTCCCTCAAGCCAGCTGGCGTTTTCGGTAAAGTGAGTCACTTTCTTGGAACATTACCGACCGTCCAGAATGCAACTGACTTAAAATCTGTAGAACTAGACGACACTTGACCCTTTCTCACTTTTGCTTAGGCTTTCGTGTGGTGTTGATTTGTCGCTGCGAATAATGGCGACAAAACGAAAATGCAACACACTCTTTATAGCGCATTTGATGAGAGATCGCTCCCGGAAAAAGATAAAGAATACGAACCTCCTCTAAAGATAACTTTGAAAGAGGCTCCATCTTCCATAAAAACTATGCGTGCACTCATTGAATCGAGGCCGGAAATGAAAACCCACACATTTAAAACAATCGTGCATTTGGCAAATGTAATTGATTCCGAAAAATATAGAAATACTCACCAAACTATTTTGGATAGATATTTTAAATAAAGTAGTGTAAGTAGTATACTTGTATTTATTTTTACCAAAACAGCTCTTTTATAGGATTTTCGATAACTCGAATTTTCGATATCTCGAATTTTTATACACTTCCCTTTGAGTTCGAGATAGCGAGAGTTGCCTGTATTAATCGAATTTTAAATATATTCGATTTATATTTATGCTACCAGAAATCAGATGTGTGCTTGTGATAGAAAGTCAAGAATGATATGAATTTTGGAGTAAATAACATGTACTTGGGAATCGTTAAAGTTTATCTGAACATTCTTTGTTTGCCTGCTTCACTACATACATAAAACGAGACATGCATTCATACAGAAACTTAAGCAATTTCTCCGAAACTATTTTGCTATCAAAACCTCATATCACTTAATAAACTTTCTCTTTCTGAAAAAGGAATCCTTTTACTTTTCTATTGTTTTTGGAATTTCGCCATTTCGATGTCTTTATTGATTTACAAAGTTTTACATCGCACTCTCAAAAACTGTTTTTGGCTCCTTGCCTTTTTCTAGTTTATGACACAGCATTGTTACGTTCTTTATCGGTTCCTTTTATGCAAAACATGGGGTTACATGATAAGAGTTGTTTCAAATATCTAAGAGTCATAATAAAATATTAGATTTTACTCATTGGATACCTGAAGTGAATTATAATTTCGTATAGTTTTGTAATTAACAAATAATTGAATTTTTGTGATAACAATACAAAAAATTGTGTAACTACCCTAAAATAACACTGAAAAGGACGCCAAATTCTCGTGAAAAAGGGACATGTAAAAATCGGACATAAAAATATGAAATAAGAAAGAAATTAGAAATGGGACTTAGATATGTTATGAGAACATGTAAATGGGACTTTTAGTAGGAATTTTGTAATATAGACTTAAAAAAAATTCTGGATTTATTTTTTAATTAAATTATTTATTAGATTCAAATAAATTAATTTCTTTGAAATTTATTTATACATGTCTATATTAATTTTTAGAGAATGTGCGTGGCTTGGATTTTATTTTCTGCCTGAAAAAGCATTCTTGCCACTACAGTCCTATGATTTCCACCAAATTTTGGAATTTGGAGCCATTAGTATTTAGTTGAAAATTTAGGCTTTTTATTTGGAAAAAAGTAGAAAATTTTAAAACTGAAAAATATAGGTTGCAAATTTCCTTCAAATGTTAGTTGTGCTAATTTGGAGCTCCAAAATCACATATGTCACAAAAATTCATTGAACCGCCGTAATCAATAGCGAAATATATTTTTTTTTGCGGTATTTACAATTTCATTAAAGCTGCTTGATTATACGTTTGCATTGAGTTATTATACATAAATTTAGCATTTTTATTTTAAGGTACGTTTGAGGGGCCCCCAAATGTCCCTTTCTCTGGGCCCCTAAAATTGTAAGTCGGTCCATGCTGATAGACTGATGTCCCGCTCCGATAGTATCCAACGAAGTATAACATTTTATATTTGCTTTTTATTCAGTTTATGAATTTCAGTTTTTATCCACTGTACATATATTTTATATATATTTAAAACATAATATATTTTAACTGACTTGTGGTGTCTTTTAAATAGCAGATACTATTGCACGACCATAAGTGATCGTTTTGGTCATGAGGTAACGTATCTAACTATGTAGTAAATAAGTTTAAATTATAAGCAAAAATCAGGTAGGAACAGCTTTTACAAATTTTCACTGTATACAATTAATAAACACATTTTCCTCACAAATGGTTAAAATGTGAAGATAACTAGTCAAATTGAATTGTAGAGTTCGTAACGTCTCTTCAATATAAGCACAAATTCGCCAAGTCTCATCTATTATAACATAAATATTGATTAAACAGAATAGCTTATGCTCAAAATTTTACTCATATTCTCATTCCATAATTGCCTTCACCAAATTTAGAAATTTAGCAACGCCAAATAAGCCTCAAGGTTTTTATTTTTTGACCAATACATTTTTAAGAAATTTAGTGTTAGAATATGTCTCAGAAATTCTCGTAAAAAGTATTTTATGCAAAATGAGGTGCCTAGATCTTGCCCGATTGTGTAATAAAAACGTCCCTAATTTTTTTTATTAAGATTCCCAATAAATAAGTTTGAAATTTTTAATCCATCATATGGACCTGAAATATACCCTGTGAGCATCAAACGTTTTTTATGCGTCTTAGAAAATACTTTATTTACATTTAAACCTTAAGAAAAGATCACGTATGGATGGCTTTGTCGAAGAAAAAGCAGAAGAGTTTTATGTCCAATCATCAGTAAAAAAAAGTTATTATTTTAAATAATTAATTATAGTAGCTAGCAGAAGGAAAATAAACAGTTTGTTTATTTTCCTTCTGTTCTTGTTTAATGCCGACGGCCTACGTCCACGAAATCGTAACTTTTTCTTTCTATCCTGAATTTATTTTGACATCGAACATAGCTGAGTTTAAAGTCGCGTTTTTACGGCAATAAGGTTTCCTCAATTATAAAAACAGCAAATAATGATAGTATTTGAATTATTTCATATAATTCAATGCAGATGGCAGCACCAAATAGTAAATTTGATCCTCCGTTAAACTTTGGATCATTAAAATTGGGAATGGAAACTAACCATACCCTGCTTTCGAGATTACAATTTTGTCTGATTATGGAAATTGTACGGTCGATTAGCTTCTGTTATTGGTTAATAACGCACCACGTGACCATAAACATAAAAAAAAACAATCTCAGACGTCACTAACGTCTCAAAAGACGTCAAGTGTAATATCGTGCTGCATAATGTTTAATACTGGAAATACAGAGAAAAACAGATAGAGTAAAGTTTTTTCAATGTGAGTATTGAAATTTTAGAAGATTTCGCAATAAGAGAGTTGCTAGTTAAAATTTTTTTGTTCACCAACCTTTCGCTATGTGGAGATTTACTAAATCCGACTTGGTCCTCTTGTTGGTCTTTTGGAAATAACTTTGTGAAAATTTGAGGAGTTGTGTGCGAGATCATATATAGAAATCGCCATCTTATTACAATTCGGAATTTTTATTCTGTCTTTGGTTCTTTGTTTCGGGATAGATATCCAACCTGACGAGTTTACCCAACACCACCGTAACTGACTCAAGGCCTGAGCGCGCTTAGGATGAGTCATCGCAGGCAGACCGGTATCGAAGAAGAAGCGAATGGCACTTAGCGAAATAATTTTCGGACGTTTTTCAAAGTTCGAGCATATTTTACTTTCTTGTACATTTCGCGTAGTGTATAACGGTGAAAGGTCAATGTCTATTTTTAGAATTCAGTACCTATTTAATAAACCAAAATTACTTATTTCATTTGTTTTATCAATGTTCATGAACTGAGTAACAATGCAAATCAATTTAATTCTTGAGTGAATGGACTGTTTATTAGCTCATAAACATGTCCTCTTTTTGGTCAAAATAATATTAAAAAAAACGATATTTTTAATTACATAAGTTCACTAATTTAAGTAAATAAAAAACAATTTTTATTTCTCAGTTCAAACTTTTGTTATGAACTTTATATTCGCTTGCTAGTTCAAAATGAACCTTCAAAAGACATGTGCAAGTAAAGAATATTTTTTTTAATAAATTTATACATTTTATAGAAGTTTACTTGGTATAATATCAATAAAATTATCTGAGATAAGTGTCTGAATGGGCTGTTTACTTAAAATATAATAAACAAGTCTCTTTTTGGTAGAATGAATAAACTGGATTTTTTTTGCATTAATTTCTTATTTATTTAAATAATTTTACGAACATTTTATTGCTCAATTCAAACTTTTATTGTGAACTTTACATTCGCCTGCTTTTAATTAAAAATGAGCTTTCAAAAACATGTGCAAATGAAAAATACTTTATAAATTTATACATTTTATAAAAGTTAACTTGGTACAATATCAATTAAAATTATCTGAAATAATTAAGTGGCTGAATGAGCTTTTTACTTAAATTATAATGAGCAGGTCACTTTCAGCTAGAATTGAATAAACTGGAACTTTTTGTATTAATTTTTTATTTAAATAATTTTACTTACATTTTTATTACTCAATTCAAACTTTTATTGTGAACTTTACAATTCCTTGCTTTAGTTAACAATGAGCCTTCAATAAACATGTGCAAATGAAAAATACTTTATAAATTTTATAAAAGTTTACTTGGTACAATATCAATTAAAATTATCTGAAGGGGCTTTTTACTTAAATTATAATAAACAAGTCACTTTTTGGTAGAATTGAATAAACTGGATCTTTTATATAAATTTTTTATTTATTTAAATAATTTTACTTGAGTTTTATTACTCAATTCAAACTTTTATTGTGAACTTTACATTTGCTTGCTTTTAGTTACCTTCAAAACACATGTGCAAATACATTTTTTTTTATAAATTTATACATTTTATAAAAGTTTTCTTGGTACAATATAAATCATATGAAATAAGTGGCTGAATGGGCTGTTTACTTAAATTATAAACAAGTCACTTTTTGGGAGAATTGAATGAACTGGATGATCTTGCCCTAATTTTTAATTATATTTTATTAATTAATTAAAAAAAATTAAAGATATCAAAATAATTTTTTAACCTTTCAAACTTTTTAAAGAAATCAATAAAATTGATCGCTATGACTTTACACTAAGGCCAAAATGACATATTTGTCGTAAAGTCAATCGACTGCTTAAAAATGCCCACATTAAAGATTGAAAACATAAAAATTATGCAATTAATCAATATAAAAAAAGACAATGTATGCAATTAATCACGAATACGGCAAAAAAGGTGCATGTGAGTGTAGTGATTCCAATATTTGATAAGGCGTGTCGGTTCCTGTTAGTTAAGTGCTATAACAGGCCAACCCGAGGCAAGAGCAGAATAAATTCTAGCCCAAACCTTTTTCTGTATGTATGAGAGCCATATGATATTGAGCAGCAAGTAAATAACGTACAGTAAGACAGTTTGTCTTCTACATGTAAATATGCAGGTGGAGGATACACGATGAGGAACAGATAAATTATAAAAGATAACACGTTGAACAGCAAGTAAATAACGTACAGTAAGACAGTCCGTCTTCTACATGTAAATATGCAGGTGGAGGAAACACGAGGAACCGATAATTATAAAAGATGACACGTTGAACAACAAGTAAATAACGTACAGTAAGACAGTCCGTCTTCTACATGTAAATATGCAGGTGGAGGAAACACGAGGAACCGATAATTATAAAAGATGACACGTTGAACAGCAAGTAAATAACGTACAGTAAGACAGTCCGTCTTCTACATGTAAATATGCAGGTGGAGGAAACACGAGGAACCGATAATTATAAAAGATGACACGTTGAACAGCAAGTAAATAACGTACAGTAAGACAGTCCGTCTTCTACATGTAAATATGCAGGTGGAGGAAACACGAGGAACCGATAATTATAAAAGATGACACGTTGAACAGCAAGTAAATAACGTACAGTAAGACAGTTCGTCTTCTACGTGTAAATATGCAGATGGAGGATACACGATGTGGAACAGATAAATTATAAAAGATACACGTTGAACAGCAAGTAAATAACGTACAGTAAGACAGTTCGTCTAATCATTAGAAGCGTTTGAAGCCACGCCAGTCAGATTGAGGGTCCCTTTGATGTGGGCCCTCATGTGATTGTCGACCTGACGCAGCTGCTGCTTGGTGTATTGGTGACCTCTCATGGCAAAGGACAGGGAGGGTAGAGAAACGTCTTCAAAGCGTCTATCCTCTGCCACGGGGCGAGGCTGGATCCGCCGATCTTTTTTCCTAGGTGGATGATCTTCGCAATCTCCGGGGAATTCTCGAGCAGGTTGTAGCCGATGGGGTTACCCAGGAAGGATGTCGGGATGTTGTCTGGAATCACTTCAATGGGCGCAGGCCCGCCGGCTTCTTCCCTGACAGGTGGATCGATGGGCATTTGCTCGCGTTGACTTTTAGGCTTAGAGCGTCTGTCACGGTGTAGAGACGGTCGAGCATGGACTGGAGCTCTACTTGACTGGATGTCATCAGAAGTTTGTCATCGGCAAATGCGAGGACTTTGTATTTCTCGCCCTCCCCCTGGAGATCTTGAAGTATCGGGTTGATGGTAAGATTGAACCTTTAAAAAAATTAATTAAAGCTTGTTACTATCAATATCAGCAAATAAGAAAAATATAATTGAATTAAATACATATTTAGGACTGTTTAATGGGGCAGTTCTATTTTAAATGAAACTGGGCAACAAATTTAACCCGCGCGTCAGCTCCAATGAATTTTCAATACAGAGGTTGTTGCAATTCCATCTCATTCTAACATGTTTGGTTCAGCTAGTAAAACGTTAACTTGTAAAGTGTAAAATATTATTGGGTGAGGTACAATAAATTGTTCTAGATAAATGGAGAATGTTCTGGAATGAGCAGGGCCTATTCTAAACATACAATTAAGAATTATTGAAGTTTTTATTTTGTTCTCAAATTGATAGGCCGAAGAAAGATTTTCAAAAAAATATGTTTATACAAACTTTATGAAAAGCTTAAACTCACTTCTGTTTATTGAATCGATACAGATACAAATATAAACCTTGTTTCTGTAACAATAAGAGCATTAAATATTACCTTAACTCCCAAATATTGCTATAAGAAATAAATAATTCCAATATTTTATGTGGAATGATTCCTACATTAGTAATGCATGAAAATAATGACGAACATTTCACACTGTATTGAAGTAAATATGCAGGAAATAGATTCAAATTTCAAGAACCATTTTTAATTCTTTGTTATTTATAAGTAATTACAAAAATACAACTTACCTTAGAAGACTTGGAAGGTATGAAATCCTTTCTAGGTATCGCTGTTATCCATTTTTTTCGAGTTCCGACATTTTCGGGATATTTTAAAATAGTCACACGTTCAAGAACTCTATCATAATTCCCTTTGCAATTAGGCACGCAGCACCGAGAAGGCATCTTATGTAATTGACGTTCCTAAAACTGCAGAATAATTAATAAAATATATAAATAAAATTAACTTTTCGCGCTTCGAAAACAACCTTGTTTATATTTGCAACGAACGGATTCAGCCGTTGAATTGAATGGCGCTGTGTCTTTCGGTAGGTCTACCTTTGATGACTCATAGCTTTCTGATCGACAGCGTGCGCAGGCCTTGAGTCAGTTACGGTGGTGTTGGTTTACCCAGCTAATCAAATGCTAGTCACAGACCTTTAAAAGAATAATGTTTCAGCAAGCTTACAACTCAACTTAGTACCATTGAGCCCTATTTTATTTGTTAGTAAACAAATAAAACTTTTAAAAAAAATGCTGACATCATAAAGTTTTTAAAGTAATGTAAGTTAGTTATTTCGAAATAAATAATATTGCATTTTCATCTTAAAAATGTTGATTTTAATTATATTTGTTGATTAAAATGCAACCACTATTCTTTGTATATAATAAGGATTAAATCGAACGGAAGTTCTTTGTTCGAATTGTTAGTTCTTGACTAGCAATCCTCCCCCCATTAACTAAACTGACTAAGGTTTTACTCCAATAAACAATTTCGACCTAGCCTATGGCACAATTGCGGTGAAAAACTATGAGGCCTTTAGCCCGTCACTTTGGTCCGCAGTAGGATTGCTTTGTATAAAAACAACATAAATTGCATCGATTATACCTTCAAAAGATTAAAATAATTATAAAAACATTTTTCACTTAATTTATATTCACTTAGTATAACTGATGGGTAAATTCCTAGTATACAGTGCCTCCCAGTGGTCGAAAATGTTAGTGCAGCCAAAATCATGTGAATCCCCTCTCCCCACTATTTTCCACAAACCATACATGAACGTAAATTCTTTATTATTTACTACTCAAATCAAAGTTTCCTTTCAATTTTTACGAAATGATGACATGCAAAATAAATAGAAAACACTTATTTTTTGAAAATTAAAGCAATGCTCCTTTCTTTTAAACATGCGAATCGGTCAATTTTAATATTAACTTAAATAACGAAACAACAGCAGGACCATAAAGGTTCTGAAACAACAGAAAAACAGTAAATTTTTTTCACGAAAACCATTTCCGTTTGGAGAGATTCTCGTAAGTTCTCGTTTCACCCACCCATCCCCGCGTTTCACGCACTAGCCAATAAGCTTATCGAATCTCAAGTGCAGCTAAAACAAGAAAATTCATTTCGGCTGTACCTTCTCACAAATGCAGTGCATTAGCATGGGGGGATTCTCCAAACTACGTAGAGGTTGCCATGGCAACAATGCAGCCGATTTCTAATTTCGCTTTTTGGCTGCAGTTTTGGTTGAATGGAGTTTTTTCTCTTTCGGAATTGGGCATTACGGTAACAGGCTTGTTATTTATCGGAGATTTTGTTTACTACCGTAGAAATTTTATTTTCAATTCTAATCTTCATTTAAGAAAAGTAGTAAAATATCTGATTTTAGTTTTAAAATAAACTAATAAATTTAGGTGCAGCCCGGCTGTACTTGCTGTAGTGCACGAGCCACCACTGGTGCCTCCTTAGTGCGATTCTGAAAATAGGCGCCAAAGCCTTGGCAAACAACGTGAAACGGTGCGAGAAAAAAAAAGTAGGTTTGCTGTACATCTGATATTCCTAAGAAGGTTATGAAATAGTGTTGCCAAAATATAAAATTTATCGCCCACCAATTGTTGCCAAATCACATTTGGTGGGGGCACTGTACACTTGGAATTAATCAACTAATGTTTATTTTTTCCTAATGCGTTCAAATTTTTTTCTAAAATCACTTTTTTCCCCTTATAAGGCATTGGAGAGATTGGTAGTGATAGAGAAATTAGGATAAGTTTATTTGATGTTTATTTGATTTAATCCCTATCAAACATAAATTTAAATTATAGCTTCGAAGCTGCAATATAAATGCTTGCTAATTTGTTGAAAATATTTGACAACTGTTTTAAAGACATCTTTCATTGGCGTAGTACTCAACGACTTTTTTTCTCTATTATATATCCAAGCTAGTAAAAGATTGGTAACTTTTAAAAGGCGGGTGGTAGCTTTTTTTCATAGGAATTTTGGTTGAAATATCTATCTGTGAAATTTATTTAAAAAAAAGTTTTTTGTCTGTGTTTATAAAAGGAATAAGTTTTTTGATTTTAGATAAATTATTATTTAAACAATATAAAATTAAGCTTTGGAATTCACATTTAGTAACAAAAAATCATTATATATATATATGGTAATTTAATTTAATCTGTAAATACTTTTCTTTTTAGACTTGATGCTTTGAACGTGAACACTGACATTTAAGCAAGCCAATATTTGATATATAGGGTCATATGTATCTTGGTACTTGACAAAGGTGTTCTTCAGAAAGTTCAATATGTAAAAAATGGTGACTAAATGTTGTGCAGTTGGTTGTCGAGAGAGATCTCATAGAGGATGTCGAGTTTCTTTTCATAGGTATGACATTGTGCTATCTTGTATTAGGCAAAATAGATCATAAATTTGCTTAGATGAAGAATAAAGACTTTTCTCACCAAAGTTTGGTTATGTTTGATTTTTCAAACTGTTTTGTCTACTGTGCATTCATGTGTTAATTAATTTCTGTTTTTAATATTGAAATTTTGAGAATTTCATTTTTGTTAATATTTATACCTTTGGGTACTTTTTTTGTCGCCAAATAATGTAAACACTAGTCTTTATACTGCATCTGTTGAATATCTCCTTATAAGAATGGCTGTGCACGCATTTGTGATGTCATGAGAATATTTCACATATAGTTAATTTTCCTCGGAAAGTATCACTACTAGTATTTATTTCTGTTGCTATCATAGGTTATATTTTGATACTATATTATTTATAATTTGTTGATACATTTTGAAACGTGGATTTCAAACAATTTAAAACAATACTTTTTTGCCGAAAAAACCTCTTCAAACTTTTCATCATCTGTTATTTTATTGAAATATCATAATATCACTTTTTCGATAAACAATTCAGTTATTTTCAGTTAAAAGTCTATCTTAATTTATTCTTTCAATATCAACAAATGGTTTACGAAATACTTTTCAACATGTTTTTGAAAGCTTGAATGAAGTTTTTAGAACAATTATAACTTCTAAAAAGTATAGATCTTCTACTTAAAAACTAGCATGTACCATGTTCTAATTTAAATTTAAATGATTTTTATGCATAATTAAATTTCATACTTTTGTTTAGCTGAAATACATACGTCTAAATATTTTTTTTTACTTAAACTTTAAATTTTGGTTTGAGATGATTTAAAATATTGTTATTACATTGTTTACACATAATTATCATGAAAAATATTGCAGCAAAAGTTTATTTAAATTTCTTCTTTAATATAAATAAATAAATTACTAACATGTCCATGCCGAGAATTCTGGCATAAACAATCCCTTCTCCATCAATTGTAAGTGATTTATAAAAATTATTATTAGCAAAAATGTTTAACAATTCTCCTCATAGGTGGCAGCACTACCAACGGGTCGTTTAAAAAGTGCATGCATAGAAACGAATTATTTTTATGCACATTTAAAAGAAGCCATGTTAATATTCACGAGACAAAAGTATGATTCGTCACTATTCCAGCCTGGAAATTCCCTTTTTTTTATACCTTGCATGTTAATATTGCATTAAAATATTGTATGCATTTCAAGTGATTTTTTGTTTAAATTTTAAAAAAATTCCTTATTTTGTTCAATAATGGAGACAAACGAACTATGAAATCTTTAAAATAATATGATAAAATAATTAAATTTTTTATGAAATTTAAGATGCCTTTTAATTTTCTTGTCTGTAAAAATGCATCTCTTAAAACTTTGCATGCATTTATAAGCCATGTTAGGAGCAAAAATGTAAAACATTTAGTACTAACACAATTAATAAAACAATTATTGAATACTTAATAATTATCCATATTTGACACGAATTAAACTATAAACTTTTGTAGTGTTACACAGAATAAATTATAAAAAAATTGTTTTAAAATAATAAGGTATTTTGTATGCTTTTTGAAATGTTTGGCCATTGTTCACTCCAGGCCTTTTATGAAAAGCGACCATTCTTTTAACGTGCAAAATATGCCGTCTTGACCTTTTGAACACAAATCATCAGCCTGCTTACTCTATGAATTTAAGATAATTTTTTTTTCCATATTCAATGCCAATTTTCTCATTTTGTTAAGCTTTTTTTTCAATTTTATTTCGGTTTTACAGTAATTGGACTATTACTAGCTAATCAGTTAAGCCAATTTTGCATAAATCGTTTCTTTGACACTTTCTCAATCTTCGTAATATTCACTAAGACTTTACATGAATTTTATTGTAGTATATTTTTATGGTTAATAAATGCATTTATTATGATGGATATTCGTCATTTTTGCTTGAATAAGTAAATTTGGCGGTCTATAACTGAAAATTATTGCTTCTGTCTGTGGTATGGTAAAAAAATTCAAAGATGACACAATTTAAAAATAATCAAATTTTTTAAATGCACATCTTGTTTAATTACAGAATAATATTTATCTTTTTTGGCTGCTTTAAAAATTATTTAAAAAAAAAGTAAAGCAACATATTAAAAGTAATTTGCTTGGTGTATAGTTATTTTTATTGTAATTGTTTTTCTAAAAATAATACCACATTTTTTTTTCAAGGGGAATTTGTTTCACAAATTAAAATTAAGAAAGTGAATCACATATTTTTTATTTTAGTTTCCCCAAAGACCCTTTACGAAGGAAAATATGGACAATTGCTGTATGGAGGGAAGGATTTGTACCTGCTTCATATTCAAGACTATGTTCCAACCATTTCACTGAAGATTGTTACGACAAAGAAAAATTGGGTGGAAATTGGTTAAAGGCGAATGCTGTGCCAACGTTATTCGATTTTTCGAACCCTTCTAAAACTAAAAAATTGTTGATCCCATCCCACAGCAGATATGTGTCTACTGAAGAGACTTGCTCCCCATCATCATCATCTAATTTATCATCTTTTTCATTCCCTGAAAGACCTGAAAAGTTGACAAATGGCACCTCAACATTAAAATCTTTTACACCCATCGAAAGAAATTCCGCTACAGAGCAGTTGTACGTATCATCAGCAAGTGCAGTTCCATTGAGTCTCCTCAAAGTCAATGCTGTGCCAACATTATTAAATTTTTCGGACAATTCTAAAACTGAAACGACATTAAGTCCAACCCACGAAAGATGTCTATCTGCTGAAGAGACTTGTTCTCCATCATCATCTTTTCCATTCCCCGAAAGACCTGTATCTTCCGAAAAGTTGACAATTGGCCCCTCAATTTTAAATTCATTTCTTACATCCATTGAAAGAAATCCCTCTACAAAGCAGTTGTATGTATCATCAGCAAGCAGATTTCCATTGAGTACTTCCTCAAAGCCAAGGCGCACTTTCTTATTCACATATAAAAAAGCGTAAGGAATAGTTTAATTTTCATAATTACATTATTTTTCTACGGGGAGTTGGTACCCTATTTACTGATAATGTTAAATTGGCAATTTTTTGGTGCCTTTTTCTCAGAAAGTAATAAACGTCAACATCCAATTTTGTTTAGAGCATGAAACAGATGCATAGTGTGTTGCTGAAGTGTGATTTTTATTTTAAATAAATTATGTTTATATTTAAAAAAAAAAAAATCTCAATATGACAATTTTTGTAATTCTGATAATTTTTTCTCAAAAATTACTTTAATTATAATTATGCTTCTGAAATGTTTACTCTTTTATTCTATATACATATTTGTAGTTACTGAAGTGAGATTTTTTCCCAAAACATTTCGTTTAACATATATTTTTAAAAAATGTTTCGCAAATTATGAGGGACCCTTAAAGTACTGTTTAAAAAAAAAATATGAATTTAAAATAAAAATGTAACTTCTGTAAATATACCAAGTATCTGTTTTTAAACATCTATATTTATTACTTTCTGATAAAAGAGTACCTAAAATAGGTCAGATTAACAGTATATATGATACTAATAACAAATACAAATAATGTCGTCCAACTACAGGTTCTAGGTCCAGTAAGATTGGCAGTGGCGGACTGGCCATAGAGTTGATCTGGAATTTTCCCGCGTGGCTGGTTAATATTTTTAAAATATGGCCGGTGGTTTCTTGAAAAGTAAAAAAATATTTAAAAGATAATTTACTGAAAGCCAACAAAATTTTTTCAATAATGTTCCAATTTGAAAACAGGGAGCTATGGTATCTCTAAGAAGCCGAAATTATTTGAAACTTCGTTCCAGCCGTGGCCTACGGGATTGCGGCCGACGTGAAGCCAGTTTCGAAGGTGTCGAAACGTGAGAATGTAAAGGAGAGGCCACATGGCCCGGTTCCCACTTTCTTCTTTTGGCCAGTGCTTCTCAGGTGAAAGAAGGAAGAATTTTGGTTGATCAGGACCGTTGGCGGCTTCCGCTTAAAAATCTTCCAAACGTATTAAAAAATCAAATACGATAACTAAAAAATATTAATTATTAATTAAAATATTAATAAATTAAAAAGTATCAATAAATTAAAAAGTATCGATCAATTTTAAAATCTATTAATAAACTTTGTATAAAGAGTTAAATATTGATATTAATTATTATTTTGTTTTCAAATTATGGACTCGTTATTTTAATAACAAACATCAGTTTCAAAAAAATTTTGGTGGCCGGAATTCAAAATTTTCCCAGGCCGTTTTTGAGTGCCAGTCCGCCCCTGAAGATTGGTCCTGTCGATCTAGCACATCCTCAAGATTCCCCAATGCCGATCCAATTGCTTTTTAAACCCCTACCCACTCCTGAAGAATTATAACAACATACTCAGGCAAACTATTCCATTTGTCTATAACCCTATTAAAAAATATGCTCTCTAACACCCCGATTAATCAGCGATTTGTATAATTTGAATCCATGACCTCTAGTCACATTGGCAATATTAGATTCCAATCTCTTCACATTACCCAATATCATAAGTTTGTATAAGATCCCCTCTAATCCTTCTCTCCTTGAATGCGTACATATTGACAGTACTAAGTCTCTCCATAATGCATTCCTGAATTACATTTCCCTGAATAATTGTTGTAGCTCTGTGTTGAACCTGCTCTAGCAAATCAATATCCTTTTTAAGATAAATTGACCAGAATTGTACTGTATATTCAAGATGAGGCCTAACTTAATAAGTGCACATATGACCAGTGTTAATATTTTATATATAATTAATTAATTAAAAAAAAAATGTGGACTGAAATTAAATAAAGAGAAAAAAAAAACATAGAAAAAATAAAATGTGATAAAGAAAGGCAATAAAGAAAAGAGAGAAAATTTATGTGAAATAATTTCGAATGAACAATACAAAATATATATATAAAAAAATTACATACAGAAATCAAACATAGATGACATTATGTATACCCTCACTATAGCTCTATAATTTCTATTGGATGGAAACTTAAAATATGAAATAAAAAATAACTTACTAAATTTTTTAAATTCTGTCTGTCTGGTGCATAATTAGAGGTTGTATGTTCAAAATTTCAGACATTTCCATGCAGAGGATGTAAGATTTTGCATGCCACAGATGGACAGACTCTTTCTTTTATCGTTATAGATTACCATATAAGGGTCAGAATATTCATAAGTCCTTATTTTCTTTAAAATGAGTTTAAATAATTAATAAGTTCCTATATATCATATAATATAGTTGTAATTTATATTTTAGATGTGTTCCTTCCAAAGTTGAAAAAGAAGATTCTTCTATAACTCAATACATTAAAAAGGAAGATGAAAAACACATCAGGTTAGTAATTGAGCTACATATATATAGTGCATACCTTGTGGTCAATTGGTAAAGATAATTTTGGATAAGATCATTTTTTTTATATAAGTAAGACAAAGTTTATGTTTTAATATTAAGACAAAAGTAAAAAAAAGTTATCTCTGTGATTTTATTTCTCGTGACTTGCAGATATTTAGAATGTGATGCAAATAGCAAAGGCTTTGATGATGAGCGTCCTCTAAATCCAACGATTCGACGGAAATCTGCAAGGAAGAAACTGGATCTGGAAAAAAGATTTGAAGTGGCAAAGAAAGAAAAAGACAGACTACAGATGGTTCTGAAAAGTATTCGTCGAAAAATTAGATATTTGAGAAGAGCGAATGTTGCAATGAAAAACTTTTTGGATGAAGAGTCAGAAAATAAAATCCATTGTGACAGTCAAAAGACCTAATGCTTTACTGGTTAGTATATTTAAATTAATTCTTTAATTTGTCCTGTAGATTAACAGACATATTGCGTTTCTTCGACTTTCATGGAGTTTTGTTTAATCTTTTGAATGTTTGTGTATTTCTCTTGTTTTTGAAAATCCAACTTTCTTAAGAATTGACTATATTTTTTAATTTACGCACACACACAATCACATGTCCAAAGTTACTTTTACTTGCATAGGTACAATTCCTATCACTGATTTCTCAAGTACTTCAAATTATTTCTGAATTGCTGATATTTGGTGCCTTGGATGACACAAAATTGATCCGCCTTGGATGACAATGCTTTTATTTTTATATAAAAATAGTTTTGTTTGATTGTGATTGGAAAATGATAATTTACGCTTCCCTCACACATTCTCCTAAAAAATGGATATCAATTATATTTTTTATGTAACCCAATAGATTGAAATATTGTTATTATTGCAGGAAATATTGCTGTTTTTGATTACTTAATTAATGATATTTTTGTCATCAGTGATATGTTTTTTAGCCCTCTGACGGATAAGCAAAGTTTCGAATATGTAGGTTTGTTTTCACTGCAGGCAAGTTTAATTGATATTTCCAACACATTCCTTTTTACAAAAATATTTTTTTTATTAATTATATAAGTAGATAATGTTTTTAAAAATCCTCCTAATGCTTTAAATTTGAAAATTATTTCAAAAATGAGATTTTTTATCAACTTTTATATTATGTGTGTTATTGGAAAAACTGACTTTACTCAAACGGATATACGCGTTTATACGTTAGGTGGTTAAAAACACGATGAAGTAAAAAATAAACTTATGCTAAACAGGGTTTCGGGGCTAGAGTCATACTATGTGACCTCAAATCCATTTATTTGAGCAAACCAAAGATTTTATTTAGATAAACTATTAGTTATCAAAACTTGTTTACTTGATAAAAGTCTTTTAAGAAAATATTTTTTATGTACTATACTTTGAATAGTTCAGTGAAATATTTTTAAAAACTAAATACGCAACCATTTGGTTGGGGCATTGTTCTGGTATCTGAACAGTACTGCTTGGCGAAGAAATTAAAGCAATTCACTTCTAATTGTGGAATTGTTTAAAGCAAGAAGTCATCAGAATACCTGGCCTCATCAAGCAGCTTTGGCACAGCTGTATATTTCTTAGTTTAGAGTTACAAGGGTTTAATTCTAAGACAAAAATATGTTTATGAAATGTAATAGATTATTATGTTCTTATAAAGTTTTAGATTTGAAAATTGACAATTTTCTGTGATCTATTTGCATTAATAGGACAAATTGCCACTGATTTTCGTGTGCAAAATGTAGCCAATTCCATCTTGAAAAAATGTAACAAATGTAGTAATTAAAAAAAAGAGAGAGAGATTTTTCATGTTTGACACAAAAATTAATTTCATAGTTGTTGTTGCAGAGAGTGTATGTAAATTTGACATAAATATTTTGTATGGATTTGAATTTTAAAATGCTTGCTGGTATGAGATTGTAGTTGAGCTACGAGATTTAGCAATGCAACAATGGCAACATAGTGATTTAAATAAAATTTTATAAAACTATTTCTATCATACCTGCAAGTTGTACAAGTTGTCTGTACAATGTATGGACAGCCCTTAACCGATAACTCAGCTATCTATTTTATCAATAATTTGTTTTAACAAAGTTCAATTATAGTTATTAAAAATCCACTTTAACTTTTGTAGTATTTAATCATAATTTCTTCTTTCTTTATAGGTTACTATATCCAGACATTAGTTACACCTCTGCATTGTTGAGCTGTAATTGAAGTGTCTTACAATAAGTGTCATTTTTATTAAAAATAATTTAGAATTGCATAATGTTCTTTTCAGTTTACTAAAATAAAATATTGACAATATTTCTTCTCTATATTACTGCTCTTTTTCATATATACATGAGTCATTTTATTTTGTTATAAATGCAAATGTTTTCCCTCTAAAAATAGTAAATTTATGGTATTTGCACTAAAAACTATTGTTTTGAATGTATATTTTAAATATTTGGTTTTCTATGTGCGTGATATTTCTATCTGCAAATTGTTTATAATTGTTATTGTTTTACATTATAGCATACATGCCTCATGTATTTAGACGTTATTGACTTTAATTATTATGAATAGTTTACATATGATTATGTATTGAAATTATATTCGGGTGTAATACCAATGCTGAATTTAATGTATAGTTGAAAGGAGAGGGGGCACATGTTGACATTGCCTGTTTCACCCAGTTAACTTTACAATATTTTTTAAAATAAAATTTCCAATTAATGGTAATACCAGTATCTTGTAACTTACAAAACAATCAGACATTTTGAATGTGTATAGTACAAATTTGTTTCATTTAGGACATGTGTGTGCAGCAAGGGTTCCAATATTTTTGAGTAACATAACATAATAAGATGACATAACTTAACATAATAATTTGACATTACATAACATAATAAGGTCTTCCTGACCAGAAATCCGAAGGGGGGAGAAAATAGGTAATATTGCCCAATACTCTGTCACCAGTAAATTTCATTTAAAAAGTTAAATGGCGATTCCTATAAAATGGTAATTTGAAGTAAATAGAAGGGTCCTTCACGACCGCTAATTAAAATAGCATTAGCAAGAATGTGCCCATTTGGATTTGTGAGGGGTTCGGGATTTCTGATGGAACAAATCGGTTTGCGTCTTCAACTTGAACAAGCCCTCCCAAACCACTGAACGCAAGCCCTTGATTGAACAGGGGTGTGATCGTGAGTGGATGGAATATTTAATATGTGGTGTCTCGCCAACATAGCGATTTTTCGCCAATACTATGCTCATCTCCCACAGTGCTAGGCTCAAGGCAGCTACGTAAAAGGGAAGGGTTACAGTAGACTTTTGAACTTTTTGGTTCAGCTAAGTGTATAAAATGTTACTTTTTCTTTTCTCAGTTAAGAATACTTAATTTTTTTTAAGTTAGGCTAAAATAAATTTAAGAGGTACTTGTGAACAAACTATATGGGACAGACAAGAATATTCCACATGCAGATTTCTATTCCTCTATTTCAATTTTAAATTATTAGTTTTTTGTATATTGTAAATTGTGCAGTTATTTGTATTTTAAAACTGAACTATTGCCAGACATCATTACACATGAACGATGGATGGACAAGTTTTAGATGCATCAAACAATGAAATGGAACAAATTCAACAATAAATTTAAATAACTTAAAACACAAAATTTTCCATGTTACCATGTTTATGCTTTGTTTACATGTTTGCCAGGAAAGTTCACAACTACACTATTGGTTGAGCACACAAGAACAGTTGTTTAAATGAATATTAAAATAAAAAATTCTGTATAAATAAATCTAAAAAAATTATCTAAAAGAAAAATGAGCGTACATATTTCTATTGATTTTTGTTTGATTAATTCATAATAAAAATGAAAACTTAAATAGTAAAATATTTTTTACATGTGTCCCCTTCGTCAATATCAAAACAAGTATCTTCATATTTGTCTTTATGTGATATATCCAGTTGCTTTGGCTTCTTTTATATCTATTGTTTAGAAATAAGAAAACTGTTTTCTCTTGAGTGATGTTAATTTAAAAAGAATATAGCAATATGAAAAACCTAATCTATGTTAGCTTTCCACATTTTATTTTGTTTTTATATATTAAAGAAACTGCTTTATTTCAATTAACTTTATTTATTATGCATTGGCACAGTTTTATGTTTACTTAACTTTTACTGTGTGTCTGTTTTCATATTTTTTTTTTAAATCATAAAGAGCATTCTGTTGATACTGCCATCACTTGGATTTTTCATGAATATCCAGAGTTTTTACAATAAAAGTTGAAAATTTGGAGGAAAAAAACACCACTGTCGTTAGTTTTTTTTCATTTCATTAATGAAATGCTCATTAATTTTCATTTTTTAGTTAAACCTGTTTAAAGAACGAGTAGATTTATTTGTATAAAATTTATTTAATGGGTAACATTCAATTGTTAACACCTATGGCTAACATGGAAACAACAATATTTTGCAATCACAAGAACAGTCTTATTTGAATATTTTTGTTTTTAATTTAAAATAATTATATTATGTACAATAATATGTTTAATAAATGAGCCATTTATCCTAATTTAATTCTTGTTTAATGTATGTTTATTTTCAAAAAGTTCAAATACCGTTTACTTAGAAACAGTTTTCAGTAACTCAAATAGTTTCATGAGCTGCCTAATAAATTAAATTTAATGCATAATCTTGGTTTTACATGGAACATTTCATGAAGCTGAATACTCAAATGCTGTACAATTTAATAATCGCACGTTGGAATAAATGTAATAATATTCTTTATGCGAGTATTCTTTTAACAATGGGTCTGTAACAGCTCGTATCCAATGACTATTCTTAACAAATATGCTTCAATTCCAAAAGACTTAAAAATAGCCATATCCTTAAAGGCATTTTCTCATTAAAAGAAATGCGAACTGTTAAAGTAAGTAGACGACCTATATCTCTTTCACACTAAGAGACAACATGAATGTCCTTCAAAAGAAAAGGATTGTGTAAAATATGTCACTTGAAGTAATGACAATCATAACTATCGTAATTCACATGATGTTCAGCATAAACGAACTATTGCAAATTCAAAATACGAACTCGAATTAAGTTTTGGCATCCAGGGCAAACGCAATTATAACTTCATTTCCTTTCTTTTATACATTTAGCAAACTCAACAACAAAAACCTTTTTCAACTTATACAAGGTGTTTTGTAATTCCTACCAGGGTTTGAGTTGGGTATAGTTTAAAAACAGATGAATATGGAATAAATCACTAAATAAAAATTCACATTAAGTTTTTAATTACTGAAAGACTGCAGCAGTCACAGTACTCTGTATAAACACAAAAGAATTAACAGGAAGGGTTTCAGAGAGTCCCGGGGAAAGAACACACATTCCATTGATTGTATTGGTCGTGACATATTGAGACAAGTATATCAATACCTTGATTTATTTTAGAATTGCTGCATGCCGCATTTTCAATGGCGGGCTTATGAAAACTCGCAAAGCTTATATGTAATTTGAAGTGATTCTTTATGATGACACGACACTTTTTTTGCTGTATTCCTCATGGTTTTTTAACTATAGCCTTTCCTAACCACTGTATTTGACGTCTTAGAAGCCGAAAAATATATTTCTTTTGCTTCCGTGTTGAGTTTGCTCTTCATATCCGCAAATCTTTTAAATGACAAATATGTTAATTTTGAATTATCTGAAAAATAATATTCGTCTTGGCAGCGCCTGTGTCGAATTAATTTTATGGAACTGGATAGAAGAAAACAAACAAATTAAGAGGGAGGTTGTTGTTATATTAACAAAATTAAGCTAAACGATTTTTGAGGCATGTATTTGGATGGAAGCCAATGGTGAGTTGTGTGGTATTTCATTTGAAATTTTATAAAAAAAACATTTTTCACTATATCTTAGTTACATTTTAAAATGTATTATACTTGTGCTACAAAAACCTGCGTTGAAAAGGCAAAATATTTAAAAACACATGGCCGATATTAGTTATATCAAATCGAAATTGAATAGTTACTTATTCAGATATTTGATAAAAGGAGAGTTAAAATGAAGAATTTTTAGAGTTTACAGAAGCGTTTCAAAAGTGATTAATCAATGGCAAATATAATAAATTCAATCATTTCCTAAATCCAAGGAAAGGAACAGATGTTTGAAAATATTCAAATATTCTGAATGATTTCCAGCACTAAGTCCGGAACTATTGATTTCCAATTTTGAATGGAGAGCGGTGAATGGTGGGACTGAATTAATTCAGAATAATTTTCTTTAGTGAATGGTTATCGCTAGTAATGAGAGGCCCCTTTGAAGTATTTCAAACTGAAGCGGTTACATTTGCTTATAAAAGATTTTATTTCATAAATTTATTACGAAAAGTATGTGTGTGTTCATTCTAAAGTCAATTATCACCCTTATTACTTATGGAACGCCGACAGTAATAGTGACAAAGGGTGTATATCAAAGTAACTACGCATTTTACGATGAGACCCTTTACAGCGTTCCTTAGCGGAAATGCATGGAGTTAGCGTGCTTATCTCTAAAATTATAGGACATACATGAAAATAGTTAATTACAATGTTATAGAGAAGCATCAATTTAGTACAAAAATACACTTTTCGAACATGAATGCTATAAATAGAACGCGTACAACTCTATTGTTTGCTCGAGATTTCTACTGTTATCTTCTGAAATGTTGCACAGAACAGGAGATCCGCTTTCGGTTGGTCTAAAAACAAGCTTACGGAGGTGCAAGTCAAACAAACGAGTGTTGTACGCGTTCTATTATTAGTATTCATGTATGCAAGGTGCCTTTTCGTATAAAATTGATGCTTGTGTATAACTTTGTAATTGACTATTTTCGCGTATATTCTATATTTTTAGAGATAGGTACGCTAATTGCGAACATTGCCACTAAGGAGCTCTGTAGGGTGTCTAATTACCATTTTTATGAATATAGCTGTCAGCGTTCGAATGTTAAGGGAGAGGGGGTGTGTAGGAAGGAATTTAGTAGACAAGAACTTAACTTATTTTAAAGAACCTGCACGAATAAATTCGATTGATAATTATATTCATTAACTAAAAAAGTATGTGATAATAGTCGATCTTCGTAGAGTGAGTCGCCTTCATTATTTTCATTTACAGCTCAATTAACACTAACTAATATTTATTTATTTATTTTACAAAAATGTACATTTTATTTAGATGATCTTTATAGGTCTGTGATTTTAGTAATAATACCAACTCCTCTATATTTACAAATATTTTACTTTTGGGCATAGTTAAAAATGATTACCTAAATTTGAATAAAGTTGTCCGAGATATGGTGTAATGAAACGTCTAGTTAAATTAACGAAACTTATTTCTTTGTAAATTGTCGTCAAGGAAAGTTATTTCATCAAACAAGGCAATGCAACGTTATTTTAATATTTCGTAAACTTTCTTGAAATAATCACTAAAGAAATAATACAATCGTTTCATTAAATTTGAAAATCTTTTTTCAATAGTGATCGCTTTTAAACTTTGCGTTCGAATTATTACGTTTAGGTAAAACAATATAATGTTCATTATAATTGAAATAGTGGATTTTTTCGAATGTTTATTTGATGAATTGAATAGGCACTCACGAATATTCATAATTTTTTTTGGGGAAAAAAGGAATATATTAATGCAATTTAGAAAATTAAATTTTAAATTTCAATACAATTTCTTTATCTACTAATATTATATGACCTTTTTTATATTAGGAAATAAAAGTAAGAAGTAAAAATTGTAAGTACTGCCTGCCCCTTATCCTATACTACTATTTTTTAGAATATATTGTTGCATTATTTGTTTGGAGAAAACATAGAAGTGCCTCCTATTAGTTTTCACAGAAAAAAATACATTTTACCGCTATCCGGGGCGTTTACTTTCCGCTCGGAGAAAGGATATTGAACTTACCTCATTTATGTTTAACTTTTGTTCTTAACTTTTTGTTTTTTACATAGATCAGTGAATGGTTTATTTTATATAGTTTATATAGGGTTTATTTTTTTTGTGGAAATTCGTACTACATTCAAAATTTGGGAATTTTATTTGTGAAGGATTACATTTTGAAAAAATAATGAAAATAATTTTCCTTCATTACATAGGTATGTACATTATTAAACATAGGTAAACTTAAACAAGTAAAATATAAACAGTTTTGAATGTATTCGATGCTTATCATGGTTCCGAATACATAAGTTTCAATTTTGATAAGAAATAAAAAGAGCTGCTAGCCCAAGGATAGTGAAGACCATATATATATATATATATATATATATATATATATATATATATATATATATATACATATATATATATATATATATATATATATATATATATATATATATATATATATATATATATATATATATATATATATATATATATATATATATATATATATATAAGGTGTGCCCGTTCTCGCGCTGCCTGACGGAAGGCGGAGAGAGCAACTATTTGACGTCATAGTGATGCCTTCCTTCGCCTACTGTGGGCGTGTCTAATGCTCTCGTTTGAACCAATGGCAAGGCTGAACTAGATGCGCGCGCGTTGGTTGATGGTGCTGCCATCTATTCGTTTTTTTGTGAACTATTAAAAAGTGAAAAGCTAACTTTATTTAGTTACTTTTACTGCATTTTATGAGTTTAAATTATATTTTAAGGATTGCTTATAGGAGAGTTGCTTAATAAATTAAGCGCATTAAAATAATATTAGCTGCCACGAGAGCATGTCCATGAATTTTGAAAGAGTAAAATAGTGGTCGGAACTATCCGGTCAATGCATTTGTATTGGAAATATTAAATGAGTTACAATTTCAATCAAGTAAAATACGGGGACATAACAAAACAAGGATGGATTAGTAGTGAAGTTACCTGAACACAATTATTTACAGATATTTACATTATTTTGCTAATTAAAAATTAAATCACCAGTTGTTACCCAACCGGGATCGAACCTAAGTAGCAATGCTTAAAACACACAGCCAATGAGAATGATTAAAAACCGATAGTAAGGCGGAGCTAAAATGATGTCAAAAGTAAGGCGGATCTGAAATGACGTCAAATAGTTGCCTTTCCTTGCCCACTTTCAAAAAGCGAAAAACGAGCGCACCTTCTATATATAGTCTTCACTATCCTTGCTGCTAACCTACGTAGGCTGTTTTCATAAATAACTTTAAATAAATATCGGAAATTGCAACCAAGACTAATCGGGAATCTAACCCAGATCCTTAGATACTGCAAGCCAGACCCTTATCCGTTAAACTACCAGGGCAAATTAAAAAAGTTATAAACGGAAGAAATGTTATAAAAGTGTTACAAAAGTATAGAAAGTAAGCGAAGTCAAATTGACTTGTATAATAATTCAGTTTCCATTTAAGCAATCAATGTAACATAATGTTAAAAACCATCTTCTGAACAACTGTTTTAAGTTTGTCAGGTCACTTTGTTAAGATGTCTTGAACAGAAGCTGAGATTAACATTAACACTGCTCATTTTTAAGAGAGTACGGCTACTTAATTTTGAGTACGTCATCGCTCATTTGCGATGCAATTGCACTCAAAGAGAAACGAGTAGGTTCAAGTATTCATTTCTAAGTACTTTTTTACTTCTAAATACTTGTTCGTTGTAAAGAATATTTGTTGGAGAACATAAGAATAAAATAGACACAGATGATCAATATCAATAACGTATATTTGAAAATAATTAATATATAAAGTTTTTATTTATTAAATAGTTATTGTTTTGTATGTACATTCGTTTTTTCATTAAAACACACATGTAATTATTATTCGAAGCCAAAATTTGTAAATATATTGTACAATGCTTTAAATTAAGAAAATTAAGAAAAAAAAACATGCATAGAAATACACACAGATTTGTGTTAATAATTAAAAAATGTAGTTAAAAACGCATTATAAATACTAATAGGAATTTTGCAACAAAACTAAATATTTAAATTAAATAATTTGCAATACAATTTTATATATTTTTGCTAATTTGTCTTATATTACTTTAATTTTCAATTGCTATTATGTTAAAATTTAAATAAAGTTCTACAAGCTAAATTTATTTAAATTTATATTACTTATTATAGAAAAATTTCAAATATAAAAAATGTGGTGACTAAAATTATTAAATGAGCTTACAATAAGAAAGATAGATAAATGTTTATAGTCACTCTATTAATTTCCTAAAATATAATACCATTAATTTTTTTATATTAATGCTTTCAGGCAAAATAAAATCAAGTAATGCAGATTAAATGGATTCACAAATTATACCCACTCTCAAAATGATCATTAAGGGTTTAAGCTTTTATTATACATTTAATAGCTATCACAATAATGATATATTTAATTGGAAGAATTTTAAAGTTCTATATTTTAGACTAATGAATTCAACTTAAAGACATCAATGAAGTAAATAGAATACGTATTTTATTTTGTGTTTTAGTTTGGAGAGTGATTTTGTATTCGTGTATACAGAATTTGTTTTTAAATTTAAATATTAAAATTTCTTTATTTATTACTAAATATATATTTTTATTTCTGGTAGAGTACAAATAGTTCAACACAAATCAAGAAATATATATTGTCCCTGAATGACATTATTACCGGTTAATTTCCAAATAGATAGTTTTTTATTTATCTATTTCAGCATTGAAGAAACAATTTAAGTCCTTGAATATGTTTTAAGTCATTATAATATTTTTAAGAAACATTTCATTTGTTATTAGATAGATGTAACTTAGGAAAAATGTATTGTTTTGTTATAATTAAAATAATTATTAGATTTCTAAAATAAATTTTAAGATTTTCTTTTTATGATATAAGGTATTTATAAACAACGGAGACATTAAATTACATTAAAAAAGGCTAGATTCCAATAGAAATTCGTAATTTAAATTTGATAATAAATCATATAATTTTAAATTTAAGTTATTCGACACGTATGAGAGGTGTCCATGTCAGATACGAGCGTATAAGTGAAATTGTGAGTTTTATCCATAATAATAAAACTCAAAATGTTTTTATAGTAAGAAACTTTTAGTATCAATATATGTATTACTATACAAATCAAGTCAGATGTTGTAAAAAAAAATATTTTCGCACTCAAGTGTTTAGTATTAGTTCTATTCCAATTGTTAAAATTTACTTTTATTTTTTTATTGATATCTGTTGTACACGTTCTACTATAATTAATTGTAATAATACATTGTGTACAAATATTTTAAACTATCAGTTTACCACATTAATCACAGTCAATGTATTTAATTGTGTAATTGAATAGCGCGTCATAGAATGTAAATTCTGAAAAAACAAATGCTTTCAATTTTAATATAGGTAATTACTATAATTTTTTGTTATATTTATAAAGTTAATGGACATTAATGCATTATACATTAATTTAATATATCTTAAATCATTCTCTGTCTGAGTCTCAATCACTTCTCAACACAAAACGTGTAAGACAGCTTTAAGCTTGTGTTTATTATGTAGTTTGTGTTTGAGTTTTGACAGTTTGTTAAAGCATTTGTGTAAATTAAACAGCTTAATGGACTACGTTACAGATTTACGTGTCCAGTGTGATCCATTGATGCACTATTGACAACTCCCTAATAAGTTTTAACAATTCGTATGGAGATAAAAGCATATTTTATGATCACTTAATCAATGGATAGTTTCAGTTGAGAAGTTTTAATGCATATTTCAGTGACTAATGCCCGAAGCATAAAAGATTCACAGGACAGTTTCTGTATGTATTGGATTACAATGGAAGAGTTTATTTGATAGAACCGGGTTAGTTTTGAAGTTTCTCGTAGATGGTAAAGTGATTCGCTTCTGGATAGGTATCTGCAATTTGCATTCTATTTAAATGATTTGGTTGTTTTGAAAGGGATGACGCATGATCTTGCCTTTAAAATATTTTGTACAAATACTTCTTCATTGGAAGGGTGAAGTAAACATTTGAACTATTTTGATACAATATTTTACCTACGCAGTTTCTATGTCGATCTTTTCAATTTTTTTCATTTGTTTAAGAGTAACAATCGTTTTGATGAAACATATACTCAGTTTTTTTTTTTATTTTTAGTATTTTTTAAATGAAAAATTAGGTGCTGTTGTACAGTTTAATGAACAAATATTAGTTATTTTTTTGCATTTCCTTTAAAAACTCTTAAAAGTAACCTCGATATGAAGAAAATATAAAT